>JAHXMQ010003319.1:43112026-43156384 GCA_020466415.1 Ammodramus savannarum pratensis
TCTCCCTTCACTTCATCAGAGGTACTGGAAGGGAATGGAGATAAAATTATAAAGGTTCTTATCTTTCCTGTATCTCTTGTCTGCAATTGTACCATTTCAAGAAAACAGAGGTTAAATATTTATTGTGTGATAAAAACAATAACTTTATAGGTTTGCCGCTCAGAGCAAACAGATATCCAGAGCTCCCAGATAAATGTGTTCATCACAAATCAACTGGGCTGGAAAAGACCTTTGAGATCATCGAGTCCAACCCAGTTACTGAAAGGATGGGCATCCCATGAGGTCAGAATTTAAACTTTATTCACCAAAGGCAGGAGTTTCTGTGTGAGCTTGAGTATCAGCATGATGCTTACATCAGGCTTTAGGGAGTCTTAAACATTAGATCAAATGAAACACAAACTACCAATTAAAATATTTTTGTCTAGTAGTCATAAATCTTAATTAGTTCATTTGGCTTTATGTACTTGTATAGACTTTTTTTTAAAGAATTAATTATTTTAGGACCACAGATTTGCTCTATGTATAAGCTCAGCTTGTCTCCAAAATGGATACAATTATATATTGGACTTTGGCAATAGTGCCTTCTTGATTTTGCAGCAGAAGTACTGACATGGCATTTGGAAACATAACTGTCCTTTTATGAAGCAAGCCTTTAAAAAAAAGTCATAGAATCAATATCTATTTTTATTTTATAATTGAAGGCTATTGAATGCATCACAAAATGTCTATACTAATTTACATTTGTCTTCAACAATGCTTTTCATAAAATGATATGCTGTATTAATTAAGATAAAACATCATGAACTTTCTGGACTAAACCAGTCTAATTGGCAGAAATCTGATTACATTGAACATAGTAAGTCCAATGCTTTACTACTTAGCCTTAGGTAAATGTTTTTTTGAAAATACTTGGCCTTTGGAAAATTATTTAAAGAAAGAATTCTGGTCTGTGTCACACTAAACTTGCCATCTGGCCTTCAGCCAGATGTGACTTATTTATTTAAAAATGTCTCTGAAATAAGATTTTTCTTTACTCATCTTGTACTTACCTTGCTGCTTTTCATTATGGCTTTCTTATAGGAACAGGTGTGAGGAAAACCAGCCAAAATGGGATATCCTCTTTAGACTTTCTAAGGGAATATCTTTAGCTGGAATTTCATGAATCTCTGATTTGCTATTAATTTTATAATTTTCGAAGGCATTGGGTGTCTAGGAATGACAGCAGTTCATGTTCAAGTGTGCTACCTGAATTGCCAGGTCTTTATTCAATGATTAAAAATTGATTTCCCAAGGCTCTGGAAGACTTTCTCCATTTAAAGATACAAGTAAAGATACAGAAACCTAACTGGCAACACATGACAAGCTCTTTCAAAGCCTCTAAGCGTTGTGTTTGTTTATGATCTGTATGCTAGGCTCTGTAACTACTGTATTGGCTCAATTTATTCAATTTGGTAAATTACATAGCTGTTCACCATGATTTAGTTTAATATCGATGTGCTCTTTGGATGGTGCATTTCATTCAATCTCTGATGTATTTGATGTACCAGGTGCAGTGATTTTGATCCAATACATTAAGTATCTGATTAGATAAGTTATGTATCTGATTTGGAATATGGCTTATTTAATAGCCTGTGCATTTTTTTCTGTGCAAGCTGCAGTAAATTCTCAATTTATTTAATCTGGTGTGTGATATATCTACAATATATGTATGTGTAGTTAATGTTTTTATGGGAGTCTGTAATTCACCTGCAATTTTTCTGAATTTTGAATAAATCGCATCTCATATATATCCTCAGAGGCTGGAAAGGGACTTTAAATCATGATGTGAAGAATACTGAGCAAGCTCATTTCTGGTGAACACCACTGGATGCAATCACACTCTATAAATGTTGCCAATTGTGAAGCATCTTGAATTCCAAATGTGGCATCACAGAGCCACAGCACTGTACCTCAGACTGCAAGTTCCAAAATTACTGCCCAGATAAAAATAATCTATGAGAGACACTTGGCATCAATACTGTGACCCTCCTGGAAGAGACAGTTGCAGCACTTCTTTTGTAACCCTGAGAAATTATAGTGAAGAAAATAAACACAATGAAACTCAGAAGATCCAGGCCAAGATCTAAGCATGTTTCTTGCTGTGCATACTTAATTCTGTTAAATGAGTTCTGGACTTGTATCATGTGTCAGTATCTTCATGTGGTTTATATGAATGTTTGACTTCTTCAGTGTGTAGGAAGCTAAAAAAAAAAAGGTATTTCAGATTTCACATTAACATCTATTTTTCAGGTGATAGTACCAATAAAAAAAAAAATAAAAAGGTCAAAAACAAAACAAAAAAAAAAAAACCACAAAATCTCTGTTTAAGACACTGCATTTGTAAAGAAAAATTTGTTGTTTACAAGAAAAGTCTTTGTCACTCAGACTTATTGATCTGTTAATGATATGCTAATGTTAATGTTAATTCTGGGTGAGATATTTAACAGAAGATCCAGCTATAAAAATCATGGATAATTTCATTAAGAATTTAACCCTTAAGTTATAGAATAAGAAAAGAAAAAATATAATCTGAAGCAAGATAAAACCACAATATTTGGTGCTGAAATTGGATCATCTTGTGGATTCCATCCCACGTATTAGTCAGGGGAATTTCTGGAGTTCTTTTCTTAAATGCATGATTGTGTTTAAGCAGCCAAACAGATGCAGACAATTGTAATATTTTCATAAAGAAGAAATTTGCATATTCACAATCAGATGTAAAGGTGGAAAATTTTATAAATGGCAACATTTTTTCAATTACATTTTTAAAAATCTTCAGGGAAATGCGTAAAATCATTGCAGAAACTCAAAGCTAAAATTCCATATTTCCTTTTACACTTCAAGAATATTTTATATTTTACCATCTCTTACTGTGTAGAAGGCAAAAAAACGAACACCATCTTCAATTTTACTTTTTTTTTTTGCCTGTTGGGAGCAAATATTTAATCAGTTACAGATTTGATCTTTTTCTCCTCTTAAAAAAGGACCCAGTCTTCTCTGTCACTTGTTGTGAATCCCACTACATGTCAACTTGATGTAACTTATGAAAGTAGGGAATGCAATTCTACCTTTGAAAGTGTAAAAATCCCTACCTACTCCTCCAGTCAGTTGATAGAATACTGAAGTGGTTTTCAGATGTCAAGTATGCAAATTTATCTCCTTCTACATTTCATGCCAATATAGAAAAACAGATAGCTAGCAGATAATTAATTCTACTTCACAACTAATAGATGCATTCTAAACAGAACAGTGCCAGATGAGTACTGCTTTCTATTTTACTTTGCAATCCTAAAAATGTGGTAAATTGCTTAAATGTTTGCAATGAAAAAAAAAACCTGTAAAATTATTTAGATTTTTGGCAAGCTTGTAGTGAAGAGATTTTGTACTTTTAAAACAGAAAAGCTAGGTGTGGAGGGAGACAGGGGGGAAAGCAAAATATGATTCCTGGAAATTATTGGTGAAAAAAGTCCAGGAACTCCCTTCCCTTCATTGAGACCAACTGGACTGCTGCAAGAAAATGGTTCATTGTACTGTCGCAGACATCTTTTTATGAAAATCCTCTCCATAGGATTTTTTCTTCCTGAGAGGCTGTGAGGTCTCAGGGACAAAACGTATAAAATGGTTATCTGCTGCTAGGGAATGCAACAGGTGCATCTGTGATTGGTCTCATGTGGATGTTTGTAATTACTGGCCAATCATGGCAGCTGGCTTGGACAGAGAGTCTGGGACAGCTGCCTTTGTTATTCATTCTTTTCTATTCTTAGCTAGCCTTCTGAGAACCTTTTCTTCTATTCTTTTAGTATAGTTTTAATGTAATATATATCATAAAATAATAAATCAAACCTTCTGAAACATGGAGTCAGATCCTCGTCTCTTCTTTCAACATCAGACCCCTGTGACCACTGTCACACTTTGTCCCTTTGTCACCAGATCTGATAAAATTTCTCTTCACTAAAACGACAGTTTGAGAGTGTCCTGGCCCATATTTGTGTGCATGTGCCCACGTCCCCTCAGAAGGGGGGTGGGACAGTCAGATGCAGGTATTGATTAATTATTGATTGATAGATTGATATTCATTGATTTCTGTCTGAGTGTCACTGCGCTACCTGGCACGTCGCCGTCACCGCTTTAACACTGCCCCAGTGCAGGGTGCACTGTTCCCACAAATGCCTTTCCACAGCTGGAAAACAGCTGCTGAGGACTCACTTACCATGAAAAGTCTAAATTATCCCCCTTCTCCTGCAGGTATTTCAGCAGAGTGGGATGTGAAAGGCACGGAAGCTGTGCCTTGAACCATGAGTACCTCAGGTAATCCAAATTTTGTGAATCAGCCTCGAGGGAGCCGTGGCTGCTGATGCAATTTAACTCAGTGCTGAGGCTAATCTAAAGATAGGTGTGCTGGAAAAGCTGCCAGCATGGCTCTGTCAGAGGCCTGATGAGTTATCTCTGACCAATGCAGAGCTGCTGGCAGAAGTTAAATTTAGATGTAGTTAAAGAAGACAACTGAAGAACCCAGACTGACTTTCTCTGGTAAGAATTTATGTGCCCCAGGAGGACTAGAATAACTATTTATAAAATAATAATTCTGCTGATGGATGTTAGGTGTAAAAGAAGGGTGGCAGTTCTCTTGTCTGGTGATTGACATCCAAAAATTGCTGTCAAATTCTAAAATACTTGCTCAAGATTCTCTTTGAGCCAACAAGCAGAAATAGGCACCATCTAGATATTTGGGATTATTAACTAACAGTTAAACCTTTAGCCTTACATGAGAAGAAAATCATCTTAGCAACATTTTGCTAACAGAGCATTTCAGAATCAAAGTATTGATAATAAATGACAAGTGTATGTAAGACCTGGTTTCAATTAGTTCAAAGCAGAGCTGACGTTTTTATTGTCATGCATCATCCAAAATAATTCCAATCATCCTCCATTTTTTAGTTTGAGGATTTTACTGTGAAAATTGAAACAAGTCCTATTTTGTATTTCATTTCAGTAGTTACTGTCATGGGTACAGTGCTATGAATTTTTTCAAGTTCTAAGAAACACCTTAGCAAACACCTCAAGCAACAAGTCAGCTTGTTATAGTATGAGTTTACACAAAATTCTGGAGGAGATTTGCTTTTTGTTATTTCTGTGGTTTTGCAAATTATTTATTTGTTTTTAATTCTTATTTGCACTCTGCCTCCACTGTTCATTCCTGAAAACTTGAGCAGGATGAGACCCCGTGGCTGTCAGACACTGAATGCAAACAGATCCTGTTACTGATTGTACCATTATCAGGTAGTGCTTCCTTATCTGATTCAAAATTAATATAACGTAAAATTAATGCTAAGTTAAAAACAGATTTCATATAAAGCTTATGTAAAGATATCAAATGCCATTTTGGTTTGTTTTCTTTAAAATATTACTTTTTTACATGAGATGGTTTGACAACTACAACTTTTGATAAATTTACAGACATAGCTGAAATTCAGTTTAAATGAATTTGCTCAACTAAAGTTTACTTGAGGTTGTTTCTGCTCATGGCATCTAATATGAACTCTATTTGAACTCTTCAAAATCCCAGGGGTTGCTCTGTTGGTTCCTTTATAGTTTTCAACATCTGCCCTGAAAGTTCACACAAAAACACATGGTACAAGAAATCAAACATTACCTCTTGAAGAGTTAGAAAATTCTAAAGTGGATGTTACAGACCTATTCAAATAAATGGTGAATTACTAACTTTCAGAGAATTAGCAGAGCATACTTAAAATTATAATCAGCTTAATTCAAAATTCTGTCAGCTAGTTTTATTTTAAGAGCCTGGTGAATTAGGCAAGCATATTTCGTTGGTATTTTTTCAAATGTATGTGGTGCTATATTTCAACAATGGTGCAGATACAGATTTTAGTTATTACCTGCCACCAGTAATGACAGTGTTTAATGTTTATCCTCTCCAGGCTGTGATGCCTTCTGACTTTGTAGAGCCACGGGTATAATGTCATTGAAAATCCAACTACTTACACAGATGACTGCAATTAATGTTAAAGGGAACTGGAGATTTATACGTGCCACTGCCATTATCACTAATGGAAATTTCACATGTAAATTGCCATGCATGGAAATAATATGCTTCTTAGTAGACTTTATCTAAAAGTCATCTGTGCAAGCAGTCAATTTAAATAATTAATTCAGTCCTCTTACACCATGGCAAATATTTCTTTTTAAAAAATGAGGTTACTGATTTTAATAATAAGAATTGTCTTTATGCTATTTAAAATATTGAAAATTAAAGGCTAGTGTATGCATGACTGTGACATCAGCTTTCATTGATTTCTTGAGATCATTCTCAAATGCAGCCTTAAACACTACACTGAGAATTCACCTCTTCCACAGCTTCCTTGGTGTACCTGCTCCCAATTTCCTGGGAGTGATGGGCATCAAGAATGGCTGAGCTTCAAAATTATAATTGCTAGCTCATTGGCACCAGGATGATTCCTTGAAGGAGTGCACAGGGCATCACTGAAAGCCACTCATGAGGAAAAATACAACCCCACTGATTTGAGGGTATGAGGGATCCCTCTTACCTAGGGTTGTTTTTCTTTCCTGTGGGAATAATGCAGGCAATAGAAGGTAAAGCAGTCAGATTTTAATAGGCAATGCTCTCTGTTGTCTGGGAAAAATGCAAATGTCCTTGCAACTCTGCAGGGCACACAATCCCATGACAAGAGGGGTAAAAGTTGGACCACACAACTCTCATCATCTAGAAATGCAAGTCAGCTAATTTAAGCTGCTCTTTGTCACAGCTGCTTTGACAAAATAGAAAAGAGACATTAGTGCAGAGTTCAGAAAGTCATCTGAGATGCACATAATGGTGTTTACATGGTGAGGTAAAAGGAGAGTGAAATATTTGGAGAGATCAAGTCCAAGACTACCAGACCGCAGCGCAGGAACAACTGAAGTGATCAGAAAACAAATAATCCCCTTGCATCAGTGAACTCATGGCTGAACTGACCATGATGATCAAAAGCAGCACAGACAGACATAGCTACTGAGAAGAAAGAGCCAGGACAGTGAAATGGGGAGCCAGGTGACTGAAAGGTCTGAAAAGGAAGGTGTCAGTATTAATGGAGAGTCCTGGTTTGCAGTCCTTCTCCCAGGAACTACCCAATATTTTCTGCAGTTAATTTTTTCTACATTTGTGCTTTACTCATCCAATTCTGTTTTTTTCCCCATTTGTCTCTCAGGAGCTCCACTTGTTAGTGATTTTCTCTTGCATTTCACTGTGTAACAGCTTTTGAAAGCATGAATTCACTTCTTTCAGGTGTATTTAAACAGCCTTGGAATTCTGCATATGAAAACAGCAAAACCATATATAGTTACTTAGGTAATTTTCTTTTCCTTCATCTCTGAGTGCTGACACTTAGATGAGCAGTGCTGACAGAGATGAGCATATTAAAATTTTTGCTCTGACCAGGATTCTTATGTGACATTTGACTGTTTTAGTGCCTCATTTCTCTTCTGTTCTTGCAGTGGTGAGGTCTGTGATTTGCAATTTTTTATTGTTGTTTTATTAGGGATTTCATGGACTGCAGTTTTCTCTGATTGCATTTTATAGCACCACATATCACTTTAAAATGTAAACCATTATGAGAGTCTAAACTAAATGCTCATTTAATTTCCCAGGCTAAAATGAAGCAATATAAGACTAAAAACCATCTATTAAAGAACACATTTTCAGTGTTTCAGTGCAAAGTGTAAACATCACAATGTATTTTCATGTCCCGAAGTGCTACAGGTAAAATTTAATGGAGAAATTAGGATGTACTTAAATCATTAAGCACATTTATGAAGATATTATCTTTTATGTACAGTGGATGCAAGTAGCTCAAACCAGATTTTTAAAAAGTCTAAATAATTCCATAAGTTTCAGACATACCTGTTTCCTTTTCTTTTCTGTCTTTTAGAAGTTTGTGCCTTTGGATGTTCAGAAACTGTTTAAAATTCTGACACTGTTGTATCAGGATTAGGTGATACATTTAATTGTTGTGTACTTGCTCCAGGTCAATGTTCTGTTAGCAGCAGTAAATTAAAATACTCTGGTCAAGTTATTCTGTTTCTTTAATGATGTAAAAATTAAGTTTATTTGATTTCCACAAAATAATTTCAGAAATCAATTGCTTTGCTGTGTTATATTTTGCATAAATTGGCATAGAAATTTTTATGTATCTCTCTCATAAAGTAGATAAGGCTTAGAAAAGTGTTCTTAGAAAAGTTCTTTTAGAATCAAAAATGCCATTTCTTTTGTCCTAATCAGTTTTCTGTTTAGCCAAGCCTATGTAGAAATTACAGATTTATTTCAGCGTAGTGAAACACTTTAATTAGGCAAATGGTATCTTCGTGTATGGTTATCAATTGATATTTTCAACTTTTAATTTATTCCAAATGGTTTGTATGTAATCTTCTGGGATGCTGTGTGATGAAGATTTGTAATTTTTGGAGACAATGATGCTATACTAAGTTGCTGCTCAAGAGTATGAAGATGCATGGTTTATAAATCTAGCCTTTCTTTTAGCCTCCTGTGTCAAAGGTGCAGTGAAAGAACACAAACCTCATGAGAGGATGATGATGAAAGAAAGACATAAAAATAACAAAATGCCACAAATTGCATTCCTAAATCTCTCCTACTGTCAAAGTCCAAGAGATTAGGTAGAAAAATACTGTTATTTACTCAATTTCCTTCTCAGGAAAAAGATCTATATCATATGTTTTGAGTTTGTTTTACGCTGTTTTGAATCTTCCTTCATGCCCATTTTATCAAAGGTTATGATGAAAATGAAATGTTTGTGTTTTGTTTTTATTTCCCCTGGGATAGAAAAATATATCTTTGTGTGTCCTGTGCATTTCCACAGTAACATTAAATTATTTTCACTGCAAACCTTCTCTGTCAAGTGTAGAAAGGAACAGATGACTGAACACAACAAAAACCTTTCAGTAAGGGAACCCATTTGGAATTTTGAGGACCCAAAGTGTTTCTTGCCCAATGGACTTAGCTTTTATTGAGGACAGTCATAAATAACTTTAAAATATTCCAGTGTGATAGGATGGAGCTGCAGATTAGGTCATGGTGGAATTATAGTTCCCTTGCTTAATGATTTTACAAAATTGCCTGGCAATCCAACAAAGAGAAGGAGCACAACGCGGTGAATGCAGGCTAATTAAACCAATAATTGCTTCTTCTTGTGTGCCCAGATAATTTGCCCCTGATAATTTTAAATGAAGTTCTGAGGCTGGCTTCCTGAATGAAACGCTGTGCTAGTTAAAGCTCCTCTAACTCTCTGTGTTCACAGAAATTGCCCTACTTCTCAAGGTCCCAGGCAAGGATTGCCACAGAAAACAGGGTGCACAGGAATATCTATCCTGTATGTCTGCTAACACAGGGCCCTGAATCCCTGTGTTTTCCCTCTTTGCGCTATTGTGACTAGATCATCTGATTTCCCCGAGCAATTCCGAAATTAGAGGCTGCAAATTAAGCCTTTGATGTTTTCTGAGGCTTAGGAAAAGATGCAAACTTCTGTGTATCTCAGGAATGGTGGTGTAAATCTAGAGTAACCCCGGTGAGACTTGGGAGGACTTTTTTTTAGTTATATCTGTGTCAAATGCAAGTATGTGACTGTTGACTGGCAGCTATGTTTAGAACTTGGGAAATAGTTCACAGAGTCTCCAAGAATTTCAAGGTGATCTTCAAAGAGTTATAAGGAATAATTTAATAATTTTGAAAGTTTTAGTGTTAAACTTAGAGGAAGATTCTTTATCAGTTAATCAGTAAAAGGACTTCTGCAAATGAATTGTAAGTATGAGCTCTGCTGTGATATATATGTTCATTCTGCTATCTCACATTCATGTTGTTAAACAATACGTATTTTAGGCCACTTACAGTCTTACAGAACATCCTTTCTAACAGGAGTTACAATTTTACAGAACCATAGAATTGAAGGATCTACTTCTTTATTCAAAATTATTTGATACTGAACAGTCTTGGGTAAATATGTTTCTTTTCTCCATTGGTGTTTAAGGATTTTTGCTAAAAAATTGAACTAATGTGTTTCTTTTTTTTTTTTTTTTTTTAATTATCTTTTCATTATCTGTGTAGAAAGACAAAAAACCAGAAAGCTTTTTAAAACAGTTGGTCAACTATTATCATCTGGACCATAAAAGTTAGACTCAGTATCTTACTATGAATTGATTATGTTTCAGTGTAAGAGGATTGGGTGATGTATTAGATTAAGTTGAGAAGTGCAGTGCATGTTTTTTGGGTGTATGACTGCATTTTAAGCATCACCCAAAACGACTTCTTCAGGGAACTAAACCAACAAAATAAAAATGTATTCGTAATTATTTTCTAGCCCTGAGAACATATTTAAAACCATGGCTTCTGGAATTATGAATAGAGAGAGAATTATCCATCATTGCTGGCATCTACCATATCACAGAATGCACATATGATGTGTGCTCTGAAATCTGCTGTAATAGCCTAAAAAAAATGTCAGGGTCTGTCAGATCTCATGAGCTGAGATTTCCATTGGTATTCACAAAATAGCAGAAGTCAAATCTGGCAGCAGATCACGCCAACAGCAACTTTTCCATTAATTCTAACACTAAATGTTCATGCCTGAAATCTATAACTACACAGTTCGCAAGCTCACTCCCAGAATTTTTTTGTCTTGTAAATTGATAAAAGTATACACTCAGAAATTGTGAAACAGCCTCTTTTTGTTGGCTTTTTAGATGGAGATAGGTTCAATATATCTTAGTTGGCAGCAACTGGGCAATGAAAAGCAATATTGGTAGTGAGGGTTTTATTTTTGTTTGCTCTGTGTCTTGTTAAGCTTTACTGATATAAAACCATCTGTTTAAAAAGCTGTAAAAACCAGACTGCCAACACATAAAAGCTAAACACAACAAAATAGTCTTAATATGCACTGGCTGATAACTCAGTGCAATGTTAGAATTGCTGGGGATGGAGGCATAGATGAAGGGGAAGACAATTAGTTTTATGTAGAGATAAATCTTGATGTCCAAATAAAGGACTTCACTATGTTTGATGATGATTTTTTTTTTTTTAGTGAATATTTATTTGCACTCTGATATAATAGTTTTAAATGAAATTTTCTGGAAATAGTTTAATATGTGGTTTAGCTTTTTTGGACTGTACAGGATGCAAGCAAGAAACAAACTGATAATACAAGCATTATAAGGAGGTACAAATAAGAGCAATAATATCAACCATACCAGGACAATGAAAATCCTAAGATTTTATGGGTTGAACCACCATTTGACTAACACTACCTCAGAAACAAGCTGAAAAAAAAAATTTTGTCATCAATTTCTCATTAAAAATATTTTTCAATGTCTTTATGCCCAATAAATTTTGAAGTGATACTGGCAAAATGAATGAGGTACTCTGAAGTTATAAGCATGACTTTTTGTAAGCACTTTATTTAAATCTCATTGCAAATTGAAATATTATTGCTACTGGGTGTTAAATTTTTTTTTCACATGACATAGATATGTTTCAAATAAACCATAAATACACAAGAAAGTGTTGTATATTTATTGTGATATCTTAATGCAAATGCATTTTAGTAATGCAACAATTACATAAACCTAATATACAAAAATGAAAATTTCTCCTATGAAACCACTATAGTAAAGAAACTCATTCTACATGAGAAGAGAGTTTACTAATCTACTGAATTGTTCATAGCAATCACTAAGTCATAAAATATTCCATAAACAATAAAATTTAAAAAAACTAGCAAAGTACAAATTTAGATTCATCTCTATTCACTTGGATTTCACCAACATGTAATAAATAACATTTTTTAAGACTCGAGTAAAATATACTTTTGGATTTTTCCTAAATCCATTAATATTAAGTGATATTTATGGTAAGCTTATATAATATAAACCTAATATTTATAATATAAATATAATATAATATAATATAATATAATATAATATAATATAATATAATAATTATATTTATGGTAAAATAAGATGATAATTATATAATGTGTTATTTATGTAATTTTAACTATAGAATATATATATCATTTATATTAAGAGATATAAATGATATATTATTTTGCATAAGATATTATTTGTTAGGAAATATGATGTCTAGAATTAAAACACCAAGAATACTTGTGCACAAAGCTGTGTGAGAAAATATAGACACCCTTTATTAATAAAACCAATAACTGGTCAATAATGATAGACTGTTAAACAGGGCTTTATATGATCTCCCCAAACAGTTCCACTGCTGTTATTTAAAAGAGGAGAACATATTAACTAAGAGAAAAAACAAGAAAAGCAGTAAAATTAAAGAAGGGAAATCATGGTACAACAAATTATCAGAAATTGCAGAAAAATAATTTTCGAAATAGAGCTTATGAGGTGTCAATTTTCAGTTTTGATAGATGCTGGTGTTTAAAAGATTATGAAATTTATCAAAGATATGTAATAAAGGGCACATTTTCAATGCAGGAAGAAT
Source organism: Ammodramus savannarum pratensis (assembly GCA_020466415.1). NCBI lineage: Eukaryota > Metazoa > Chordata > Aves > Passeriformes > Passerellidae > Ammodramus > Ammodramus savannarum. The sequence continues at coordinate 43,124,601 of JAHXMQ010003319.1, forward strand.
TTAACAGCAAAAATAATGTATAAGTGGTGGTAGGAAATAAAAATATACCTAGGCACAGCTTTGAGATATAATTATTAGAGTATTGTAACTACTGGTGGCAATACATCATGAACAACAGAGATTTTCAGATAAAAAGAGCTGCATGAATGATTCAGTCTGTAAAATATGTTTTGTACTAGAAAGATCAATCTATTTCATTTTTTTTCTGAGAGAAAATGAAGTGACTTGACAGCCTATAACTACCTTTCTCAGGCTCCTGAGAGTAGCTTTCCCATAATTCAAATAGAAAAGACAAAATGAGACCGGGAGTCTGACTAAAATATAGTGACAAACGTTGAGGTAATTAAGCATTAAGCATTTGGATGTTTATTTATAGGTAACAGGATTTAGAGATTTGTGTGATTCTTTATGAGCACAGACCTTAATCTTCTTTTTAATTTTAACTTGAAAATGTATTGATTTTAATTACATTTTTTTAAAATATTTCTCATGGGGTTTAATACCAATAAAATAAGGCTGAGTTGAGTTTTATTCATTCCTTTTGCTTATTATCTCTTCTTTAAAAAATATACACTTAAAATCAGTGAATATACACACACTTGCTTTCCAGCCAGGCTTTAATATTTACTTGTATTCATTTTTAATGGCTAAGCAGCAGATGGTAAAACTTAAAGCACCAATGCCCTGGGGATTTAAAACAGGCAAAGATATGAGAAGAAATCAAAGGGAAAAGAGCAAAACCAGATGTTGTGAAGCTGCTGCTGATGGTGAGACATGGGAGGATGAGCAGATGCCTTTCCAACTTCACCAATCAGTTCTGCAAAGGTGTTGGCCACTTTGTTTCTCTGAACATGGATGAAATAAATATTTCTCCAGGCTTTGAAAGTAAATTGAAAGGAAAGTGGCTCACTGGCCCTCGTTCATTCCATCTTTAAACTGCATTAGAAAGGCTCCCACCTATAGTCCCAAATATATTTTATATCTACAAACAAATCTTCTTGCAGGCTTCTTTGGAAGTTGTTTCTTCTCAAAACTGCCAGTAATTCCTTGGACTTTTAAGAGTATTTTTAACCAGACCACGGCTGATAATTAGCACATAACAAATAGTTATGACAGTTTTGTTTGGTGTTGTTTAAGCCAAATATCGAATTTACTTGAATAAATTATTATACTAAATAAAACCAAAACCTCAATGGACTTTCCAGTGAAGGCACAATCCCAGTTTTGCAGCTCCAGGAAGGCAAATGACCTCTTCCACCTGATAGGAAGGTGGCATCATCACATAAGAGAGTGGTCAATTTTTTGTATTTCTGATGAAACTGATGAAAAACCACCTATCATTTAGGCTTTGCAATATTCACAGATAAATTCCAGGAGTTCCTCATGGGATTCCAGTCTTTTCTAAAAGTTCCCTTTCAAACTAATCTTCCATTCATATAAGTAGATGGCTGGCAGTTTTAGAAAGACTTCCTTGAGAAATATTGTATTTGCAAGGATGGTGATTAGTTTTGCAGTAGCCATCATTATTTCAGTGAAAGTATTTTTCCTAAAGTCTTAAATTGTGTTTTGTTATTGAAAGTTGTTATTTTTATCTTTCCATTGCTTGTTATTTTCATCTTTACATTGCTTGTAATAAAATAGACTTTCTGTGTGATCTCATAGTTCATATGATTTGAAGGAGAATATATTTTAAAATAACTAAAAAACAGTAAATGCTTTTCAGCCAAGAGCTTTGTACAGCTATTGGTAGAAAGTTAGAAAGGTCAGCAAGCTAATGTGAATGTATTCACCATTGCTTATAATCTGCTAATTTTTTTTATCCATTATATATTCTGGATGAATTCTGATCAACCTACACTTTTCTTGCAACATCCACTCGTAACTATTTTTCCTAACAGCTGAAGAACGGCAATCTGTTCTGTGCAGCTCATAGATTACTGAACTGTCCTTAATAATGTATTTTTGCTAGGAAAGCTTTAGGTCAGAGCTGAACATGGCCCATTGAGTTGTATCCTTTCTGGAGTCTTTAAATGTCAAATTTAGGACACATTCTAAACCTGTGTCAGTCAGTCATACACTGTGCATACAGAACAAAACTATAATAAATTCTTTATAACTTCTCTGAACTGCCATTGAACATAAATTCTGGCTTCTGGCCTTTTCTGCTCCATGTATCTACAGTTAAAGCAGCTTCTGCAGCACTATTTACATTTTTCAAATCCATCAGCTTCAAGGATGTGGTGTCATTTCACTTTGTACTCGACAACGAGACATTAAAACTAAACAATAGATACTTTGAGGAACAAATAGATTGCCATAGTTTAAGAAATGGAAACAATCGTATCCTTTGGAGGTGGTTTTTATGGATATGTGTATATTTCTATGAAGATGGGGCACTGAAAATCTGAACACAGATTTAGAAAAATCTAAAATGGAATTGTGGTATTTGTCCTCCAACAGTACAAGAAAAATAGCAACATAGTGGCTGCAATTATTCTATCAGTAGACCTTCTACTTGATTTTTCTCTTCTTATTTCATTTTTCTAAATTGAGGACATTCTGTAGCAAGGGTTTGCTCAGGTCTGACATATACCCTGGAGGTGTCTCTTTCATTTGATTGATGGAGAGACTCTTGCAGTAGCAAAAAATTTTCCATCAGTTGTTTCATTAAGCCCAGAAACAATTACACAAATAATTTCCTTTCTGGATGGTTTCTGGAAAGCAGTTTTCCATTCTTATCCACTTGATTACAGTGTTAGTGAGCAAAGTAACTCTGCATTTGACATAGAAGTTGTCCAACACCACATACATTTTTTCTCTTCACACAAAATTTTCAAAATCTCTCATGCCTCTTCCTTCAATATTATCAGTGTTTTTAATGAGTTTGTTCTCAACATCAATATTTTCCTTGCTAATGATGCAATGGTTGCAGTCCAAGCACAGGAACTTCTACATTGTGTTACAAGAATTCTGTTCTGTTGGCTCATATAGGGCAGCACAGGAAAGGATTACTCAGAGGAATTGTGATCTCTCCAACCTTCAAGATTTTGATTATTTGGATGGTCAAAGCCAACCAAGGTTGACCTGAACTGCTGTTGATCAGAGCACAGGTTTATATTTCCAATCCCTGTTTCTGTATTCAACAAATTAGCATTGTAATTTCTGTCAGGGATCTTCATAAGGTTGTGTCTTTTAGAAATAAACCAGTTATTGATTATTAGAACATGAAATATTTTTTAATTTTTTATTAATGAGTCCAAAATTAAATATCATTTGTCTGTGAAATTTTTTTGCCATTTCTATAAGGGTAAAGTCTTGTGCTAAAAACATTATTTTCTCTGCAGAAAGACAAGGATATACTTAGCTTTATATTTATTATACAACAATAAAAGCTAGGTAGAAAATAGGTGCAGGGTGGTTCTTTCATTATTTTCAGTCTTTACAGCTTGTGCGACTGCTGCTTATGTAGACAGTTATGTTTTTAAAAATTTGTGTGTCATGTTCGGGAAAATATTATTGAAAGTTATAAGATGTGATTACATCTTTCCTTACCCACACTCCTCAAGGAAAAAGTTTCTGAATATTTATGTATCCCCACCTCCCCCACTTCCCTTTTTTTTTTTTTTTTTTTTTTTAGTATCAGTATGGAAACTAATGTGCCATCATTAAATTTTTGAGAGCAAAGTGCTGATTCTGTTCTGACTTTATGGACATGAAAAGATGAGTGACTCAACATCTAATCATACACAATCATACTCAGTGAAATTTTACAATGTATATTTTTGAAAATGATTCAAATTATTTTCCACCTTTCTGATCCATTTTTCTCCCCAAATGGCCAATTATGATTTATTTTTTATTAATATTGAGCAGTATATGAGTTCTTTAGAACTCATCTTCTGGTTTGGAGAAGCTGAGGCTGTAAATCTGACATTTGCTCATAGTTGTTGTGTCAACTCTGTTAAACTAATTTCATGAGTAGATTTAATCAGTTGAACATAGTGCAAAAAGGGAAAACTCCTGTTGATTTAAGGTTAGCAGGAAAACTGCTAATAATCCACGCAAAAAAAGAGAAAAAGAACCCAGATTAAAAAGGGATAGCAACTTGGTGATGTCTTGGCTGTAATTTTGTATATAAGCACAAAGAAAACAGGAGAACAGTAATTCTTTTCCCTCATGCTGTTGTGAAAGACATCAGGACTATTCGGCTCAGGTTCTGTGATGAATTTAAACATTTATTTCTAAAACAAAAAGGAAATGTGGGAAAAGCCATGTAAAATAAATCCTAAAACAGGTTCACTTATCATGCATGTTTTCCTATGTAAGCCTTATGGACAGGTAAGTAAAGTTCTGGCAAACTGAGATGAGATTTCTGAGAAAAGAATTATGAGGCAAAACTGAGCCTTTAATGGAGACCATACTTAATCTTCATTTTGTCTGAATAGATTTTATTTTGACAGTATCATTCAATCCAGAAGTGTGTTTGTCCCATAGTGTGTTTGTCCCATAGATGAGGACAAGGATAGAAGAATACTTGGTTTCTCCCTCTTCTTAACTTCCTAGTTTAGATGTGAACTTCTGTTGACTTTAGCTCACTCTTCTCTTCTTTTGTGGGCAAAAATAGAGATGCCTTCACTGTAAGGTTAAGAGCATTTCTCTAGAGGCCCCCAACACCACACTCCTTTCTTATCTCCTGCTTGATCCCTTCACAGGGGAAAAATGAAAATACCTTTTCTTTCCTAAAATTGTGCTTTTGAAATGTCTCAATTTTAACACAGTACTAATAATAATAATTGCATTTTCATGCTTTTTAGGATGGTGAATACTGACAATTGCTCATTAATTGCATGTAGCACATCTTAGTAGAAACTTTATTGAAGAAACTTCTCTAGGATAATCTTCACACCTTATATTGAGCTATGTAACTATTTCTCATTTATACAACTGATATAGCTTTTCATAAATCTAATATATGACTCTATTAATATTCTGTAGTGATTTTGCTCCCCATTTATATATATTTCAATCACTTGAAGAGGGACACTGGGGCATGGTATTGATGCTGTGGGTCTGATCAGGACCACTGGTAGGATGACTGTGCATCTTTTCAGTTCCTGCTATGAGTATTTAAGTCTACTACACCAAATTTTAGTGACCCACCAATCTGAATTTGCTAACACCTAATACAAGAGCAAAGAGAAACCTCTTTTCAGGAGTCAGGACAACCCAATGGCAGACACTGAAACACTGCCTGCACTTCAAGAAATTACCAACTGGTTCATTTCTGTCATTCCTTTTCTATGACTTTCAACACAGCAATGAACGTTGGAATGGTTTCTTTAAGATTTACTTTATGAAATAAGTTCATAACTGTAAAGAAAATGTTATGATTGGCACATGCTTACTTTTTGCAAGCTTTATTACTTTGTATTTTTTTCTTGTACTCTGCAAAAGTCCTAAACTTCTATACCACCTATTTTTCTTTAGTATTCAATTCTACATAGTTAAATCAGTACTATTGTGTAAACATAATGCAGAGTCTTCCATCAATTTTTAAAATCTATTGATCTCCTAAAGATTTAGTTTTAGTCCCTCCTAGTTAGGAAACAAAATAATAAATATAAACTGAATTTATTGGCAGATAGATGATTTTTACACAAGGTGGAGAAACAGAAATCTGATTATTTGTGTAATTATGGAACTAATTCTTATCTAATAACTTGCTTCTGTTTTATTAAAGAAATCAGTTTAAAACTACTCACAAAATCTGTCATCATTCAGTCCAACTTTTTAAGAAAATGCAGTGCATTATTTTTCCAGCCCTACTTTGAATGTAAATTATTGAAAATTGCAAAGGAAAATTTCATATATGCCACCACATATGAAGACCTTGCTTGCTTTTGTTCAAAAATAATAAGTTGTTCTAGGTTTTACAGGCAAGAACTCTGTTTATGAGATTTATAGTTTGTACAGGGAAACAAGGACATTTACTGATTTATATTATCCATGGCGGTTGCCTATACAAAGCTTAAATAAATATCTCTGCCCTTTTATTTAGTCTGTAAAAGTCCAAGCTAAGACTTAATCTATTTAATTGATAAATAGATATCTGCAATGCCAGTCACAACTTGTGGGAAAAAATTATTACACAAGATTGTTAATTCCTTTTTTTCCCCTTCCTGACTTCCTGAGTTCCTCTCATTCCATGGTAACATTAGGGAAAATAAGAAATTCCCATTTCTGGGGTTTTTCAGTGTTAACTTTTCTTCTGCACTGGCGTATAGTGGAAAACTTTAGAGGGAGGAAAAATTAAAAAAAAAAAGAAAACAGGAAAAGAGAAGGAAAAGGTCCAACCTGTCATAATTCAGTAGACTGATGCCAAATCTGAAGGAAGCCTGGAAATGAGTTTATGGTACTGTATGGATATGGTATTAGAAAAGCAAAGATTGTCCAAGGTTCTAAAAAAACTCTTTAACAAATACAACAAAGACTGTGGCTGGAGAATGATACCAAAAAGGAAGAGGGAAATGCAGAAGCAGTCTGCTATTCTTTGGGACTCTCTTTGCACCTTAAATGAAGGAACGTGACCCACTGATCAGAGATGGACTTTTGGAGATTAAGTGGGAAAACCGGAAAGTAATTTTTATGGAACCTAAGGGTTCCCAACCCAGAGATGGAAAAATGAAATTGTATTTTGTGAATGCAGAAAAAGTAAACAATATTTTGTGAATGTTAATAAAAAAATAAGGAAAGTATCACCTCACCTCTCATTTTCATTCCAAAGTACATATAATTCTGCAAAAAAAAAGTTTGAATAAAATATGAGCTATTTATGCCGCTACCTATGGGCAAGAATTTCAAGGATGTCAGATCCATCATCCTTTCAGACCTTAAAACAGACATATAATGTTGACTAACTGGGAAATCCGAAGGAGAACAAAACCTATCACTGCTCCAGTTGACATGACTTGACATGAAATCATTTAATTTAATTTTTTTTTTAAATTAAAAAAAAAAAAATCAGGATTATTTTCTATAAAGAAAATGTTGGAAAGAGGGGTAGTAGAGGAGTATGGAGTACTCTTAGAAGTAGATGATAGAGTAATTGTTCACATCAGGGTGATGGTACTATCCTGGCATCCACCATGAATCATGGAAAAAACTTTCAGATGGAAAGTTGGACTTTAAAAAAAATAAAACCCAAAACCAAACTCACAAAGTAACTTAAAAGGAAAACCAGAAAAAAACCCTCTCCAATGGTATGGGCAGTAAAACTTAGAGAGTTTGGTGGAGCCTTGACTTTAGGGCAGCTGCTATTATGAATGACACAGACACAGGAGATTCTCCCTTTGGACAGAAGATGCAAGCTATGCTGGAGTCCTCTGCAGTCTTGATAAAGGAAAAAAGCAGAAAAAAGCATGGGCTATTCAAACTTACCTAGAAAAGGGTTATGTGTCTATGAGTCTTTTCCAATCTAATTGATCCTGTGTGATTCAGTGAGAATAAAACTACTGAATTATTCCAAAGTAAAAATGTTAAAAATAATAGTTTTCTGGAAATCCTTTTTTTTTTGTCTGACCTTTCTACTCATAACCACATAATGCCAATAACACCCTTATCTTCTAAAGAGAAAAAGACTGAGAAGGTAAAAGGTGAAGCTGTGGTTTTAAGGGAGAAGAAATTCAGCTAGTAATCCTTTTCATTAAATTTCTTTCTTACTTCATCCTTTACAATGACAATAAAACAATTTTTTATTCAGTTATACCAAGTACAGTTTTCCAAATTTAATGATCCTATTAACTCTCAGATGAAATCCACAACCTATTCCTCATTATTAGTTTGCCAAAGTAAATGGAAATAGTACTTTAAAATTTAAGACAGGGTATGTTTAATGATCTACGCCATTCTTATATACTGGTTAATCTTGAAATAGCAGCATGTATAATATATTAAATATTCAGAAGGTAAGCCACTAGCATTAACAACAACAACAAAAATTCAATAAATCAGAATCTTTGATTTAATAACTAGCAGCTTTGTTTAATTACAGTTGGGTTGGGTTCACTGGGCTGGGAATGCAATTATGTGTCTTGGTGCAGCAAAAATAGGTCAGAATAAAAGGCCTCTTCTTTTTGTATCATTTCCTTAAATAAAAAAATATTCTTAATTTCCTAAATTTTCCTTAAATAATAAATATTCTTAATTTCTTAAATAACGAGAAAATATTTGACCATTTTCTGTTGTAGTTGGCTTATCCTGGAAAAGAACCTTCATTTATGTGTGAATGTTGTGACTGAAAGAAGAATCAAAAAGCCATGGACACTTATTTTCTTCACAGGTATTCCTGAACATGGTCTGGATTGTTTAATGGATTTAGTAGTATTTGTCATCTTTTACATACTGCAGAGCACTTTATCAGTTATTCTTTATATAGTATTTCCACTGAATCATAGCAGAACATAAATGAAAAATAATTGTCTCTGCACACTCAGCAGATGAAGCTCTAGAGAGAATCCGAGATTCACGTGTTGAGCACTTGGAGCAGTCAAACAGAAAAGTCTTTGCTGGAGAAGAAGCAAGTCAATAATGGCTTTAAATTTTTATTTTTTGGGGTTTTTTTTGATATTTAGAATTTTTTTTAACCTAAAAAATCAATATATTTTGGGTTAGGGCTATAGCTTTATTATCATTAAAATTATCGCCAACATTTACATACATACCTTCATAATTTTTATACGTCTTGAGATAGACTTAAAAAATAATACTACCTATAAATACTAGCAGTAACTACCAATCTAAAATTGGTAGTTTTTGATTCTAGAAATGGACAAAATAGACAAGTAACTCCTAGCATTAACATCAGTGCTTTGCCAATGCATCAATTCCCCAGTATCTTCTCCTCATCTCCATTTGGGGAAAAATATGGTCACTGGTCCAGCAAGGTGTTTCAACCCAAAATATTTCTTGTTTTACAGTATGATCTTCTCATAAAATCAATTTAAGCTTATTACCCATGAAAAGAAAGACTCCAGCATTCCAATTTAAGTAGACATTTTGCCTTTCTAAGCTATTTAAATTTTACACATAGCACTGATAGACCTCAAATGCTCTAACAGATGTTCCAGGTAGGAAAATATGTCATCCGTAGTTATATCACTCATTTTTTCTCATGACTGGGCAGTGAGAAGAAAATAATTTTTCCATCCCCAAAAACACAGAATCACTCTGTTGATATTGGACAACAAAGTGATGATGCCTTGTTTACTTATTCTTGAAGGGCTTAATTTGATCTTCTTTTTCGGGGGAAAAAAAGCTATCTCATCAAATTGCATATATTTTTTATTATTTTCTGAATTTAGGAGTCTCATAATGCAGATTTAAAGTTTTTAAAGTTATCATAACACTTATACATGTGGACAGTTGCTGATGACTTGGTACAACCAAGGATTACTAAGGTTGATTATTGGTGATAATCATATGCCAGTGTTTTTATTGTGCTGTCAGTGTGAGGTGATGAGTGCATATTTAAAATACACCTAAATTCAGCTTGCTCTAATTAAACTTTACATAATTTAAACAAAATCAGATTAAAATAACTGTAAAAACAGAAAGTTGATATGTCTTAGCTTTGCTTGAAACACCTACAGTTGCCCTAAAATGGTTGTGGGTTCTTTGTTAGGGAGGGAGAATTTATTTAATGCACAACATTTTAATGACACTTTAGTATTAGTAAACTATAAAGGGATGGCTGTGAAGGCAAAAGACAAATTACCTTCTTTGAGTTTTCATGTTAAAAGCCAATTTAAGAAAGTGTCAAGAAATTGATGTATTGTCTTCTGTGCTGAAAATTTTGCAATTATTTAAGTGAAAATGAATTTGTTTTGGGATGAGGTAGCTGTTTTGATTTCCAGCCAAATGTGTTGAGTTATAATTATGCTCTGTCTCAGTATAGAAAATGTGCTTTGAATATCCTGTATTTACTGTGGCATCCAAGTAAGAAAAGGAACTGTGTCTTATTTCTCTTTGAAGAAACTTCATGGCAAATATGACAGTTCTTCCACAAATGAAAAGATAGTCTGCTAGCTGCAACTGTGTATGGCAAATTGATGGGAAAGTGACTGACATATATTGGTAATGCATATTCCCACACATAAATCTCTTTCTACGGCATGGCAATCTGATCTAAAATATACAGTATTTTGGCTGCTTCCTCATTGCAGCAGTATCTGGTGCCTATAAGTCTGTAAATCCTAAAGAGCAATGTTAAAACTGTGAGTGGATAATGTGGAGGAGAGGAAACAAGTCAGATAGAATCATATGAATCAGAAGAATTGGCAGGAAATTTAGTAGTAGTAGTAGTAGTAGTAGTAGTAGTAGTAGTAGTTGTTGTTGTTGTTGTGGACCATGATTTTTTTTTTTTTTTTTAATATTCAGAATGTTTTTAACCTAGAAATTCAATATAATTTGGGCTAGGGCTATAGCTTTATTACCATTGAAATGATTGTCTACATTTACATACATACCTTCATTATTTTTATATGTCTTGAGATATACTTTAAAAAAAATAATACTACCAATAAATACAAGCAGTAACTACCAATCTAAAATTGGTAGTTTCTGATTCTAGAAATGGACAAAATAGACAAGTTATTCCTAGCATTAACAACACTGCTAATGCATCATTTCCCTGGTAGCTTCTCCTCATCTCCATTTGGGGAAAAATATGGTCTTGGTCCAGCAAGGTGTTTCAACCCAAAATATTTCTTGTTTTACAGTATGATCTTCTCATAAAATCAATTTAAGCTTATTAACCATGAAAAGAAAGACTCCAGCATTGCAATTTAAGTAGACATTTTGCCTTTCTAAGCTATTTTAATTTTACACATATTCAATCGTACTCACAGAATCACTGCGTCTTGTCAGAAGGCTCTGGTCTATCAGTATGCAGCAGGACAAAAAGGAAAGATGAATACAGCTCAGAAATATTTGATTAAATTATCTTCAGTAGAAAATACTGTCTTGTTAAGTTCCCACAGGAAAACTTTTTTTCAATTAGCTTTGATTAAATTCTGTGATGAGGGTTTTTCAAGTTAGGATGGAGTCGTTTGTGGAAACCAAAAAAAAAGAAATTTAATTCAGAAGAAATCAAGCCTTTGGGTTAAATACCTGTCTAAGCCTCCAGAAATCCAATTTCATGTATCTGAAGTAAACTGGCAAAAAAAAAAAAAAAAATCTAACAGGATGAACAGGTGCATTAATATCTGAGCTGTTGTTTATCCTGATGTCTCAAAGCTTTAGTGCAGAAAAGAAATGTAGTCAACCGTTTTGCATTGATGAAGAGGCAAAACACAGAATATAATATTGTTTCAAAAAAGATTTAGAAATACTTTCTATATGAGAAATTGTAGCTGTTATCTCAAACACTTGTTCACCACTAAAGGTTTTGTTTGTGCCTAGTAAATTGTATTTTATATGTGGTAAGAAAGAAAAATCTATTTACAGATTAAAGAGAACACAGAATCAATCTTTCTATAAGCTGTTGTTTTCAATATTACTTCACAATTATAATTTATATTGTCTCCATACTGTTTTAAGATATATTTTTCACAAATATATTATGATGATGATAATAAAATGATACAGTGACCTAGTTATTCTGAAATCATTATAGCAAATCCAATAAACAATTTTTATAAACAATGCTATGCATATTTTGCATGTTTATGCATAATTTGTCAACAGAGTTTGATCAGAATCATAAAGATGTAGTGACATAAAGATGCATGTTTATGCATGAGGAAAAAAATACTCAAAATGTAAGATCATTACTTTGGCACAAGATTATTTTTTTAGGAGATCAACCATACCAATTCAGTTTACCTCTTTTATTTGGGAGGACACTTTATTTGCAGAAAACTTTTCAGATTCAGGAATTAAGGATTTTTTTTTTCCATTTGTTTTGTTTAGTTTCTACAATAGATTTTTTGGCTCTGTGGTCCTTTGATTGAAGGGCATTCGGTTTATTTTCTAAATGTAAAAGAAAGTAAATCCCTAAGGTAGGACTTTCCACACTTAATGTTGGTTTTGAGCATGTTATTTATACTTCAGCTGTGCACATATTATCCCAGATATTGGCCTAAAATAAAACAGAGTTTGCCTTTTTCCTAAAAACGTGCACCTTAGTGATGTGTTTGTACAAATTTTTAGGTCTTTTGAAGTCATTGGAACGTTTCACCTGCATAAAGATTTGTTTGGCTCCACAGTTAAAGCCTTAGCCTGTAAACATTTACACATCATCCAATCTGTATTCATAAAAAAAAAAAATAAAAATTAAAAGAATATACATATATATATTTTCAAAAAATCAGTTCTGAAAGCAAAAATTCAGCTGGAGAATAAATGTTATAATAAGCCCAGTAAAAGCTGAAAATAAATTGCTGGGAGGTCAGCTGAAGCAGGTTTATGTGGCTGTGAGAAACAGATTGCCTGCTTTGGACATCATTACCTGTATTGCAAAACTCTTGGAGGATTCATGAGGATTTCATGCTTCATATTTTCATTAATATATCAACAATGTCTAAAGATCTCTATTGCCTTAATACTATTAAAGTAGAGAGAGAAAAATTAAATGATTGGATAGTTTTTCTGTGCATTGATTTTTTTCCCCTACATCGATGTGTATTACTGTGAAAACATTTAAAGGTTTTTCCCATGGTTAACCTTGTAGAAAAGTATAAGAAACCCTTAACATCCATTTCTAGTAAAAAAGACCATTTGACCTCAAAATCTGTACACACATCCACAAATTTTGATTTGTGTGTTCAGCCAAGAACAGAGCAAAGGGCTGGGAAAATGAAAGGTTAATCCCTCATCTGAAGTGCTCAAGTGTTTCCTCAGGCCTGCAGGTGGGAGATGAATATGCTAATGGGGCAAGCCTGACTCTGCAGTGGTTTGCAGGTGAAAATGTAACTTGTGATAATTAAAGGCTAATTACTTTTAGCCAGCAAGTGGGAACCAGGTGCACTAAAGCAAAAGAGGAATATTTAATTTTGTGCTGTTAGGACTTTTGGAGGGGGGAAATAATAAGGGACTATGATTTTATTTATGTTTTCTTGCCTTAATTTTTTTTTTTTTATTTTGTTTTAGTAAAATAGAAGGCAGAAATTAAATGGTTAGGTGTAACATCCAGTTTTCATAGGTTTTGGGGAGGTTGTTTTTGTTTATTTTTATTATTGTTTTCCTTAAGAGATGGCCAGAGTTAGGCAGGGATTCTGGAAATGTTTTTGTTGTTTAGATGTTAGCAGTATTACCGCACAATCTTGTTTCGAAGCCTGTTTTAAAAACAGCTCCTTTGGAGATGCTCACCCCAAAAAAAAAATCTCCTTTAAAAGTTTCTCTCAAGTATTGCTTTCAAAAGCACCCCCAAGAGTGAATATTCAGGCAGATTAGAGTCTTAGAACTCCCCACAAATTCCCATCTTGCCTTTATGGTAGGATGTGTTAAATTTCCTAGTCAGTCTTCCCTTTGAAGGCCTGTGGATCCAAGGAAGTTCAGGAATTTACACCCACGTTCCCTCCCTAATTTTCAAGACAGCCTGGTTATTATCATGAGGAGCCTCATGGAGATATTTCTGTGCTAGATGAGGTGCCATATCACTTACCTGGGAAGTAAAGAATTCAGCATCACAAGGAGTAAATCTAATTGTTTTGGTGACTGCTTGGCATATCTACTCTTTTACCATTGTACATTTTACAGTAGCTTCACAGTTTAAAAAATAATCAATTTTCTGTTTAGACGGTTATATGCAATTATTTACTGGTTGAGTCTGCATATCATGAAAAATAATCACTTTGAATAGGGGGTGATGAAGCTATAAATTCATTTCTTTAATGAACTTGGGTTTTTTGTAACAAGCTGGGGTTGCAGTCGCTCAGACAACCACAGGTGGAATCTACAATAAGCACGTAGGCTTTGCCTTCACTCAATAGATCTGTACTTAGGCTCTAGGTTATTTATAGTACTTACATGGCTTCTTGGGTAGGTTTTAGAGGTACTAAAACCTTAAAATACTGGCCAGCTAAATAGCTGATTTATTTTTAAGACATACACTTTTTATTTGCGGCTTTCTTTGGCTTCATTATCCTTTTTACCTGGTTTGTAGACATGTTCTGCTTATGCCAAATCTAACACAGACAGAGGAAAGACCAGTGGTACTAGTATTTAATTTTTAAGCAATAATTCAGACATTAATATATTCTTGTGGGCTAGGAAGTGTGAGAATTTCCCCAGGTTAGAAAAATCAGCTTTGAATTGAAATAAGCAGGGAGACATCTTGATCTCCTTTTCCATGTTATCATATAAAAATCTATCAGCAGCTGATTTATATTTTAAAAACAGTCATCCTAAATAAGTAATTTCATGTTAACTCTTCAGGTTATTATTTCTTTTGAAAGACTTTTGTGTACCTGATTGAGTGGAGCTGCAGACTGTCCAGTTACCAGCTGGAGGCCTGGGGGGGCCTCCTTCAGAGGTCAATTCAATTTCCAGCAAGTTTGTTGTTTTGTAATAATGGGGAGACCTTTAGGCAATTGTCTAGGACAAACTTGGTCAGCAAAAGCCCGTGTGGGCAGGCTGGTAGGCCAGCTAGTCTTCTTGGTTTTGCTTTTAAGATGTCAAGAGGATTGATGTGTCCTTTTGAACCTTTTTGTTCTACTGCATCAGCATCTTTTGCACAAAAAAAGGTTTCACTAGTGCATTTTTTATATATATATTTGAACTAGTTGTAATTCTGATTTTCTTTAGGAAGTGATTGTATGTTCTTATAGCTGTACTTTGAGATGAAGGGAATTATAGTGAGTCTTTCATTTTTACAGATGAACATGTAAATAGAATGGTAAAATCCAATAAAGTATAATTACATTGATCACTAATTCTGATGTGGTTTTTTTCCTGTAAATCCCTCTTGAAGTATTTCGCAGAAAGTAGGATAAAAAAATTACTGGTTAAAAGGAGCACCATAGGCAGTAATAAGGATAGTTTATATGCATTTACTATTAAAGCATTGAAACAGCAAGGTCAAATGGGTTCACAGGCTGCAAGGAAGGCATCAATTGCCTTTCTCATATTGTAAATACATGACACTGTGTCTCGGTTTGAAAAGACCGGTGTCCACTAAGGAAGGCAGAAGCCTTCTTTGAAATGGAAGATGTAAACCCCTTCCCTCCCAATTATTATAATTTTGAAATTAAAGGGGGCTCTGAGGCAAAGATATGGGAATAGGAAAAACAGTTTCTTACTCGGAAAAATAAAAATACAGAAGTAAACAAAAAGAAAACAAACCACTGACAGAGTCAGAATATGACCCAACAGGGTGTTGGCAGCAGTCCCATTAAATGGTGGCTGCAGCCCTCCTGCAGTGACAGCTGTGGTTCTGTTGGAGCAGGGATCCTGTAGAAGGGTGGAGTTTTCCTCTGAAGATCCAGTGGTGGTGTAGATGGGCCTGGTCTTCCTCTGGGAATCCAGTGGAGAAGAAATCTGCTCCTCTGGGAATCCAGTGGGAAAAGGCTGCCTGTCGTGCTCCAAACCTCAGATTATATCCAGGTAGGAATGTTTGGCTCCTCCCCCTGGGTGGAGCATTTCACAATGGATGATGGAATTTTATCAGCCATGCAGTGACACTCAGTGGCCCATGAACAGCAGATATTTACCACAGGGAGGATTGGTTGTGGAAGAGATAAAGAAAACTGCCCAACTGACTGAAGATAGCTGCCCCACCTCTAGCAGATGGTGATAGAATGCACACCCCTGGCCGCATCTTGCATTTGCAACCTAAGAAACACTATAAAGTGCAATTGCTGTAATTAGTACATGAAGAAAGGCATTTTGTGAAAAAATAATGCCATTCTTCAGCAGCTCAGGAACTGACATGTCAGTTCTATCTTGTTCTAAAGACATGTTTTACTATTTTTTCCATCACTCTTTTTGGACCCCTCTTCTCTGAAAACACCCTTGAGAAGAAAAAGAATAGGTGTTTGGTTCTTACTAGCATTTTGTTTAGTAAATAATGAATCAAATAGCTATTCATCCACAATTTCTCAAAGCTGTCTTATATAACAATACATGGCTTGTTACTGAATTCCCCAAAGCAAGAATCCCTGAATTTGTGCTTTGTGCCTTTGCATCCACTGGACTAGGATGGACAAGGTTGTCTACAAATTATTTTAGATTTGTTTATTTTCTTTATAGCCTTTAAAGATGTGTGAATTTTCATCCTGTTTTTTTTTCTTTTGCTTTATCATAGTCTTACTGGGATTTCTGTTTCAGGATGATACCTTCTTGGCTTAGATAATCTTTGGCATTTAATTATATTTTAGTTCTTTTTATTCTATAGAATCTCCCTCCTTCCCACCTCTCATTTCCTTGGGGATTACTCATCTTTGATATGTACATGAAGAACAGTTAATAAGGAAAACTGAAAGAGTTGGAAATAATTTTAAGAAATATTTTTTCGTTCTGTAGTACAGTAAAAAAAATTCAAATATATTAGTGTAGCATAGTGTAGTGTTATGAAAATGTATTACTAGCAATATATAAACAAATAAATAAATAGCTGTTTTCATTTTGTCAGCTAATATTCAGAAAATCTTATGGACAGAAAACTTTCCTCTTCCTCTGATATCTATGGATGTCCTTGAATTTCACTGATACTGAAAAACTAGTTTATCACACCTCAGTAAGTTCCTTATGTCCTTGTTTTCCAGCAGTGATAACTTAATTTTCTCAGTGAAGTGATGGAAAATACAACATTTCACGAAACAAATTGTAGCAGAGAAATATAAAGCAATAGAGAGGATCTTTTATTTGCCTTCTTTACAAAAATGTTTTTTTTTTTTTAATATTGCCATAAAAAAAAACAAAACAAAAAAAAAAAAAAAAAAAAAAAAAAAAAAAAAAAAAAAAAAAAAACCCACTCAAATTTGAAGAGGGTTCTTTTGGTTTTGTTTGATATTATTTTACCCTCAGGTAAGGAGAGAAAGTGGGAAATAAGCTCCAGAAGTTTAGTAGGTGTCTCAGAGAGCTCAATTGGACTGATCAAAACAGCAAGATGGGGCTAGAGAAAGGGAAGAACTTTTCTGCAATAATATGATTTTGTTATTCCTTGATTAAAGTCCAGTAAAACTTTTGAAATAATCCCATCGGGCAGCATCATTCTTTGCTATTCTATTCTTAGCTAGCCTTCTGAGGAAATCCTTTCTTCTATTATTTTAGTATCGTTTTAATGTAATATATATCATAAAATAATAAATCTAGCCTTCTGAAACATGGAGTCAGATCCTCGTCTCTTCCCCAATCTGAAAACCCCTATGAACACCATCACAGTTGTGGATCATGACATTTTTTTTTTATATTTAGAATTTTTTTAACCTAGAAATTCAATATAATTTGGGATAGGGTTATAGCTTTATTACCATTAAAATTGTCTTCAATATTTACAGACATACCTTCATAATTTTTACATAGAGATAGAGATAGACTAAGGCTTGAGATAGACTAAAAAAAAATACTACCAATAAATACTAGCAGTAACTATCAATCTAAAATTGGTAGTTTCTGAATCTAGAAATGGACAAAATAGACAAGTAACTCCTAGCATAAACATCAGTGCTTTGCTAATGCATCATTTCCCGGGTATCTTCTCCACATCTCCATTTGGGAAAAAATATGGTCATTGGTGCAGCAAGGTGTTTCAACCCAAAATATTTCAAAGGTCACCCCTACAGTCGTGCCCCCCTCAAAAAAACCTTGCCAGGTTAATCAGATACCATAGACAATAAGCATGAGAAAAAAACAAAATAAAAAAAAAAAAAAAAAACAAAACCAAACCCAAACAAACAGCATCTTTGAAAGATTCATTTTTTGTGTTTATGAGGTGTATCAAATAGATGCCAACTTGACAGGGACAAGCTTTGCACCATGCAGTGGTATTTTATGGCTGCCTTGGCTGGTGTGCTGCAATGGGATACTCATTTACATGGCTGATCAGGTACCTTGAGGAAAAGCTGTCTAGTCCATGCAGTATAAAGCAGATCAGGGTGACTTTTATTAATAAGAACACAGAATAAAGACAGAGAAAAAGTCTCATGCTTGTGTATCCGTAGAGTGAATGGAAAACTTAGTGTATGTAAAAGACTATTTGGATAGCGGGGGACTGCATCAGATTGGCTCACAATGCTCCTTCATTAAGAAAGTTTTCTCAGAATAATAAAATTTGCATGTATAAAATTATCTGATTTAGAACACAGAAGCAAAAAAAAAAAAAAAAAAAAAAAAAAAAAAAAAATTAGTCTGAATTTTTGTTGCTTTTAATCTGGAAAACATTAACCACACCAAAGGAATTTTTCTGTATGTCCATGAGTGTGAAACAGAGGTGAGTGGTTTTTAGTAAAGGTTTCAGTAATGCTGTTATCTTTTTGTTTTTCAATAACGCAATGCAATGATTTCTGAGTTGTCTTCTATTTGTCCGTGACCACCTATCTGTGGGAGAACATTTTTCTCCTTCCATGACAAGGCAGCAGCATAAATTAGAGACTCAACCCTAAGCAGAGCTCAACCACTGCACTATAAACCCACAAAGCTGATGGGTGAGAGGAAGAACATAATGTTCCTTGAACGAGGCAAGATTTAAGAATGTCAAGTCTCTGAGGTCTCAGGGGCTCCTTACCTAAGCAGGGCACTTAAATATCTCCCTAACTCTCTCTGCAGCCTCTTTGCCCTCTGGGCAGTACCTGAAGGTGTGTGAGCAAACTTGGGCTGCAAATGCAGCCCAGCCACTGAATCCTTGGGCACATTTTCTTCCATTTTTTAGCCAGAAATACTAAGAAGCAGTGGAAGTATTTATCTTGGAGTCAATGGGCACTGTGCACTTCACACACTTCGCAGTTCATAACAAATGAAAAGCTTTGTTTTGGTTTGGCTTTATCTAGATGTGGCAATTTCTGATTAGGGTTTAAAGAGAAGACTTAAAATTACTTCATTGTGTTTTGTGTACCTTTTATTTAACAATGCAAGCAAAATAAATCAGAATGGGATTAACTCAATTTGTTGTTGTTACTAATTATATAATTAAGACCTCAAATACAGAAAGAGTTTTATTTAAGTAGAAAAAAGTCTCCATGTTTTAAAATAGGTATGTAAGAGAAATAGAATTTATTTTCAGGGTCAATTTTAATTAATTATATTAATTATATTCCTGGGTGCTCCATTCTCTGAAGTTCATATCACTCAAGAGTTCTGCTTGGTGTAGTTGAAGCACTCCTTCATTCTAGCTCTTCTGTCTTTCAGGGTTTGCACAAACTCTGTAAGAGAAAATTAATAACCAAGTATGTTTTCACCAGTTCCATTTGGCAAATGAACTTTTACTCTTTCTGTGGAAGCACCAGTTGCACATTGATACCAAGAGTAGTTAAGATAGGACAGCCTGATCTCCAAGTGCGTCTTGGTGGTTTTTCAATGGCCACAACATCTCTCATTTTCCCATGGACTGAGGCAAAATATTCCTCCTGCCTTACTTTCAGAGAACAGTTAAACACCTTCTCCAGTTGGTGTGTTTGGGGAAAAAATGAAAGCAGCAAACCTGTTGTGTGTGTTCACAAGGCTCAGGGTTGCCCAGTGAATGCTGACATTGATCTCTTGGTGTTTACCCTCTCTGCTGCTTTAGACACTGACACTCACAGGCTCCCCACAGGGTGTGTGGCCTTTGCTGCAGAGAGGTCAGAACTCACCAGCGGTGGCAGATGATGTCTTTTCCACATTCCTGCAGCTTATCCCTGCTCCCCAAGGACTCCATCCCTGGTGTATGTTGCCAAAGGAGTTTACGTGGATATTCTGCCGTCAATAACCAGTTTCACCTCCAAAGGGAAAAAGTGCTACTTAAAGGGGAAAAGTCCTACTTAAAAAACGAAAAAACAAATTTAAAAAACACCTGAAAAACAAGTCTAATTTGAAACAAAAATAAAACAAACCCAAAACAAAAATAAAACAACCTCAAAATAAAAAACCAAAGACAACCAAACCTACCACGAACAAGCAACCCTCCCAGTATGTTTGCAGAATTTAGGCACTAGAAAAGGGGGAGAGAAAAGTGGTTTCATTGGCATAGCCACACACTTCTAAAGTTTTTCCCTGTAGCAAAAGTGTGAAAACATTTTTGATTTCTTTGAGCTATACCAGCTAACCCTCAGAAAGCTGTGAAAATTAGAAAGTGATGTCAAGTTTTTTAATGCATACAATTTATTGCTAATTGATTCAAGTGAAATAGCCTTTTACTTCTAAGACATGAGAAACCATTGTCATTTATTTCAGGAACTTCTTGAGAGGAGGGGAAATTTCGTAATATCTGACATCAGAATTTTGTTCTAATTATGAGTCTATTAATTCTGGCAGTTAGAGCCAATCCATGTTTACAACTGTAGATATAACAAAGCATATCCTTTTAATCTGATAGCTCTTTTTGTGACTGTAATTGCCATCACTTACATCTTTAAAAATTGTTAGAGCTCTTCAGTACATTGTTATTGTTTACTAAATTCTTCCAGTCACTAAGTAATTAACAGAAAGGGTGTGATTTTGGTTTGAGTTTAGTTTGTTTTTTTTGTTTTGTTTTGTTTTTGGTTTGTTTTAAATAGCAGTATAATCATAGGTTCATGAGAAGTTACTGCTAACACCAGTAAATGGCTACAACATGAGAGCCTGGCTGGGCTGCCTTTGGCTGCAGCTCTAATAATTAGTGACTTCAGTTTTGCAGGAGTTCTATCTTTGCAACCTTCTGACAGGGCTCATGTTAGTCTTCCTGGATATGGTTCTTCAATTATTTAAAAAGTTTTACTAATTATACATTTTCACTGAGAAGAGAATGGGGAGTTAGAATTAGGATAATGCTTTCTTTGGTTAAAAGAAACCCAAACAAGAACCCACATCAAAATCCAAAATGTACCAGTCTGACTCCCTTATCTGATAATCATTAAAATTGGTGGGAATTCATGATCTTCAATAAATACATTCAGGCTTTGAAGGTAATTCTGTTTATGAATATTTTACCAGAATAATTTCTGCTTTTTTTTTTTTTTTTTTTTTTTTTTTTTTTTTTTTTTTTTTTTTTTTGGTTTTTTTTTTTGTAAAAAAACAAGCACTTGAGCTTAAATAACAGTTTGGAAAAATTGGAATTATAATACCTGTAATGTACAGGTATTAGAATCCTCTGACAGTGTTTAAAAAGGTAGACCAATATTTTTCCTCTCTTGTCCATTGATTAGCAGAGCTTACCTTTCTGCATGAAAACTGTTTGGAAAAGTACCCTCGGAGAGGAGACAGTTGTATTATTGGAAGCCTAATGCTGACATTCTCACAAACTGTTTTCTGTCAAGGTTTGGGATTTTCACATGCATATTTTTATTTGTTTAAAATATTGGTTGGCTTCAGATGCAGAAAGTGTCTGGTGTGGCCTTTTGAAGACTCACAGAGCTCACAAAGGAGACAAATTATCCAAGGAATTTCATTACTTCTATTCATATTGCTCTCTCAGCTGACAACAACTTCACCAAGCTGCTTTTCATCCCCATGGAGAGGGTGACTAACAAAGTGGGATTATGCAGAAGCTCAGGCTCTCTAGAGCTGCTGCTCTGACCACTGTCTGGTTTTCCTCCTGTCACACCACATAAAACACCGGCAGCACTCAGCCACCTGCAGAAGGTTCAGAGAGGAGCAGCATCAGAGCTTCCTCAAGATGGGATAAGTGCAATTATCAGGTGCCAGAGCAGTCTTGGAATGACAAGCACCAAGTGTGTCCACACAGGCTGTGAGCAATTTTATCAGTGACGGCTCAAGTGTTGCTGCACAGATTGAAGTCTGAGTGTTGCAAACATCAGCTAAGGTCATTTAGTGGCTGTGTGGTGGTGTCATTTGTATGAGAGGCTTAGTTATTCTAGGTAAAAGTTTTAAGAATATTTTGAAGATATGTCTTAAGTAGCCCATAAGATTCCAGGAGAAATTCAGGAGGGAAAAAGGGTGTCTCAGGGAAATGAAGGGGTGTATCACCTTTGGGAAAAGGGGCAGGCAGCTCAGCAAGTGTTTAAGGATATTTTTAGGTCACGCAGAAAGAAAATTAAAGAGGTGACAGCTCAGTTAGAAGTTAATCTGTCCACTTCTGTGATGGATAATTTGTCTCCTTTGTGAGCTCTGTGGTTCTTCAAAAGGCCACACCATTCTTCTCCTGTATTTAGCACTGGTGAGGCCACACCTTGAGTGCTGTGTCCAGTTCTGGCCCCTCAGTTTGGGAAGGAATTTGAGGTGCTTGAGCACATCCAGAGGAGGGCAATGGGGCTGATGAAGAGTCTGGAACACAAAACCTGTCAGGAACAGCTGAGGGAGCTGTGGGTGTTTAGCCTGGAGAAAAGGAGGCTCAGGAGAGGCCTCATCACTCCCCACAGCTCCCTGAAAGGAGGCTGTAGCCAGGTGGGGGTCGGTGTCTTCTTCCAGGCAACCATGGACAGAACAAGAGGACACAGTCTTAAACTGCACCAAGGAAGGTTTAGACTGGACACTAAAAGAAATTCTCTAGAGAAAGGGCGATTGGGCATCAGAATGGGCTGCCCAGGAAGGTAGTAAAGGCTCTTGGAGGTGCTTAAAAAAGACTGGATGTGGCACTCAGTGCCAGGGTTTGGTTGACAAGGTGGTGTTAGGTCACAGGTTGAGTCTGATAATCTCAAAGGTGTTTTGTGATGATGTTCACAGGGGTCCCAGGACGAGGGAAGAGACGAGGATCTGACTCCATGTTTCAGAAGGCTTGATTTATTATTTTATGATATATACTACATTAAAACTATACTAAGAGAATAGACGAAAGGGTTTCATCAGAAGGCTAGCTAAGAATAGAATAGCAAAGAATGATAACAAAGGTTTGTAGCTCAGCTCTCTGTCCGAGCCAGCTGGGCTGTGATTGGCCATTAATTACAAACATCCAACATGGGCCAATCACAGATGCACCTGTTGCATTCCACAGCAGCAGATAATCAATGTTTGCATTTTGTTCCTGAGGCCTCTCAGCTTCTCAGGAGGAAAAACCCTAAGGAAAGGATTTTTCATAAAAGATGTGTGTGACAGGCTTTTCCAACCTAGCTGACTCTGTGATTCTGCAATTGGGCTAATTGTGCATGTTAAGTTAGTATTAAATTCATAGAAGTGATGTTTTTTCCCTCTTAATTCTAATAAATTTATGAAGAAGCAGAGTTCTATGCACAAACCTCAGTGAGCATGCTTTTTTTTACATATAAACAGAGCTAATTACTGCAGTCTATATTGAAACAATTATTATCAGTGCTGTGTGAATGTTTAAGAAAATCTGATCTATGAACTGGTTACACAACCTGGACTTCTAGATGTGTGTGTGGATATGTGGGAATCTTTAATTAAAAATTAATTTTAAATTAATCTTTCAGAATTAATTTAAAGCTAATTAGGTTTTTGTTTGGATACGCTGTTTGTTTGGGAGGAATTAGGGTGGTGGTTAGGGTTTGTTTGCTTTAAAGTAAGACCAAACAACTCATTGAAGACAAGTTCTAATGTCTGAGGTTTACTCTATTGCTTTCTGTTACCACTGTGTTATTCTGTAATTCCAGTGTAACCATTAAGCCCCCAAATCTGAGTGGCACCAGAAGCTCTGTCACAGTTGGAGTGAAGGGCAGGGAATCTAATTCCATGAAATTTGCCTGGATAAGAATCTTGGGGATAAAATACTGAGACACAAAGTAGTTGCTCACCTGCAGAGGGAAGCCAGCTATTACATACAGTAATCAGAGCTGCAGCTGCTCTTGCAGTTTGTCAGCTTGAACTGGCAGAGAAAACTTCTAATTTCTGTTCTGGTGGGTCTGAGGAGTATCAGTCTGGCATTAGATAAGAACTCATTATAATCTAAATAAATCACAATACCAATCATAGCTTTGTATTCTACTACTTAGGAAATTTATTTTGCATGTTGTAGTCTCCTATTGGCTCTAAAAATCAAGAAAAAATTTAAAAAGTACAATAGCTTCAGAATTTCTGTCTAAATATTCTAGTTTTCATCAAGTCAATTATTTCCTTCTCCTTCTTTAGATTCTTTCTGTTCCTTTGGTTCTTTCTTCCTTGAGACAACTTTCATGCTGCTGATTCATCTGTGTGGTTGCTGATTGACCTCACAAAGTGCTTTTTTTCTTTAGCTCACTAATTTTTGTCAGTTCCAGTAAGAATATCTGAATAGTTTATATATGAATTAACTCTGGTTCTTGGTGTCTAGGGACATTCATTACAGTTTTCAGTATCCATGAACAGTCATAAAAGCATTTAACATTAATGCAAATTTAAATTCAGTTGACTAGGTAATAAATCACTCTGTTTCAGTTTCCTCTCATTTTATCTTTTAGATCCCTGTTGCATTCCTTATGCAGCAGACATACATTTTATTTCCTGTTACCATTCCTGCTTGATTCAGCTGTAGCAAACCTCTGTTTTTTTATATCAATAACATTTGTTTTCATATTAATAACCTCTGATCTGGTGATCAAAATACTTGATCTGAGATACATCTTTATTGGTATTGTCATTGATATATGTAGGAGATGCTTTTAATTTTTTTGGTTTTTTTATTGTTGCATTTTTAGCATCTTTAAAGCAGATTGGTTTGCTCCTGTTTACTCCCAATCTTTTGCATTTGGGAATACTCCTTTGAAAACAGATGTGTCAGTTCTTGAGGGACACAAGCTGGAGGTAGGCCCTTTTTCCTAGGCCTGGAAGAGAACGAGAGAGGAGCTGTGCCAGGGGAGGCTCAGGCTGCACATCAGGAAGAAATTCGTCACTGAAATAGCGCTTAACCATTGGCTGCCTAGGGAGATGATGGAGCCACCCCATCCCTGGAAGGGCTCAAGAAACAGCTGGATGTGGCAGCTCATGCACTGTGTGGCATTTGGTTGACATGGTGGCGTTAGGTAAAAGTTTGGACTTGATGATCTTGGAGGTCTTTTCCAAAATAATGACTTTATAATCTGTCTAGGGAACCATTATGTTCACTGTACAGAAACAGGAGGAGGAAGACAAATTTCAGTTTGCTTCTTTCTGTCTTTGCAGACATCTTTTCATGAAAATCCTTTCCTTAGGATTTTTCCTCCTGAGAAGCTGAGAGGGCTCAGGAACAAAATGCAAACATTGATTATCTGCTGCTGTGGAGTGCAACAGGTGCATCTGTGATTGGCCCATGTTGGATGTTTGTAATTAATGGCCAATCACAGCCCAGCTGGCTCGGACAGAGAGCTGAGCTACAAACCTTTGTTATCATTCTTTGCTATTCTATTCTTAGCTAGCCTTCTGATGAAACCCTTTCGTCTATTCTCTTAGTATAGTTTTAATGTAGTATATATCATAAAATAATAAATCAAGCCTTCTGAAACATGGAGTCAGATCCTCGTCTCTTCCCTCGTCCTGGGACCCCTGTGAATACCGTCACTCCTTTCCATCTCCCATGGCCACTGAAGGTGGGAAGTGTTTATCCTGGATCAAGAAAGAACCTTTCCCTGAAGGCAGTCTGTTAGGAAAACCCAGGCCAGGGCAGCACTGATGATGACAGTGAGGTCCCATGTGCACATCAGACACTGCATTTAGAAAAATATTTTGCTGGATGACTGCTGGCCCCTGCTCCAAGTGATGCCCCTCATGCAGCACTGTGGCTTTTCTTTTAAAGGGGCTTCCAGAAGGTTCTCTAAACTGGTCTGCTTTAACTGAGTTCAAGGTTTCCCTTTTCCCTTTATACCCATGATGAGCTCTTCACAGCAGGAACTCTTCTAAATGTTTCTACTGCAGTGGCGGCCACGCTTTAATCTGATTTATTTTTGATGAGCACTATTTCAGTACACATGTTAATTAAGTGACTTTGAGCTTGTAATAAACCATGCCTGGATAGTACTTATTTACAGAAGAAATGCTGTTTACCCCATCCCCTCCTAGACCACAGCTGCTGTGGAACAGAGTGGAGATCCCTGACAAGCTCCTCTGCAAATGGTCATTTGAGTCAAGTAAATAACATTTCTAGCAGCTTCCATACAGAAGTGTTTCATTATGTTGTCAGGCATGAAAATTGTATTGTCACTACATACAAATGTTTTTGGAAGAATTGACAGCTTTTTGATTTATGTGTCTAGGATTCTAGCTGACGCTGATGATGATATGCGACACCCGACAGGAGAAGAGCTTTTGTGCAGTGAGAACTTAGGAGGAAATGATACTCTTTCTTGCTTCTCACAATCCAAATTAAGCTTTGTATTGGGCAATATGAGACAAATCTTAAGACCTCATGGAAAGAAAACCTTTTTACAGAACCATCCAAATATGACACATTCTATTTGAGAGAAATATTCGAGCTGTACTTAAAGGCAAGTTTTAGCTTCTTTGAACATGTACATGCTTGTGTTGAAAAGACTGACAAGTAGAGAGTGATTTTAGGATCCAAATTCTTTCCAGAAAAATTTTTGCTTTGGGGAAGAAGGCAGAGAAACAAACCTCTTCTTTGAGTTATTGCAATGTGTTCTGTGACATTTCCAGGGTTGACTAGAAGAACAAAGGCAAATAATAATGAAAGTGAAAGAGAAAACTACTTATGTAAAAGTTTGAGGGGTTTTAAAGTATGAATTTGGATGTACACTCCCTGTTTGAAGTTATTAATCTCTTTTATCAATGGTCTTCTGATGTTCTAGGTTCCTTTCTTGCTGGGCCTCTTGTTTTGTAAAACAAAAAGAAAAACCTTTTGTAAAACAAACTAAAACCTTTCACATTCATCAGTGCCCTCCTTCATAAATTTGCTTTATGGGATGATTAGATAAACCAGCAATTTTTCAGTCTTTTATGCACTTTTCTTTAGTTTTGAATGTATGCAAACTTTAAGGGAAAGGAAGTTAGAAATGTGTTTCTCTGGTTGAAGGGAAAGACAGATCTTAAACCATCTTTAGGTTACAACTTTAGGTTTGTTCTCTGGCTCAGCTATAGACC
This sequence comes from Ammodramus savannarum pratensis, assembly GCA_020466415.1. Taxonomy (NCBI): domain Eukaryota; kingdom Metazoa; phylum Chordata; class Aves; order Passeriformes; family Passerellidae; genus Ammodramus; species Ammodramus savannarum. The sequence continues at coordinate 43,151,667 of JAHXMQ010003319.1, forward strand.
TTTAAAAACATAAAATGCTGGAATATCTTTCTGGAATTTCTCTTTGAAAACTTTTTAATCGGAGAATATATTATATCACTGATACTGACAAAAACCCATATAATCTTGTGAGATATAAATTCTTTGTTAGATAAAATCTGACTGACCTGGACTGGCAGAAAAAAGAAAAAGTACAAGAAACCAAACCAGCCTCATTCAGTAAGAAGACTTGAGGCTGTACTTTCCTTTAAAATTCACGTCTTTGTGCTAAAACAACCGTGAAACAGAAAGACTTTTTGAATGGCTTCTGAAGTGAAACTTTTTTCCTCTTTTATTGTAAGATGCATGCAAGTAAACAGTAGATGTTAAAATTGTCAGATGTTTAAGACATCAACATTTTCCTCCAGTAACATGTAGAGGAGATTTAAATAATATCTCATTTTAAAATCAGCAGGAAATACCTGGGAAACATACTGCAGAGTGAAACTGGAAGCTGGCCCAGTACACTCTAGTCAATATATTATTATATGCCAACAACAGAGGAGTAAGATTTATATCTGGTCAATGCTTAAATCCAGAGAGTCCTGTTTGATTTTCAAACTTTTTTCTTTTTTTTTTAATTAAATATTAATTGCGAAATATATATATATACACACACACACACGCACACACATATATATATACACATATATATACACATATATAAATATATATATATATGTCTGTATGTGTATATATATATATATATATATATATATATATATATGTCTTCTGACTGGAGAATTCAGATTCTAACACCAAGAGTGCTCCTTTCTCCCTAAGACATTAGTAGCTCCTTATTCCCCAATTTATCTCATACCTTCTGCTAGATTTAAAAAAAAAAAAAACACAAAAAAACCTCTCTAAAGAGATTGAGTCTTGTTTGAAACAATTCAAGTGGGAGAGCGTTTACCTTGTCTCCTGGTATACTAATCTTTTTTTGTCCATAAGGTTAATTACCCAAGCAGTTTAAAGTTTGCAGTGAATCAGAGCACAGCTTATCAGAAGAACACAGTTCTCTGCTGCTTGTATTTTCTTTGCTGTCCCTTACATTTATTTTATTTTTTTTTTTTTCATAAGCTGTGTTTAAAGAGGGGGACCAGAAAGGCAGGCGCAAATGTACATTTATTTCTTCTTAGAAGCTACCATTTGATCTTTTATTTTCTTTTGGTGGTGTATAGGGCCAGTGGAGAGTCCTGTCGTTCAGAAGTTCATCCCATTGATCTTTGGGAAGAGCTCTGGTTTGACCCTTCAGTTCCCAGCCAGACTCTGGCATCACGCTGATTGCCTCTGCGCTGTGAAATGAATTTGTCACAGCGGTGTTTGTAAGGAATCCTTTCTTGGAAATAAAAAGACATCTTCACCCCACGTCCCTTCCCCGAAAAGGGGAGCTAAAAGGGAAAGAAGAGCTGAAAACTAGACTGAAAGAGACACTGACAAACTCTGTGGGAAGGAGAGAAGCAGGAAATAAAGTGGGAAGGAAATTTGTTAAATCCGTTGCTTACATAACAGCAACAACTTCCCTTCGTGACAATATAGGGCAAGATAAAAAGCTCCTGGAAATGCATACAATTTCTCAAAATTAAAAACAACATAAACCAAAAGCTGATGTTTTCCTAAAAATGCAGTTTTACAGTGACCGTCTTATGGGGATAAATGTATGGTAATAAATTAATGCTGCATTTTTAAGAAGTCACATTGCAATCACAGAGGAATTGCTGTTTAAATTCCTAGTTTCTAGCTTTCATGTGAGAATATTTATAACCCATTTCCTTTACACTGCCACTCTTCTTAGAAGCACATGGATAATTATAATTGTAAATAAGCATTATATAATTAAAATAAAAATCAGCAATAAAATTTTTAAAATTAGTTTTCCTTTGAATGCTTTCATTTCTGCTCTATTATAAATGATGGATTAATTTTCCTTCCCCACTTCTGAATACCTTTGAGCAAATGCAATAATTTCACTGCTTAAAATCCTAAGTTCCTGCAGGAATGTATTTTTTCTTACCATTTAATTATGGGTACAGTATGAATTATCATATCTTATAGTAAAACTTTATTTTCATAACATAAAGTCCTTGTACATTCTTTAGCTTTTTTTTTTTTTTTTTTTTTTGCCTAATGCATTATAAAAGATCAATAGTACAGAGAGGCTAAAGCATACTCTAAGATTCTGAAGTTCTCACCTCTCCCGAATGAAAAGTTCCAAGTCAGTCAAGCTAACTGTAATGCAGCAAAACCTGGATTTAATCTTGAGAGACTCTGTGCTCTTAGGATGTTTTGTGTCAAATTTTGTTCTTCACAAAGGTATTGTATTGAAAATTGGCAGTGTGATTCCACAATGCACACACGCGTTCTCTAGGCCTGTACATACTTTGTGTGTGCTGCTAACAGTTCTATTTTTTTGATTTAAGCAAACATTTCCATCAAGGACTTGAGCCTCGCTCATCAAGGTTCCTACTTGAATGTTTATACATCCATGTGCAGCATGCAATCAGTTTTCTGGAGTTCCTCTGCCCCAAAATACATTTATTGTAGCATTCCACACAGGATGGGCTTTAGGTTTGTTTCCTTTAGGGGTCTATTTTGGTCCTCTGGAGAGAGATGTTACCAGAGATGACCTTCCCTACAGAATGGGCTGATCTTTATTGCCACTACACAGATTTTCAGAGCAGGGAGAAATTCAAAATAATAAATATTGGCTTAATATCAAGATGTCTTTGAGATTTCTTGTTCAGATAGTTCAGTCTGTCTTACTCAGGATGAGCTTTCAAAGGTGCTGCACTCAAAGCTACACAGCACATTTCAACTTTTCAGCCACTTCAGTACTTGATAAATTATTTTCTACACTATAGAAGGCATTTTACTTTCTAATTACTCCAGCTCCCAAAACAATCCAAAGTGATAAATGCCACCAGTGAGCATTGTAGGCTTGAGAAGAGAAAGCTCCTGGGGGACCCTATAGCACCTTTCAGTACCTAAAGGTGCTACAAGAGATCTGGAAAAGGAATTTAAAAGGACATGTAGCTACAGGACAAAGTGGAATGGTGTCAAACTGAAAGAGGGCAGGTTAGGAAGAAGGAAGAACTGAAAGAGGTCATGTTAGGAAGAAATTCTTCCCTTTGAGGATGATGCAGCTCTCTGCCCCGCTCCCTCCACTGCAGTGGCAGAGAATTGGGAAAGTAAAAGTTAGAAAACTCCTGGGTTGAGGTAAAGACAGTCAAACAGAAGCTGGACACTCAAATAAATCAAAACAAGGTGTTAATTGACCACTTCCCACAGGCAGGCAGGTACTTAGCCATTCCCAGGAAAGCAGGACTCCAATGCCAATGAGGAACCTGGGAAAAGAAACATCATTGCTCTAAGTGTCCCCCCACTTTCTTCTTCCACCAGCTTCACCTGCTCAGATTGGAATATACCTTAGGTCAGCTGGGGTCTGCCATCATGGCTCTATCCCTACTCAACTACTCACTGGTGAGGCACAAACTAAAATATCCCTGTATTCCCAGTGCTGTTTCCAGCGTGAATCAAAACCATGGTGTCATAGACATATTTTCTGAAAAATCCCTTTGCCAGGATTTTTCTCTTGAGAAGCTGAGAAGCCTCAGAGGAAAAGAAAAACAATATTGTCTGCTGCTGTGGAATGCAACAGATGTATCTTTGATTGGTCTATGTTGGTTGTCTCTAATAAATGGCCAATCACAGTCAGCTGGCTTAGACTCTCTGAGAGTCACGAGCTTTTGTTATCATTCCATTTCCATTCCTTTATTTGCCAGCCTTTCTTCTATTCTTTTAGTATATTTTTAATATATAATTTTCTTTTAATATAATACATATCATAAAATAAGAAATCAGCCTTCTGAAACACTGAGTCAAGATTCTCGTCTCTTCCCTTGTCCTGGGACCCCTGTGAGCACCACCACACCATGGCCCTGTCCTATCTACCATGAAGAAAATAATTTTTCATGAGGCAAAACCAACATAGGCAGAAACAGGAACACCCCTCAGGAAGGAAACCAACACAAAGAGCATCCTGTGTTCTCCCCCTGCCAGGCAGAATGCAATAACTTAGTGAAAGGGAGTGAACAGAGGTGAAAGTGTGTTTGGGGTGCCAGGTGAACCCACTCTCTGCCCACCTTGCCTTCCCAGGTCCTTCTGTACAACAAGGGTGAGGCTCTGGGTGTAAAAAGTAAGTTAATTGGTGGTGTGGAAGATGATCCATCTACACTAGATGTGTTCCCAAGGTTAGAAAGGCCTGTGCCCCATCTCATGACCTCCTCCACAAGGAACAGAAGGTTGATATGCCAGAGAGACCCTTAGGGTAAGAGACCTGCTGGAGCAGATGGCACCTGGGCCTGTTGGTCACCAACACAACTGAGCTAATTGGGCAAGATTCCAGGCAATATGGGCTTCAGTGATTATGGAATGGTGGAGTTGACAGTCCTGAGGAATATGGGAAAGGCAAGAATCAGGACCGTGAATTCTGTGAGAGCACAATTCCAGCTGTTCAAGGAGGCAGCCAGCAGGATGACACCAGACAGAGTGATGTGGTTGACGTGCCAGAGGGATGGGATACCGTGCCATGGCACCTGGAAAAGCTTCAGAAATGTGTCCATGTGAATCTCACGAGGTTTATTTAACAATGCCAAGTGAAAGGGGCTGCAGCTGGGATGGGGCAAACCCCCCATGTCAAT
>JAHXMQ010003319.1:43161348-43196520 GCA_020466415.1 Ammodramus savannarum pratensis
CTTTTTCCTTCAAGCCACGTCTGCACAAAAACTCTCCAACAGGAGATAATGGCATTTTTCAAATGGAGAATCTTTTCCAGGCCCCAGTGTGGAGTTACCGATGAGGGGGACAAGGGCTGGGAGGCAAGAAATAAAGCAGAATGCTTTGAGTCATGCAGGAAAATATGAAAGAACGTTTTTAACCTTTTTATTTTTGTCTCTAGTCATTACTTGGCTGTAGCATCTGACAAATCTTTCCACAGCTTGTATTCAACCCTAACTTTCTAGTTTTAGTTTACAATTTCTGGATTTCTTGAATCAAAACTGTTACCTACAGAAAATCTGCACCAGAACAGATTTCAGTTCTTCAGAGATGGAGGTGTCTGTCCCCTTTTTTTCAAAATAAACTTGTGTTAGAGAGCTTGAAATGTAGCAGAAGGCTTATTCAGTGTTCCTTGTGTAGTGAAGTGGTAGGGAAGAAAAAAGGCTTAAAACTACTCCTTCTATAGCTGATTGTTAATGACCCCAGCTGAAATGAAATAATCAATAAATGCACATACTAATTTGGAAGTTTAATGCATTTTTGTTCTGAATTTTCAACATGTAGCACATTAGAGGAGAAAAGCCTAAAGCTGTGCATAACATGACCTATTGGTGATGACAACAGTGAAATGAAAATCTTCAGTGGGTTTATTATATACTTTGGAGGTTAATAATTAGTACTCATTCTGTAAAGTAGGTGAGAAAGATTTTTCTCTCTTTATTTTTTTCTTAACTGCTGGTTTAAAGGGTCCTTTCTCTACACCCATTTATGGGGTCTTTCCTCTGCATCCACTCTGAAAACACTTAGACACAAAATACCTGGCATTTTCCATGTTGTCATTTATTTGTAGGCATAGAAAATGGAGTACCACAGCATGGCTAATTGATACCCACAAGTAAATACGGGTCCCAGAGTTGCATTTGCCTATAATCTCTTTTCCTTTCAAAAGAAGGTTGACTTCTATGAAATACACTTTTAATTGTGTCCCCAAGCATTCATAGCTTGTTGTTCTGTTCTGGAAACTCCAACAAGAAAACCACAAATCCTGTCTATTGACAAAGCATGTGAAGTTATGTTAGAATGAAGCCCTACTGAGACCTCATATTTTCAGGCTCATTTTGGAACCACAGCTTATTTGCAGATAAGTAGATCCTACTGTGACTTTCTAAGGTTTTGAAAATAGACAAGTCCTTACCTTTGAAATTTATATAAGTAGAATGTACAGAAGCAGGGGTTTGTTCTGGCTGAGAATATGGCAGATGCTATTAATAATTGGCATTTGGTCCTTTTTATTGTTGGAGTTACATTGTTTATGAAACAGGATTGCCTAAACAACACCCTTAACTTCCTTGAGATCTTATCCTCTAATGAAATGCATTTATCCAAAAACGTTTTCTAATGACTAATTTCTTTTTTTCTTATCTATTTCTTTTGTAGCTACTGCAATGATTTCTTTCTCATATGGTTTCAGTAATACTGTGTAGGAGAAGACAAAAGTGACTAAATCCTTGACAAGTTAAGGGTCACATTTGTATTAGAGAGGAAGAAAATAGGCATCAGTAGATGAATCTCCTCTTTTCCTAGTACTATTGATCAGTAGCAGGAAAATTTACTCTTTAGAAAAAATTAGCTTGAGAAAAATATCTCGAGTTTTCTAAAGTGTTTTACTTTTTTTCTCTTTTCTTTTTAATTACTGAATTTTATTAAGTCAAATAGTAGGAAACTGACCTTTTCAGAGGTCTTGTCATACTGTGAAGCTATTAGGTACCCACCAGTTTTATTACCAGTTTTCTTATAAGACTTACCCAATTTTCTCCAAGTAATTTTTGTGTGCGAGGAAAGACAGGGAAAAGGTTTTTGCCTCTGTGTTACACACCACTTGATTTATCATCTGTAACCAAGATTTCTCAGTTGGCAGCTTTTTTTGGCAGGCTTACTAGCATTTCCCATGTCTCACCCATTAAGAACCTATTAACAAATTCTGTGCAATTTTTGTATTCCTGGTTTTATATTTGTTATATTTCTTTAAATATGGGCAGAAATATTTTATGTATGAACTAATCTAAATATGTTATGGCATTCCAGAAAGTAAGTCCATCAGTAATTCAAATTTCACAATGAGGAGAAAAATAAGAAAGCATTGAGTAACTTTTGGTAAAAAAAAAATTCTTGTTCTGTAATGTTATCCATCCTCTACATTGATTGAAACAAGATTCATAATAAATTTAGAAGTGCACTTAGTTGATTGATGCAAACCTGATTTGCAAAAGAAAGAGCACACAGTGAGACAATAGCATCAACCTTAAATTAGCCTTTTCTATCTCTTAAGGGCTTTAAGCCTTAATGTTCTATAATATAGATTACCTATTTCTCTTACATGTAAAATGTCTCAAATTACACCTCCTTTTTGTCATTTGTTATTCCTATTCCTATGTTCATAGAAGCATCCTAAGGTCCTTCAGTCCAGCTGTTAAACCAAGGCTGCCATGCTTACCACTAAGCCATGCCCCAGGTGCCACATCCACACCTTATTTGAACAGTTCCAGGGATGGTGATTTCACCACTTCCCTGGGCAGCCTGCTCCAATGCCTGGTCACCCTTTCAGTGAAGAAATGTTCCCTTTTGACACTGGCCAGGGTCTGTGTACAAATCACAAACGGGACAGGGCTGCTGTGGAACATGCCTTGAGCTGTTTTATTTTCCAGCATCACTCTCATTCCATGGTTATGACAATGGGAAGATGCCACCAGCTTACATCCCGGGCAGCAGACAAAGAACTTAATGTTACAACTTACTTTATAAGTTTTTTGACCAATCACACAAAGCAAAAGCACATTGACAGTAGTTCTATCCAATCACTATAAGCACATGTACCTGTGGTTAAAAGAATGCTTGCTTATTTCAAATACAATACCTGCTTGTAAGCCTTAAACACAATGCACAGAGCTCCATTATTAAGCTTCAAATTTCCTAATATCTTGCTAGGTAAACTTTTCTGTAGCTTAGAGAGTTATTCTAGACAAGTGTTAATACACAGACCATTGTTCTATTTGTCCTTGCTTTTCTGCTTTTTAAATAATTTTTCTGCTGACCAATCTCATGGCTGCTGCATAACTCTGATCACAGTTCTGCTGTCTCTGAGGCCTGCCTTTTGCAGTTCTCCCAAAACCCTCTGATTTTTTGGATTCCCTATTATCCAGTCTAAAGCTTCCTGTAACAACTTGGGTCTGTTTCCTCTTGTGCTGTTGCTGGTTGCCTGGAGGAAGAGGCTGACTCCCACCTCACTCCAACCTCTTTTCATCTAGATGCAGCTCTCTGGTCTAATTTTATCTTGATTTGTGCAATCCTGTTTAAGTTGAATGCATTTAAGTAAGGGTAGGTGGCTCTTGCTGTCCTGTAATACTTTCTGGGCTGGTTCTTGATGGAACAGAGCTTTAATTGCTGCATTTCCTTGGACTAGTTAACCAGGAGTGATCCTTTAAGTCTGATTTCAACAATAATACATTTATCCTGGGATAACTGGCTGAAACTCTCTGCCTAACCAATTGTAAAATGGTGATGAGTCTTTAATGAATTGTCTCCTGCAGGCCTAAATAGTTATGGTTTATATAGTTTAAACTATAGTTAAGTGCTTTGACAATTGAAAACTGTTTGTAAGTATCAGTGGAAGGCTCTGCTTATGACTGTAAGAACAATGTCTGACTTCACAAGGAATGAACTAACCCACCTTGTTCAGTATTAAAGTAGACAGAGTTTCCTGGTGTATTTTGGACCACACAGAGAGGTATTATGTCCTTGCATACGTATATGTGTAAATATATACGTGTGTGTCACTATGTAAATATATACATAAAATTAAAAATTTGATATATAATATACAAAAAAAATTAAAAACGTACATAATATACAAAAAATACAAATTTTCAATAAAAAATTTGTTTCCTGGGATGGCATGTCATATGTCCTGTCCATTAACATTCCAAATTTAGAAACAAGAAATGTATCAAAAATATGCTGGTATGTATCTGCTTAACTTGCCCTTGTGGCTTATGGAAAACTGGTAATAGTTGGGAAGCCTGTTCCATAAAATCTCATTGAATTTGGAATGAAGGTTCTGCAAATTTCCATGTGAAATGAGTCTATGTGCACTAACAGAAAAATCAAAGAGCAAGTATGGGCTTATGTCACCGGCATCTTTTATGAAAAATCCTTTCCTTAGGATTTTTTCCTCCTGAGAAGCTGGGAGGCCTCAGGAACAAAATTCAAACATTGATTATCTGCTGCTGTGGAATGCAACAGGTGCATCTGTGATTGGCCCATGTTGGATGTTTGTAATGGCCAATCACAGCCCAGCTGACTTGGACAGAGAGCTGAGCCACAAACCTTTGTTATCATTCTTTGCTATTCTATTCTTAGCTAGGCTTCTGATTAAATCCTTTCTCCTATTCTTTTAGTATAGTTTTAATGTAATATATATCATGAGATAATAAATCAAGCCTTCTGAAACATGGAGTCAGATCCTCATCTCTTCCCTCATGCAAGAACCCCTGTGAACGCCATCACAGGTTTATGAAGGAGAATGTTCAAAGAAACTGCTTTTGAAAGTGAACAGCAAAGTAGAAATTCCCCAGTAATGGTTAACACTTATCAAATAGCTTACATAACAATAGGAAATGATCAGTTAAGGTTAAAACTCCTTCCTAAGAAACATGTGGCACTCTGGTCATGAACTGCCTGGCATGGCATTAAGTATCTTTCAGTGTTACTTAACTATTGCTTTTGTTTGAGTGAAGGATGACTGCCATGGTCATCTTGATTCTTAAGTACAATCCCTTTGATTCTGAAAGTTAGCAACTGTTTGCATTATTTTGTAAATATTATGTTTTCCAGAAGCACAAATACGAGTATTTGTTCACTCAGTATGGGAGCCTGCTAAATGTCTGGGGCTGCTTGTGTAAGACAGGTACTGCAAACTGGTAGTGGGGAAGGGCACACTTGGAGAACTCCTGTGTACATGTCAGAAACTGGAAATTCAAATATAAAATACCCCACCCATAGCAGAGAGAGGTATTTAAGCAAAGAACTGCATTAAAATTTTATTGGGTTGAATATAAATGTTTCTCTTCTTCCTGACCAAAGCTGGGAACCTGCCATGCAGTGAAGCTATTGTTACAATGATAGCAAGAATTATAGAGGAATACACTGACAAATTTCACAAGGGGTATTGCATTAATTTCTCTTGATTCTCTGAGTTGGCGATGTAATATGAGTAAAATTTCCCTTTTTTAAATAAGCACTGTTTAGTGAAAAGCCAGCAACACTATTTCCTGAAACATTTATTTCTTTCAGTTGCTAACCTAGAAAGATAATGAAACAATTTAAATGCAATATTTTGGGTAGAAAATACATCCAGAACAAGAAATTGTAAGTTGAGATTCATCCTAGTACGGTTTAAAATAGCTGAATTATAAACCACTCAGAAAACCCAGACTGATGATGGCAGTGGGCACAGAATTTTAAGCACAATGGTGCTGCCAGATTGATACTGAATTGCTAGAATTGTGACAGAAAATATACTCAAGCTTTCATTCAACAGAATATTATTTTTCCTGAAATCTGCAAGACATCTTGTGATACCCACAGAGGTGTCAGTCAGAAAAGCCTTGAATAATATTATATAATTATATATATATATAAATTATATATGTATACAGAATATAATTAAAGCTGTTGACCTTGGCAAGCAAGGGGCTGAGTTTGTGTATCTGCAGACCCACCTGCAGCTCCTCAATTCAGTATCTTTAGCAAGGAGCTTGCTCAAGCAGAGGCATGATCAAAGTCCTCCCAAAATATGTGTGTTTTATTCACAGGTCAAATTTTAGCTCTTGTTTTGGATCTGCAAAGCTACAAGTGTGATTTTAGCCTCTAAATAACCACAGGAAGTTTCTACCATTGATTCGAGTGGTCCTCAGATAAGACTCTGTGTGCATCAACACATTCCATGCAGCATGTAAAATTCATTTTAGCTTAAAGTTTATGCATAATTTACACTGAGAAACACCCTGGTAGCTGGCATGTTATTTATTTTTATCTTCTGTTCCACTCACCCTCATCTGTGGTCTGTGCCTCTGTTTTTCACTTTTTTTTTTTTAACCAGGAATTTTCTTTCTACTCTAATGTATAATTGTCTTGTTTCTTTGTTGTTGTTGCTGCTGCTGGTTTTAACACCCATCTTAACTCACTCATTCACCACCCTCCACTTTTCTCTTAAATGACTATTCTCTTTACTACCAAACTATTTATTCTTTATTTTCTAATAAACAGTTCTTCCCTGCTTCCTTCTCATGCCTAACTCAGCATGACACCTCTCCTTTATGTTTCCATCTCATATATCATGTTCCACCAGATTTCCATGTATCTGAAACTCTAGAGTCCTACCATCTTCTTACAGAAATCTTATTATTTGCCTCTCCTCAGTATCTACATTCAGGTTTCCTTCATGTTTCCAAATTTATCTTAATTTTTAATTTGATAGTTTTGGATAAAATAAAAATATTCTATATTCATAAAAAGTTCAAAGTCTGTAAGTCTCTCATATCAAAAATATGACTTTAGTCCCTTCTAAATTCTGCCTCACCAATTCCTCTCCCTCATTTGAATACATTTGCCTCTATTTTTCTTCATTTCAGTATACTGTTAAACTCTAAAGACAATTTCCATTGGAAAGTCAAGCCCTAATGTTGAATGGTGGAAAGGTGATTTTTATCAGAATATATATTATCTAATATTAAATTCCTCCTTGAATTTGTGCTATCTTTATGAAGAACTTAGTAAGAATTAGGAATGTACTCTAAAGAATCTCCAGTAGTTCAAGACCTTTCATTGAAACCCAAAGGCTTTACACGGAATGAAAGCTCTGAAGAACCATTCAGAAGAAAATGTTTAGCTATTTAAAACATTAAATGCTTTAAAATCTTCATTTAACACTTAGTGTAATCTCTCTGGAAAGATCCACCTTTAGGAACATGATGAGCCCAAGGTTGTGAGAGTCCTGCAGCCTTGAAGAATGAAGACTTATGGTATACAATTCTGATGTCAGAAAGCAGAATCTACAATGAAAAAAATTAATGAAATAATTAGCTGAACTCATCATCACAGAAAAGAATGCCAGTCTGAGACAAATAACATAGATGTCTACATATAAGTATGTCTAGAAGGATATTAAAAATTTTATGCAGTACTTTTTATTGTTTACATCCCAGATAAACATCTGCAACTATATAATACTTAAAAGATGAGAGCTGGTAATAATCACAGAAAATGCTTTGCCAATTACCAAACTGTGTTTTCTTAAACAAAATTAGATATGTGTTATTACAAAGAATACCCAGAAACACCCAGAGATAATGCAGAGCTCCAGAATGCCAGCACTTTCCAAACAATTCAGTTAGCATATTTAAGCAGACTTGATTAGGGACTGAGACCCACTTCCTCAAAGGTGATCAAGTGCATAACTCCCACTGAAATCAATGTACTTATATATGAATTTAAAATGGCTACAGAGATGTATTTTGATATGAAATTAATTTTAAATGTTTGCTCACCACCGTGGCAAGTATAGCAAGGTTAAACTCTGTTACTGTAAAAATTTAAAGATTTTCTTGAATATGTTATATCAGCCTGAAAAAAAAAAAAAAAACAAACCTACTTAAGGATGCCTGTCATTTTTATGACATTAAATTTATACCACATTTCTGATATTTTATTAAGTGATCTTGCAAATTTAACTTCAATGGTAGTCAGATATTAACATACAATAATTATAGTCACTTGGCAATTTCCAGCCTTGTCATTATTTTCTCAAGCAGCAGTCCTAGTTGGAACTCTGGAATAATTTAGCTGAGAAATCATGAAATCAGTACAAAAAACTTTATTACACAATTATTTTTATAATTATTCCTGACTTCCTAAGTCGTTCTGTCAGCCTGATGTTTCTGAAGTAGAATTGTTAAAAAGGACTTTCAATATTTAGTGATGAATTTCAGCAGAAATAGCCTCTTCTGTATCCTTGGGTTGAAGGTTTCCTTTACTCTCTGCTGTGACAATTAACACCACATATATTGAACAGCTGCTATGAAAGAAAAAAATAGAAAGTGAAGAGACTGTATGAGAACTGCAGCACACAGACAATGAATTTTGCTGGTTTTCTCTTTTGTTATTTCAACCATAGAACCAGCACCTACAGTTATTGTTCAGTGCTTCATCCTGCTTTAAACATTTTGTGCAAAGGAAGTCAGAGGGAGACCTCCCTCCACTTGCAAGAGTTAAATATTTATGTCTACTTACTTTTGTGTCTTTTAGGCCAGTGTTTATCCATGCAAGGATATTTTCTGTGGTACCAAGGCTGTTTACTTCAATTGAATTCTTTGGTGAAGGATTCCCTGAAATTTTGTGGAATGGTCTACCCATGAGGTGATGCCATGTGCCAGCAGTAATGCGTTGCAGGGTTTTGTGAGAGAATGGGACCTGGAAAAAAGAAATGGCTGAGGGAATGAACATCACTGTAAGAATTAGATGAAGCACGTGGGAAAAATAAAGGTAATTTCAAGTGCAAAAAATAAACTTTGAGGCCAGCATAATCACTCAGGAGCAGTGTCAAGACAAAGGACATGATGCATGAGACATCACAGCTTGACAGGTTTTTATCTGAGAACCTTTGATTTTAACTTGCTCTTTTGATGGAGCACCTAAAACTGCATTTAATTATCTTGAACATGTGAAAACAGTTATACCATTTTGGTATTTTGTATTTTTTGTATTGCCTTAAAACTCTCAGCTTTTCACTCTGCCATATCTCTGCTAAAGGTACTTGAGGCTGGTACTTGATTTTTATTTGAAAAACAGCAGTAATCATTCAAAAAGATTAAAAATAAACTCCTAAAAACCAACCCAACCAAACTAATAAATAGATTCAGGAAAAATTCCTGAAAGAACCCCCTAATTCTTCTTTTGTAATAGTTTTAACATGTTTAATAAACTGAAAGAAAATTACAGAAGAAAGATACTTGAATCAGGACCATTTAATGTAGTGGATGATTAGTATCTTGCAACTTCTTGATAGCTGTTATAAAATATTCAAAACTTTGATTACATATAAAAGAGCTTAAAGGCTGCATAGTCTTGTGTGATGGTGTTCACAGGGGTTTTCAGGTGAGGGAAGAGATGAGAATGTTGACTCCATGTTTCAGAAGGCTTGATTTATTATTTTATGATATACATATTACATTAGATCTATACTAAAAAGAATAGAAGGAAAACTTTCATCTCAGAAGGCTAATCTAAGAATAGAATAGAAAGGAATGAACAATAAAAGTTTGTGTCTCAGACAGAGAGTCCAAGCTAACTGGGCTGTGATTGGCCATTAATTACAAACATCCAACATGGGCCAATCACAGATGCACCTGTTGCATTCCACAGCAGCAGATAATCAATGTTTGCATTTTGTTCCTGAGGCCTCCCAGCTTCTCAGGAAGAAAAAATCCTAATGAAAGCATTTTCATGAAAAGACATCTGTGACAGTCTTGTTTTTAAGTTTAATAGTTTGTAGTGAAAGACATTCCATTTGCTGGTTGCTTGGGAATGGATGTCAATTGAGAAACTGGACCCTGCAGAAGGAACAAGGGCCTGCTGATGGTGAGAACTTACCCTCCAAACCATAGCAGGGAGCATTTCACATATATTTAACAGCAGGGAGTTGTCTTACAGGGGTGAAAATCCCACACAGACTTTCTAGAGCACAAACTTAATTTCATAGCTTTGCCCATCTCCGCTGCATGGCCAAACACTGGACGGGGAGGCTGAGGGGAGTGGAGGTGAGAAATAAATATTAAAATCATGTAGCTGAGTATTAAGCAAGGCTTAATGAGGACTTGGAGTTATACTGCTGGAAACAGTTTCAAAGGGACTGATTCAGCTCCCCAAATCCGGGCATTCAAAAGCTTAATCGTCCAGCTTAAGCTAATCACCTTATGTTTTTGTTACCTGGCTCATTGATGAATTTGGGTGAATATCTCCTGGCTTTCCAAATGAATTCAAGAACTGAGAAACTATGTAGGAAGGGAATCATTGATAAGTGTGACAGATATGACTGTTTTAAGCTTTATTTCTCTTTGAAGCCGTTTTCCAGTCGTCTGTATGGCAGAGTGCCCCACTTTGCTATTATCCTGAGAATCTTTGTACTGGATATCATACATGCAAACTGCATTATCTCTATAGCTGTGTTAATCTGTAGCCAGTCTCTCAGATTGAATTCATTCCTCTTTTTGGTGCTGTAGGAAGAAAAGCTGATTTAATACAGAGGAAAATTGAAAATAAATTAAATTTTTAAAAATATATGCCACTTCTCCTCCTCTCAAGTACAACACAGATATAAAAGTATGCGAAATGACATTTCATTGCTATCCATTCTTAAGGTCTATTCCACCTTGTCAAATCAAGGTAAAAGGTTGGTTTTTTTTTTCATATTATGAAGAAAAAGTTGACAGCTTTTTTGTTTCCTATTTGTTAATATCTCTCCACGTTCATTTTGGTCTCTAAGACATGGACATTCAGCCATAGCATTCAGAATTTAAGATAAAGAATTTCCTAGGAAAATACTGCTTATGAGAGTTAGTAATTTACTCAGCATAAAGACAAATGTTAGTATTAGAATAAACTACTTACCTGAAATATCTGCATTGGTAATTAGTTTAAATATATGATTTTTTGCGTAGAGAATTGAGCATTTCAGTCAATTCGAATGAATGTGTATCAAGAACTAGAAAAAAGTTGGACACAATGTTTTTCCTAATCTAGGGAGGTGTATAATGGGAAGAATAACAATAAAATAGAAAATTGAGATATATATTCAAAAGGAAAAAAAATATTCATCCTTACTCCATGTTTTCATGTTTTCTACATAACAATTTATCCCAAACTCAAGAGAAAATGTATTTCAGTAAATTCTTATGAATATCTCAGAATGGAGAAGCCTAAATTAAAGCAAGTTACTATCATTATGGTTACACTGACATTTTTTGAGATTTTTTGGAGAACCAAGTACATCTAAGTTCTTATTTGAGAAGCACATTTAAAAATTGCATCTTATTTCCTATGATTGGAAATAAAGTTTTCTTTCAACAAAACATTTTTTAGTCTCTAAAGCTTTATTTTTCTTCAGGTATTAGAAATGAAAGGATTATAATGCTTACTTGCTGTTTTTGCTGAAATCTAGTTTGGTAATTAAATCATAACATAGAATAATTGTCTTTCATACTCCTAGATTTTGAATTTCAAAGAGTACAACAGAGATAAGTAGTTAATTTAATTTTTACAACTGATTGCTATGATTGCTACTTAAGCTGCAAAATACCATCAATTTTGGGGTTACTGGGGAATGAGCTAAAAGATTATGAAATTATGATTAGTTATATGAATTTATGCCAGTGGATCTCTTCCACACAAAATTTTAAATCCATTTTGAAATAAGATGCATAGATATAATACATGGGGAAATCCTCTAAGTAAATTTCATAAAGTAACTTTATAGTCTTGCCCTTTTCTGGTGTTTGTTCATTAATTTCCAACTCCTTTCATTGCCTTCACCATTGCTTAGACATTGTTATTGCTACATCTGAATCTGAGGGGACTATGACAGCATCTCAATTTTAGGGTAAAAGGGAGATGAACTGTTTTAAAATTTTACAGAAATAAAAAGGGGACATTTCTAATTTCTGTGTCTCAACTAAAAATTAAAAACATATCTTGTTCAAAAATGTAGACATTATTATTAATTACAGGGAGATTAAGTCATGGAACATGACTAAAATCAAATGTACAAAACAATAATGAAAAACCCTGATTCTAAGAGTCTATAAAAGTTGGGAAAATCTTTCCTAAAATCTGCTTTCTACTAATTAATCCTTTCATTCATTTTTTCAGTCTAGATGCATGATGATGGATGCTTAATTCTGCCTGCTTTCCAAAATACAAGCATGTTTCTAAAGGAGCATAAGTAGCTAAAGTCAACAGATTTCCATGATGCTTCAGACATTTTTTGAATTTGGGCACATATTTATGAGTTTTGCTGAATTCAGATATTGATTTTTTGTATAATATTATTATGCTCTTTAAATTTGATAGGGAAGATAAGAGAGGTTATATCACTCATATGTAATTACATGTGCACAGGAAAATGGGGAAATTCTTTGATGAATAAGGCTCTTTATCATTATTCATCCTCTTATGGACACGTGCTCATTAGGAAAGTCATGAATTCAAGTCTTTTAAGAAAGCTTCATTGGTACAAAGTATATATTTCAAGAACTAGTATCTCCAATTATCACCCTGATGCAGTTTAGCAGTGTTGGAAATTACTGCCAATCATAAGAATTCCTCTTAAATTCCAGAAAAGCAGAGCTGGAGTAGAAGATACTGCTGCCTTCTGAACTCCAGACTATTTTAAGGACCTTTTTTGCATACTATATAGTGCAAGTCTTCAGCTCTAGCATGGGTAATGTCAGAAAGCTTCAAAATCAATTACCTTTAAATATAGAACAAGGAAATCCTTTTTATTTTTTTTTCTTGAAAGCACCTGGAACACTGTTAACTGCAACTTAACTGTGTTTAACTGTAATTTAAAAGATATGCAAATCTTGTTAAAAATGCCAAAATGGAAATATATTGCCCAGTCCCACTTTTGTAGAGCCACTGTTAGCTGCCTGCCTTGCTCAGCTTGTTGTCCGTAGCCAGAACACTGCAGATCTCATATTTGTGTTGGGGTTGGCTCTTGGGCTGTTTGCAAGTTGAATAGATCAAGGTGTGTGGTTTATGAACTCTGCTTACACTCATGGTGCCACAGTAAAATGTAAAAATGTGAAAAAATCTCTTTTTAACACCTATCTAGATTTTACCAGAAGTCCAGAAGAAACCAGGGGAAAGAAGAAGCCAGTTGCCCTGTGGATACAGCAGCTCCTTCATCTGCCACTGCCTTCTCTAGGGAAGTATTTACAGTACTTCATCCATAGCATTGATTTTAAGGCTATATCCTTTTGTCA
This sequence comes from Ammodramus savannarum pratensis, assembly GCA_020466415.1. NCBI lineage: Eukaryota > Metazoa > Chordata > Aves > Passeriformes > Passerellidae > Ammodramus > Ammodramus savannarum. The sequence goes on from JAHXMQ010003319.1 coordinate 43,174,465, forward strand.
GCCTGTTTCAGGGTATTTTGGTTAGGAGGTGGGGCAGAACAAACAGTGAACACCGATTTTTTATGCCTTTAGGCTCTGGAAGAAGTGTCTTTTACAGCACAGGGAGAAATACAGTAAGAAGTGAATCAAAAATTTGTGCAGGTTGAAGCTGGTCAGAGAAAACTGAGTTCTTTCTTTTTTCTGTTTTAGGTTGGAAGATGTAGCTGGGGGTGTGTAGTCTGTCACCATCTGTTAGAGGTGGTGTTAATGGGGCAGTTTTCTTTATCTCTTCCACAACCAGTCCTCCCTTTGGGAAATATCTTCTGTTAATGGGCCATTGAGTGTCACTGCATGGCTGATAAAATTCCATCATCCATTGTGAAATGCTCCACCCAGGGGGAGGAGCCAAGCATTCCTACCTGGATATAATCTGAGATTTGGAGCACGACAGGCAGCCTTTTCCCACTGGATTCCCAGAGGAGCAGATTTCTTCTCCACTGGATTCCCAGAGGAAGACCAGGCCCATCTACACCACCACTGGATCTTCAGAGGAAAACTCCACCGTTTTACAGGATCCCTGCTCCAACAGAACCACAGCTGTCACTGCAGGAGGGCTGAGCCACCATTTAATGGGACTGCTGCCAACACGCTGACACACAGGGTGTCAGGCCATATTCTGACCCTGTCACTGTTGTTTAGTACTGCTGTATTTTTATTTTATTTTCTTTTTATTTTCTTCCCTAATAAGGAACTGTTATTCCTATACCCATATATTTGCCTGAAAGCCCCTTAATTTCAAAATTATAATAATTCAGTAGGTGAGGGTTTACATTTTCCATTTCAAGGGAGGCTCCTGCCTTCCTTAGCAGACACCTGTCTGTTCAAACCAAGACATTGTCCCAATGAATGAAGTCCACATCGGATCCACATGTTCTTCCAAGTCTTGCTCAGTCAAGGCTAAGATCACTTGGTTTCTTTGACTGCCTCTTCAGCAGTATGTTTCCATAAGACAAAGAAAAGTTGTTGGCACTGAAGACACTGTAAAGCAGCAAGGGAAACCAGAGGCATTAAAGCCAAGAGCTAAAGTGGAGTTTTACCCTGCCGAGGTTCCAATGCTGTTTTCCAGTGTCTGTGGCTGGCCCTCATGTTCAAAGTGAAAACCATGAGAAATGTCTTGTCAGGTCAGGAAAATCTTGCTGGCTGTCCATGTTAAAAAGATGCTTCAAGAAAAGTTGTGCAAAACAAGGATTTTTTTTACAGTATAGTCTTCCACTGGTCAAGTATAACCTCAGGGAAATTCACCTTTATAAAAATAACTATCCTTACACCTGCTATGGAATGGGTGATAGGATTTCCTTTTAAAAGTCTTGGCTTGTGCTTTGTTAAGTTTTTCAGTTATGTAAAGAGACTTCAAATTGTTTTTCCAGCTGGATAATCTAATCTCCATTTCTCTGCAAATCAAATTTTAACCAATTTTTTATTGTACAAATATTCACATCCTATTGCTTGGAGTATATCTGGGCTATTAGAGAAAATTTTAGTGCTGATAGTAAAGACTGGAACAGAAAGATGAACATTTTTATGTGCTTAATTCGAACATGTCACTTGTTCAATAATTTAGAATAAGGGTCTATATAGGAAAAAGTAAATATTATTTATTCCTCTGTGAGAGTCTTTTATAGCCATCACCCTTATGGTGGCTGAGCTCCAGAAATCAATATTTATTTCCAGCATATTTAAGCTTCTTATATAACTAGAACATTAAGTTTATAAAGCTATGTAAAATATCTGATTTTAAGACTCTGACAAGGGTTTAATGTGATACAAATATATTTGCAGAGTAAATGCTATCCCCTGGTGAATAAATTGCATGAAAACTGTTGTGAGAGGTGAATACAACACTTTCTAGAAAAACACACCCTTTCCTCTAGTTCTGCAATAGAAAATATCAGAGAATTAAGTACATCAAAAAGCTTCAGTCATTTCTGCAGAGATTCATTGAAATCTCGGATTTAATATCTAACATTTGAACCACAATAATTTTTTTTCACTCTTTGATGCTTTACAACTGGAAAGAGGGAGAAATAATGAAGGATCATCTGACTGCTTATAGATTTGGTTACTTGGACCAGCCATTTTCAAATTGTACGTGGTCTTCTTAAATTGTGTTCATACTTATCAGTAAGGGATGAGTAAATTCAATGAAATTTGTGGATTTTACTACATTGGCTGAAAACTGAGACTCCAAATCAACCTTTTTATAGCTCTGGGGCACGGCTCTTTCAGAGCTGAAGCTGGTGATGTAGTTTTATGTGTTGAAGTTGTATTGTTTGAATTACACCTCACTTTTAGATAAGTGTAATTTCTTCGAAAGTATTGCTTAATAGTTAAGCTCTCATTATTATTTTTTTTTTTCCTGTCACTGATATTCTTTTCCATAGTTTTGTTCAGAGTTGACCTTTTCTTTTTTAGTTCTCACTGTGTTAGAATGAAATGTGTGTTTTACAGCTGGGCTTGGGCATATAGGACAAGCCTGTCACTCAAATCTGATTTTGTCCCCTTCAGTACAGTCCTTTTGTTCTTATGTTTCCTGACTATATCAAAGCTATTTATAAATGTACTGAAGTGTTGTTCTGGATCTTGGTTCTCATTCCTTTTTCCCCAAAGCTCACAATTTCTTTCTATCATTACTGCCTAATGTCTGGCTTTTACCTTCCTTTTCCCTCTATTAAAAAAAAAATACCTAAACCAGAAATAATGAAGAAGTGAAATATATATTTTGCAAATTTTGCAATATAAAGATATGTATTTATTGATAAATTGAATTTGATTTAAATTCTCACTAAGCAAGCTTTTTAGAAATTTTTCCCTAAATTTGTGATTTTTTAGGTGTGTCCTGTTAGTGCACTCTTCTCTGTGACCTCATTATATAAATTTCAACTGTGCATTTAGCCCTCATAGCAAGCTAGTTTGTAATGGACTATTTTGGTGAATTAAACTTCTTATTCTTAAAACAAAGATTTTTTTTTTTTTTTTTGTCCTGCGTGTCTGATGGCTGTAAAGTTAGTTTTCTTTTGAATTGTTTTGAAATTTGAAGATCTTCTGTTCATAGTTAAAGTTGACATGTGTTATAAAATGTATATATTTCTGTGCAGTTTACATTCCATAAGCAGCACAAAAGAAGGGTCATTCAAAAGATACAGTAATTCAAGTGCATTTAAATTAAGTGACTAAAATTTCTAATTTTAGATTAAGTGAGTAAAGTTTCTCCATTTAAAAAAAAAAAAAAAAAACAAAAAAAAACAACATGCTCTTGCTTTGTTTTATTAGGTATTCCCTGATGGATTTAAAGAAGGGAGAGTGGAAAGAAAACCCAAAAGTTTTTTGTATGCAAGAAGACTTATAGAATATTTTGTTACCTTTCTACGATGATTTGAAAAGGTCAGTTGCCATATTCATTTAATAATACATTGATTTTATTGATAGACACAGACTTCTTTAAGATTGTATTTTTAGGAAACAGGGTTTTTTTCTTTAATTGTTTTAATTTAATCTTGTTTCAGGATAAGACCCTTCTAGTAGCAGTTAAAGAAAAAACTGGAATTATAATAAAAGGCAGGACTCTCTTTAATCAAAGCTCCACTTTAGATTTGTATAAACACATAAAAGAGTTAAATAGCAGGCCAGAATGAAATAGCAGGCTCAACATGACACATTACTGCACATAGTTTTAGGGTAGAGAAATTTAGTTAAATATTAAAAGATCTTGTTGCTCATTCTAAATATAATTTTCACAGGATGCTTAGTAGTCTAAGGTATATTTTAAAATATGTTGTTTCGTAATATTTTAGTCTCTCCAAAAGAAAGCGTTTTAGTAGATGGGATACTTTCTCAATATAAAATCAAATTCTGTTTAATGAAAATCATTGATGAGCTTTGCACCAGACACTGAGATGGAGATGGCTATTAAATTAAAAAGTGGATGCCTAGGCATTTCACCTTTGAAAATAAATTGTACACTTTTCCTGAGACAGCATGAGGTTTCTCTGTCCCTCTGAAATCTCTAGGCTTTGAAGAGACATGAACTCTGGGAGCTAAACATTTCTCTGTGGATTTTCTGTCAATCCCTATGAATTTGTTGGGTTTATAATGATTTTTCCCAATCTCCTCCTCCAGTGGCAATCTTCTTTTAGTTTTTTTAAGAGGTTTTTCTTTCAAGAAATTGTAAAAAATTAGGGAAGGAATGATCTTTACAGTGACAAATTTTGCCTGAGAAGAATAGTGATAACAATGATAATAATATCAGTGATGATGATGATGATGATGATAGTAGTAATAATAGTAATAATACATTTTGTTTTCGTAGTGGACAAGAGATACATCAAGGGACATTTTCCAGGTATTATACTCTCATTTGCATTGATATTAATTTAATTGATACCACAATTAAGGATGGCATTGCTATCATGGGAGTAAAGGATGTTATGGCACAAGTATAACTAAAAATTTAATCACAGGAGCAAGAAAAAACTAAGGCAAATTATAAGAAGACTTGATACATGATTAAAAACTGATAAAATTGTTTTGATCATGTCCTACTAAGAAATCAGTGAGCATAAAGATCAACCTAGGCAGCTTAACTACCTTGAAATATTAATAATTATAATTTCATGGGATATAATGTGACTAGGTGGGACTTAGGCCACCATGCACAATGAAGAAGGTGCCTGCTACTTTTCAAAGTACTTTTAGCTTAGTGCATGTACTGAAAAAATGCAAAGCTTGAGATATTGCAGGCTTTGGGAAATAAATATATGTCATATTATATGATTTTTAAAATTCCTATTAGGAATGAAGGGACATATAGGACAACTGGTGAGGGATCTAGAAAGCAAGTCCTGTGAGGAGAAGCTGAGGGATCTGGGGGTGTTTATCCTTGAGAAAAGGAGGCTCCAGGGAGATCTTATCACTCTCTACAAATCCCTCAAAAGTGTTTGTAGCCTGGGGGGATCAGTCTTCTCCCAGGTAAGGAGTAACAGGACAAGAGGAAACAAAGCCAAGCTGCACCAGGGGAGGTTCAGATTGCGCATCAGGAATAATTTCTTCACTGAAATGGTGCTTAACCACTGGGATGGGCTGTCCAGGGAAGCTGTGAGTTTGTCATCCCTGCAAGTCTTCAAGAAATGACTGGATGTGGCACTTATTGCTGTGGTTTTGTTGACACGGTAGTGCTCGGTCAAAGGTTGGACTCAATGACTTTGGACATCTCTTCCAGCCCTTAATGATTCTGATTCTATTCCCCTATGACTCTGTGGCTCTGATTCTAAGATTCTATGATTCTGTGAATAGAAAGAAGCAGCCAACAAGTTCCCTACAGCTATCTGGACCAAATTTATCTGAGAAGATGTGTGAAAGGCGCTGTGAGAGTGAGTTATGCAAAGAGCCACATCCAGTAGAGGTGACGAGACCATGACAATGTCACAGGGGCACAGGGGTGGTTATCAGACAGCTGAGTCTCCCAAAAGCCCTTCCTTCAGCCTTCAGACCCCTGAAAAAGCACTACTGAGTGAAAATTAGAGCTTCCAGTTGTAAAGAGGAGGCTTTGATAGCAGAAATGGCAGTAATTCAGCTGTAGGTCGATGTTGCAGACATCTTTTTATGAAAATGCTTTCCTTAGGATTTTTCCTCCTGAGAAGTTGGGAGGCCTCAGGAGCAAAATGCAAACATTGATTATCTGCTGCTGTGGAATGCAACAGGTGCATCTGTGATTGGTCTCATGTGGATGTTTGTAATTAATGGCCAATCACAGCCCAGCTGGTTTGGACACAGTGTCTGAGCCACAAACCTTTGTTATCAGTCTTTGCTATTCTATTCTTAGCTTAGCTAGCCTTCTGAGAACTTTTTCTTCTATTCTTTTAGTACAGTTTTAATGTAATATATATCATGAAATAATAAATTAATGTTTCTGCAATATAGAGTCAGATCCTCATCTCTTCCCTCATCCAAAGACCCTTGTGAACACTGTCACAGATCAACAGTTTTGAGTGCTTTGAACAAAGGGGATGTAATATTTTCATTAGTGTCCAGCCTGAGGTGGTGCTTGGCATAAATTAATTCAAAGTGTTCTTTATATATTTTTGCTCTTTGTGCTCTGATATCATTCTAGAATTTTCTCTTGCCTCTCCCATTCCTCTTTGTAGAAAAGGGACAGGGAGGTTGAAGAACCAGCTGCCTTGCTTAACTCCCTGATTATCTCTTGCTGGTTCTCCTGCCAATAAAGACCAGAGCACCCTTTTGGTTTGATTTATGTGTTTGAAAGTCTCTTTTGGAGGAATAGTGAAGAGATAACCCAATTAAGTCTGCTGCCTCTAACAACACATTGATGCAGATAATGATAATTTGATTTTTGCAGTCAGATTTTGTTTTTTAAAACTCACATTACTGATGTATGATTTGAGTCACATTTTTCAGAAATCTAGTTGGTATGACTCTGTTTTCATTGAATTCCTTGGATTTCTGTGGGAATTGACAGAGGCTCTGGTTTTGTGTCTGTAAATTAAGCATTTCATATCAGTGAAGGACTGCCTGAAAATCCTTTCTGACATTTTTTATAGCCATCTCTAAGCAGAACAGAATTTTGATATTTTACTGTGAGTACAGAACAAAGTAATTTCCTGATTAAAATGAGTGTGGTTGCACTTCTGTGCATTATGCTCCATTCTACTATCTTGTGCTTTTAAAATGCAAGTATTTCAAAGAAATGACTGATTTTTAGACAAATTTCACTCTTCTAGATCACTACATAAACTTGCATTGCTTTGAAAGTTTATTCTTGTGTATGTCCACTTATCATGACAAGTTTCTGAAGTCACTCAATAATCCTAATTTATTTACACAATCCTCATATTATCTCTTTGATTTCATAAACAGGCATGTTAGTTCATTAGAAAAATAAAAATTTGGTAAAAAAAGAGATAAAAATCTTTTTAGCACATTTGCATAGAGAATGGGAAGGACAACCTGTGACCATCTTTGAAGACAGCAACTTTCTGATTTAGATAGGTCAATCAGTTTAGATAGATTTCAAAAAGTGAATACTACTAAGTTAAATGGAGTTTTCTGATTCAGACATATGGTATAAGGAAAAAATATAGAGTGAATATATTGAAAGAATGGTGATCTACATCCAGTTACTTATTATATATATGTATATTCAGTTACATAATTTATTTGTATTTAATCCAAATTTATCAATTGCAATTAAGAATTAGTAGGTAGTATTCTAAAATATAAATTTTGTCATCTCAATTGCTAATATTTCACTTTACATGCAGGTCTTCAGTGGCACAGAAATGTTACATCCCATTGGTTTTGCTTTTTTGCTTGGGATTATTTTATCTGTTCAAGCAGAAAAAATCAGTCAGCAATGTCCTTATTTGAGGGTGAAAATGAAAATGAAAATGACAATGAAAGAAAGCCCACTACAACCAGAAATTTTAATAAAAAGACTGAATTTTAATTCATTGATAATTACTATTCAAAACACTAGATAATGTCACTAAGCCTATCAGAATACATTCCTTTGTCTAGAGGAGCTAGGCAGTGTCTTTCTATTTTTGTCATACAAGTTTTGAATTTCCTTTCATGTTACTGTTAATTCCACATGAAAAATAACTCAGAAATTCTCTTTCCTCCTCTTTTGCTTGTAGATCTAGTATGTTTTAACATAATAAATGAAATAGTATTTTTCAATATAAGACTGCAACTATTTTGGAATTTGCCTTTCTCCCTTTAATCCATACTCTTCAACTTAAAAGCAATACATATTTATGTTTTTGTTTTAAATCTTCAAATATTTCTCAAATATGCTTCTGTACAAGATTTAATAAAAAATCTGGATCTGCAAGGCTCTGTGCAAGGTCACATAATTGAATGAATACAAGCATGAGATTTTTAGCACACTGGAAGTGACTAAAAAGTCTTAAAATTTTTGATATGGTTTTCATTATTTATTTAATTAATACAAAGCTTATTCTTTTTTTTTTTTTTTTTTTTCTCTCAATGTTTCTTGTACCTTTCTCCCCATTCCCAAGCAACTATTATTTCATAACTTCTCATTTTATTTGGAGTTTTTGTTTATTAATATTTCTTGGGGACAGTCATTGCAATTAGAAAAGTTCTCTTAGGACAGAAAGCAAAGCCCCACAAATACAGGACTGTAGCATAGAATATAGTCCCCTGTGTCTTAACCATTCCATTTTAATTGTTTTGAGGAAGATCTAGCACACTGTAGAATATTCTCAAGAGAAAAAAGTGGAAATATCCTTTCTCACTTACAGTAAATCATTCTTCAAATTCAGATTACATCGTCCTTTTCTCAATTTGATCTCATTATTTCTAGCTATATCCCATTTGTATTTTTAAATAATTATTCTTGCCCCTTGGTGTTTACCTTCTCAGTGCTTTTGACAGATATATCTTCTCCCTCTCCCCCTACTTAATTGTTGGTTAGTCAAGCTGTACATATTTAATCTTTCTAAGCTTTTCTCATGCATCATCCCTTCCAACCCATTAGGCCCCTCTTTGCTCTGAGATCCTTTCAGGGTGCCAAAGTACAAATGTTGGAGTGGATTGCACTTGAAATTTGAGAGGATCTTTGTTGATTTGCAAAGACATGACAGCTCGGTCCCTTGTTGGTGCTAAGGTCCAGTTTCTGTACTCTGAGACAATGCAAAAACATTTATTAGAGATGCTGATTTTCCTCGCTGCAGCTGTAAAAGAGCCTGAGAGCACCAAGGTGCTGGTTGATGTTTTGTCAACATAATTTTCACATAATCCAAACTTGAAAAATTCAAATTTTCACGAGTCTTTTTTGCTGTGCTGTAGATACCTCTGCATATGGAGGGGTTAATATCCTGAAAAAGCCAGCAGGAATGAAAATATTTTCATGCTGGCCACATTTGAAAGGACATGGTGAGACCAAATGACGTAAGGTTATGAGGATAAAGTGTGATGACTTGGCCTGGAAATCAGTGTTAATCTTTAGACATGAGCTGCAAAAAGCGGTACTAACACACAGATTACAGCAGAAAACAGACTGTGCTGGTACAGCTAGCGATGGGAGAGATTTCTGAAAATATCAGAATTATCAGATGGGCAATATTTGCCAACACAACAACGTCTGTGATTTTTTTTCTGTGCTGTTTTTACAAATAGATGGCCTTCACTTAAAAAATCTGAATTAAATCAGTAGAGTATATCTGTATTACTATCTGTTGGTAGGGTTTATCTGAAACCACAGCTTTATTGGCAGGTGATATTTCAGCTCAGAAACAGATGAGCAGCTCTTGCTGTTCCTCTGACGCCACTGGCTTCTTATGCAATCTAAATAAATTACTGAGAATGGCTCTGTAAATCAGGGATTTGTATTGACCAGCCTTGGAAAAAATAACATGTGAAAGCCCAAGCTGGGAAGAAGATGGGAGATGGATTTGCTTGCTAAATGAAACAAATAAAACAAAACAAAAAAAAAATCCCCACAAGGTAAAAGCATTTGTAACTAGCCATAGAGATTATGTATTATATCCATTTTCCTGTGCTTGTAGGCATGTTTCAATTTCTAAAGAGATCTCTCATGTTGTCTGGAGTAGCCTGATTTCAAAGAGGGAAAATGATCCCAAATCTTATATATATATAATATAGTTATACATATATATATATATATATAAAACTATATACATATTTATAACCATATATATATATATAGGTAAAAATATAACGTGCTTAAATCTGTATATACATTGACAAAATTTTAGATTTATATAAACAAAAATATTTATATCAGCATATTTTCCTCTGTTGCTACATGAATATCTTGATGAAGGCTTTTGCCAAATGTCTGTTTGCAGACTCGGATGCCCTACCATCATTGCAATTTCATGTTTTTTTAAAAAAGTCATTAAAACTACTCTATTCACAATTAAACCAGGTCTAAAAATTCAATTTTAGTCCAAAATATTTAGGTGGCCTCTAAATGCATAAATAAAAATGAGAAGGAGAAACATAAGGAATACTTTATCCAATGCATTAATAAAATCTCTTTTAAAATAAGGTGTTTCTCTGAAAATAAGAACCTAATTATATTAGGATGTCCTGGATGTACCTTATCAAATATACTTGCTTGCCTGTAGATCTTAGTTTTTGAGATGGTCTATTTCTGAATCTTTCCTTAATTTCTTTTTAAAATATTTCTAGAACTCTGGTTAATTTCCACTTGACTCTCTTTGCTCACCCGTAAGCTTTCTACTTCTGACAGATTACAAGGGTATCATTAAGTAATGCAAGTTCATGTCCTATTAGCAGACAATCCTGTTGACCTTCATTTCCCCCTGTCCCATCCTGCATCCCATTTCGATGCTGGCAGTCTCATTTTTACTTTATCCAGGCTTTTAGCTCTGTGAAAGAAGCACAGGAAACCTTGAGTGCTCTGGTGCCCTGGTCTCACCTTGGAATTGTGGCTTTTCAAGGCAAGCTAAAGGGTTATGATTGTCAATGGGTTTATTCTCCTATTATTTATATTTCCAGGCTGCTGTTTAATGGAAATTACTCCTTTATTTCTGAAAAGGCTGTGCAGTGTAAAGGCTCAGGGAGTTTGTGTTCTCATTGTCATTAACTCTGCTGAGTCAAGACATGAGAGTTATCTTTTAGGTCTCACCATTCTTCAGTCTCATCACCTGCTCCAGTCCCTGGCTTTGCTATTGAAGGTCCTGTGTGGAACTAATGCAGTCACACAGACATTAACCTGTGACATTTATACTTGATGGCAGTGCTGGGCTGAAGCTTCTCTGTGCTGTTTCTCCCTCTGTGCACAGCTCACTTTGACCTGGCTTTAATATGCATGATTTGATTAACCCCTGGTCAGTAATGAGTAAAGCCCTGAAAAAAAAACAAAAAAACAAAAAACCAGCCAAAATAAGGTCTGGTAATGATACTAACCACCCTCTAAATCTCTGTAAAACAAGCTGATGTGAAAAGGACACAGGGAATTTAATGGCAGTGATTTTGTTTTCTAGGCAGAAGGGTATTAAGCAAGCTTTTGCAAAGTACATATTGTACTGCCCTTTCGTTTCCAGCCAGAGAAGGAAGCAAAGGCATCATCTGTCATGGGGGTGAAAAGCTGCCAGGTATCTCAAAACCTCATCTTTCATCTTCAGTGAGGAAAGCTGAAATTAACACTGCTGATGTGAAGGCAGGTGTAAAATCATATGAGTTCAAGATGTGGATCTAGTTATAGATATTCACCTTAAAATACGAAAAAGGAGGAAAGCAGAACTCTTCAGCTGGGTAAATCTTAGTATTCCATAGTTATGAAAAGCAGCATCAGAACTGTAAAGCACAGGGAAAAAAACCCTCCATGTACTATACTGAAATCTCCCTTTTTAATGTCATATTCAGTTGCATTAGGATAGTTTTAATGGAGATACTTATTTTGCCTCTTTTTAAACTTTTATTCAGCTAGCCAGTATAAACAAGATGAAGCATTTGCATTTTGAGTTAAAGAAAATTGCCTGAAGTATGTCTTAAAGGTTGTAAATAAATGTGAGCCATTACCAATTGTTTAGTCAATACCCACATACAAATTTTCCCCTTTTATTATGTACAGCACATCTATTCAAAATGCTTACAGAAAATACAGTATTTTACAATTATTTTATTTTGTTTTCTAAGTACTATCTCTAAGCTGCCTTTTGTAAGCTTTACATACCTGGACATTTGTGAAACTAAACTTTCTACCCTGCCTAATTGTATTCCTCTGAAGTGAAATTTTCCATCAAGTGTTTCCCATCTGTTCTCCTTGTCTGGAAATAGACATCCTGAAATATGGAGCAGCTTAGTGGGTGCAGGATTTTTACATTCTGTTTGTGCCATTCCTGAGCTGCTGGCAACCACTTGAGGACCAGAAAGAGAAAAAGTGTGGTCCAAACCAAATCTGCATTGTTTCCTTGGTGGCAGAAAAGATGCAGCAAGTTTATTCTTTGCTGTGATTTATATTTGAATTGTCCCTTCTATGTGACATGGAAGTGGGTTTTTCTCATAATACTAAAACTGATCAAGTGTGTAACAAGAATTGTGTTATGATCTGGAACAGGCTTTACAAAAGGTGAAGAAAAGAGTGTTACAGTGAGGACTGATTTGAGGTGGTTTTAATCCCTCTCCCTCAAATGGGACCTTTTTTCCTGTTACCTCTAGTAGTGGATTAACAAAACTGGACTAACAAAATCCATTTCAAGGCAGACAAATTCATCATAAGTAAAAGTTCTGAGGTCTGAACTTTTTGAAAAAAAAAAGGCTGTTGATAGCTTTGGGATACCTGATTTGACAGAACAGATATGGAATGATGTGACAGGCTTTAATTTCCTTGTTTACTGGACATAGAAATGAATAAATATGGAGTTTATTCAATTTCTAAGAATATATTCCTTAAAGTACCTCAAAAAAATTAAGAATAATCTAGGTACTATTGAGTAATCCAAATTAAGATTTTTCTAGATCTTTATTCTAGAGAAATCTGTAGTTTTATATCATTCAAAGATCTCTAACAATCATCTGAACAATTTATCATTACTATGCTTTTATCAAACAGAAACAATATTAAATGAACTGCTGATTTTTTTCATGAATTGTGAAACATGGTGCGGAAATCAACTCAAATAATTAAACAATAAATAGCATTTTTTCTTCAGTGAAGTGATTTAATTTTACAAGGACATGAAAAACCTAGTTTCTCTGACATAAAATTATTTTCTCTCTAAGATACTCCCTTAGTGATTGTGTTTGACTTTGTTGACAAAAGAATGAATTTACATCAGGTATAAAACCTAATTTTTGTTGTGGCAATGAATACCTGCAGGTTTAGGTATTGGGATGTGGCTCCAGCCTCTCCAGGTGAGGCTGTATTTGGAGAGAGGCTCCGAAAAAAATGCTGCAGAAAGGCAATTAAGATCTTCCAGCTTTTTCAGATTATGTGCATCTGCAGCAGGCAGGCTCCAAAGATGTGTCTCTGGACATGCAGGAAGAAAGACAAGTTTAATTAGCAACAGAAATGATGAAGTCCTTTGAATGTTTTTGGTGATTAGCTTGCATGGATAAAGTTGTCATTCTTCCCTTGCCTGTGGGACACTGGTCTGCAACTGGATCCCTGTGCAGCTTTGCAGAAAGTAAAAAGGCAGCAAGGAGAGAGCACTTCTTTTTGCCAGCCCACTGTTAATAGAAATAGAAACCCCAGTCTAAGTAAGGTTATTAGGAAACTTATTAAAAATAAATAAATTAAAAAAAAAAAAAAAGAAAAGCAAGGAATATGAAGTTCTTTGTTATTCCTAGGGATGAGAACATGGTACTTTATGTCTCAAAAAAGATGGGATCATCATAGTAGTGAGATTATTTTATTTGTCTGATGTTAAAGGACTGACCAAACAAGAGATAAGGAGTAAGCAGTATCACCAGAAGATCTATTTTCATGGAGAAATGTGATGCTGACTGTAGTTGCATTTTAATTATTTGTGATAGCAGGGAAAACTAAAAAGAGAGATATCTGTATCCTATGAAAGGGGGAGCAGGGATGTTGATGTTGCTATATTGTCTTTGGTAGGTACCATAGAGTGGAATTCAGACAACTGCTTCTAAATATCAGAATAGTTATCAGTAGGGCAATTGTGACAGTATTGTTTTGTGTTGTATAGCCTTGTAGTTGTTCAGAAGGATTGAGCAAGTCAGCCTAGAAATCCCCGCAGGGGCTAAAAATATAATTTTGAACTGCTGGATAAGATGAAGTCAAAATCAGCAGCACTTCTGTTCTGCTTCATTTCAAGAAGCTCGATTGTTGAATGTTGCTCTTTAAATGATTTTTTTTTTTTTTCTGATTGTAGCAAGGGAAAAATCAAACAAAACAATTAAAATTTGATCCAGCCCTTATCTATTTTCTCCTAACTGAGCATAGCTGTCTTTTAACAAGTAAATAATCTTCCTACCCTTGTAGGTGTTGTGAGTTGCTTTAAATTAATCGTTTTACTTGATTGACAAACTAACACACATCTTTTTTTTTAGGACATAACTCTGTCCTTCACTTATGAAGCATAATTTGTGATCGTGTTGGAAACTCCAGGAAAAATGTTAGCCCAAGTGTTCAGCCTGGCTGTTAAACAAAACCCAGACCTTCAATATTATTAACCTCTGCGCAAAAATTAGCATGCCAGTTCCCCAGGCAATCAAAGCACACACAAAGCACAAAGGATCAGGATTTCATCCTAGTAGATGTGTTATTGAGGAAAATGGCCACTTTTGGCCTTGTGATTATTTGCTCAGATGTTTAATCTTCAGATGATAGCAGAACTTGAAGAAACTAGCTGCAAAGCTGCGTGCACATGTCTGGGGCCAGGAGCAGGAGGTGCACTCACTGAGCTGAGTGAAACAGTGCCCTGACAATGGGGCAGAAACCAGAGGTCAGGTTCAGCGCTTTGATCTCCTCATGCCAAATGAGCCAGACCTGGCCACAGAGCCTCAGGGCATGTTTACTCTTCCCCAGGAGATTTACACTAACCAGCTCCAGACCTGAGCCGTGCTCTTCCAGCCCCACTGCTTCTGGTGCAGGCATTAGATTAGCCACAACTGGATCAATGAGGAGGGATGGAAGAGCTCCCTGCAAAACCTGGGCTTCAGAGCAGAGTCTCTTCCCTCCAGGTGTGACACTTCTGGAGACAAACCTGCCTTCAGCTCCCCGTAGGAAACCAGGTGTTGGAAGGAATAATTTTCAAGCATATCGCATTTCCAAGATAACTGCCTTGGTTAGTAATACTGTGATAGCATTTATTAAGTGTCCCACCATGAGAATCTGTAAATGATGAAAGGACAGGCTTTGGCACTGGTGTGCATCTGCCAGGTTGGTGAGCTTAAGCCCATGCCAGTAGAAGGAAAAAAGAAATGTGCTGTGATGGTGTTCACAGGGGTCTCAGGTTGAGGAAAGAGACGAGGATCTGATTCCATGTTTCACAAGGCTTGATTTATTATGTTATATATTACATTAAAACAATACTAAAAGAATAGAGGAAAGGATTTCCTTAGAAGGCTAGCTAAGAATAGATTGGCAAAGAATGATAACAAAGGTTTGTGGCTCAGCTCTCTGTCCGAGCCAGCTCACTGTGATTGGCCATTAATTACAAACATCCAACATGGGCCAATCAGAGATCCACCTGTTGCATTCCACAGCAGCAGATAATCAATGTTTGCATTTTGTTCCTGAGGCCTCCCAGCTTCTCAGGAGGAAAAAATCCTAAGGAAAGGATTTTTCATAAAAGATTTCTGTGACAATGTGCCTCTACACTAAATCTGGCTGTGCCACTACACTCTTCTTCCTAATAGCTGGCAAATTCCCTTTCTATTTTTTTTTTTTTTTTATTTTGAATAAACCATTTAGACTCACCTGTGAGAGCCTGAATGAGGGATGTGGGACTCCAGGCAGCTCTCTAAAATGCAGTTTATTCCATCCAAGATGTTTCAGCAGTCCAGGGTTGTGGGTGACAGAGCTGTGCCCACAGCTGTCAGCTCCAGCTACAGGGAGCCTGGAGACCCTTTGGTTTTGGTTACAGTGCATTATAGACTTTTCTTTGCTGAGCATCTTCGTACAGTAGAACCAATCTATCCCTTAACATTTATCTATAGCCTGTCATAACTACTGTAATTACCATATTCATGTTACTGTTCTCCAATCAGTAAAAGTCAGTACATTACAGTTTAAGCTAGAAGTTGTTTTTAAGTTTTGTTGCAGTGGAAAATTCTGAGACCTTTTTTCTACTTGCAACTTTGCTGACTTCTTTGCCTGTGCTCTCTTTCTGCTTGGTAAAAACATCTTCTTGTTTGGGCTGGGTTTATCCTTTGCTCTAAGTCACAAAAACCCCTTCTAACTAACACACCATTTGCCTCCTTGATTAGCCAGTAAGACTGGCTCAGCAATTCTTTTCTTCTATATCAAGACTTGCTTCCATCTCTATTCCTTCTTCAGATTCTACATTTAAAAATCATTCTGCTAAGCATAGATATCTGTGAGACTTTCTTGCTGAACTTTCATCCTTCCTAGCACTCACCAATTCAGGTCATTTCAAGGCTGGGAATTAATTTTCATCTTCCCTTGATATATAGCCATGCCCTTAGACACAGGGGCTTCCTTCTCATCTGCCTTCCACTCTGATATAGTCCCAGGTTAGGAGGGTTGGAATGGCTCCTTTATTTAAAAATTCTTTTTTGTTTCACCCATTGGGACACTTGTGATATAAACACCAGGATGGACTTGTCAGCAGAAGGAGGTTGCTGTAGCCCCATCTCTTAATAAAGACCTAGTGTGCAGTAGCTTTAGCAAAGAATTCAGTGACAAAGCTTACACAAAAACACAATCTTGCCATTTGCACAACAATGGTTAATCTGCAACATTTTAATTATGTGTGTTGGCCTACAGTAACTGCACACTTAAAAAATACTTTGGAATAAAACATGCATCTCAGAGAGATCTGCATTACCTCCACAAATTCTAAAGGAGTGCCTTCAGAGTAGGAGACAAGCAGCACAAATCACAGCAATGAGATATGCTTGCAAACATGTAAAGCAATGTAGGTAATAAATGCATCCAACATTGGTATATAATTTACTGTTAGGTGATTAAATATCAGTGAAAATGTTTCTCAAAATAACTCCTAAATATTTTAGCCATTATTTATGTTTGATTCATGCCAATGTAGCTATCTCTATGTAATATATTGGTCTTAATTCTTTATTATACATTGGTCTACTCACATTTATTTTATTACTTTTATTTCTGATTTACTCCAAAATTACTGAGAGGGGTGGTTCAGGTCCCTCACATCTGGAAACAGTAGTACATCTCAAAGGCAATTCAGAAATACCAAGGTGAATGGCTTCCATAAACAGATATAATAACTCAAAGGAATTAGTTGCCATTGTTTGTTACATTTTGAACTGTTTCATAAAATTCATAGAAAATTTCTTAGTACCAGATTTTCATGTGTGATCTGCACATTAAATTTGGACTCAGAACTATTGCAATCAAGTAGATTGGGTTTCAATTCATTCACATTTCCAAATTCAGGTAAAGATATTCCTCCAAATTTTCTGGATGCCTCAGAGACAGGGGTTATCTTTCCTAGTGCATATGGTGCATGTGTGTGAGTGATAGAAAGGGCAACAGAATATGGACAGAAAAAATCAATGTATAACCCTGGCAAGGGCAAACACTGTGAGCTTTGAGAAAGGCAACTTTGTGGAGAAATTTCTGGCAAAACCATCTTAAATTTATACAGAAAATACCATCTTAAATTTACACAGAAAATTATCTTTGGATCATTACAAATCCAGCTGCTGATTGCAGGACATTACATGATGAAAATTCAGCTGTTTGATGGAGAAGAGACATCCTTGTGCCTGAGGGCTTGTGCCAACAAACTGGGAGTCAGGGTGACAGACCAGAAAAATGAGGTACCAGCTCTGCAGCACCCATAAAGCATCAAGGCAGAATGCCATTGTTTCAAAATATTGCAGGTTTGATCTACATAAGTGATTCCACATGATGCCATTTTTTCCCAGTTAGTGGAAATTATTTGTTAAAAAAAAAAAAAAAAAAAAAAATCTCTTCACTGACAGATAATTCCTTTTTATGAAAATTTAAGCTGGAATACTTTGAGTAAGTCCTAGGTATAGTTTTTGCCCAACAGTACTCCTATAAAATTATTTTTAGTCCAAAAATCTTCTAATGCAATTTCAAATTCATTAAGAAATGTGTAATAGAATCCATCACATTTTAAGAAGAAAGGAAAATTTCTTTTGCCATCCAAAGATGGAATTTAGATAACTTGTCATTAAAATTTGTTGATAAAAATATCAAAGGGTAAATTCCTCTTCTCTGTCTGCTGTATTTTTTTTTTCTCAATTCCACCAAAAGAGGGAACAGATTTAGGGTTTTCTTTAACTCAATGAGAATTCTAATTAATAATGGCAAATATAGCAATTACTCTGCAAACAAATCTAGTACAAGCATGTTTAATTGTTATTTTGTTTTGGTAATCATTTATCTTTCCCCAAATTTAAAGCTTTGCGCAGTTAATAAATGGCTTTCATTTAAATTCTGTAATTCCCCATTCCATATATTGTTCATTAATTTCAGTGAGTCAAAAAGTCCTTCTCCGAGAAAAACTGTTCTGTACAGAAACTAAATATTGCAATATCAGTGGTTTTTTGTTTGGTGAAATACTTAATAGCATGAAATAATGTGAGTCTGGAAAAAGTCTTGCAAGCATCCATGATTTTCAAAATTAAAAAATGAATGCACTTCTTAGGTCACATATTGTAATGAGGGAAAGTTTATTTTAAACTTTTAGGGGTGATATAATAATAGAGTGTTCCTCAATTATTTTCTGGGTATTTCATTCTGATAAAAAGACATTGAGAATTACTTTCACCTTTAAGTGTTTTCCTGTAAATATATATATATATATATATATATATATATATATATATATATATATATATACACCTCTTTTTTTCATTTTTTTCCTATAAACACACACACACACACAAACAGGTTTTCATGTATAAACCTAGAAAAATGAGCAAAATATGTATATGCTTGTAAATATATGTAAATAATACCAAACCAAATGTGTGCTTGTAGGTTTTTTGCATATATTTTCAGGATGAAACTTACTGATTCTGCCCAGTTGTCTGTCTAAAAAACACCTTCTGCTCTCTAACATAACAGAGTGCAGTGACTCCACTGCCAGATTTCAGGGCCTGTGTCTCTGGCCAAGATTATTCCTGTGCACAAAGAAAAGGCAAGAAAATTAAATTTTCTGCAATTGGCTACTCTTTCAAGACATTAATATAATGTGCTTACATTCTAATGCACAGAAAAAAGTATCTTGCAGATATGATGCAAGTGATGGTGCATATTTATAATCAAATCATATTTACAGGCAGTATGAAACTAAACCAAAAACCCTGTGAACCACTGTTGTGTTTTCATTACCTTCATGAAATAAAATAAAAAAAAAATTCATCTTTATTTAATTTTCCATCTAAATTAAATTTCTGTTAATTTAAAATTATTCTCTATTAATTAATTTTAAATATTAGAATTACTGTTTTAATAAACTGTTTGTTTATTTTTTAATTTGTTTTTTTAGGTATGCTCCAACCCAGATGTGTATTGGTTCATAGGATGCCTTTCAACACTCTGGAAGTTTGGAGAAGAGCAAGGAAACCTGTCCATTTCAATCTAAACAGTTTTTAAGTAGTAAGTCAGAGATAAAACTCAGAATTTCCTGCGTATTTTCACCCTCTCCATGCCAATGCATTTCAGCAGTAGTATTGATTATAGTAGAAGTGTTCTGGCCATGACCTGCTGCTGTTTATGTTGCACAGCAGCTTTCCTTCCTTGTTCCTTGCTCTTGGAAACGTTCACCACTCAGGCTGAGACATTTTTGGGTTCTCTCTCTGGGGCTGAATTTCACTGGCAGGTTTGGGCAAAAGCATTTGTGCTATTTGTCAATGAGGGGACAGGGAATAAGCAAACAACTCTTTTAACTGCAAAAGTATTGCTTCTGACCAGTTCCATTTTTTGTTTGTTTGGGTTTTTTTGTCTTTTGTTTAATCTGAACTTCAACATTTCAGAAGTAATTTTCTTTTCCTAGTTGCTAATGTGTAGACACTGAATTGTATTCCTGGGGATTACTGCAGTTTTCTGTGCTTCATACTCCTTTTATGCTGCAAATTCATCTGCATTTATTTGTGAGGGAAAGAACTGGGAGGGGAAGGACTTGTCAGAAAAGCAATGGAGCAAAACTTTGGGTACATGGGTTTAGTTTCTAACACAGCTGTGCATGTCTGGAATGGTCAAGCTGCTTAGGGACAGATCTTTCAAAAGCACCTCAAGACTTTCCAACTATAACTCGTTTGCTTTTTGGAAAACAAAATCCATATTTTTTTCCTCACAGCATGATTTCAAGGTCTGTTGGGTAACTCCCAAGGATGAGGAGCACGTAATAGATTTTCATAAATCTCAACAAAATTACTCTGTAAAAACAGAGATAATAATGCTTCCTTTATTTCTACTAACTTGTTATTTTTGTGTTTTATTGTTTTTGCTTAGTACAACGAAGCTGGGAGCTGAATGGCAATCTGCTGAATGGTGATGGTGATACTGTGGACAAATTTATACTTCCTTTGCTGCCCATTTCACATTCTGCAGGAACAGAGCACAAATGGTAAATTGCTCAAGGGCACCAAATGTCACAGGAGGAATAGTCAGCTGAGTACTTCTGCTGATAGTTGAAACTCAGCCAATTAAATAAATATAAGGGACTGCATTAATTATGGACTTGATTTAAAACATGAGCTTAAAGTTCCAATTAGGAAAACATTTGAAAACATGCTTAAGCCCCATCATAGGCCATAACTGCATTTCAGCTTTTCACTAGAAATTAATCTGGCATTAAAAATTAAATATGAATTAAAGGATAATTTATCTATAAAATTCTTTATCTCCCAAAGTCAATCTTTCAGTAACTTGTGGGTATCTGAGAGCAGTTTCTTATCTGTGAAATGTTGCGTAACTTCAGCAGTGATTGACAGATCCATTTCTGCATGTATACCCATGTGAAAAAATATTTTAATATTCACATTGCTGAGAAAATGCAGTGTTATAAATGAAAAATAAAACCCATATGAGATTTTTGTAAGTTATTTACATATTGTATACTGCAGAGTATGAGTATAGAAAATTACATTTCTAGTAATAAAAGATAACATGAATTAATAGTTATTGATTTATTTTTATCTTCATACCAGAATTTAGAATGAATTCTAATTAGTCCTGATTTTGCCTGGTAATTAATGGAAATTATACTTTAAGTCCACAGGTATTAGATCTTGCTGTTCCATATGCTTGTCTTCTGAAATAGGTTTGTGCTGCTGCATATGCATTATTAAATTCTTTATTCAGGGATTTCCAGACATTTTCAAACATATGGGGGGCATAAGTGTTAACTGAGTGGATTCTGAATTTGAATAATTTCGGTGATTGAAATACCTCTGGCACATCTGGATCAATTGTCAGTGACTTCAGACAACAGTATGGGGGGGTGGGGAATGTAATTCTAAGAGATAATTATGAAAATTCAAAACAATACATAAACAATTCCCTACATTTACCTCAAAAATTATACTCCAAACAGTTAATAATATTAAGATGATTAAAATAACTATTCAGATATATGTATGCAAGCAACATAATTTTCTCATCCAATTAATGTAACCAGCAGTGATGTTTCTCATGGTGTTATTTTCTATTTTGCTTAAGGTAAGAGTCTTAGTCTTTCATGTTTATAAAACCACTGATTTAATATGTAGAATCCTCTCATTTAAAATGTATGACATGCTTTTCCTTCTGCATCAAGCAACTGGGTTCAGGGGAAGAAAGGACACCATGGGCAGAAATTGTTCCTGACACAGTGCTGTGTGCTGTGGGCTCTGGAAAAGGCACTGCTGGTCCTGCATTTCTCCAGACATCCAATGGATTTGTAAAGACACTCAAAGGCATCTTTTATCCTTCAGGAGACAGATCTGGGAGAGGGGACTGGGGTCCAGCTCCTGGTCACTGTGAAGCTTGGGTCCTGGGTAGGGATGTGTGAAGACCGTCACATCACAGGGTACCATTGAAACTGGCTTTTTATAGCAACCTTTGCAGGCATATCTTACACGGGTTTTTAGGCTGGCTTCTTTGGTCTTGTAATAAATCACATCTGGTTCAAGGGGATCACTGTGAGACCTGTTCAAGGACAGGTTAGAAAAAATCTGATTTTTGACAGGTGTGTGATGGGGGCAGGAGCCCTCCCAGTGGGTTTAGTTGATAGGACTGGGATGGCTGTGTTTGTCCCAGGTCAAAATGATAATCCTTGGGAAATGCTGTTGCAGATATCTTTTTATGAAAATCCCTTCCTTAGGATTTTTCCTCCTGAGAAG
>JAHXMQ010003319.1:43196620-43218668 GCA_020466415.1 Ammodramus savannarum pratensis
TAGCTAGCCTTCTGAGATGAAACTTTTTCTTCTATTCTTTTATTATATTTTTAATTTAATATATATAATAAAATAATAAATCAAGCCTTCTGAAACATGGAGTCAAATCCTTCATCTCTTCCCTCAGACCCCTGTGAACAGCGTCACAAAGTGGCTTCCTTGAAACCACCACTTGCATTTCCCACCCTCGGTGAATTCTCTATTTGTCTCTCTCAGTATTGCCTTTCCCTGGAAAAGCTGCTTACTTATAGATAAATTTTCATACTCTCCTTACTCTTCCAAATGACTCATATCTCTCCCAGTCTCTCCTCATGAACAGAATAATAGGATCCTTCTTGCTGTCATTTATCTCTGTGAACATGCTGAATTATGATAGTCAAGCAAATAAGATTCAAACAAATGTTTTAAATTATGGGGGTTTTGGTCTATTACATTTGCATATGATGAAATTACACGACCTTTATGATAGTCCCAAATGAAGTGTACAAAGTGGAATTGGTGTAAAAGAGGAACTTTTCAAAGATTATTTCCATCACTGGATATAAACAGACCTATTATTTTTCTCCTGCAAATGGCTCCCAGGATGGCCAAAATTACAAATGTATCCTTTAAGGAACATAATTGGAGAGTGCTTCCAGATTTGGTTGTTTCTGCGGAAGTTTTGCACCTTTAATTCATTCTTTATAATAATGGGGTAGTTCCTCACTGTGTCATTATAAATTATGATAGAGATCCAGCTGAGTCCTTGGAATTGAGTGTAAATTTAGTATTAGTGTTTCTTGGGAATGTAGAACTTAATGAATAGGAAATTTATAAACGATTGTATTCCACTGAAGCAATCTGCTTGTAAGCTCTTTGTTCTGAATCCCATCCCTTGTGCACTACCTCAAAAAATCCTTTGGGAGTGATGAGTAATGCACCAGAGTGAACAGAGGCTGGATTTGGAGAGAAGTCAAGATGTTTCTGATCACTTTGGAAAGAGACAATGTCATTATACTAAGTGAACACCAAAGTGAGCTATGGGGTGGAAATTGCAAGATAAAGCCAAGGGGGTTATTTTTATTCCATCATCCACATGCTTTAGACCCTTTAGAAAGACCGTGCTAGTTTTACAGAATGCTGTATTTAAAATAAATATATTATTGGAGATATTAAAAATCACTGTGACTTTAGGTAATGTTTTTAGTGTTCAGATCTATTTGACACATCTGTCTGGAGCCATGGGAAAATTGCAAATTAAAAAGATCCACAAGATAAGCACACACCAGTGTCTAAGGGAGACTAATCATTTGGGTAGACCTTTTTTTTTTTTTTTTTTTTTTGCGTACTCTGACCCAAATAGCTTATTTTTCCCCTTTGATTTAGAACACAGAAGTTTTTTGCTATTTGCAGATCAGGTTATTTGGGTCAAAGCACTGAAGTAGGCCTAAAGTATCTGAACAGCTGGGGGCTTTCTTTTTTATTTTTTATTTCTTTTTCTTTCCCTTTTCTTTTTCTTTCCCATCTCCCTGATCCCAGAACAGCAAAACTCCATCTGGGTCGGGGTGCAGGTGGGATAAATATGCCTTGCAGGTGTGTGTGGTGAGGACAGATCTTTTCAAACAGAATTAAATATGAGTTTGCAAAGTATATGAGCTGCATGCAATACACACGCTCTTTAACAAGCCACTCGGTGCAGCATTTCTGAACTGAAAATATAATTCAGAAAGCTACCTTGACTGAGAACTCTGACATTAGGCAATAACAGATAGAAGGTATTAATCAAAAGTACTGTAGCCAGCAGACAGATGCAGGAATCCCCTCTTAGTCCAGTTGTCCTTAACATCTGTGGAAGAACAGGAGCAGCATATTACTATTTTGGAGTGGATAACTAGCTTGGAAATGTTAAAAATACCCATAGAGATAAAAAAGAAAAAGAGGAAAAAAAGAGAGGGCTGGAGTGCATTTGGAAAGAAAAGATAAAAACTGCTGCTTTGAAAATTATCTGAAACAAGGACAATGTGGGGAAAAGTGATAATGATACAGACTTCAGAAGTGCAAGAGAAGAGATGATTAGATGTCATAGTAATAGACAAAAATCAGTTTGGGTTTATATATACAGAATAAATGAACTGTGAAAGAAAGAAATGATAGTGAGAGAGAACACAGTGTGCATACACCCTCCGAGTACACTTGATGAGTCTGATAAATTTCCCTGTAACTCAGCAGGGAGTCACAGAGAGGACGTCTCTCAGATGGAGAGAAGGCTTTTGTTCTGGATTTGGTCCTCAGAAGTATGTGCCTGAAAGTTAAGTCCGAAAAATCATTGTGGTTTATGCCCCAGCAAGGAATCTCTTGTCTGTCCCGAATGTTTCCCTTTCCTTTGCTGTTTCCAGTTTTGTTTCAGTACCTGAATAGGAGTTAGATTTACTGCTCATCCCTAACTGTTCACTGGAGGAACTGTGTCCAGGAATGTTTGGCAAATGTTATTTTATGTGTTGTTTTAATCTATGAAGAACAGGGGAGAAGTTCTGCTTCTCTGAACCTCTGCTAGGTTTTGGGTTTCTGGATTTAATCTGAAGTCAGTATCCTTGTCTACCCATTTCTTAATGAGATTCCAAGTGATAACACAGCAATTGTGCATTAATTAGTGCATGAATGATAGAAACTTTTTATAAGGGCATGTAATGACAGGAAAGACAGGAGGAAGATTTAGATCAGAGATTAGAAAGAAATTGTTCTCTGTGAGTGTGGCGAGGCCTGGCACAGGTTGCCCAGAGAAGCTGTGGATGCCCCATCCCTGAAAATGTTCAAAAACATGTTGGATGGGGCTCTGAACAACCTGATCTGTTGGAAGGTATCCCTGCCCATGGCAGGGGGGATTGGAACTCAATTTTTAAGGTTCCTTCTGACCCAAACCATTCTGTGATTCTGTGAAGATTTCTTACAGATCTCCATAGCAGCTGCATCCTGCAGGATAGAAAGGCTGGTTTAGCTTTGCATTTGAAGGGCAAGAAAAAGGAAAGGGAAAAAAAAAAATAAATCAGTCCTTCTAATAAGCTGCAACATTTCCACCAAAGTAAGGTGAGGCCTTTTATCCTCTCATCTAAACTCATGTACTCCATTTCCTAACCAGTCCAACTTGTCTTATGGCACACGTGAATATTCCCCTCAATAATTCACTGTCTTGGGATAGTAGCAGCAAGGTGAGCAACTCCTTAGCCAGCCTTTGCCCAAGGGAACTCAAAATATTTTTTGTGATTTTTGTTCCATCATATTTTTTAAGATCTTTAAACACCTGGAATAGGGCTAGGGTTCCTTGTTGGCTTGCCTGCAGACTGACCTGTTTAATAAGGAAAACAGCACTTCCAGGTGCAGTGTTTTGCTGTCAGGGATGAAATAATGCTCCAGTGGGAGCTGCTCCAAAATTTAATACCCTCAGAGAACACATCCAAAGGGTTTTTAGGTGCACTTAGGCTGTGGAGGGCACTTGCTGAAGGGTTTGCAGACTTCTGCTTAACAGTAAAAACTGTCATATATTTAGACAAAAAGATACTTATTTTTGTTGAGGATGTAAGGAAAATATTGCTTGCATAAAAGCCTAACTAGGAATTTTGACCTGCATTTTTTTCACATTTAGATTTGCAAAAGCTTTCAGCCAACTAAGTTTTATAATTAAATAAGCAAAGTATGTGCATTTCAACTACCACTTTGTACTGTAATGTTGCTAATTTTACTCAGTTATGAAAGTCTATGGTGTTAAGATTAAAGAAAAATAGTGCTAAAATTAATGAAAAAAACCCTATTGCTATTTAAAAATCGTTGAAGAAAAATACCCACAAAATTAAAGGTTTTCTTCAATAATCCTTGCATTGCTACATGAACACCCTAAATGAATCTGTGCTGTACATGATTGTTGCATGATTCAGTGAATGATGAAATTACCTTCAATGGTTCTCTGTTACTGGTAGCTCTTTCACATGCATTTCCATTAGAAAGAACAAAGTGCTCAGTATTAAGATGAGAGTGCTCTTTAGTAGCCTCAATAGCTGGCTCATTCAACAATTCCAACTGTCAATATGCCAGATATTTCTATGCAGTGTTCCCATTTAATGTTTTAATCAAGAAAAACTACTGTAATAGCAGCAAATTGGGCATATAATTAAAACAGAAAAATTTCATATATTCCCTTTCATGTAACTGTACTAATTCTCTAATAAATTTCATAAAGTTGACTCATATTTCTGCTTTGGCATTCTGACAAAAGAACAGAATTCTTTGCAAGTGTTTGCTTAATTTCCATTTTTCAAAACGAATTTCAATTTTTATTGCTTCACTTTAAATTTATTGATTAAAATAATATTAAGTCTTGCGAAGCTTTGCCAAAGAAAATGAAAGAACGAAATTATGTATATTTAATTAGCTACAGCTCTTATTAAGGAACAACCTATTCTGTCTCATTTAAGGGTGATTTCTTATCAAGTAAACTAATTCACTCATAACACATTAGTCAATCCTGTGAGAAAGATGAGGGGTAAGGGGGCTGAAAAAGTCCTTTTGTATTTAAAACCTTTAAAGAAAATTCAGAAAGCTGTTTTACAAAATGAAAGGCTTCTGTCTTCCTCAAATCTCCACAAGATTTATATTTTGATCTGTACTGCTCCAGTGTTGGCTTCAACATTGCTACTTCCAGGTAACGGATTCTTGGAGGAAGAAAGAATGAAATATGGTACCATATGAAGGAAAAAAGAAAAAACAGTAGGGTTGAACTCCTGAAATTCCTGTGTTCATTTCAGATGAAGATTTATGTTTTAGGTACATATTAAAATGAAGAAGTATTGCTGCTGTTTATTGGCTTTGAAGAGACTTCAAAATGCAAACTACAGAGGTAGCTTTCTTCATTAGTAATAGAGGTTTTGTTGTCATGGTCCAATGGTTTTGTTAAATTGGGAGTGTGCTCAGCACCTTCACAAAGAAGTCCTAAATGATCAAGCCACATTAAAAAATGACATGTGTCACATTACAGCAATAACAGTGAACAATAAATCAGTTATTCAAACGTGTGGCAAAACTAATTTTGGGGTGAAAATTAAAATTGATTTTTATTAGAAAGGAAAAAAAAATAGAATTTACAATTCAGTATCATATTTATGCAGAACTATAAATTTAATAAGCCCTTGTTTAGAGGAACTAATATTGAAGATGACAGTCTCTGAAAATTGAAATAGCAAGGTTCTTTCTATGACAGCTTTTCTTTAATTCTGCAGAGAAGAATAAAAAAATTTAAAATTATCTCTTTTCCCCAGACCAGGGAAACATGTTTCACTGGAGCACACAATAGGAGAACTTTCCCCCTCACAAGCAACCTTTATAAAAAAAAAAAAAAAAAAAAAAAAATCAGGGATTAAAGCAAAACAAATTTGTTAAACCAATTGGCAAAACTGAACAATCTATCAAATCTGAGCATGAGAACACTTGAAAATCCCTTCTTCTGCTACAGTTGTAGAGTAGCTGATGTAGTAGATCTTTCCCTTTTTCTTAAATTTTTTTATCCAAACTCCACAAAACATACAGTTGTTGGGTTGTCAGTCACTTAAACTCCAGCTACACAACCACTGATGTATTTTCTGTTAGATAAATCCCAAAAATCATATATAAGACCAACCTCTTGTCTTTGAACTTATATTTGATTTCTTCTTGCCCCAGCTCTTTTGCATTTGTCATTATTTTTACATTAAGTGATTTTAATATATATTTACATATAAATATATTTATATATTTATATAACATATATAAATATTATTTTTATTTATATTTAAATATATATTTAAGATATATTTAATATAAAAACTAACTCCTAAGTGAAGGATTCTCTTTTCTTTCCCTCTGTTCTTCCCTTTCTTCTCTCTCTCCCTCATTTACAGCTCCTTCATTTCACTGTGGGTGGCTGCAGTCAGGATGACACACATGTAAATCAATTTGGGCATAATTTTTAACTATTCCAATATGAAGAGTAGTGGCATATTCATCCTAATATCAGACTCTAAGTATTGTAACATTTCTATTTTAGCATTGTAAAGGTCTCCAGAGAACTGCTCTGTAATACACAAGAAGGTTAGGCATGGCCCATGCCCACAGTTTCTTTGTACCAAAATATGCCAGCAAAAATGTATTTCTTTATTAGTACATCCATTAGGACCAAGGGAATTCTGGTTTGCTCCAATGACCTCTTTTGGGTGTCAAAAAAAAAAAAAAAAAAAGTCCCTATCTTCTAAGGTTTTAACTTACAGCAATAAATGTCCTGTACTATACATGTAGTGCTGTACAGCTTCCCTGGTCATCCATCATTTGTTAAGCTGTATTAATTTAAAACATATAATAGTAACCACAGGAGCAAGGAAAAACAGCTTCTGGGTACAAATGGCTACAATGCTTTAAAATTGTGTGGTTTTCCCATTCAATTAGATTTTGATGTAGCACTGATGGAACAGCTTGTTCTGTGTGTTCTACTGGTGGCATAGTTCTCGTGGCACGTGTCATGCAAAATACACATTGCCAGATTGGTTTTATTTAGTACATGTTTAACAAGGGTGTCCCAACCCACTAATTAGAACAAGTAACCCAGAGGTCCATTACAAATTGCTAAAAGGACACAGATGATAACTCTAGAGAAGAAATATGATTGCCTTTATTTATTATTAATCATTACTATAGTTAACCAATTAACAAAGAATTTTATTCTTTCAGGCTTTTAAGGAAAAGCATATTTCAATCTTAATTACCACCACTCAGTTATGAATACTATAGAATAAAAGAATTAAACATTTTAATGTTACTTTGCTCTAAGCAAACAATAACCCTTAAGATTTGTAACCTCCAACTCCATCAGTCATTTATTTAAATAGCGAAACAATTAATTTTCTAAATGATATAACCATTTTTACTCTGCAAGCCCATTCTTCCATGTGAGTGGGTAAATATGCTGTTCCCACAGGCTTTTCCAGCTCAGAATACATTGATAGGAAGCCCATGGTGGCACTGCTCTGTGGTTGTTTTATTGATTTGGAGTTGATTTTTTGGAGCCCCAATGTCAAATTTTAGCTTTGCGTAAAGAGGCTCAAAAAACCATTTCACATGCATCTCTAAAATAAATACTCCTGTGCCTAAAGAAAGAGGATGTGTCCTATTTCCTTTGCTGTGTGTAGAGCAGGTTCACTCTCTTGAGAGGAAATATTGTAGCTCTTGTTTCCTTGATTACCATGTCAAGGTTTTCAGTGGAGCAAGAACTGGATTTGTGCCTCCTCATCTTAAGGGAGGTACTGATAGCCCTTGGGTAAGGAATTGCTCTCAACTTTAGTGGTTTTTTAGTGCACTGAATATTTAATTAGTTATTGCAAAGTGAACAGCTTTCAGGCTGAAATAGGAGGGGGAAAATATTTTCCTCCCTCATGAATATCTTCTGGGATATTCTCCTGGAAGGTAAGAATTCAGATCTTCTCAAGCAGAGAAGAGAGTGAACCCAGGTCTCTTGCACTCAAGCTTGGGGCACAGGCTTGGAATTAAATTAACTAGAAAGCTGTCTAGTTGTAAATGGGTCAGCCTGTGTGTGAGTAAAAATAGTCCAGGTAAGTTAAGTCACCTTGCTTCTGCTCCTGTGAATCCTAACCAGAGAGAGGGGTTTGCCTCTGACATGATCCATATTTGAAGCACATTTTTTCCAGTCCTTTAGCATATGCACTGAGTTTTTGTGAATCCTGCTACAATCCCTCTGTTAGAAATGAAATTGTTCTCCTGAATTGTGTATGAAACCTCCAAGCCAAAGCAATGATGGGCATTTGGTTTGGGAGCTACACAACAGAAAGTCATTCTTTTGTCTAAATTTTAAGCATGTGTGAGCCCTTACTGGAGCCAAAACCTACATACACCATGGTCCTGGGATAAAGCAAAGTGAACACCTCACGTGCCAGGATAGCAGTATCCTCTCCTGATAGGTACACTGAAAAAGAAGTTCAGGAAATGACTGAATTCTGCTAGCAGAGTCTGCTTGGCTGCACATAAACACTGTGAGGAATTAAAGATTAGACTTGGTATTAGGTCTAACTCCAATATGAGTTTATTATTTTCTTTTTTTCGGGGGTGAATTATCATTATTTGAAATTGTTTAGCAGCTAGGATTAAAAAAATAAGGTTAATTAGAAAAAGGTCTAAAATGCTTTCACAGCTGAGATTCACAGAAAATAGAAATCACAATGTGTTGCTCAATAACTTTGCTCTGTGTTCTAACCTCAATATTACTTTTTGCTTTTGAAAAATCATCAGATCTTTATAGATAGCTTGGGTATTCTATCACTTTGCTTTTTTAATATTTAAACACTGAGCTGGTTTCTTCTTTTTGTGCTCATGTACCAAGCAAAAGATAAAATGAAAATAATGGCAAGCATTTTGTTAAATAAAAATGATTTCACTTTGAGGTAAATTCTCACATTGTGACTGTGTTGCTACTAAACACACTTTTATCACTCAGTCAGCAAATAGATTTTGGGGTCCCATTTATAGTCAGATCTCTGAAAGGAAGATGCATCTGAGACAACATTCTGGCAGCTCCCAATAACAGCAGTTGTTAATGATGTGAAAAAATAGTTTTGTAAATTGATGCTGAATGATTTCTTTAAGATAAATGAGAATTCCTTCACTCCCACTAAAACTGTTTTTCCTAGTGCATAAATACCATGTACAATTTGTATTTTCTTGCTTTTCGATCTAAATTTAAGCCATGATACAAAGCTTTTCTTTTGTCAAAGCTCTTTGCATTTTAAAGGGCACCTACAGAATATTTCTACTACAAAGGCATGTGTGGGTGAAAAAGAAGAATGGAGGAGATGAAGTTGATTTCACTTTGCCTCTTTCACTTATAGTTGCTTGATGAAACCTGCCAAATTTGATTTTGGAGTGTGCACATACAACATATATTAAAGGAGCTAGTAAATTTTGGGAAAGGGAAATCAATAGAATAATTGAGTGTGAAAAGCTCATTCTTAACTGACAGATTAGTGGAGTTTTCATGACTCACTGTACATTTCAAAAGCAACATTCAAGGCTGTTGCGGATCATGGGAAAGAGTTAATCCCAAGAGGAAATGTATATGTTGAGGAATGTTGACTTCATAATATACTTTCTATCCAGAAGGTCACAAATACCTCATGGCACTGCTAGAATAAAGGCCACATACATACTAAATTTTAAATCTCAAAAATAAATTCCTTAAAATTTACATTAAATAGATCTTATTATTCTCTTCCTTTTATTCAGATGAAGGTTCAGAAAGATGAACTGATTCAACTGAGGGCAACATTGAAAGTCCACAAAAAAATCTCTGGGGTGAGTGATCCATTTCAAGCCTGGCAAAAGCCTTTTTTAAATTCCCCTCTCTTTTTGAGTCCCATAAAATTCTACAGCTCAAAGAAAGCTATCTTTCTACACTCTTCATGTAATCAATCTGTGTTGTTAATGGCTCACCAGTGAGATGATATGTCCACGTCCCCAAGCCTTTTGATGGACAGCTTTTTATCAGTAAGTTGCAGAAGCTTTATAGCAACAAATTCCAAACTTTCTCTTTTGTAGAACAAAAATGTATTTATACTGCCACAGGCAGAGTTGTACACTAAAAGATTGAGAGGTATACACATTTCCTTAGAACCAAATTTAAACTGATACATTTTCAAAAATGTGATTATTTTTATTCTTAATGGTTTAAATTAGTTAATATTTTACCTCCTACTAAGTTCTCCCTCTCCCCCTGTCTGTCTGTCTGTCTGTCTCCATCAGAATCTCTTCAGTATCACTGGAAATCTGGATCAAAACATTAAGGATCACTGAATGCAGCAGAATCTGTCTTCTCAGCACTGCAATTCATCAAGAGATTCACTAAATATCATAAACAGAAAAGAATCTGGATATACTTAAAAAAAAATCAAAAACAAGAAACAAAATTTTAAAAATAAATCTCAAATTTCCTTGCATGTTTACAAAAAGCCCCCTCAACAATCCTGAACAAACCAAGATCAATGTCAGCGCCTATATTGGGGTTTACTTTTATAAGAGTGTTTCACTTCAGCAGTGAACATTACTCTTCAGCTGGGTACAAAAACACTGCCTTATCAAGCCAAAACTTCCAATTAAAGAAAAATTTTCCATTGTGAGAATTTATCAGAAATCTTTTACAGGGCAGAATAAGTTTTGAAGGTCCTCATTCTATTAGCTACCTGGTACATGAAGTAGTAGCTTATACATCAATTCATCCACAGAAAATAATTAATTTTCTGTAAAAAATAAATATTTTTATATAATTCTGTAAAAAATTTACAGATTTTGATGGCAAGTGAGGGAAATAAACTTTTTAACTGATTCTTTCTGTCTGAAAAATAATCAGGAGGAAACTAATTCCTGCTATGTGCCTGCAGAGAGGAGAAACAAACACCTAGCAGGTAAGAAATCTATTCCAATTTGCTGAAACTCATCAAATGAAAAAAAGATGTAGGAGTTAACAGGTCTTTTCTGAGCTGACTCCGCCTAAAAATAGTTCATTTGGGGTTTGCATAAACTGTATTTCACGTTTTATATCCCTAACTTTTATTTTTAGCTCAAGTGCCCACGCTTCTGGTGATTTTCTTCAAACAGCTTGAAGAATATACATCAGTCTCCTATCTGTTGTGGACATTGTGCACAATATTCATGATTTAGATGATCTCTGAGTGGTCTGTTATGGTAAAAATGTTTTAAAATTTTTAGCATAGGTTGTATTTTTATCAAAATTATTAAAATCTGCTTCCTAAACACAAACATGTAAGCCTGAATGTTCCCTCCCTGCAGTTGTGACTTTTAAGGACTGAGTGTTGACTTGCCATAATCTCTTTCACTGAAATTTGAGGATGTGGGGAAGTTTTCTCATTTCTAGTTATTAGCTATGTGTTGAAAGAGATCCCTTTGTGTTCCATAAGGTCTTCTGTAACATTTTTAGGTATGTCAAACATTTGAATTTAACTGTGGACTGCAACGCAAATGTGAGGTAAATTTTGCAGCATCTTTTAAGACCACAGAGTTATTTGACCACAATGAGTTTGTAGTTTCAAAGTAAAGAGCTAGGAAAGCAATAATTCTTGACTGTTCATTATTTAATTGAATAATAAAATGGGTAGAAATAATAATAAAGTTATAAGAAGGGTTGTGAAATCAAATTGTGCTGTAAGATGAAAAGCAGCAGTATTAATTGCTGAATTATTTTGCTTAGTCAAAAAGCAGAGAAGTTTTAAATGAATGGCAGAAACTCAGTTCCTCCAAGGGAAAAATAGGAATGGGAAAATACTTTTATTTTTGCCCTTAGGGACTATACATGCTGAAGGGAAAAGACAAAAGGTATCAAACACAGGGTGTCTCACAAGGTGAGTACTGAAATTTAGTATATCTTTATTTAATCTGCTTAGTTTTTCCTTAACAAAAAAAAAGAGGAACAGTTCTACCTTTAATACTCAGAATTACACAACCAACCAAAGGTTTCCAGCTTTCTGTAAATTTAGCCTTTTAATATCAATAGCATGATACTTAAACCTCAGGGGTTTACTGAAATTTTATTATTGAGTTTTATGTACTCTGTTATATGCTGTATCAGAAATACCTCATGCTGAATGTTAGTCTTAATAGTCATTTCCAAATGTTATTTTTTTGCTTTTTTTTTTCAGTTCATCATGTTTAATAATGAATAAAAGTTTTGCTGCAGTTTATTTTCAGAATGACTTTCAAGCGCTCTATTTATCTGCATGTTGAACTGAAAATGAAAGCAATATTAGTGACAAGCATATTTTGCTTTTTTTCAGATTTCAAACATTTTTTAAGGTCATGTGGGTATTACTGGCCAAGCATCAGTAGTTTATTTATTGCTTGATTACAAGCGGAATCGTAAACGGAATGAAATAAGATGGATATGGAGGATTACCAACTGCTGTTGGCATACAACCACATGCTTAAAGATGTCTTCATTCATTAACAGGCTCCTTTAGCTTGCCAGGGTTGGAAATGAAATGCAAGTCACAGCTTGTGCATTTATCAGTGTAAGGAAAGCCTCCTGCCAGTGCTGGTTAGGCAGAGTGTACTCGCAGCCATTAGCAGTCCAGCCTGATTACTGGGCTCCATCTGTTACCAATGGCAACCAGTGCCACTGCCAGTGCTCTGACAGCGTTGTTTCCATCTGTGCCCACAGGAGAAATTTTAAATCTTGGAGTTTGAAATCCTGAAACAACCTTACAGACGCAATTAATTAATTAATTTTGTTCTCAGGGATTTTTTTTTTTCCACCTGCAGCAAGCAAACTGACCCTTACCTTCTGTAGAAGCCAATTAGCAGTTGGCTTCAATTATAACTTGTTCTATGAATTGATATCTCAGGTCTGTGCTCTTAAACTACCTGCAGTTCTCCTTCCCAGCACTGTGCAGCTTCTCCTTCCAAGCCAGAGCTAGTGAGTGTCACCAAACTGAAGGGAGAGTTGCTGGTGGGAGTTAACACAGGAGGAAAGTGAGATGGGGGTATGTGGTGTGTGAAAAATGCATGTATTTTATGATTGGCTTTTGCAAATAATCAAATGAATATTATATGTGTTGTGTTAGAAAGTAATAAATTCTCTTCAGTACTGTGTTAAATATAGTTTTAGGTTATAAAAAAAATGTTAAAATGGAAACTATGCTATGTAGGGAACTTTTTTTAAAGAAAAGACTCGCAGCAAGATAGCAGCCACAGGACACCTAAATCTTTCATAGGAAAATAATTTATTGCTCCCTTATCAGAAGAAACAAACTTTTTCCCACCTCAAAGGCGCTGTTAGGATTCAGAGGAAGAAGTTGACAATGACCAGACAGAATCTTGTATTTGAATGGAATTTATGAATCAAATATGAGGTGTATGAATATGCAACAGGCTGTTGTTTTTAAGGGTTAATCCTCTGTTAATGTGGGTCCTTTTTGGGGCTCGAGCTGCCCAGAAAAGGTACCTGGATATCTGTAACTCTTTGTATTTATTGTCTCATATTGTCCTAAATCAATTTGTCCAAATTGATATTACTCTAATTATATTTTTTAACCATTTTATTACTATTAAACTTTTAAAATTTTAAAAACAGGTGATTAGCATTTTTCACATGGTGGAAGGGAAAGCATTAGGGAAAAGAAGCAGGATGCAGGGGTCAGTGGTGGAAGATTGCTGGTTGGTCCTGGCAAAAAATATTGGACAATATATATGAAAATAAAACATTTTCAGACAGCCCCATGTTTATTTTTGCTGCTGCCTTATGTCTTGTACAACAAATTTTGATCACATAAATGTCATGCTGTGCATTATATCAACTTTGCTAACTCAAACTCTTTATAAAATTTCTCTCTGTAGTACATAATAATACTTCTCCTTTGCTGAATAATTGTTTTAAGCCTGAAAATCTACATCAGAAACTGGGTATATCTAAGAATTTTCTTGTGTTTTAAATGTGTCTGATGCAGTAGAACTTTTTCATCTCAGCAGCCTTTTTGTAGTTTACTTCAGAGGTCAGGAATAGCAGGTAAACAAGCAATCAATTATTTCAAGTATAGGCATAATAATGCAAAAAGTTAAGAAGAAGGTGCCAGCTGTGTTTCAGTTCTTACCAAACTAAAACATGCCTATCTTTTGAACAGATGTATATTTTAAAAAGATTTATTTTTCTTCTTTTTCCTGAACAGGCCACAGTAAATTTATAACTGGTATTCATCCTCATCGAAGTTTTATTACACCATAGAAGAAACAGCCAGGCCAGTCTAAGATATGACTGGCTCTCGTCTGCCTCTACTGTAATATATTGATTTTCCAGCACCACTGGAGAAACAAATTCCCAGATGATATACTGCCAGTTTCTTAAGAGAAAACCTGCTAGCAGCAGCATGTGTTACATTAAACTGCCTGGCTGACTTGGAGATGAAACAGAACCTGCTGGGATGGATGGGTTCCCTGGCCAACTCCAGAAGGAGCAAGATGCCAATGCAAGAACTGGAATTTCTGCCGTAAGCATTCCACAAGAAATTGAGTACAGGGAGCTCTAGTTGGTCTCAGGGTTGTTTAGCAACCCTTTTCCATTCTCTAAAAGGACAACAAGGAAATATTGTTTTCTCCCAGGGAATATGTGAGGATGGTCACAAGTGTTAGAGCATCTCTGTGACTGGATGATGACCATTTCACAACTGGTGAGTATGAAATGAGTGGCAGCACCTCTGTGCAAATTAATATGAGAGCTTACACTGAGAGGCTAAAAAGCCTGTGTTAGCATAGGAAAAAGAGTGCTTTCCACAGCACTCTTTAGAAAATAACTCTCAGAAAATAACTTGGAGAGAAATGAAGCTGATTTAAAGAAAATGCAAACAAGAAGATAGAGGGCAAGGCAAAGCATTCAGGGTGCAAAGTTAGGAGAATGAAACAAAACAAAACCAAAAGAAAGCAAAATCAAGAATAACTATTGTGAAGAACAAGATATTTGCATAACTCTAGCTATACCAAGATGGTAAGTATTTAATGAAATAATTCTACAAAAATAGGAAGGAGTGCATGCATGTATATTTTGTTCATGAGCATCTTTCTAAATCTCTGAGCAATATCTGATAAATTGTGCAGTTTGTTAAAAAGAAAAAGAGACCCAAAACCCCCTGCAAAACTGAACAATTGAATTATAAGGACTTATATCAAACAGTTTTAACATCAACCTGTTTTAAAGTCTGACCATATGCCTTTATGCAAATTTCCTAAATAGCTAATAAACTGAAGCAAAGGCCAAAAGCCTTTGACATGCAGGTTTAAAATATCGAGAACTGGTTTCATTAAAAGGAAAACCATTAAATCAAAGCTTGAATGCCTGTTTCATCTAAATCCATCCATGATTTGTCAGTTTCTGCTGTGCACATTCTGTTTCTGAGATAGTAATTCAGCCCAAGTCCCTTCTCCAAAAACGAAATTCAGCGTCCTTGACTTGTACTGAGAGAAAAATGGGCATAAAAAGGTGATCATTATCTATCCAGGGAGAATAGTAGGAGAAACTCACATAAAACAAGGGCTCATTCTCTGGAGGTGAGAGTACAATTAATATATTTCAAGATATTAAAAGCCAGAGGGATGTTGTGAACAAATAAGCATAATTTAATTCTTAATGAATTATCAAAAAAAAAAAAAAAAAAAAAGAAAAAAAAAGAAGCCTCCCAAATGACTAGAAGCAAAAATTGAGTTACTACAATCTAATTTTAGCTTAATTCTGTTGCAAGCTTTCCTAATATCTAAAAAATGAAATGAAATTGTGATAATTGTCTGATTTTGAACACTCTAATAATTAAGCTGCAATAAACAGGAAAACAGGGGAAAGAGCTCAGGTATATTACAATAGGCCAAGGTTTAGAATATCTACAATTAATGACATGTGGGGAATAACTGAGCAGTCACACTTTCATTCCTATGGAGATCTGCTAAGACTGAGACAGCAGCAATGTTTGGAAATGTTAGAAGACAACGGGGAAAACTCTGAATCCTGAGGTGGCTATAGAGCAACAGATTAGACAAAATGCGTTTCCCAAGGTAAGACAAATCTTAAAATAAGGACACTTTACAGGTCCTTTCTTATTCTGTCCCAGAGTGAGCTCCATGTGCTGAAGTTTTAATGAAAGTACATTGGAGAGAAAGAACACAGCGGCAAGTTTCTGATTTGATTATAGCTGCAGATTAAAACAAGGACATGAAATCATCCAAGTCAGGAGGAAAGAGACACAGAGGAAGGGAGGGGAGGGTTAGAGCTAGTAGGTTCCTGGGAAGGAGGCTTTTGGCCTGTGGGGAGCAGAATAATATAGAATCATAGAATGGCTTGGGTTGGAAGGGACCTCGAACATCTCATTCCAACCCCTGTCACAAACGTCTTTTATGGAAAATCCTTTCCTTAGGATTTTTTCTCCTGAGAAGCTGGGAGGCCTCAGGAATAAAATGTAAACATTGATTATCTGCTGCTGTGGAATGCAACAGGTGGATCTGTGATTGGTCTCATGTGGTTGCTGTTCATTAATGGCCAATCACAGTCAACTGGCTTAGACTGTCTCAGTCAGTCACGAGATTTTATTATCATTCCATTCTTTTCTATTCTGTGCTAGCCTTCTGATGAAATCCTTTCTTCTATTATTTTAGTGTCATTTTATTATATCATCTTCTTTTAGTACAATATATATCATAAAATAATAAATCAGCCTTCTGAAACATGGAGTCAAATCCTCATCTCTTCCCTCGTCCTGGAACCCCTCTGAAAGCCACCACAAATCCCCCCTGCCATCTTTTCTAGTTTATGATGCGCTGAATCTTATCTTAAATACCCACTTTTGGAAATTATTTCATATACTCATGTGGCAAATTAAGCAGACAAGTTGAAATGCAGACAGAGTCATCACAGGAATATTGCTCTCTGTCCCTGTACTGCCTGCTGATATGAAAAGATTTCAAGGTAACACTTCTGAAAGTATATGGTATATGTTCAGAAAGAAGTATATAATACTATTCCTAAAGATGCTGTCATAAAGATTGGAAAGAAATTGTGACCTCTCTATGGCAGTAGCAGTAGGATTTCATTCTCTCAGCAATATTCCATATCATGCTCTCATCTGAAAGTACACATTCTAAACTATGACTCAGTTAAACAATGCTCAAAATTCAGTCAGTAGAAAAAACATTTCATATTAATTTCAAATCTTTTTTATTTTAGTTTTCCTCCTCCTCCAATGGCAATGGAATAACATTTTCCTTATTATGAAAATAACCCAGATTAAAAACCAAAAACCCCAGTGTTCTAAATAAGCTTAATAGTAACTTTGACACATTTATGGATTGATACAGAAATGGAACAATTTAAAAGCCAATAAGGAAAAAAAAAATCTCACCCCCCATGCCCACATCTCTGTCAAATCACAAATACACTTAAAATATAAAGAGGGTTAAAGTAGAAACATAAGCTTGGCTTTATTAAAATTAATTTGAAAGCATGAAATAATCACTGTTGAAAATTATGCTATTAAAAAAATTCAATTAAGATTCATGACTCACTTCAGCTTTGATTTTATCCCTTCTGCTCTAGAAAGTTACAAACTGCATATCAAGTGTCCGGTGGGGTTTGGGAGGCAATGACGAACATTCATTTCAGGACATTTCTTTGGATTCAGGCAGCACTGACTGAGTGAAACAGGGATGAAGATTCCTCAATGAATTTCCTCCATATTGCAACAGCATTGCATCTGACCTGTTTTTTTTTCATTAGAGAGCATTTTTGATTTGGTTTACAATGTTTTGAGAAGGAAATGTTATCGATTTTTTTTTCAGGAACACAATATTGTGGGATTTTACATTTATGATGCATTTTTAGTAAAATCTTTATTTCAAAAGCAGCCGCAACATGTTTCTAATTTTTTCATTTTGCTTCATCTTGTAGTGTTAGCTATAGTAGAAAATCCAGAACTGTAGAAGCTCTGCACTGACATTGGCACAAACTGTCCAGCAGTGGAGAAGTGAAACACGCTGCAATATCCATTACTCTCATTTTAGCACTTCTAGTATTTCTGTTCCTTTTGAGGCACAGTCTCTCACAATCAGCTGAGCTCATGAGAAACCTCCCATCATGGCACCTAAACCTGATTTATGTCAGCATTATGCCAGTGCCAATGAGGACACCTCTGCCCCACCTCCCCAAATATTGAAGGAAAATAAGTTTTCTGTATGGGGCTTGTATTTTTATAGATGAGTATCTACAACTGCATGTAGAAAAGGAAGAAAGGAAGCAAAACAAAGAATGATATAAAGGAAAAAAATCTATATTTAAGGCCAACCTTAGTATCTTGAATAAAACTCTCTGGCAGCTGTGAGAAAACTCTGAGACAATCATATCAAATGCTAGATGACCTTCCCCTATATACACTCAAGTTACCTTGGAGTTAACCAAGATGATGACATAACCCAGACAAATTATTTAGGCTCCATTACAGAGGAAGATTTGTACTTAGTGACAGGGTTTCATCTTGCCCATATTAAAGCACAGAAAAATGTGGTCAGAGCAGCAATGAAGCAGAGGAGGAGGATGTAATCTTAACAGGAAAGTGAGATGACCAGCCACAGGAAGAATGCACAGAAAATTGTTGCGTTATGATAATGGTGTTTTATTGATTTTACAGCATCCTGCAAAGGAATCATAGAAAGATTTTTAGGAGAAAGCTATAATATACGTTGGCCCTCCAACATAAATTTTATCATTGGTTTTGAAAGGTAACCTCAAATGAAGTAGTAAACACTGACTTTGCATAATTCTGAGCATAATAGAATACAAAATGTGGTGTAAAATTAATTTAGATGTAATGAAATCACTGAAGAAACTCTCTCTTGTGGTACATCAGGACAACTCCAGAGGTGCCAGTTGGCTTGTAGAGGCAATTTAGCCTGACTGCTTCAGTTTATCAGTGTTACTGTATAAAAAGCACTGCTTATGGTGGGGATTAGTTGTTGTCTCATCTCACTTCATGTTCTGAATAATAAATGTTTATGCATGTTGCCTTCAATATGATTTGTCTTATAAATGCTATATAATTTAGTTATTAAGATAAGATATTATGTGACAATATTTATATAACAGAATCCTCCCAATCACTCAACTGCTTCTAAGTGCTAAGGGCCAATTAGATGATTTTTGCTTCTGAGATCTGGTAATAGTTTGTTGACAGACATTAAATGATTCATATAAACACATTCAACTATTTTCTCCCATGAAATAAATACCATTTTCCTTTTCTTTTTTATCCTTTTTTTTTAATGAATGCATTTGTTAATTAAAAATCACTAAGTTTAGAGCTTGCCCAACATTTGAATTGCACTACACATCACTTCAAAACTATAAGCACTTAATTTATAGTGCACTTTTAATATTAATTGCAAGTCCTACCACCAACATCATATTATTCTCCATAAGGAGTTCTTCAATATCCAGCTGCTTTGTTCTTTGTACCACCTCAGCATTTTGGCTTACCAAAAGCCAACTCATCAGAGGAAACACATTGCAACCCGGTTTCCATGGCAAATGTCCTCTGTTGATAACATCTAGTGATACACAGTGTAGCACTTCCAGAAAAGCTCCCAAAATTTACTGCTTTCCCCAGGGCCAGTGACACAGCATTCCCAAAGCAGGAGTAGGGCTTGTAGCTCAAGGGTGGCTCTCGGCACTACTCATGAATCCCACGATCTGTTACAAAGGCTTCCCTCCCACATCTACCTATTGGTTTTTGGTCTGAAAAATTCCTATTGGTTTTTGGTCTGAAAAATTCAAGTTGGTGAATTCCTATTTCATTTATATAAAAGGATTAAAAAAAAAATTTTTACAAAACTTCAACTGATTGCGAGTTTATGAATTGCATCCGGCATAATGCAAGGCAGAGATTTGACCTTGAAGTATTATACCCAGTTAGGTTTGAGGCAGAGTTGGAAATAAATTGGCAGAAAATGTGCATAAATCTGCTACAGTAGTTTCTTTGAAGTCTGTATTTACTACAAGCTCATGGGCTAATTACATTATCATAGTTTTGCATTGGCTTATATGATATGTAAGCCAGCACAGTAATTTATAACTTTTCTGCTAAACCAGTGCAGAGGCATCTTGTCAGGCTAGCTGGGTACACCAGAGAGGCAACTTTTTCTTCACTTTTAGAGAACAGTACAGCAACATCACAAAATTTCTCACAAAACCAACCAGCAGGTCTAGTGCCAGATGCTCATGAGCAGAGTTTGGGGCTGCCACTACCTTCAGTGCAGAGCAGACGTGGTCTGACTGTGAGCCAGCCCTGGAGCTTGCCCGATGTGTCACCAGACCTCCCACCAGCTCCTCAGCTCAGCGTGTGACATATGCTGCCTTCCCACTGGCAATCACAAGGTAACTCCTCACTTTGGAGTGAGAAAGCCACGAGCCACTGAACTTCTGCAGCTCTTTGGATATGCCACCTCGTGGAGTGCATGTAGTGCCTGATGGTTCATTATGCCTAGAAAGCACCACATAGCATTTTTAATGAGCCAGGACAAAGACTCCCTTCCCTTTCAAAATGAGGCATTTTTGAGAGTCTTCTCTCCTTTTCATACATTCAGAAGGAATTAAAATACATTACCAAGGAATTGTGGCATCATAAGAGAATTATGTGATGGATGAGAACAAGGCTATTCTGTCTGTTTCAAGTTTTGGGTGTGATTTGTTTGTTTGTTTGTTTTTAACTGGTGCTGCTTCAAGCATCAAGCAACAATGGAGCACAAGTTAAAAATACAAGAAATTCTATCAGGCATAAGATTTTTTTATTGTTGATACCCATTTTTTATAAGGTAGATATTTTTTAAACAGTCGATTCATATACATACACACGTGCATGAATAAAGTACATGTACATATGTACATGTATGACTGTTGTCCCAATTTAAATAACCTTCTATATGTTGTTTTTCTCTTCCTCACAGAAGGGACTTAGTAAACAAAATTCAATGCATTGTATTCTTGCCTTGCTTCATCTACATAGGCTTTCTTTTAATATCATATATTCTCTTTTCAAACTTAGTCATGTTTATTATATTTGGGTATTTCTATTTGTACAAGAATCTGTCTTTCAATGTCATCATATAGCTTGCTGCTTCCTAATGATGCATAGTTACCTGCAAGGAAACTTTCCCTCGTTTAATAAAGACAAAAGAAAGAAGGAAAAAAAAAAAAAAACTAGTTTTTTTCTTGCAATTATAAACATATCACATTTTATTTTTAATTTGCATCAAAACCCACAGAAAAACTGGAGGTGAATTTATGTTTTTTGCACATTTTGCTGGCACATTTAACTTCCTCTGTTTAGCCCCAGCTATTTGCAATGCCTCCCACACTCCTTGGAGCAGGCATCCTGTTAACTAACTTCTTGTTTAAATGAAGGGCTATGCTGACAATTAAATGTAGGATTGTGCATGCTTCAGTGTCGTGCCTTATTATAATCAACGTGAGTGGAAGCAGAGTGCTGAAATTATGGGTTTTAGTCTGCATCTGCATGGCATTATTATGCTTATCAAGGTGAAAATGTCAATGCTGAAGAATGTAATTGTGTACCTTAAGCTGCAGCAATAGTTAAACTGAACTCCTGCCCCAACTATTAATGCATCAGAGTGCTACACTTAAGAGGCTCTATAACTCTTTATGTGGGCAGAGCTTTCAAATCATGAATTTATTTCCTTCCTTTCTGTTTTTTTGTTTTTTTTTTTTTGAGACTTTCAGACATGAGGTTTTTCTGTTTCGTTACTGCTTCAATATGGATTTTCTGGACCAGTTTTTTCTTTTTAACAAAGTTCAGGAGCAGAAAGCACAGCGTAGGTTTGTGCACAGCTCCGCTGCCCTCCAGGAGGTCAAGTGTGAAATGAGTTGAGAGACACATTGACAGTCCGTGCGTGAGCCAAAGCTGCTCCTGCTAGTTATCAGTAATTCAGATCTGTGGGTCTAGTCTGGCCTCTTATTATATCCAATCACACCAAAGAATCAAATAATTCAGTGAATTATCTATGTTTACTAGATTGTCATTTTGATCCGAACATTGTCTCACAGCAATTACGCATGTTTTATTTGTTGATTTTAATGTTTAGTCATCCAGAAGATTTTGATTTGTTATTAATTTATACTGGAAACCAAATGCATTTGTCCTAATACAGTATAGTACTTTGTTGGGCTTCATACACTGCTCATGTCAGTCACTTGTAAGTTATCTGTAGGTAAGGGAACATCACTTTTCTTTACACAAAGACAGAGGGAATATTTCCGAGTCACAGTGATTCTTTTGAGCTGCTTACACTGTGCTGAACCCATAGAATTGGCTCAACACATATGCCAAAATACATCCCCATGCCTGCACATTATTTAGTTTCCAAATTATAATACTGAAAATTCTGTTAGTTCTCCTTTTCTTTTTTTTTCTTTCCCTCCCTCCCTCCCTCCCTCCCT
>JAHXMQ010003319.1:43220212-43244187 GCA_020466415.1 Ammodramus savannarum pratensis
CATGAATGGGGATACAAGCATCATAACGTCACCCTAGGACAAGGTGGAATTTTTAACTCATCTCCAGGAGCAGCAAGCCCTTTGAGAGAGAAGCCCAGACTGGCTCAGGCTGGAAGGGACCTCTGGACACCACCTAGCCCACTCCTCTCCCCACTGATGCATGGTCACCATGTCCAAATGGCTTTAGAACACCTCCAAGGACAGGGACTCTGCCTCCCTCCCCTCCCTGTTGGCCCAGCACAGAGTAAAGAAGGGCAATGCCATGTGGCTGAGACAGAGTTTGTGCTGTTTGTGCCTGCCAGCCAAGTGGGAGGGAGGAGAGGCAGGGGAATAGGCTGTGACATGACTTTGCTTTGAAGTTCGTATCAAGTGCAAATAAGGCTCATACTAAATAAGTCCCTGCTAGGGAGTTGGATATTTTTATTTCTAGTGTTTAGCTTGCAACCAAAAATCTGTTTTGGTTCAATTCTTTCAGCGTTCAGAAAAGCATTGAAATGACAATTTACTTCTGGTTCAAGCAAAACAATGGTTTGCATGATTATCAGTTCAACTTCATGGTTTGATTACAGAAAGGTTTGATTTTAAAACAT
The DNA here is from genome assembly GCA_020466415.1 of Ammodramus savannarum pratensis. Classification (NCBI taxonomy): domain Eukaryota; kingdom Metazoa; phylum Chordata; class Aves; order Passeriformes; family Passerellidae; genus Ammodramus; species Ammodramus savannarum. Next base: position 43,220,803 of record JAHXMQ010003319.1, read on the forward strand.
TGAGTTTAACTCTGTCACAGGATCAAACCTCATAATTTTTTAATCTAAATCTGACATTTTCCTCATGCATATAACCCTTTTCTGCCCTTCCTCTTTCTCTCTTGCTAATAAACTGCTGAGAAGCTACGTTTGATTGTCTTGTGAAGGCAAAAAGATCAAATACATACCAAATATTAACAAATAAGAAAGGATATCCTAAGGGGTGGGAAAAAAATGTTACAGAATGAATTCACTTGGTCTGCTGGAAAGAGTTGTCAGGCACATTGAAAAAACAGTTCAGAGTTGTCCTGCCACGGTGAGGGAGCAGGACCCTCGGCATCACACAGGGGATTTTGGGATTTCAGGAGTGCTCTGCTCACTCCTGTCAGTCCTGGGCTGGGCTGAGGGAGGCAGGAAGGAAAGGAGGGATGCTGCTCCCAGCCACTGACCTCACAGCTCTTTTGTCTGTCTCACAAATACAGGGTAAAAATTCCTGCTCAACACTGAAGAATAAGGCCCTTCTTCCCCAGCTGCACTGTGTCTGTTTTGTGCTTGTTTATTTTCCCCTGCATTTGGTGGTTTTTGTGACCGTGTTCACAGGGGTTCTCGGATGAGGGAAGAGATGAGGATCTGACTCCATGTTTCAGAAGGCTTGATTTATTATTTTATGATATATATTATACTAAAACTATACTAAAAGAATAGAAAAAAGGATTTCCTCAGAAGGCTAGCTAAGAATAGAATAGCAAAGAATGATAACAAAGGTTTGTGGCTCGGCTCTGTGTCCAAGCCAGCTGGGCTGTGATTGGCCATTAATTACAAACATCCAACATGGGCCAATCACAGATGCACCTGTTGCATTCCACAGCAGCAGATAATCAATGTTTGCATTTTGTTCCTGAGGCCTCCCAGCTTCTTAGGAGGGAAAATCCTAAAGAAAGGATTTTCCATAAAAGATGTCTGTGACAATGTTGTTCTCTGGAGTCTTGTCCCTGATCACCACAGAGAACCCCTGTGTGGGCACCTGCTTCTGCCTCTGCTGTGCTGGGTGGGTTTAGAGGGCCAGACAACAAAGGGTGACTCAAATGTGAGCACTTTGGCATGTTGAAATTCTACATGAAAGCTCACATTGCAGTTTAAGAACCAATTTAGTAGCTGCAATTTTACCTTGTAATTATGTTTGAATATTACTTTGTGAAGTTTCTATAAACATGTTTGCAGTTACTGTTCCACGCAACTACATATAGGAAAAAAAAAAATTGTCTATACATGATCCTGGTATTTTCAGGTCTGATATTTCTCCTTAGTCTTGTCCATACCAGTTTAGCTAATAAAAATGTTAATTTACTGCTAGCCTCAGAGTAGGTCCTTTCTTGTCCTCATAATAGAGCCAGAACAGAGGTAGCACTAAACAGAAAAAGAACACAAAGAACATATTAAATAAAAGAACTAGAAAGAGATAGAAAAAAGTGAAACTTTTCTTGAGCAAAAGAACAAGCAAAAGAGGTCAACACCTTGAATTATTTACAGAGGGCCAGTAACTCAGGTTCTTTCTACCCAGTATACAAGCAGTCTGTTTATTCTGATAAAGAAACAGCTTTTTATGTATATCAAACAACATGTTCAGAAAGCTTACAAAGAAAACTCTATAGCCTCAAAGACAAATGCTTATCTGGAACATAGAGAAAAAGAAACTCTAGAAGTTAATGTTTGTGCTTCTCTGTCTGCACCAGCACCTCTTGAATAAAAGCATTCTTATTTTAATCATGAGTTAAGATACACACATGTTAAAATAATATGTACACATACATGCACACACACACACAGACACATATTGAATTTCATATTTTCAAGATGAATACTGCAGCAATTTATTTTAATACGAATGAAACTGTGACTCATGCTTGACTTGAGATTAATTTGAAAAAGAATTTCCAGTACCATGAAAGGACTGTGGCTTCCTAGCTGTTTTCTTGACCTACTTGACAGGTAAGTCAGGTACAGTTTTGTTCCTCCAAGGTTATCCATTCCAGGGATAGGTTTTCTGTTTGGTATGCAGGCTTGCAAAACCACCCTTTGAAGATGCGGAGTTGTCTTGCTCTCTCTAGATGTTAAGCTTCCTTTAAACTGTGATGAAGGATAGGGAAAAGAGTTCTAATCACCAAAGATATCCTTTAAAGCATTGATGTTTGCAGCTGTCAGATCACCTTGTAACAGCAGCAATGGAGAATTAAAACTGATGTCCAGTTGTCTGTGAAACCTTGGCTCTGCACAGAGGCCTCAATGTGACACTAACAGGAAGAAAACATTGCATTGGAGCTGTTCTTGTGTCAATCACTGTAAAAAAAATTTCTATGCTAATTTACTTAATGTTACAACCTGATCCATTACTGATGGAGCAATGCAAAGTTAGAAAACAAAATATTTTATTATGTGTAAGTTTCTTAATAGAATAGAATAATCCAGCCAGAAACACTCTGAGACAGTAAATATTTGCAAGTTTGGATAATATGCTTGTCTTCATAATCGGCAGAATTGATCTTGCTGAGTGTTCACTTCACAATTCAGAATTATCCCTCACTCCTTCATATATACAGACCCCTTTCCTTTTCAGATTTGTACAGACAAGTAGCTTGTATAAAATAAAAATTCACTGCAGGCTAATTTAAATTTTTATAATATTAGAGGGTGAGATTTTAGGTGGGGACAATAAAAATCCCAAATTAATTCTCAATCCTCTTTTCTGGAACTATGCCTATTTGTCACATAGACTCAATAAATATGATAATAGCATTATATTGTTAGCATCTTAACAGACATTCTATTTTTTAAGCAACACTCTAATGCAGAAATTCCTAAATTCATTTAGCGTACTTGATATCTGCTCCAAGAAGAATTTTAAATTCATTTCACAAGATGCAAACTGTACAGCTTCTGTAATTTCACGCCTCATTCAAGTTTGCTTTATGTTATGCTGCCATTTCCACCTCTGAAAAGCAAGTGTTACAACCTGGAGTGGAACACTGGCCCTTCAGGCTCTCTGTGGGCACTGCAATCCACACAGACACAAGACAGATGTTTTAGTCTGGTCAAATGTCTTATGAGCTATTGTGCTTGTCCATCAAAACACCTGTCAGGTAATGGCAGAGGAGAGTGAGTGATGATAGCAAATACCTTTCAGGTCTGCTGCACATACCAAGGGCTGCTTCAGATGTGCTCCAGCCACTCAAGTTTCTTGCATTATGAGGCATCAGGTGAATAAATCATGATTATGCTCTATGCAACAGTAAAGGAAAAATTTAGGAATGAACAATTACTTTTATTTATATTATAGTATCTTGGGTTTTGTGTTGCTGGAATGGCTCCCAAGGTATTAAAGTCTTTTTTCCCAGCCCTGTGACCGAAGAAGAAGTCAAGATTCCTCGGCTCTGGTTCTCAAGGTTGTTTGTTTATTCTCTCTTATCTGTTACATTCTTTTTCTGACCTGCTGAAATCTGTCTGGCAGGTTGGTTTGTGACACACTGACCACCCTTGGGGTGGTGTTAGTTTTTATACTAAGAACTATGTATATTTTATTTATAATAATTTTCCAATACCTATCACCTATGTTAGACATTCTGTCTCTACTCTAAACCAATCTAGAAGTGCCACCATCACAGAAGAAGAAGAAGAAGAAGAAGAAGAAGAAGAAGAAGAAGAAGAAGAAGAAGAAGAAGAAGAAGAAGAAGAAGAAGAAGAAGGAGGAGGAGGAGGAGGACAGGACATGTCCAGATTCCTCCATGTCGCCTCTTGAATCCCCATTCTAAAACCCCAAAATTCTACTTGTTCACTCTGTGATAAATTCACAATCATTCTACTCAAACCTTTGTGGCTTGTAAATCCTCACACAAAGTTGGTAATTGCTTCCATGGGTTAAAATTGAAGGCACAGGTGTCTTTAACTCTGTGCCAAGGTGTCTGAGTCCCCTGCCAGGGTCTTGACCCATCCAGGGCAGCCAGAGGAATGTCCTGAGTTCCAACAATAGTACTGCTGACATTTCAGCATTTTTGATCTCTACTTTCTGGGCAATAATTTTGCCTTGATTTTTCTTACCTCCCCATAGAGCTGGTGTCAGAGCAGAGGGACTTGTGTTGCAGTGCAGTGAAAAGTTTTCTAGTAAGCTTCCTTTGGTGATGCATGGGCATGGTTCTAGTAAACACATAACCATTATTCCAGAGCCAGGAAACTTGGGAGCAAAACATCTAATTTACTGATGGAGTGCAAAGTCACATAGTAACCACAAAAGTCAAATAAAGCATCTACTCCAGATGATTTATAATGGAGGAAGTTGTCCTGCGGTGACTTTATGATGCTTATATTCCCAATTTTCTGTGCTGCTTATGCTGGATATTTAACCAAATAGCATATGAGGACAAACACTTAATTTAAGTGAAAGCCTTACAAATATTTTTAAAATATTACATGATATGGTGAAATAATACTTTCCACTTTTTGGAGAAACTTCTAACCAATATATTTTACTAAGCTTGGTCCTAAAAACTGCTTATAGTCCAAACTTCATGAAGCCAGGTGCAAGGAGCTGCTTGCTTACACATCAGCATCAACTTCAAAGAATTCATTTGACCACTCAGAGGAATAAAGTAGGAGTAATTCCTAAGTCAACCACAAGCAATGGCAGGTTTTTTAGGAAGTGGAGTTCCTCAGCTAAGCTGTGTGAGGGTGGTTAATTCCTTCACTGCCCTGCAGCAGCAGGGTATGTGTACACAGCTGCACAACAAAAGTTCTGCTTTGGTTGCTCAGTTCTGTCACTTTCTCAGCACGGCTGGCTATATTAGGCAGATTAATTAAGTTAATTAGGACATTTCATATGTGAATATAAATGATGCCATGGCAATACTGCAATTTTATGGCTCTGTACCATGTTTAAACATGCTGAGGCTTAATGCTCATCTTAAACTGAAATAAAGGTGAGTATCTCCTTAGAAAGGTGTCTATCTTCTTCTCTCCCCTGTCCTCAGGTACACATCCCTAATGTTTGCCAAAACCAACAGCCAAGTCTAAGTCTTCATCTTAGACTTAATCAGGAGCGTGCTCACACTGATTTATTATTTCCGTGCAGACTTGAAAATCAGGCCCAGGATCCACCTCCCCACATAGTTCCACTAGCACAGCTCTGGGCACAGACAAGCAAGAAAAAGTCATTGTAAGGAATAAAATCAGCTCTGTTTTGCATCAGCCAGAGTTTCCATGATCATCCCGCTGCAGCACAGGACACCAAAGGTGGAGGTACTACAGCTACTATCTCTAAGATTATCTACTTTTCACTGGAAAAGAAATATAACTTTTAGAGTGCAATAAGCTTAGAATTACACTTCAAAGCATAATTAACAAAGAAATTCACAACAACAATGGTTTAGTTGCTCTGTACTCACCACTCAGTAATTACCAGTTTAAAAAAAAAGTTTCTTTAATGTGAGCTCCTGACAGCAAAAGCACAGGAGAACTAACATACAAAGTTGTCCTTGGCCTTATTGATTTCCCTGGCAAAATATATATAGTGTGGGCTTAAGTGATCATGAAGGGGAGCTGCAAAGAAGACTAGACATAAAAGAGAACAAGCATAACATGAAAAACTACTGGAAGGAGCTTACAACTCTGTACCATGGCTGAGACTCACTACAGGAGAGCTTCTTTGCAGGTGGAAAATGCTCACATGCTGGAGAAAATAGAGAAAACAACATTGAGAGAAGGATAAGCAAAAGGAGGAACACGTGAGAATAAGAGAGGAAGTCAAAAATAAAGAATAAAGGAAGTCGCAGGAAGTGAAATGGCAAAGTGAGAAGCAGGGGGAAAAGAAGTGATGGGTTGAAACTCTGTAATGGAATAAAGATGGAAAGAAAAAGTAATCTTTGAAGCCTGCAATTAAAAACAATGCATAAACTTACTTTTTATTTGAGACTGATTGAAATGATTGCTTAGGCCTAGTTATTTATTAGATGCAGATATGGAACAAAATTTCCTGTGTACTTTTTTTCACTTCTTTTTTGGTTTTTAAAAAAAATATTTTGGAATATTTAAATTAGCATTTAAATATTATTTAATCATTAGCATTTAAATATTATTTAAATGCTTATCATGTATGTCTAAAGCAACCAATAGAGATAATAACTAAGAGCTTCTTAAATTTTCTGACATTTAAAAGTGCACATAATGCAGAGGCTTTATGGAATGCTGATAAATTTCCTTGACCTACTGCTGAAATTTAAATAAACATATCATTATGGGCTTTAAAATGGGGTTTTTATGTATAGTGGCACATTAGGACCTGATGTGGTAGGCCTTAAGTAGCCTATTAGAAAATCTTTCAGCTTGCAGACAATTCCAGCCAATGTGGGGTCACTGAGGGTTAGCAATTTATTCCTGAAATGAATGGGAGTTGTGTCATTGATTTAACAGAATTGGTAAAGACATTTTGCTTTTTCATTTTTAATAGCTCTTCTGGAAAGCACACGGTATGAACAGAAGCCTCAACCCTATTGGAAATCTAGCTCTAGGACAGTAAATCCAACATTTACATGGATTTCTGCCCCCAGAAGCACTGGGAACACGGTGTGATACATGTCCTAAGTTTACCTACATCTTTTGCCTCAAACAAACTGAGTTAATTCAGTGAAAGAAAGAAAATCAGAGAACATCAAATTATCAAATTCTTCTATGGAATGGGTACTAGCAGAAAGCATTTCCACTTCCAAGCAAGGAATCAAAGCACCTCAGTCACTTCAAACAGCCAAAAAGTGTGATGGCATCCACTTCCAATATATCCAAGTGTAGGTAGACACAAGCAACACCCACTAAATAACTTTGAGCCATATATTAGTAAGTAAGGATCTGATATTTTAGGAATCATAAAAAGAAATTGGTTAGTTTTGGTAAATGAGTTCATTCTCATTTATAACTCTATGTTGGTGAAAAGTATAATTTTATTAGATCTTGCTTCTCTGACATCTTACACCCCCCTGAAATTGAAAAAAAAAAAAAAAAAAAAAAGTAGGTAAGAATATGCTTGCACTAAACCACTGAAATTATAGTCCACTTTGTAGTTTAATAGTTATCTTGTTGTTAACTTTTAAATTTTTATGATTCTGACAGATTTTATCTATAATAACATAACACAGCATATAATTAATATACAATAAAATACAAAATTGCTGCATACTATAACATAAATGCTATTCTTGGAGAATTGATTTCAAATCTGAAGTAATGATTAGATGTTCTTTGCAGAGCCATGGCAAAGGGATGTCTCCTTACTGGAGAGTATGAGAGGTGATCTGCAGGGTGAGCTGGCAGCGTGGCAGAACAGGGACACAGCAGCAATGTTTACTCAGAAAGGGCTATTACACACTTAAAAGGTTATGAATGGGATTGATATGGAATAACAAACATGTTCACTGCCTCATTTACCTCATTGCCATTTCAGAAAAAAAGCCTTTGCAGATAAATACAGACAAATTTCTTACAGCAGTCAAAAAGTATTCATTAAAATGTGAAGAAACAGTGGAGAATAGGAATGGATTGGAATAAGTGACACCAGAGTGGTTAAGTGTTTTACTGAAACAGGAGCTTTGACAGAAAAGACAGATAAAAATCTGACTGAATAATGAATTTAAGCTCACTGACAGCCTCAGGGTGGGTTCTGTCTGACCCCTGTGTAAGATAAATAGGGGCTGTTCCAGTAGCCTCAACTTCCAAAGTGAAGCATTTTCCTACACAGACTTGTTCACAGTCAGACTTTTTGTACCCAGAGCTGAAGGGTGCCAGATTCTGTCATTTGCCTTTTTCTCTCTACAATTAATACATAAATGATATTATATTAATGATATTGGGTTATATAAATTATAACACATAGATGATATGATATATGATATTATTTTTATGTATTTTTGCAATACGTACATTTCAGATTGCAATCTGCCTTGTTAAGCCCACACTTCTCCATATCATCCCTTAGGTGTGGTTAAAACAAGTGATTAATTTGACATTTTCTGGGAAAATGCTCTAATTTGTAAGAATAAGGGACTCTGAATGCAGAAAGTAAACAAATCCAGGAAACTACAAAGAAATCCATTATTCCACGGATTTTTAATGTTGATTTGCACAATGTACTTTTGCTTTTAAAAATAATGGTCGATTTAATTATTTTTATATTTTAATTTAAGAGCCTGGAATAGAAAGTTGACCCTTTCTTCTGGACACTACAACAACTGAGACCATTCACCTCCTGTACAATAATTTACTTGGTCATAAATAATAACCAGACCATTGCTTTGGACATGATGAGAAAATATGTGTTAATAAAGAAACTGTCAGAAGCCACATATATTTATTTAAAGACTTTTTGTTTGAACTGTGAACACATTTGAGAAGTACTGTGTGTGTACCAGAAGTGTTTTATTCAAGAGGGTCATCAAAGGCTTGTATTGAAACACACTTCTGTCTTAAAGACACTCTATATAATAAAAGGTAAAGACTGAAACAGCAATCAGCTTTGAAATTTTCTGTGATACCATATCCTTGAACTGAAATTCTGTAAAAAAAATTTGGAAATTCTGATATTAATATATCAGAAATATAAAATAGATGCATGACAGTGCAGTCATCTAACAAAAAGGAGTTATTGTGCACTAGTACTTCATCATTGTTAAATTGTAAAATCTTATAAACAAGTGGTAATTGAACAGTTTACATCATTTGCCATTGGATAATTTCACTGTGCAGCTGATTTAAAGAATGAGGAATCTTGTGAAAGAAAGTCAACTTTTTTTCCCAGTTTGAACAAGCTGATGGTAGGTGTTTATATGGCAGGATTAATCACAGATGATTTGCTCAGAATACAAAATTAAATAAATAGTTTTCCTTGGACAATTTTTCATACTACTTATCTTTGCTTTATATTTGAAACATGAAAGTTTGCCAAGTATAATTTTTGTTTCTCAACTGTCGTTTGGGATGCTTTTAATATTATTGTCTAATTTAGAATAGGAAACTTCACCCTTTTTTCAGCATCTATGAAACGTTTTTAAAAGTCAGTACAGTATGTGCTTGTCTGTGCATGCAAACAGAAATAACTACCTAGGGAACATAATCATGGCAAAAGGTCATGTTTGCCCTTTATTTGAAATACTTTTAGACTATCAAGTGGTTTTGAAGTCACTCAATCAATACCAGAAGTCAAGGAAAGCAGTTTGTTTTATCAACATGAAGACATTATGAGTTTTCTGAGATGGAATGGTGTTTTCTTCTGCATTTTAATTGAGATTTCATAAAATTTCTGTTTTAGTGTAGCTGGGTGTTTAAGCTGCACTACACCACAGTATCCACCTGAGACACAAATGCTTTCAAAATCTGAAAGACCCATATGAATCCCTTTCTCATCCTCTTTCCCCTTCTGTCTTCAAAAGGCAAATCATCATGAAAGCTGAGACTATAAACACCTCCATATACATGTAAAAACAGTAAGGGCGTGCTGAGAGATATAAATTTAACCCATATATACCATGGATCAGTTTTAATTTTTGTGCTGTTTGTTCTATTGACACAAGAAAAACTTTAAAGTTGGATGTGGATACACATTGCAGGCACATTTCCTATAAACAAATGGTTTTGTATAAAACCAGAAGTGATTAAAAGAAAGAAGTCTGTCTGAGTTTCAGAGGTTTTGGAATAGATATTTTCAAACTATTTTATTGTATAGTCCATCTGAGTTATTTTAATTTAAAAGACTTAAAACATTTGTTGCTATCTGCAACCTATTGTCCAGTAAAAAATCCTATAAACCGTTTTTTTCTATGTAAGTTTTTATACTGAAAACTCCCCTACAAATCAGATCCCCAAATCTCTTGCATCCTTGAATTAAAAAAAAAAAAAAAAACAAAAAAAAAAAAAAAAACCAAAACAAGTAAAAACCAACATATTTTTGAAGGGCTAATGAAAATCAGGCCACAAAAGACTGTATGAACATGAACAAGTTGATAATTTAAAGTATTAAAAAAACATTGTTTTTTGTAAATTCCACATACCTGTTTTCAATCAAAGAACTGAAAATTCTCAATTAAATAATGAAATGGAAAATTAATATGTCTTGAAACTGTAAAAGGAGTATGAGCCCAGGGGGACCAGAATTAATGCAAGCTACCAGAGTTTCTGAACCATGGTTAGCTAAATGAACCAGTGTTGGAGAATTTTCTTCAGACATGGCTTAGAGAGGCCATGAAGATGTACAGCTAGCTGAAAAAGTAAAGTGCAGCTGTAATCAGTAGCTTTCCCCAGGCCTGTTTTTGTAAACAGTAAAGTTTCTCAGGTTTGAGCATGAGAAACTGAAGATTTTCCCAGCGCAACTTTTAACAACAAAAAACATCGTATCCTTGAATAGGTTTGGGAAAGAAAGATGAAAAACAAAGGCCGTGAAAACAGTAGATAACAAGAAAGTCTTAATTAGGGAAAACAAGGAGGGATTAGTTTGTGATCTGTATCCAATGATGAGCTCGGGTTTGCAATATGCATAAGCTTAATTAACACGGTTATAAGAATGTGTATATTGGATCAATAAACCGGAGTTCGATGCATAAGACTATGGTCGATTCTCCCTTCACTTTCGTCAAATGGTGCGGGGCTTTTTTATTTTTTACAACAAACCAGGAGTGCAAACTGCAAAATTATAGCTAATATGAGGAGATGGCCAACAAGAATATGAAGAATTGGGACACGTCTAAGGTGCTGCACTTTATTTGAGACCAGATTTCTGGAAAAACCATGCTACACATTGAATTTTGATGCACTATAAAAATCAATTACTTTAATTACTCAAGGAAAGTAATAATTGTTAAACCCTCGTTCTTCCATTATGCCTTTTCCTATTTTTTTGGAAAAAAAAAAAAAAAAAAAAAGAATTACAATATCTGACTTGTTATGCTAAGAAATATGTGTATTTAAATGAAAAAAAAAAAATAGAAAAAAATGTAAATGTTCAGCCTGGGTGAGCATTCTCTTAAACAGTCATTATCTCAAAATTAGTATAAAGACTAGAAAATTAAAATAGCTTATTAATGGACTGAGACTCCTCAAACTTTTCATCATGTGAGTCAGGTGCATAGAATCTTTTGAAAAACCTCACTAAGTAACTCTCTGCATCTTTAGGCACTTAAGTGTCTTTCCCTACTGAACTCTCGTCAATTGATTTCAATTAGGGTGCTGGAATTTGGAAATATTGTGATTTCTTCACAGATGTAAGAACAGTCTACAACCTGTACCTGGGTGGGCACTGCCAGGGATGCTGCACACAGAGTATTCTGCCGGACAGGGTGCTGGCCCATCTTGTCCAGACTCTGCTTTTGACAAGAAAGCTGGGACCAGATGACTTTTGAGAGCTCCTTCCAATCCAATGGTTCTATTGGAAGAGATTGTTTCAAATGCACTTGATGATACACAGGAACTTAGTGGGTGAAATCTGACTTTTAGTGAGAGAACCTACTGCAGGTTGAAAAGTTTGTGTTTTCACTTCTACGCAGCTTTTTAAACTAGGGGGGCCCAATTTCACAAAAGGAGATGTCACTGTCATATTTTCTGGAAAAATCCCTTTGCCAGGATTTCTCTCCTGGGAAGCTGAGAAGCCTCAGAGAAGGGGGAGAACAGTGCTGTCTCATTTGATTCTCCTGTGTTTTGCTGCTTTTGCATGTGGTTGGAGATTGTTTACCCAATATGTGAATTGTTTTTACTTAATGACCAATCACCATCCAGCTGTGTCAGGACTCTGGAGAGAGTTACGGTTTTTCATTTGTATCTTGTTAAGCCTTCTGTAAGTATCCTTTCTCTATTCTTTAGTATAGTTTTAGTATAGTATATCATGTAATATCATATAAAATAATAAATTAGCCTTCTAAGAACATGGAGTCAGATTCATCATTTGCTTCCTGCCATGGGGAACCCTGAAAACACCACAGGGAAAGTCAATAATACCCTTACCATTGCTTTTGTTTAGAAAGTTTAAAGGGATATGAAGCAAAAGGGAAAGCTGAATTTGCTACAGGTGATAGGAGCTACTGCATTAGCTGGGAACAAAGCACTGAAAGGATGGAAGAAAACCATGGTTCCTCCCCCTTATCATGGTGCAGCACTATCTATGTGCCATGAAGGTGAATGGTATTGTTATTTGGGCTCAGCACAGATTTTGGGGCTCAGTGGATTCCAATACTTAGGCAACAGCTTCATTCCAGCAATCCTGTGAACATTATTGACAGGAACAAGCTCTATTTCTGTACTTTATGAGAAAAATTCACTGTATCTCCATTGTTTTTTCTTTTCCTATTTTTCCATCTTTTCTGAAAAAAAAAAAAAAATCCTAATTTTTAACTCCTATCTAAAGTTTCATCCTTAAGGATTTCGTACTTGTAAACAAAATGACTAAAAGCTGACAGTTGGAAATGTCATGTCTGCTGTCAACCATTCATGAATAATTGACACCAAGATTACCCAGGGAAAGCTGCAATTATCCTGACTCATTAACATATGAACTGAGCCTGGTTTTGTTCTGCAGTTGTAGGATTTTCCTTCAACTCCTTGATGCAGAAGGTAAAAAAACCCCAGCGGGAGTTTGCTATACAAAGAGTAAGTCTGAATGAATAAACAAAACCTCAGAACTATGAAGACATATTAGAATTTCAAGCAGTGTTTTGTTTAATCTTGTATGTACCGTTTTGCTACTCTGCTATTTTACAGGGGATATCACTGTGACAGATTTGTGTGCTCGCCTACGGCTTCGAGAACAGCCTTTTGCAAATAGAGGTGTCAATGGGAAGATCTTCTTACCCATGTTCATATTTTCATACCCAACCAGCTGAAGGTGTCTAATCAGAAAGCTGAATTGGTTGGTGTTCAATGAGAATTTAAGCAAGCTGAGTTGTCTAGATGACAACAGCATCAACAGAGTGATTTTTTTTTTTTAATGGAATGCCTATATTTTTTTAATAAAAAAAGTCTTAACTTGATTTTAATACTAAGTTTAGCAAATCAACATTAACCCCTGAAACAAGCAGGCAAAAAAGTAGTCAGGAATTTCACAGGCCAGGAAAAACATGTAAAGAAATAAACTCCAAATATTTTTTGCAAACACAGTATTTGAAACTTACTGCCAAAGAAATTAGAAATAACAAGGACAGATGTGTCCAAGGCCAGCCTGGTTGGGACTCTGAGCAACCTGGTCTGGTGGAAAGTCCTTACTAACAGCAGGGAAGTTGGAACAAGATGGTCTTTTAGGTCCCTTCCAACCAAAACCATTCTATGATTCTGTGATACCTACATCATCTCCTCCAATAATTTTATATTTTTTTTCCAAATCCTTTTTAATCTCTGAGTATTTATGTGGTATTCTTACTTCTTGTTCTGCATAGAGTTCCTCTGGTGTCACATACAATTGCCTATTCACTGTCTTTTCAAAATGCAATGTGAATCTGATAACAGGTGAATGCTCAGATTTTCTTCTTTGAGAAGGTTCAGCATTAAACAATATAATACATATTACCTTAATGTTAAAATTGTATATAATGTACTGCATTCAGAACCCACAATTCTCAAGGAGCAGGGCAAGCCTATTAAAAAAAAACAAAAAACACATTTACATTTATACCCACTAACACATAATCCTGCAGTGATCTAAAGCAATAATCAGTTTCTATAGCTGAATACAACCATGCATAATTTTTGCCATAATCAACAGAAGAAAATCACATATAAATATGTAAAAAAATAATCTGTGTAAATTGTAAACAAAAATAAAATGTTATCAAGCAGTTTGTTTGTATACTCCATTTGATGTCTCAGCATTTTTCTTGTATTCAATCAGAACCAAAAAATGCTTAGAGGACATTTCTCAGAAATATCCAAATTTGCCTTTTATTGTGACTGATTATTGCTCATGTTAGGAATACATACACCCACAAACCCAGCCTCAGTGGGCAGTTCAGCACAGAAGCAACCTTGAGAGTGGCTTTCCAACCTCTGGAATTTAAATGCCTCACTCTGTGGAGACTCAGAACAAGATGAGAACTGTAAGTGAAGATTAAAGTGGAGCACAGAGACATCCGTTATTCATGAGCACTCACATATGTGATGCTGTAAGTCGGCAGAGAGAGTGCCTTTCACCACACCAGCCCTGTGATTTTCTTATTTCTTAAGAGCCGGACACTGAATCCCACTTCTTAAAGTAGTAATTTGCATATAGTCTAATTGTCCTCTTGAAGTAATGAACTTTTAATGGGGTAACATTGAGTAACATTGCCCATTTTAAGGGACTGTTTTTCCAACCTGGAGGCAGTGATTTACACACACAGCAGTCTATCGCAGACATCTTTCATGAAAAATCCTTTCCTTAGGATTTTTCCTCCTGAGAAGCTGGGAGGCCTCAGGAACAAAATGGAAACATTGATTATCTGCTGCTGTGGAATGCAACAGGTGCATCTGTGATTGGCCCATGTTGGATGTTTGTAATTAATGGCCAATCACAGCCCAGCTGGCTCGGACAGAGAGCCGAGCCACAAATCTTTGTTATCATTCTTTGCTATTCTATTCTTAGCTAGCCTTCCGATGAAATCCTTTCTTCTATTCTTTTAATATAGTTTTAATGTAACATATATAATAAAATGATAAATCAAGCCTTGTGAAACATGGAGTCAGATCCTGGTCTCTTCCCTCAACCTGAGACCCCTGTGAGCACCGTCACAGCAGTCACTGGGTTTTATTTAACACAAGAGCACACTAAGAGTAAAAAAACAGCAAGCAGAGTGTAAAGTCCTACTTGGAGGCTGCAGTAAAGCTGACAGTATCATAGAAAAAAACTAATCAGTACATAAGAGATTCAAGGTTGCCAGCAATTAATTCTAACAGGAACTGAACATATTAAGGGGTCTTGGTCAAATCCTAGGAGCTTTGAAAAAATTTAACTTAATCTTTGCCTTCCACTGAGAGTTGGCCAGGGTCCAGACCATCATTGCATAGGGAAAATATAAAATCCCCTTGCACTATTTTCTGTAACTTATTAAGCAAATGCTAGACACCTATGGGAAAGAAAATAAAGAAAAGGAAAAAACCTCCTGAACACAATTTGTTGATCACAAAAGGAGTACCTGTTCTTCTTCTTGCCACCCATTTTTTCAGCTGGTTTAGCTCCTCCTTGTCGTAGTAATTTTCTTAGGTACTGGCAAACTCAAGATGTCAAACATCACTTTAATTTTGTCATGCTAGCCCATTTGCAGCTATGTTCCTGTCACTTTTGAATTCCAGCTTTCAATCAGAAACACTTCTGATTACTTCCCAGCAGCATAATTTTACAGGCTCAGTAAAAAAAAAAAAAAAAAAAAAAAAAAAAAAAAAAAAAAAAAAAAAAAAAAAAAACCAAACAAAAAAAACCAACTAATTCCACATCAAAATGATAGTACACAGCATTTCTAAGAGAATTATTATTTTTACTGGCTTCAGTGGCAAATAGATACTCACATATCTTGTGTTCAAGAAGATTACATTATGAAGGCAAACTAATTTGAGTATGGCCAAAACATTTCAGTTTTAACTTGTGAACAGAACTTGAGTGACTCCATCAGTGCCCTTCTTTTAGGACACTGAAATGGTCACAGCTCCACAGACTCTCTCACTGGCCACAGGACAGCTAGAAATGATGGCTGATCATTACAGAATCACAGAATATTTTGAGTAAGAAGGGACCTTAAAGAACATCCAATTCCAACCCTAATGCTGTGGGCAGGGACACATTTCACTAGACCAGCTTGATCAAAGCCCCAGCCAACCTGGCCTTGAACACTTCGCAGGATGAGATATTCCTTAGTTTAATATATAATAAAAATATAATTTCCTCAATGTCTTTATGCTTAAAATAATATAAAAACGTCTCAACATTTTTAAGGTTGTGTGATCCCCTGATGGTGAAAGAAAGGAAAGCAATGATCTCCAGTGTACCCAAACATGCTGCTTCCTATTTGTTGCTCCTTTCCCTCTTCCTTTCCATTTGTTCTCCAAATCCATCACTGGCTTTTATTCCTACAGGCTGGCTGTGGAACTGTCTGTCAGAAACCTTTATGGCCATCAAGCACTGCTCTTGGAATCACTTCACTTTCCTCAACAAGATCTCCTTGCCTTGCTCCTTGAAACCCAAACAGACCTTTAACATCATATAAAAGAAATGGAGTTGTGTGGATAAACAAGAGGTACATTTCATTCCAAGCACTATTAATCCTTCCTGATTCCTTCAAGAACACACATGGAATAATCATTTATATGAGAAAGAGGTTTTGGGGTTTTTTGTGTTGTTGGAGTTTTTGGCTTTGTTGGTTTTTGGGGTTTTCTTTTCATGAAATACCTTTCTGGATATGAAGAAGAGGATGAATTATCCTATTCTCTTTCGGTATAAAGTGTCAATTGCTTGCAAATTTTAGTGTCTCCATGCTGTCAGAAGCAACAAGTGTTGAGTGCCCTTTTTCCTGGACTTCACATCCTTAATTTACTCAATCTTACCTTTTACACTTTCTTTTATTCTTTTATTATTATATCTTTCTTTTATTATTTAATCATTTCTTTCCCTTCCACTATTCTGCAGGCCCTGTTTGGTTAACTTGGATCATTCCAGTTCTCCAAAGGGGAGCACAGTGAAATCACAGATGCTCGACAGGATCACTATCAAGGTCCATTTTTAGTGGGAGATGAAAATCAGATAATCAGCTTCCTTCGGCATTGCTTTCTAATAATTTTATCAACTACCAAACTAACATTTTTCTTTTACTTTCTTCTAATAGCAATAGAGGGTGCTGGCTGTTAATCCTGGTATCTTTTGGGATCTGCAGTTTCTGTATGACTTCATTGTTCTTATTTAAATGGAGGCTATAGATTTTACATTTTCTATGAGCTCATTCATCTAAATGTAAGTTAAAAAAAACAAAATGCATTTATTTTTTTCATATATTCCCTGTTTTCCAGATCTGCAGTTATCTGCAGAACTGTGGATGAAAAGATTTATCAAGTAAGCATACAGCAAAAAGTCCAAGAGGAATGTTTGATATATCAAAAATAAAAATCAGTTTTCTCCTTCTCGCTCTTGCTCTGACTACAAAATGGAATACACATTAATGTGTTGCAATCTAATTTATATTCTTTTTAAATTATAATCAGGTTCTAGGGTTAGTTTTTCATAGTATAGATTTGAAAAAAGAAAATAATTCACAACTCAAATTTCCCTTTATCTTATTATATTGATAGTAGAGAGATGGGGCTGCTCAAGCATTACAAAGTCATTTTATGTTATTTTGCTGAGATTATTGTTGTTTTATTATTAAATGATTTCTTCTGCTGGGTTTTCTTAAATATGATGATTCGTATCCTTAATACATTAAAGGATCACTGTATAGAAATATCTGACCAGAGCCACAGGACTGAATTAGGTGTGAGTAGATGAGGCCACAGCTTAAGTACACGGAAGAGACTAAATCCACAGCATAAGTATAAAGAAAATTAAAAAAAAATAATAATCTTAAGGATATTAAAGGTCTTGTTTTCCTAAGCTATAGTGATTCTAGGTCATACTAAAATTGCAAAGTAGTAACCAAAAAAAAAAAAAAAGCCTTATTATACCTAGATGGAAACATCAATATTTTAGAAATATCTAAAATGTAAAATATATAGGGTTTTGCAATATTGGCAAAAAAAAAAAAAAAAGACCAAAATCCAATTGAGGCATCTTTACAGGTTGCAAAAGAAATATCTGTCCGAATAGCTTTTCATTTCTCTCCTTTTTTTTTCAGTTAAAGGACCTTTCATTTTTTGAAACCAGCAGGCAAGTCACTTCTCATCACATGGAAATGCATTTGAAGATTGTGTTTTCGGACAGGTATTATCAACAGCATCAAACATCAAATATGGAGAGGTTTATTACTGTTATTATTAAGAGAACAGGACTTGGGTGGAGATGGTGAAGAGGACATAACCAGCAATTGTGCGACATAAAAGCATTATTGTCTCCCACTGAAATGGACAGGGCTGGATCACTGAGAGAAGGGGAGATTGAAAGTTACACCAGACTAAGCCATCAGGCACAAACCTTGAAATTCATGGAAGGATTTGAGTTGGAAGGGAACTTATAAAAACCCCATTTAGTTACAGATTCCCTGCCATGGACAGGGACACCTTCCACTAGAACAGTTTGCTCAGAGCTCCATCCAGCCTGGCTTTAAACACTTTCAAAAATGGGGCACCACATTTTCCATCGGCAAGAACCTCACAATTCTTGCAGTACAGGTCAGCAGTTCCCAGGGTTGGTCCTTCTTTCCTCCCTTCTTTAGTATGGGTACAATGTTCCTCCCTTTTACAGTATTGAACACACAAATCAAGAGGATGGAAGAAGAAATTGAAAGGCACCAGTGTTCTGTGTAAATAATTTTTAAAGTACATGTGAACATCCCGGGGTCTTTGTCAATGAGTATTGCAATACTGAGTAGGAAATTAGCCATTTGAGGGTAAATCTTCTCCTCATAACTCCTTTTAAAGTTAATATTTTTCAGCATTTTTATGCAAATTTGTATATAGTAAATTTTGAACTGCATAGTGGTTGGTCAGAAAGGAGATACAGAATTATTTCATTTCCTTTGAGACAAATTGCTTTGTTAAGGGTCCTTTTCCTCTACACGAGTTTGTGTGATTGTAACAAAAAGGATCTACAAAACAAGAAACAGTATTTTATAATTTGCAGCACAGAACTTGTGGTTCATAATTTCTGAAAACCTAGAGTTGATAATAAGCCAATTTTACTTCTGAAATCAAAAGGGTAAATAAATGTGTATAGAAAACCATGTGGAAAAGTCTGATACTGCAAATGTCTAATCACATGGTTTCAGCAGGAGGTTAGGAATATAAATAGGAGTTAAGAACCCCTGCTGAACCTCGAGCATGGTTTATTTTATATACTTGAGTAATACTTAAATCAATGGGAATTCAATATAATATTAAGTAATCTTATATTTAAAGGAATAAAGCTGAGAATATTCTTCTCGGTTATGTGCAGTTACTTACACATCATTCAATATCCTTTTATTTTCATATAATTTAAATTCACATTTCAGTTTTCCTTATGGTTTGATGAAATGTATAAATGTTTGGTTTATTGATATTTTGTGAATAATGAGGTCCACTGGTACATTCTTGTAACTGATAAAATACCCGCAAGCTCCACATTTATTCAACACAATATATCTTTTGGATTCTGAGTTGCTAAATGTAAGAAAATTGATCCTAATTATATCTGAAAATAATGAGATCACTTAGTAGTATCAATTAATTTTAGTAAGTAGAAGTATTTGTTTGACATGACACACTATTAGTTTTTAGTGGTATAAATCCATCTTATTTTACCACTTCACTTATAATGTTATGGTCATAATAGATATAAATAGTTTCCATATCAAAATGCATAATTTTATTAATGTATATTTGTTGATCATTTTAAAATTAAGTAAATACTGTTTCTGTGTTTGACTAATTTATATTCATAACTATTAATATTGTATTATATTTTTACATATACTAATTACAGTAATATATAAACAGATGCAGAAAACCTCTAAACTGTTATGAGAATGGATAAATGCCTTACTCTTTTCATCCCAGTCAGACTAAGTAAGTGTGTCCATGGTTCTGAGTCCTGAATGGGAAATAAAGGCTTCTGGTAAATTCAGGTTTCAAAGCCTGAAGCCAGTTACCTCTACACCAATATAATCTCTGGGTGATATTTTTGGTGATAAATCTCTGGCAACTAATAAATATACCAAGCATGTTTTATATATGAAAAGCAGTGCTGCTGCTTTTCATATATAATGTGAGTGCCACTTTAATTTGAGAAGTTTGGATTGGAAGAAAGTTCCTCCAACTGCAGCAGACCTCTAGCTTGAAGAATCCAATCATTGAGATTGAGAGCATCTTCAAACCACCACTGAAACAGAAAAAAAAATCTGATCTGTTTGCTAATGATAAATTATATTCTTCATATGTGTTTGATGTGTGCGTGTGTGTTCTTATTTTCTGCACAAAACTTTGACACATGGCAAGCCAGGCAGTTTCACAAACACTGCATCCATGGACAAAGGAAACAATAAAGGAAATTAGATGGCACAGTTGTAGCATGGTATATTAAAGTCTCTTTTAACTTACAGCTTTCAATTTTACACTTGTAAAAAAAATTAATTTCATTTTACACTTGTAAAATGTTCTCCTATGGAAAGATACAATGAATACACAGATTGTGACTATCATGTTTCAGATGTGAGGTTTCTTGCAGCAGAATATGTTTCTTTAGTGGTCTATAAAACTTTTAAAATATTTAGTCTGGGCAGACAGAGTTGTCTAAAGTTACCCTTTTTTATCAAAATCATCCTCTTAGTCAATCAAAAAATAACTGCTTTCTATCACTGTGAAGTTTCCAAAATCTTGCACCGAATCTTATGGTACAGAAACATTCCAAGGCAGGTGACACATTGCTTTTCCAAGGAAGAGAATTTACATTAACAATTATAGCTTATGTCTACTTTTGCCTCTTAAATGACTTAGATAAGTGAGAAACAATATTTTAGTCTATTATAAATCATTCAGATTATAAGGCACCAGAAGGCTGCTATTGATGCTTGATCTTGTCCTAGGTATAAAGTGGAAAACCTGTAACATCTGTGGCATAATAATAATATTATATTTATATTATAATATTTATATATTATAACTATAATTATAATTATAATATAATATATTAATAAATATATCTGCATTTTCACTAAAACATAAAGCATGTAGATAATCAAGTATGTAATAACTTCTCCAAGAGTTAATTAAGAGTACCATTGTGACCCACTAATCTTTGGAATACCTGATAGCATTAAAACAATCATGTTATCAAGGCTGCATCAGAGACTTCGTTTTGTAGATTTTAAGTAGAAAATAAGAGCAGATTGGTGTGGTTTTACTATTGATTTTAAACCCTACATACCAAGGAGGTGATGCCCATAGGAGGTATACAGAGTTAGCAGTCTCAGAATGGTTAAAGCAATTCTGATCTGATCTGATTTTTATTTAGTGCAATAATACTGATTCTTTGTGTGTCTTAGGCATGATGTCCTTTTATTTGCAGCACAGCTTTAACTCTGATCTGACAGTTTTAATTTTTCATATAAGTTCAACACTATATCATCCATGTGCAACTGCAAATGTCACAAAAATTTAAGGGCCAAAAAGGTATTGTCATCCTATTGATTTTATTTTGACCTTTTTAGAGAAATCTGGGATAGACTAAGGAGAAAACCTGTTAATTCTAATCCATAATTATTCTCAGGTATTAACAAAACTACTTAACTGTAGTAAAGAGGTTCAAATATATTTTAAAAACTCTTAGCCACCAGAACTAAAAAGTAATATATGGAAAAGAACTGATTTAACAGAAGTCAGCCTGGAATCCCATTAATAATTCCTGCCTCCAAATGTGTACATAAACACTGAAATCAGTAAAATGCCACTGTAAAAATTGTAACAGAGAAGATAAGCAAGAAGAATATCAAAAGAAAATTCACAACATGGGAATATTTTTTTCAAAAGTGTTTGTTAGTTTAGTTTTCAATATTACCACTTTCAGCAGTGACTCATAACATCAAATGCAGCAAAATGCATCTATGACAGAAAAATTAATATCATTTCAGGCCAATTGAATATATCAACTTAGTTATCCAATAACAAACTACAAATGACATTTCTCAAAATCATCAACTTCCATAACTTTGAGTCAGATTACCAGAGCACCACTTTTCACCTGATCTCATTTTTCTCTTGCAATTATTGTTAATCTTAGAGAGATTTTTTGTTCATTTTTTAGGTTTAGGATATTGTATTTTTCAAGCAAGGTAGAGCTACATGATATGGAATCTTGCCAGCTTCTGATTAACAATAAAAATGTGAAGAGTATTGGATTGTAATATAATGATAAGATTAAACTGTGAAACAGGTTTGATTATAAAGGACCTCATCTGAAAAAAAGGTAATCCTGATGTGAAATATCATATATTATGGCTGAGAAGAAATAATAAAGCAACTTTTACATATACTAAAAGTTAAAATATCCAATTATATTTTAGAAGACATTCTTATCAGTGAAACACACTTGTTCTACCAAAATAAAAGTTGCATAATTGGAAATGAAAAAGTTATAGCTGTGTCCTTCAACTTTTTCCAAGGTTCTTGTTATTTTATTTTTTTTTTCTGGAAGAACACTTCTCTTATTTCGGAGGTGGGGGGAAAGAAACCAATGTTTATTTAATTTGCTTATTTTCCTCTTAGTTACACCATTCCCTTTAAAATCTCCCATGCAGATCATATTTTAGGATTAGTATTAAATGGTAACCCATGGACCTACAGGAACATTTGCTTATTCACTTTGGACGTGGAAACAATGCAGTACACAGCTTTTCCTTACCCATGCTCATACTGTATTTTTAGTTTGATTAGTCAGCCTGTTCTGAAGGTGTGAGCTTTATGCTTTTGGTAAAACGTGGTTTCAGGTATCATGGTTGGTTTATGCAGGCTTTTATAGAGACATTGCTACCTCCTAATTCAGTTTCCAATACAAACACAATATTAGCTTCTTCAGAATGATCAAATACAGTGGCTGTTTGAATTAGATAAAATCAAAACATTAAATTTGCTGAACGGTACAAATATTTGACTGACAATTCATTTACTCATCTCAGATTCAGGAGAGGTTTTGTAAAACCCCTCTCAAACCTAGGACAAACTTTAGGACTTAATCCCACTAATCCTCCAAAGCTGAAAAACATAAAAATTATCAAATTAGTTTTGCAGTGTGTCCTGTTGGTCATGCAGATCAGCAGAATCAGGCTGCAGAAAACAAAGTGATAGGTTAATGGGTCAAACTGAAAGTTGAAATGCATTTTATTGTGTCGCAGGATCTAACCAGGTAATTCCTCTTCAAGGGATTGGAAAGGGCTGAGGATCACAGAGGCTCAGAGGTGTCACAGGTTGGCTGCATTGGTAACCCCATACTAACACCCCCTCACTCCTGTCTGGTATCAAATTAACAAACCCCTCTCATCAGTACTGTTTAATTCTGTTACATTCAAGAAGTTGTGGGAATCCACAGAATCAGAGGGTTTTGGGAAAGCTGGAAAAGGCAGGCCCCAGAGACAGCAGAACTGCGATCAGAGCTAAGCAGCAGCCATGAGATTGGTCAGCAGAAAAAATATTTAAAAAGTAGAAAAGCAAGAGCAAATAGAACAATGGGCTGTGTATTAATGCTTGTCTAGAATA
>JAHXMQ010003319.1:43244287-43263637 GCA_020466415.1 Ammodramus savannarum pratensis
CAGCAGCCCCGTCCTGTTTGTGATTTGTACACAGACCCCGGCCAGCGACAGAATTCTCCTGTTTTTCTGCTCAAAGCAGAAGTTCTTATTCTTTAGGCACCTAAGAACATTGCGATGGACACAGTTGTAATTCACCACCACTAGGTTTTCTGACCCAGATGAGCACACACAGACTTATGTCAAAAAAGATCATTGAAGAAAAGGTGAAGTTAGGAGCTGGGAGACAAAAGTTCACTGTGCAGTCCTACAATTCTTTGCACCATGAGAACAAACCACTTGCTACAGGCATTACTCCTTCCATCAAAAATAAGAAGATTACACCGTGTCCGATGAATGGTAGGAGATACCATTATAAAAGCCACAATCTTAATGAAAATATAAAATTTTATGCTCCGCTGCTGCCATAATTTTCAGGATTTCACAAAAATATTTTTGTTTCTACTCTAATTCTATTTAAGAAATTGTGTTGGAGGTTTTCATTTAGATAATGCGCATACCCTCATATTTGAAATTAAAATATTCATAGATTTTCTAGATCACTACGGAAAACAATTTTATTACATGCTGCTGGTATGCTGTTGATCCTTTATAGATGTTTAAGCAGCACTTAACATTTATTTTCCATTTTGCTTTGTCTATCCAATGAGGAATTCTTTAGTGGAATTTCACAGTGAATTTCAGCAGAACACAGAGAATATTGAAAACAGAAAAATGTGGAGAATACGCTTCATGTTGTCTCAAGTTTATTCTTCTAAACATGCTATTTTACATTAAATAACCCAAATATGACTGCAGCTTTCTTTCTCCATGGACAATTGCCACTCTTCTAGTTCAGCAACAGTCAGTTTCTATGCAATACTATAGTAGTTCTGTTAGTGTTAAGAAAGCAGAAGTAAAATAAGCTTTAACGCTCCTTTGAGGAGGCAGGATGTGTATGACACTCCTTTTTGCCCAGATGTATAAATGAACATGCACAGGTACTATTTAAAAAAAAAAAAAATAAAAGAAGATAAAAGACAACTAAAGGTTCAGCAGAGCTTGATTTTGGAAGAATGCTCTTCATAAACAGTTTGGTGCATAACTTCACGGTTAACTGAAAATATGCTAGTACAGCATCTTTACAGGTTATTGCTACATGGCTTGCAAAAGTCTAAAGCTGTTCCAAATGTCAACATAAATGCTAAGAATACCTTCAGGCTAGGAAAAAGCCCACTGAGTCCGGGCTCATTTCATTACATTTCACTTCATTTAATTTAATTCAATTTAATTTAATTTCATTTAATTTCATTTCATCACACTTCACTCAAAGCAACTTAAAATATAAATTTAACTTTCACATTAAAAAAAAAAAAAAAAAAAAAATTCATTTTATCAACTGTCAGCTGAATCCTGTGTTATTTTCCTTACTTGCCAATCTGTGTAGCACTAAAGTCCTGGGGAAGAGCTACTGGAGATCTGCTCAGTGGAAAAGGATGTTCAGAGAAGGGCAATGGAGCTGGTGAAGGGTCTGGAGCACAAGGCTGATGAGGAGAGGCTGGAGGAGCTGGGGCTGCTTATCCTGGAAAAAGAGGGCTCAGGAAAACTCTCTGCAACTCCCTGAAAGGAGGGTGCAGCCTGGTGAGGTAGGGCTCTTCTCCCAGGCAACAGGTAAGAGAATGGAAGGAAACTACTTGAAGTTAAACCAGGGGAAGAGTGATGGTGTTCACAGGGGTTCGAGGATGAGGGAAGAGACAAGGACTTGACTCCATGTTTCAGAAGGCTTGATTTGTTATTTTATAATATATATTATATTAAAACTATACTAAAAGAATAGAAGAAAGGATTTCCGCAGAAGGCTAGCTGAGAATAGAATAGCAAAGAATGATAACATAGGTTTGTGGCTCAGACTCTCTGTCCGAGCCAGCTGGGCTGTGATTGGCCATTAATTACAAACATCCAACATGGGCCAATCCCAGATGCACCTGTTGCATTCCACAGCAGCAGATAATCAATGTTTGCATTTTGTTCCTGAGGCCTGTCAGCTCCTCAGGAGGAAAAAGCCTAAGGAAAGGATTTTCCATAAAAGTTGTCTGCCACAGGGAATTTAAATTGGATGTTAAGAAAAGTTTATTAACCAAAAGAGTTGTCAGGCATTGGAACAGGCTGTCCTGGGATGTGGCAAAGTCACCACCTCTGGAGGAATTTTAAAGGAGTGTAAATGTGGTAGTCAGGGATGTGGTTTAGTGATGACTCTGCAGTGTTGGGTTAATGGTAGAACTCCATGATCTTAGAGATCTTATCCAACCTAAATGACTTTGTTCTAGGAAATCCCCTCCTTTAAAAAAAAGTATTTGCAATGTAGTTATTGCATTTTAACAAAACCAGTCAACTAAACATCACCTTTACAGCCAAAATGCTGTAGGAGGCATTTTTTGTACCACAAAAAATGTATCTTTTCCTCTGTATTGAACGTTAATATTTTTGCTGCAGCTATTTTGCAATTGTGCTAATGTGCTTCTTAAAAGCACATTATGGTGACAGTTTTGCTCCATATCCTTGAAGAAGAGTCTTGCAAAGCACAGAAGTTTTGATGCATGTGGAAGTTAATAGGGTTATTTCCACCATGTGTATGTGCTGGAAATCAGACTCAATCACCTGGCCAGTGCATTTTAAATTTGGCAATCTTTCCAGTCAATTGAGATCAGTAGATTGTTGAACATTCATGGGTCAGAACTTTTTATTAGAAGACCCTGGTATTATGTTCTTGCTTAAAACAATTCATCATTGCTCTTTCCATCTGAAGAACTTTTACCTTTTGAGAGTTAATTTACTATATAATGTTTCATTTGATAGGCCCTGAACCTTCTGCTCACAAGTTACTTGACATCACATTTTCCCTACTCTATAAGTTTCAAAATCATGGTTGATTTCCTTGTAATGAATAATTAATAAAGTAAACTGTTCTGCTGGATGAATTAGGAAGGAAAGAGAATAGCTAAATAGCCTTTTCCCTTCATACTTGGGGTACAAAAGTGTTATTGCTAGAGAAGTGTATGAATAGATGCACAAATGTTCAACTTTTTCACAGACCAGCAGAGGCTCTCTGAAGCACTGCACACTGGAGCCAAGGTAATGTATTTTATCATTATATTATCTATATTTAAACAACAACAACAACAACAAATAAAGCCCAATTTTGGTGCAGATAAACATTCAAAAACTGCATTACAAGGATTTACATAAGGAAAAATCCAACCCAAATATCTGACCTGATAAAGTGCAGTATTTCTTCATTAACTTTTTAAAAGCTTTCAGAGCTCTCCTGAGTTCTCCTAACATAAATTGAGTTGCATATTAAATGATCATCACAAAAATTAAAAAGCAAAGCAATAAATAAGAGCAAAAAGAGAACATCTGCACTGCAAATGGTAACAGAAGCTAAGGATACAGCTCTTATAATGAATTAATTTACAGTGGCTGCTGACAACAGAAAACATTGTATTTATGCTTCAGCATGTTCCAGAGGACATCTGCAGAAATCTCTACTTTCTCTTGAAATCCCTGTCTTCTGTTTCTACATCCCATATTCATGTTCAGAAATGGTATGCAAACTTTCATTTAACATACAAGTACTTCAGCTGAATTAAAACAGAAGTAGCAACAGCAAATTTTACATCTGAGGATGGAAGATGTGTATTTTTTAGTAAATTGGAGTCACCCTCCTTACCAGAACATCAAGGATTCTTATAACAACAAATATCCAGCACACATCACATTCCTTAGATTTAGCGAATTCCATCTTGCTCTGACAAATTCCAAAAGAAATTTCTTTACCCTTTTCTCTGG
Organism: Ammodramus savannarum pratensis; assembly: GCA_020466415.1. NCBI lineage: Eukaryota > Metazoa > Chordata > Aves > Passeriformes > Passerellidae > Ammodramus > Ammodramus savannarum. The sequence goes on from JAHXMQ010003319.1 coordinate 43,248,113, forward strand.
ACTAAAAATCAGAGTTTCTCAGAGGAGTAAGAAACTGCACTTCTCTTTAAGCTAATAACAGCTCCTGAATGAGTCTCTGCCATAATTTAAGAAGCCTAAGGGTGCAATTATACAAATGAATTATTGAAAGGTAATTTTAGTCTTTTTTGGCCATTCTGTTCAAAGCCTACAAAGTTATGCTCACTCTCTGAGGTAACTGATTTGGAAAACATAAATGTAAAATATTATGCAACAAATGATGGTGCCCTACTTATGAGAATATTAATATTTTCTTTCTTACATTAAAAAGAAAAAAAAAGTACAGAATATTAATTTCAAAATCAGTAGGAGAAATTTCTCATTAGGAAAAAACAATCCCTTTAAAAAACTCACTCTTCCCTAACGCTGCATTACCAAAAATTTTAAGCTAATGTTTTACATTTTCTTTTTATTATTTGCCTCAGAGTTCTGAGCCTTGCAGGGCTTTTCATGATCACCCTTCATAAGCAAGAAAGAGAAGAGATTTTCTCTATATGAATTCTGAATTAAGCATGGGCTCATATAGCTCCATTTTAATTTCAGCTGTAGTGATACTTCTGATTAAAAGTCCCAGACCATGCAGGGGAAAAACTGTGAATGTTTCAATGCAAGGAACATCTTCAAGAAGCAATCCCAGTGACCTGGAAGTGCTTTTTTCACTGAATATGATCCTATTAGTCCAGTGTTTCTTTAGTTTTTCCACATTAGAAGCTATCTAGCATGTTCTAAGAAGAATTCTTTCTTTTTATTATTGCAAAGGCATAGTTCCTGTGATAGATAGCAACAGAAAAGTGCATTTGGAAAAAATCAATAGGAGCAAAGGTGTGAAGGAGCTTGTTCTTTGTCACCAGAGTTTGGTGACTAAGATGAAAAAAAACAAAACTTAAAGAATGATGATATACCAAAAGCTGATCAGAAAAATCAAAGGCAAGTCTTTCCAAGGAATATCTTCTCTACAAAATTAAGAGTGAATAAACAAAAAAAAACAAAACAAAACAAAACAAAACAAAAAAAAAAACAAAAAAAAAAAAAAAAAAAAAAAAAAACAAAAAAAAAAACAACCAAAAAAACTAAGAAAAATTCCCCTTGACCTTTGGATAAAAAAAAAAAAAAAAAAAAGGTATGCTGTTCAATTAATAGAGTGCTACATCCTGTAAACTACAATTATAATTCTGAGCAATCCTCTGCCACAGGTCACTGTTACATTTGATGTGGATTTCTTCTGGTTTCCCTTTGAAGTTTATGGAAGCTTCATGATGATGATGCACAAGGGGAGTTCAAGCCTCAAGAAGGAGCCTCATGGCCTACAGAGAGTAATGAGAACATTCTCCCCTAATTATTCACCTATTTCAACCTGAGGGTTTGTCTGTTCTGATGCTCACTTCCAAAATATTTCTGAATCTATCAGCAATAAAACCCTTCATATTCTCTGGAATACTTCAGGTGGGTGAGACAAATGTGTTTTGTATTGTAAACAGGAGGTAATACACTGACAGGATTTTTAGTCCATCTTTACAAATTATAAAATTTAAAAAGTGATACCGCTGTCCTCACTGCAATGCCACTCATGATGCAGCTTTGTATCAAAATAAGAAAAAAATCCTTCCAGTATCAGTAGTACAAAAAGTAAACTATCACTTTTTCCAGTTCACAGTTGTCTACTTAATTTTAGTCTTCAAAAACAAACAGAAAAGTAAAATGTGACATGTTTTCCTGAGATTTCAGCAGCACACATCTAAGTGTCTTTTTTACTCAAAATTACTCCTTACAAAAATACATATGCCAACCATTTAAATTAATTATATGCTGGAGTCAGTACTTTATCATTATGGTTGAAAGGTAAACTTTTGAATTTCTTGTTTGTGACTATTCTAATGTATTACCTTTCATAACACTGGGTTTTATTAAAGCCCACACAAACCCCAAAAGCCTGTAAATACAGAAATGCCAGCTGTATATAATGTATGAAACGTGATCAGGGAAGCTCTGTCTGGACCAGAGTGGATAAGTTATGATTTTGAGACCCAACCCTGTCTGTCATATAGTGCTGCTTATGCCCAGGAATGCTGTGCCAGCCTAAACCTGAAACCAGCTGTTTATCAATTGGTAATGACAGGAATGCTGTTTAATTAACCAAAAAGAGATTTTTAGATTGTATGCTTCTCACAGATATCTTTTATGGAAAATCCTTTCCTTAGGATTTTTCCTCCTGAGAAGCTGCGAGGCCTCAGGAATAAAATGCAAACATTGATTATCTGCTGCTGTGGAATGCAACAGGTGGAGGTTTGATTGGTCCATGTGGTTGTTTCTAATTAATGGCCAATCACAGTCAGCTGGCTCGGACAGAGAGCCGAGCCACAAACCTTTGTTATCATTCTTTGCTATTCTATTCTTAGCTAGCCTTCTGATGAAACATTTTCTTCTATTCTTTAAGTATAGTTTTAATGTAATATATATCATGAAATAATAAATCAAGCCTTGTGAAACATGGAGTCAGATCCTCGTCTCTTCCCTCATCCAAAAACCCCTGTGAACACGGTCACATATGCTCACAGTAAAACATTAACTATCCACTGCAACACTCATGGTGGTGCCACCAACACATCCAGAGAACAATTCAAAGGAGTGGGATGGAATGGGAAAGGAAAAGGAGGTGCTCAGTGGATCAATGTATGCAGGAGTAACAGAGCACTGAAATGTGACACCGTGCCTCTGCCTGCACAGATCAACCAATTTTGCATCTTAGAGGCATTCTTTAGCCTCTCCTTGCTCTCAGCGAGGATGGCTGAATTGACTTCTGCCCCTAAAGGTTGCTAAATCCCAAAATCATCATGAATCAGAGCTGTTAGACACGGTAGTTCAATATATTAACACAGACTAAAATCAATGCTGGTTTGCATTATTACGCTAAGTTTTGGATAGCAGCACTTTAGGAGCAGACCTACTGCTCTTTAGCCAGTTTTGGGACTTGTAAGTGCCACTCAATGGATGTGATGGACACCTGGAGGTGACAACCTCTTAAATTGTCCTAGCTTGGACTCGTAAAGCTTGTCAAAGAGAAATCATTAAAAAGAAATACTCTGACCTTCCCTATTTCCTAGTCTAGCTTTCTACACCTCTGCTCCTAGAAAAGAGCAACTTTTATTCATAGGTGATGTCTGCAAACTTTTCCTCTCCCTTTTCTCCATATTTTTCTCAGTTAAACTGCAAATAAACAGCCTGTATTTTTAACTTGTCCATTGTTCAAGCCTTCTCATTTTGCTTAGCTAATCACCTTATCAGTACCTCTCACCTTCTGTGTTAAATTAAATTGCCTCTTGCCTTGTCATAATCTAAACAACACAAAAATGTAAGTAAAGATCCTCGAAGTTTTCAGCTCAAATATTTTTAATATGTGAAAGTTTAAACAGTATCGCTGATTGTGTTAATATTTGGAGTTCAGTTTAATTCTGTGTTCTGTAACTTGGAAGAGTAGACATGAATTGATAAAAAAAGAGCTAAAAATATGTATTTTCATGAGTGTCTGTTAGATTATTTCCCTTACAGAAATACTGCAAAATATTATTTTATACATAGAATATCTATTAAATTAATACAAGGCAACAGGACACCTAAATAGCTAATTTTCCTTCATATAGTTGCTCAACAGAATGAGCTAGAGGTAGCCTTTCCCTTGTTTATGGAAAAATAGAAGTTTGGATTTTTCTGTTTGTTTGTTCCTATTTAAACACAGTTGTGGAGGACACAAAGAGTGTAAGGTGAAAAACAGAATTGGGTTTTTGGGTTTTTCTGTTTGTTGTTCCTATTTAAACACAGTTGTGGAGGACCCAAAGAGTGTATGGTAGCAAACAAGGCTGGGTTTTGGGTTTTTGGGTTTTTCTGTTAGTTTGTTCCTATTTAAACACAGTTGTGGAGGACACAAAGAGTGTAAGGAAGGAAACAGAGCTGAGCCTGTCCAAGATTTTTGATGCATTCATGGTTCTCCAGGTTAGAACTACAAAAGAATTTACTCCCAGGCTGAGCTGCAGGAATTTAAAAATACTTTTTTTTTTTGCTTTCTATCTTAGTTTGAAAGATTAGTTGTGCACTTCACACAGTTCTCCTGACAGCTTTGTCTAACAAATTCCTCTTGCTGCTCCATCAATCTCTGACATCAGTGATGCCCTTCATCTGTTTTATTGCTACTCCATAGTCTTGGTAGGATTTTTTGCCCTTCATTTGGAGTTTTACTGCAGCAGGGTAACACTGGGGGAAGAAGCAAACTCCCAGCTCCTGCAGGCTGCAGCTTTACATGGAACACAAACAATCTTCCCATGCAGAATGGCCTTTGATTTCAACCACCCAAGCTGCCTGTTTTTGCACTTGAGGCTGTCATTGGTACTTGCATCATTTTCCAAATCATATTTTGGCAAAGACTGACTGCAGTGCTATGTGAATCATAGAATGGTAAAGATAAAGTGGTTCCAACCTCCTGCCAATGGACACCTTCCACTAGAGCAGGTTGTTCACATCCCATCTAACTCTTCATCAAAGACTGTCTACACATACAATTAATTCTGGAGAAAGTCAGACATATAAATGTAAACATATCTGTGTGAACACAACCAGGTTAATGGGGCAAAATCCAGGTCTTTAATCCCTGTCTTACCTATAAATCATTTTGCATTTGAAAATATGAAACTACATCTCTGTTCTTGTGCCTATCTTTCTACACTGAAATCCTTTAGTATTCTCTCTAATAATTTTTACAGCTCCATGTTGCAGACATCATTTATGAATAATCCTTTCCTTAGGATTGAAGGTTAGAGGCCTCAGGAACAAAAATGTAAACATTGATTATCTGCTGCTGTGGAATGCAACAGATGCATCTGTGATTGGTCTCATGTGCTTGTTTCTAATTAATGGCCAATCACAGTCAGCTGGCTCAGATTCTCTGTCCCAGACACAAGCTTTTTATATTCTTCTTTCCTATTCAATTCTTAGCTGGCCTTCTGATGAAATCTTTTCTTCTATTCTTCTAGTATAGTTTTAATATAATATACATCATAAAATAATAAATCAAGCCTTCTGAAACATGGAGTCAGATCCTCGTCTCTTCCCTCAACCTGAGACCCTTGTGAACATGGTCACAGCTCCTCATCCTATTTCAATAATTCACTTTCATATCCTCTACTTCCCCGATACTGCTGAGCATTGTCCCTTGGGGATTTTTGTCTGTTCTGCTTCTCCTGCAATGACCTACATCATTTCATGGTACCTTGAATGTCTTACCTGAAGGGAAGAGGACATCCCTTCCTTCCCTCCTGCATGTTCCATTGCTTCCAAAACACAGACACAGCTCAGACGTTCATTGTCTAGAGGGAAAAAAATAAAAAAGGAAAAAAAAAAAGGTTTACAGACTTTGTAAGATAAGGCACAGAAAAGAACATATGGCACTGCCTGAGCTGGGCCAAAATGCAAGTGCTGTAAAGCTGCAATTGGGATAAAGGAATTGGAAGTAGGAGTGAAAGGAGGAGGACCATACTTTTAAGACAGAAGAAACACATCTAACCAGACTCTAGCTCACAAGCTACAAAGAACCAGACAGGATGACAGAATACAGCTTCATTTCATGTCAACATGGCAACAGTGATAAAAATACCAATACTGAAACTAAGGATTCTTTTTGAAGCACAGACCTGGCATCAGAAACTTTTTTGTTTGCTTGAAATCTGTTCAGGCAGTACATAAATCATTCAGACTCCTTTAGCCCTCTTCCATCTCCCCTGACTGCTGGAGAGCAGGAAGTTTCCCAGTGCCACAAGGGCACAGAATGCTGAATAATTGCTGCCTTGCTTTCATGCTGCAAGTCCAGTCACACATGTGCAGTTACAGACCAGCTCTGCCTGTCTCACAAGGGCTGGGCATAATGACCTCCACTCTATTCTGGCTTCAATTTCCACAAGCTGCTTGTTAGTCTCTTACCAGTTGTTGCTCAAAATTGTGACCAGTGCCCTGAATATAGATGTCTTCTTCACTCTTCCATTTTCCTGGTTAAGATGAAGCCCCCTGCATCTCCCCACCTTTGCCACCATCACCTCATGCACACGTTTTTCATAAGAAATGCAGGAATCTGTGATTGATCTCAGGGGAAAGTGAGGTCACTTTTGCTTACCTCAGTGTTGCCTTCATTGTCTGCCTGGCCACATCCCCTCCTCCTTACAAACAGTACACACATGCACACAAAAAGAAACACAAAGTGTTGTAAGTTTTGAGAATTCGGTGATATGATAAAAATGAAATGGCAAGCGAAATGAAGATAAGGTAGAGAATTAAGAAAAAATTCACAAACACTTCAGGTATGCACAATGGCATTGCTAAAGCATCTTCAATTTTGTAAAGGTCAAAAATTCCTTTGTAAAACCAAAATAAACAAACAAAAAAAAAATCCCTGTTTAGTGAGGGTTTCTTTTTTTTATTTATTTATGACCAGTACATATACTTGTGTGACCGTATTCACAGGAGTTCTTGGATGAGGGAAGAGACGAGGATCTGACTCCATGTTTCAGAAGACTTGATTTATTATTTTATGATATATATTACATTAAAACTATACTAAAAGAATAGAAGAAAGGATTTCAGCAGAAGGCTAGCTAAGAATAGAATAGCAAAGAATGATAACAAAGGTGTGTGGCTCAGCTCTCTGTCTGAGCCAGCTGGGCTGTGATTGGCCATTAATTACAAACATCCAACATGGGCCAATCACAGATCCACCTGTTGCATTCCACAGCAGCAGATAATCAATTTTTACATTTTGTTCCTGAGGCCTGTCAGCTTCTCAGGAGGAAAAATCCTAAGGAAAGGATTTTCCATAAAAGATGTCTGCAATATACTTGAAATGCTTTTATTAATGTAAGCATAATTTTTAGAGGTGGGGATTTTTTTGTTTTTCTGATAAAGCTCTTATCAACATCATTTCTCATCTATACTAAGGTATATAATACCAATTTCCAAAGCATAAACAGGCAGCCAGCCACAAATGCAAATGACTGGAACTATTACCCTTTTTCCCTTAAAAGCCTGAAATGAACAACACAGCATGACACAATGGTGTCTGAACCCACTGCTGACAACACCAACTGGAATTTGAAAGAAAGAAGGTTTACTAGCCATAATGCCACATGAAAAGATCCACAGTTTGCTGCTTGTTCAGTAGGCAGGCGTGGTCTTCTAGACAGCATAAAAAATGTGTTATTTTAGTGACCATCATGAACATGTACCCTTACAAGACTCTACTTGCCTTTCTCCTATAGGTAAATGGGATTTGCTCCCATGGATTAGTACAAGGCTGCCTGAAGAACACTAGATGTAATTACCAGCCTGACCTCATCAGAAACTGTGTTTCCTTTCTCCCTCCACTTGTGCCCTCCTAATATTGTTAATTAGATACCTGGCCTCATGCAGCCTCCTTACTGATAAATGTAATGCAGTGCAGCAGCAAAACAGCACAAAGACCACAGCCACCAGCTCTGTTTATAAAAATGATAAAAAGGATTCGCTAGCTTCAGGAAAGACTCTAAAAACAGCACTGCAAACCATGTGTCATGGAAACAAACAAAAAAACCAGTCAGAAGCAACCCCAGTGAAATATCATCTCCTCAAACACACACAAAAATAAAGGGGGGGAAACACCCTCTTATTTACTATCCCTGACACTAGACAGTGCAACAGGACCACAGCTGGTGAGTTTTGAAATACTGTCTCCCCAGACTACAAATTCTCCCCAGTGAATGTAGCTCAGAATGGAAAGAAACAAGGAATCCTGCACTGCAACACCTTGCAGGCATTACTGAGCCTATGCCAAAGCCAGCACTTGATTTATACATCCAGTTAGAGGCCTTTAGGATCTATTCATGTGCCAAGACACATTTAAAACCAGTAGGACAGCTGGTAGTAAGCCTTTCTAGACACTGCAATATTCTGTTCTCTTTAGGTGATGCATCAATCACAAATTTCAGCACGAACATCATGAAACTGTAACCTAGACAGACCCAATGAGAGAAGTTGTTCCTTTAAATGCTCTCATAATGAGTGACCAACTCCTTGTCACTTTCATTCTTCTATCCCATTGAGTTTATTTATTTTATCTTTTTAGTGGTGTTTTTATTTTTTATTTTTTTAAAAATTTTTACTTTTCCCACTGATTCCACTTTATAAACACAAAATACTTTCAAGTCAGCCAGATAGATCAATGTAATAAACATGGAGCCTCAGATTTCTTTATTCAGAAGTCAAAGTAAATTTGGTCTCAAGCACAGGATGACAATGAATTAATTCCAGGGTATTAAAAGCTAAATGCACACACACTGAAACATCTGTGTACAAACAGAAAACAGACATGAGCAGATCTGGTTTAGGGTCAGTTTGTCTTCCTTAAAACTTCAAATGTTCTTATGGGCCATCGGGTCTTAGAATCTAACATTAAAATATTTGAGGTCAAACAATATTATCCTTAAAAATGTCTTAGTTTCTTTCTTGTCAGCAGAAGCAGAATGTGCCCTATTCCATTTGTAAATTTGAATCTGTTTTAGAACATCTGTGATATAAATCATATTTCAGTCCCCAGAAGATACTGTTCTTTTTCTAATCATTCAATACTGATGTTCACTCAATTTCCCATGTCTAAATTCTACTTAATGTCTTAATTCTACTAAGAAAAATGGCAGTGTTCAGAGGTTGAACAGACCTCTTCAAAGTTTTATCTTACATATTTTTTATCTTAAAAACTTTTATCATACATATTTTTAAGTGCTCTCATAATACTTAGTGATTTCAACAGGAACATTACTAACACCTCACCTTAAACATGAGTAGTCATTGTAGCAGGAGGCCCCTGAAAATAATCTATATTAGCAGTGCTGTGCATTGCAATAATCCAATTTTCAATGTAAATTTCCCCTAGAAAAAGCAATATTCTCTCCATTAAGTCCCAGAAAACAAAGTCTGATTCATTTTAGCCCTACTTTTAAAGAACTCCTTTAAGCATCTCCCTCAGGCAACAAAGAATTTGCAAAGAGTTTTGGTGAAACAGTAAAAAGATCTTACTTTTAATGTTTCTTAAATTTTGCTTTTTTTTTTTTTAACTTTGCAGCATTTTTAACATACAGAAGAAAGCGTATCAAACTGGAATACTTGCTGTTTTCTCCCTACCTTGATATATGCTAAAAATAATATCCAGGATAGGACAAGATTATGGATTCAAGCAAAGAACAGGAGCATAGTGCCAGTTGTCTGCAGCTGCCTCAGAATACACAGAGTATATGGGAATTAAAGAATTTAATACAGACATTTATTACTATTTTACCCTAAATATTTCATTTGCAATTCAGTAAAACACTGACACAAGGAGCTGCACTTGTTTTTAAATTTCTAACATGAAATTATAACTTTTCAAGGTAATTGTTGTAGTCATATTTAACCCAGGTTCACAGAGAAGGCATTGATGTGTATTAAAAAAGAGTTGTTTCACTTACTAGGGCAAACAGATGAATGAAAAAAATCACATTAATTTCAACACTGAGAAGTTTAAATAAAGGCTGCTAGTAGTTTACATCAAGTTTCAGTCACCTATAAATGCCTATTCATATTTTAAGTGTATATATTTGATAGTTGGGGATAAGATTTTTCTACCTGGAACTTAGGTAACAGAAATATACCTAGCTTTGAGTAAATCTTCGTTTCCTGCTCATTAATGTCTGTAAAACTGAAATAAGATTTTTAATGATTGACAAATAATAACAGGGAGACTGTAGTATTTAATCCTTTTGAGTGGTCTAAAAAGGAAAATGCCTGTTCAAAATATTTTCATGTAAGATTAATGGGTCCTTTTTCTACAATGCACAAAAGAAATTCATGAAATAATGGCACTCCTGTGAAAAGCATGAATCCATAACAAGCATACCTTTTGGAATCTTGCTAAAAGTGTCACACAAAAACCCTGGTTAATAAAAATCCTCACTCTGAAAGCAAGACATCATATTTGCAGTTATGACATTTAAATGGCTACAGAGTTGCTTCAATATGTTTAAAGTTGACAAACACGTTGCTCTTTTTCATGAAGACTAATTTTTCCTATTCTGTTGACTTTTATTAGCGTAAATACAAATATTAATCATACACCAACAGCACAATTATTTTCGCTTTTGAAGCCCTAATTATTCCTAAAGTATCTCTAATTATTTTACAAAATACATATATATAACAAGTTTTAACTCACACATCAGAGCTTTTTATTTGGTCAGAAGCTTAAGACAATATAAAATAATTAAGTAGAAACTCTGTCAAAAAAGTATTTCTATAAGCAATTAATGGAAGCCAGAGCTTTATTATAAGCATCAGCAATGTGACAACCAAAAACATCTGTACACATTTTTGGGTGTGTAGGGACATGCTAATTGACAGTAGATGGAACAAGTTTATAGGCCCATCCAGCCACATAAAGGAGAGTTTCTAAATTCTAAGCTTCCTTTCTATTGGATATAATCTTCACAACAGAAAGATGAAATAACCCCAATTACATAAAGCAAATTATCTTGGGTCTCTTATCTTGCGTGCAAGATACATTTGTCCTTTCAAAAATTTTGTTTTTGTTTGCTTGCTAGTTGCTTTCTGTGATAAAGAGAAGGAGGAAATTCAACAAATACAATTGTACAGAAACCCCACAAACTGCTTCTTCTCGTTATGGAGCAAGAATTTGATCATGAGAACTGACTTTTTTTATTTCTTCTGGTTTTACCTCATTTTTTCCATCTTTACATTTATTCTTTTATTCTTTTTTTCTTGTCTGTCCTTGCTTTTATTCATTTGCAAACACCAGGCATTTGCAATGACTAAAGCTACCCATCCAAGTTAAAACATGCATGTTTTTTCTCCTCTCTTTCTCCTGCTTAGAATGTGGACAACCTAAAGCAGTTGAGCTAAGAAAAATATTTTATCTAATCGAAAACTCACAGCCCCTCGTATCCTTCCATTGCCAGGATTCATCAGGTCCAATTCACCTGTGGTTCTCAAGCCCAGAGGCTGCAGAGTAACAGGAGTTAAGAGAGTTGCTTAAGGAAAAACCCTTCTAGGAGTAAATCTAGCTGTCAATATTGAAGAGATAATCTAATAATCCATGACCCCACAGAGATTCATATTTTCATTCAATCTAATTGAACCCACATCCCTAAGGATCTGCAAATGCTGTTGATGGTAGAAATCTGACTGGGAGCAAAGCTGTGACATTATTTTGTGGGAGATTTAGATCAGCTCTTTGTACCTGATGACAAAAACCAAGTCCTTGGAGGAAGAGACTTTGAGCTCTTGTCAAATAAGGTCGAAACAGATCTTTCTTTAGGTCCCTTAGAAAAGAGTCCAACAAAATTTTAAAGATAAAGCTTACTTTAAAAATTTATTCAAAGATCAGGAAGCTGAAAAAAGAAATTTATTGATGGAATATTGAAAAGAATTTAAAATTGGTACTGTCTTGATAATGGCCTGTAATGTTCCTCTTAAATATACATTCCAAACAAGGAAGAATACCATTTCCACTTATGAGGTTTTGATGATAGAAGTTTTGTACTTATTTAGGCATCTTTCTTCGTAAACTGTTAAATAAACAATTTATTATATTAATTTCTTTCATTTCAGCTTTAGAATAGAGTAAATCTGAGTAGAGTAGAGTAGAGTTGAGTAGAATAGAGTAGAGTAGAGTAGAGTAGAGTAGAGTAGAGTAGAGTAGAGTAGAGTAGAGTATCCAAGTTGGAATGGACTTACAAAGACGATCAAATCCAACAGCCTGATCAATTCAGGGCTGATCAAGAGTAAAAATATCCATATAACCTTAAAAGATATGGTGTCCCACTAGCCTTCCTTTAGGATATTTTTCAGTGATTTCAGAATGGGATAATACATACAGCAGCTGTGCAAGATGAGGGACTGAGAAGATTTCTAGACTCTGGCTTTCACTGAGCAAACCCAGTCAGAAAACATTAAAAGTTTCTGGATTTCATGCCTGACTTACCTGGGACACAGATAACATTTCTGTAATCAGGGCCCATGTGCACTACTGTGCATTGGAATTGTCTAGAACATTCACCTGCTGAGTTCACTGATTCAACATTCTGCAAAAATTATTTCTTCTAACTTGCCCTAGTTACTGAAAAAACGAAATTTCAATATGCTATGTATTTACCTAACCTCCTTAACTTAGTGCTCAGTTAGTATTTATGTGTAGATAGATGTTTATTCCTGAAGTCTGGAGGTTCACATAACAAATAATGTTGCAATTATGGTTTATTGAAAATATTGATTACAGCTTCTTTTTTTTCAAGCATACCTTGAGATTCTGACTTGAAAATGGGATCAACATCTCTATTTTTTCTCTTGCTGAGTAACTGTAGCATTCACACTTGGCATAACCCTCTCTCCTGTTTATAGAAGGCGATGTTGTCTGTTGCTTCCAAGAAAAAAACATTAGTAGAAGATCAAGTGTGATTTTTCTTTTCTTTACAATGCCCTTAAAAACATGTTATTGAAAAAAAAGAAGTTGTGATCAATATTTTCAATAAACCAATTGCAACATTATTTGTTATGTAAACCTCCAGACTTCAGGAATAAACATCTATCTACACATAAATACTAACTGAGCACTAAATGAGGAGGTTTGGTAAATACATAGCATACTGAAATTTCATTTTTTCAGTAACTAAAGCAAGTTAGAAGAAATAATATTTGCAGAATATTGAACTCAGTGAACTCAGCAGGTGAATGTTCTAGACAATTCCAATGCACAGTAGTGCACATGGGCCCTGATTACAGAAATGTTATCTGTGTCCCAGGTAAGTCAGGCATGAAATCCAGAAACTTTTAATGTTTTCTGACTGGGTTTGCTCAGTGAAAGCCAGAGTCTAGAAATTTTCTCATCTCCTCATCTTGCACAGCTGCTGTATGTATTATCCCATTCTGAAGTCACTGAAAGGAGACTAGTGGGACACCATATCTTTTAAGGTTATATGGATATATTTTATAGTCTCAAAGATTAACTTATGCTTAGACAGCCATCACAGTACCTACACATTACACAGGCAAGAGTTAAATAAGTTATATACTGCAATGAACTCATGTTCAGGTACATTTGGTGCATAATCAATAAAAATGATTTGTCAGATTAGCTGAGAGATGAGACACACCATGGAAATAATGAGAAGTGTCCACTGCAGGTGGCAAGGAAGGCCTGGAATATCATATTGACTAGACTGACTATAAATAAATGTTACCCCCTTTGAAGATATCTCTATTATCCTCAGCTCTTCTCTACCAATCATCTTTAGTGCTAAGGAAACCTAAGATTAAATACAGGAGGTACTTTTACAAGCAAGGCAGGCTGATAAATCCAAATATTCTTGTTTTGCACCATGGAGACAAACTGACTTTGGGCTGAAAGTCCAGTTCAAAGTCTGTGCATTTTATAACCATGGACATGATTCTGTATTCGTATCACTGCACTCATTTCAGGCACAAGCTGACACAAACAGACCCCTTCTGAATGCATTTCTGAGAGTGTCATACTCATTTTGAAACTCTGTAAGTCTGCAGGCTGGAAAGAATGAAATCTATTTCTCAGACTTAGCAACAGAAAACAGGAGTGAATAAAAAACAATGTAGGTATGATATGATGAGCATGAACAAATGGTCTCAAGCCATGATTAATATGCTGTTGAGAAATTGTAGTTTGGCATTGTCTAATGTCTAGTGACTGAAGCAGAAACATACTGGTCTAAAAGAAATGCAATTTTTACTTGTAATGAAAATATGGAAAAAAAACCCCATAATTTTTAATTAAGAAGTCTCTTTCTATGAGTCATTGTGACTGCATTTCAGGTCTTCTTGGTTGCTTTTGAACTCCTAATGCTACTAGTTATCTCTTTAGCATGAATTACTCTAAAAGTCTACTTTTTTCTCTTTCTTTCTCAGTGTAGGTGTGAATGACTGCACTTTGACTTTTGTGCATAACTTGTTTATTATAGCCCTGATTCAATATTTAATGCTATGGAGAGGTATGGAAATTGTTAGGAATTGCTGACAGCAGTGGGTGTTGAGAGTCACTTGTCATTTAGAATAGATGCAAAGAATCCTTAAAAGCTCTTTTATGCAACTATGTAGCTGAAGCAAGAACAATTGAACAATTCTGAGAAAAGATTTCATCCTTCCCCATCCCCTAACATCACAATTTTGGGAGCTAACCAGGTCGAAGGATGTGAATGGCTTAAATACTGTTTGAATGGAATTATTAAATTATTTTAGAGGACAAAACAGAAATATGAAACATAGCTAACAAGCACTAAGTTGTCTCTAACAGGTATAGCAGCATTTCTCTACAAAAACTTTAAAAGAAAGTTCTCATTTCTTAGCTGAATGATGGCTAAAGGAGGTCAAAAACAAGGAATATTCTCCAAGTCAGGAATTTAAGATCTGGAGAGTATTTTACACAAAAACTATAAGAATTGCTTCAGTGATACCTGAGCCTAAATGTTTTGCTATTAAAACCAATACACAAAGGACCAAGATTTGGAAAATATTTCAAAAGCTAGGTTATACTTTTTCTCTAATTCATTAACTATTGTCCTTTTTGAGGGAGACTCACCCTATTTTCCACTGAAAAAAAAACTGTTGAACAATTGATTCTGTAAAATGCTACCTGCACATAAAAAAATTAGGCACAGTGTTGTTGCTTACCATGTGTCTGAAAGGAATAATGTTTCACAGACTTGGAGTGAACCAGATGGAATGACAAAGGAAATTGGGAGTCATTAAATTGCAGAGAGGGAAAAAGATGCTGTGGAAGAAAATTAAAGAGCTCAAAGGCACATATGCCACTTAGAGAAGAAAAAAAAAAAAAGAACCAAGGAAAATATTTTGTATCTCCCTGCAAACTATTAAAGGCATAAAGACTGAAAAATGTTTTGAGATTTCTTTTTTATTTTGTTGAGGCTTCTTTGCTTTGTTTTCTGAAAGACAATTTTGCCAAAAGATTTTCGAGAGTCAGTATCAGTTCAGATAAAAGTGCCTTGAAAATTCTTCCTGTAAGCCATGTTCTTGTTTCATTATTTTATTCTCACAGAAAGTGTTGCTTATTTTCTCCTGCTTTGAAGAGGAAACAGACTATCAACTACCACATTTAAAAAACAAAAAAACTGAAGTCTTTGAACTAAAATTAGCTATGGTATTTCAAGCTATTATTATTAAGTTGCATTTGTTTGTACCATCAAAGGAAAGAGTCAGTGTAAACCCAGTGTCACTTATTAGTTCTTCAGATGAGCTGTAAACGTAAAGCTGGCATAAGTTAGTGTAAAGCTGCCTAGATACAGGCTTGTCCTGCTCTCACCAATTGTTTAAAACTCAGAAGTCACTTTCTGAAGCTGGGTGGGTACAACGTGTGGAAGGCAGCTATTACAGCGCCCTGATGAGGGTCTTCAGGGGTGAGAGAAG
>JAHXMQ010003319.1:43272499-43290838 GCA_020466415.1 Ammodramus savannarum pratensis
AAAAGCCTGAGAACTTGCTGCTTACAGCTGCCTTTTACTTTTAAACCAGCTGTTTATGATCATGGCCTTTTTTCCTTCAAGCCATGTCTGAACAAAATCCTCTGACACTAATATCTAATCTAAATCTGCCCTCTTTAGATTCAAATCCGTTCCCCTTTTCCCATCACTATATGTCCTTGTAAAAGACTCTCTCCAGCTTTCCTCAAACTCATCACCTTTATCCTTAGTTCTTTGAAAATGTGTGGAATAATTTTTAAAGGCTATTTGAGGTTGAACCTTGCCAATTAGTTATTGATAGTAGAAATAGATTTTAGCAACATTGTGTACTTAGCTACACCCATCACACCCTTCTCACAGGTTTCTAGGGACTTGTACAACCCTACTATTCTCATATATTTTTAATCATAGCATATGACTAAATTTAACCATACTTGTAAGTCTGAAATTAATCAAACTTAGTGAATATAATGTCTATAATATAAAATACGTTACCTGCATAAGTAGAAATAAATTTTTGATCAAAACAATTTAACAGCCTCAAAAGAAGGTAAGAATTAGAAGCAGCATCTGTACAAAATCCAGAGGCTGGACCCTAGTTTAGATCATCTTCTTAAAAATACCCTCTTATTTTCCCCATTAATATCAGAATTTAAAAGAGTTTCCATATCATCTTAGATTTATCAACCCTAAAATTTGTTTCCAGTAGGAAACCCTGAACTAAAAGAAACATTACTTGACTGAAATTTCTGCAGTACTCAAGCATTGTATAGGAATGCAGTGCTATTATTAACAGGGCTGTTAGAGGTATGGCACTGCCCTCAAAAAGACAACATGTTTTATTAGACAAACTCCTATGGCCAATCTTTCAGCAATATGCATTCTTCTCTCAGGCTGAAAAGAAAAAAAGAAAAAAAAAATTCAAAGATAATGCAAGCAGCGAACACTACGTCTGAGATAAAATACGTATTTTAATTGGGAAACAGCCAAGAAAAAAGGGGGTTAGAAGTATTGGAACAGAGGAAATGTAATGGGAAAATATGATAAAATGTTTTTTTCTTACAAAAAAGAATGAGAGATTTACTGCTGGCCGCACATGACACGATAGTTTGAGAAGGAGAGGAGAAATGATCACATGCCATAAAAAGGATATCTCTATCGTGTTCATGATTTTTACTGTCTAGTAAAGATACCTTGTGAACTTTTATAGTAAACCTAGGCACACCTGTAAATTTTGTTTGACTGATTTATTATTTTTCTGTTCAAGGAATGAGGAACCAAGGTTTTTCACAGGCTGGCACAATGAAAACAGAGAAGAAATAATGTTTTCTAGCTCATCATTTTGTTTTAAAATGGTTCAAATATAAAGGCTCAGTAGGTGCTAAATTTTATACTTGCTGGATCTGAAAGAAAATCTACTGCTTAAAACCACCACATTCCCCATTGGTGTAGTTAAATTCCTGCATAACAGACTTTTAAGCACTGAAAATTAGGACTAACAATTTTTTAATAAATCTGTAAGGATAACATCCATTTAGAAAATTTAGATCATCCGTTTAGAAAAATGAATTTTTTAACCTTAAAAAAAAAAAAACCAAAAAACATTTCCTGAGCTTATTTTCAGAACAACCCTGCAATAACAAGATAATCAGATAAATACAACAATTAACAGAGAGGCAGTATGCCACCAGAGACAAGAGATAAATTGTTATGTGAGGTCGTTGGTCACAGACAGAAAAAGTACACAAACTCTCTCAGATCATGAGACAAAAACTTCTTGTCTTATTGTTCAGACCTTCCTTCTATAGGGAATTTGGATTTCCTGGGCTCAGACAGTTGATGGGTTGGGATCTCTCTCTAGTCAATGGTGTGCCTGCATCTAAGCTTGAAAGGGTTGGCTGAGGGTCCCCTGGATAGGTTTGAATCCAACCTAAAATACTGTGACAATAAATTGTAAGGAAAAAAAAAAATTGAAAACATTATTAGAATTCAAGATGTTTAAAATAAGAAGAGCTAAAAAAGAGGAAACTAAAGTATATAACCATGAGAATCTGAAAAACAAGTCCTAAAGACACTGCTAGATGCTATACCTCTACTGCAAAAAACCAAGCACTGCATGTATCATTTCTTATCGTGTATGTAGTTAAATTATATTACTTGATAATGGTCAATGGACAGACTATGTTAATAAAAATTTTAAAAATATGTAATATATTACACCTTACTACACATTGACTGACCTATGGACTGACTATATTGCAAAAGGCACATTTAAAACAATTTTCTTGCTATGCTGTTAATATTATTTACAATACCTCAACAAGTGCTCCATCATAGAAACCTTTCTGCCTGCTATCATGTAAAAGAATTGATTCACTTCTAATTGAAGAAGAAACTTGTTTGAGGTGTCTGCCTAATGACACATTTAATGAATAAGCAGCCATTCTAGATGGAATTCAGTATAAATTAATATGTTTCTAACAAACACTAAAAAATAAAGCTTGATTGTTTTTTCTTCTATGCTGTGCTAAATGTGCATTATAGAAAAGAAGTGGAGAGCTAAAGAAATCACTTAAATGTAAATATAATGGATTGTGCACAGCAAATTTAAAGAGTTTCAATCCTGTCCTCAGTGATTTACAGCTCCACGCATTTGCTTTATCATTCTATCAAGGCTTTCTGTTTGTTTTGTTTCTGCTTTGCTTTGTTGAATTCATAAAACCAGAGTGGAATGGAAATCTGTAATCGTGTCCTAGGGCACACTCTTCAGCACAAACAAAATCATCAAAAACAAGTCTTCCTTGCTTTCATCACACTATAGTTTAAAATTATATGATGGATGACACTTGTTGTTCATTCATTTAATCCAAGCAAAAGACAGAATAATCATTAATTTTTTTTTAATTTGTGACATGGATTCAGTACCTTCACCCTGCAAACGCAGAACGGTGGCACACAGGAGTGTTACTGATGAAGATGGTATCCCCTTTTTACTCTTCACAGTCAGTGACAAAAGATGATTTTTTTCCTAATAGTGATTTAAAATGCTTGAGGTTTAAGTTCAGATTTGAATGGCTGTGGTGCCCTCTCTGCTCCCCTGCAGCTGATTCCAAACACACCTGGGGCGACCAGGCTGATGTGACTAAAGTTGGGCCTTAATCACTGAAAATACCACTCACTGCAAATCCTCCACATGGAGCTGAGCCATGTGTAATGTGTGCATAGTTATTCCATATTAGACGTAGAAACTTCTCATTAGAATATTTTCTGTGTGTTAATACCACGTGTAAAGCCACAGGCTTCCTCAGCATGGAGATGCTTTCAGTCCAAACCCTGGCAGTGAAGGCTGAGGGTGTTAGCTCCTAAAGGACAGAGAAGGAAAGTGGCAGACTGCCTAAGCTACAGCTTGAAATATTCTTCTGTTTATTTAGTCCCCAAATTATTTAATGCAGAAGATGGAAACAAGCAAGGACTAACAGCTGTGCTCTCCTCTGTGGGTGCCTGATTTACAACGTACAGATGGAAAAGGAATCAGAGCCGCATCATCTCTTGGCATTTGTCAGTATAAATCAGCACATGCTATGGACTACAAGAGAACTAGATTATAAACCATTCTGCTATTTGTATTCCAACACATTATTCTAATGCTCCTGTAGTAGCATCAGCTACAGGCACTTATGAATAACAAACTTTGTGATATTTATTCTGAAAACAATCCCTGATTTTAAAATTTATTTTTGTCTGTGTAATACCAACCATTTTGTAATCCCTACTCAGTGCATTAGGATTCTCAGTAAATAATCTCAGCCAGACCATCATAAATCATTTACAGTATATAGTGTTGCTTGAAGAGCCCCCAAAACAAATAGTTGCCATCTGCAAGAAATGTAAATCATCATTTCAGAGGAAGGGCGCATGTGGCAGCCAGGCCAATGTCAGTCAGCCCCATTAATTATGAAATTATTTATTTATTTACTAGCATTTCTTCTTGAGGATTTAACCAGCTCACAAAGATTGTCTCCAGGGAAACTGCTACTAAATAAAATCAGGACCAACTTAATTCCTTGTAGAGCTGTATTAAAATACCTGGGGTATTTTATCATATCCTAATCACAGCACCTGCCTAAGCATGAAACAGGCAGTTTGCCCTTTGCCTCCATCCACCTACACTTTTGAAAACAGAATTGAAACCAGCATTAGGCAGCTGCCAACAATGCCATGCCAATATCTTATGGTCTTAGAAGAGTAATTTGCTCGCTATCAAAGCATCATCTCCCAAAACAAAAGAAAAAGGGAAAGAGGTATATGGCCATAAAACAAAATCAGCACAGGTTAAGTCACCTTCCCAGTGCTTAAGACACAGCTTTGCTAATAAGGCACAGAAAAGAAGCAGACAAAGCCTCATCTGGATATCCAGCTAACTCTAAACTGAGGCAACAACTAATAAACTTAAGTCAAAGGTATAGATCAATAATCAAGATATTCTTTCTAATCTTCATTTTAAATTGATACATAAATTACTCTTCTTTGTGTAAATACACTGGTAATAAGTGTATATGCCTATAATAAAGACAAATTTTTAAATCTTTGATTGGAAAAAGAACAGCTTGCTGTAAAATGCTATAAAATACTCTTTCCTACAGCTGCTCAGCCTGATGCACTTTGGACAAAAACCTCCCAGGAGGTGTCATTTTGGGTACCTGGTGGATCAAAATGTCTGTGGCAGCATGCTAAACCCAAAACTGAATGCCTTCCATGAGAAAATCTATTTCCTCTGTAAGCAGAATGTTGCCTACAAAACTGATTTCATCAGCACATAGCATCTCATTCCAAGAAAACACACACACACACACACACACACACACAGATTTCTCTTTCTGTGAACAAACACTACAGTTTTGTCCACTGATTCTTACATTAAAACCACAGTTTTAAATTACTTCCAGCACCACTGGTAAGAATAAACTCTAGCCTTTAAGACATTTAAACCCATCAGCCAAAAAGGAGCCCTAAAACATGCCACAGAGTTTGGGTCTATTTTTAATACCTTTTCCTATGAGAAAATCTCAACTTTATTTACAATCTGAATTTATCCAAACTGGAATTTGTTGTTTCCAGCTAATAAAATAAACTATCTTTCTCTTATATACATCTTTTACTAAATGCCTTGTTCAACCCATGCTTTAAAGTTGCACTTATACATATTTCATGTCAGTCTACGTTGTTAGGGGTTTTTATTTATATTTGCCCAATTTTATTTATTTTGAAAACAGAAATAGAAAGAAAAATCATTATCTTCCTCTGTATCCGCTGAGAAAATTTTCCTTACAGTTAAAAATGGCAAAGCTACAGAAATGCAGCTTTTCAAACAAGGGTGTTTGTGACAGTGTTCACAGGGGTCTCAGGTGGAGGGAAGAGATGAGGATCTGACTCCATGTTTCAGAAGGCTTGATTTATTATTTTATGATATATATTATATTAGAATTATACTAAAAGAATAGAAAAAAGGATTTCATCAGAAGGCTAGCTAAGAATAGAATAGCAAAGAATGATAACAAAGGTTTGTGGCTCAGCTCTCTGTCCGAGCCAGCTGACTGTGATTGGCCATTAATTACAAACATCCAACATGGGCCAATCCCACATGCACCTGTTGCATTCCACAGCAGCAGATAATCAATGTTTGCATTTTGTTCCTGGGGCCTCTCAGCTTCTCAGGAGGAACAATCCTAAGGAAAGGATTTTCCATAAAAGATGTCTGTGACAGGCATCTGCACCTCCCAAGGCTCAGGCACATTGCTGATCTGATGCTGATACTCATTCAGCTGGGTCAGTCCTGGCTGCACACACATCCCTATAAACACACTCAAGACTGAGCAGCTCAGAAAACTTCATCTGTTTGTTGTTTTGTGACTCTGTGGAAGAAAATAAATCCCTGTGCTTGTCAGTTTTGATGTCCTGGTGACACCTGAAACCAGCATGCTTTCAGAGGTCTGCTGAGAAATCAAACACACCGTACTTCACATACCCTTTTTTCTGATTTAAGCTTGCAAATTCTTAATGTTATGGTTCTTGAAAAGTCATTCTGGGGTGTGCATTTATTAAGATGTTATTAAATGTATTGAAACACCCTAATGCAGCATGAAGGAATTCTCGCAGCTCTGTCAGAATGCAGATAAGACTGCACTGAAATAAAATTATAGCATGTCCCACTTTAGTAAGATTAAAAAAAAAAAAAAAAATAGGGTTTTTGAGACATGTTATCTTTCAATAGGAAATAACTGTTGGCCAGCTAAAGCATAGCAGTATCAAGCACTAAAAGTCAGCATTTTACATTAGTGTAGATGATTTAACTCAGGGTCTGCCACACTGAATTGAAATGTTGAAATAAGCATGGCTCCCTGTAGATTTTCTCAAATATTTCCAGATATTCATGCAGTAATAACCTTACATCAGATTCACAAAAGTCTCTTTTGCCTACCTGCCTCTACTGTGCAGGATTACAGTACTAACACTAAGCATAAATGAAGAATTACAACTTTCTATTCTTCTGGAAACAATGACAGCAGTGATTAGAAAAGAAACAGCTTTCTTAAAGTAACCAATAGTATTGAAAGAAAAGCAGTTTAAAATGATAAACCAAATCCATGTTTTTTTCAGTAGCTTTGCTTGAAGATTTATTTTACACTTGAAAAGTTCCAAATGCTTAAAAAGATTGCCAGATTTGCTCCCTGAGTTCTCTAGTTCTCTAATAATTGACCGGTTTTATCTGAGAATATATATATACCTATATATGTGAGTGTGTGTACGTATATGTATATATATATGTATCTGTATATATATACACACATATATATACATATATATATGTGTGTATATATATATATATATATATATATATATATATATATATATACATATACATGTATGTGTTTATGTATTACTAGGTACCAACAGTCCTCAGCAGTGAGTTCTGCAAGAAGAGTAACTCTGATCCCAGAAATGGGTTAAAATACTTAGTTTTTTACTTCTTGTTGCACACAGTGTGATTTGTAATTGCTGTGACCACATGACACATTCCAAACTGACAATTTCAAATTGTTTCTACTTTCCCACTTCCAAACCAATGTACTTGAATGCACAGGCCTAAAAGTTTAACTTTTCTCTTTCCTCTGCCTGCCAGCCTTTCCTAAGATATTTCTTGATGGGGAATTGGCCTCAATAAGCAACTGAAACAACTGCTGCCTATTGAACTCTGCTCTCCACAGGCAGCTTTGCTTTTCTGTTTTCCTATCAATTAATGCAATTGGATTACAGTGTCTGTGTTGGGTTATGTAGTGTTTGTCAGTCTGATGAAAGTGGTATGAAAACAGGCAGGAGCATCCAGACAATAGTGACCTGCAGGAGCAGCTTCCTAAAGAGCTCGCTGACCATGAAGTAGAACTCCACAAAGCACTTTTTCCAGATAATTTTTAGTGAATCAAAACCAGAAAGAAAAAAAAAAAAAAAAGAATAAAAAAAGGGGAAAGAGTCAAAGAGAGTGACTCGTGCTTTTGGCACCTGTTTGCTTCCTGTGGTCTCCAAATGGAACCCTGTGCTGTTTTTGCTAATCCATCTCTGAGCTGACAGAGATGCAAGTTGTAAGCCACAGATTGCATGCTGTGCTGGAGAATGGCAGAGCTCAATAAAAACTATTATTTCAAGGCCTATATCTCATCTATTATTAAACCTGTGAAAAGAGTTTTAATTTCCTGTGCAATTATATGGTGCAATGTCATATTTTAAGGGGGGTAAAGGGGGGGAAGGGAACAAGGGCTTGCTTTTGATCAAAAACCTGTTTTTCATACTTTATGGTTTGGATTGCTGTGTACCTTGGGACCTAATTTGTAATTCAAACACATCTCTTCAATCAGAATTTGAGTAAATCCACTTAACTATTTAATTATTCCAATTTTTCCTAATAAAGGAAGATGAACCATTAACACCTTGCAGTTTGGAACACTGCAAGCCAATGTTGTCTTTTTTATCCATGTGTAGATTTCTTGCTTCTGTGAAGTAGTAAAGGATAATTTATGCAATTTTCAATGAATTCATACAATTATTGGACTAATGCTTCCATGTCATGCGTGACACAAATCAAATTCTCTATTATTTTTATTTGTTTTCTGCTTAGCAGTGATTATTAAACAATCCATAACAATGACCTCTTTTCTATAAAAAAATATAGTATGAATTTATATTCTTATATTCTCACTGGGGATAAGCTCACAGCAAAAGGGTTTTTTGAAAAGGAAAAACAAACCCAAAAGACTCCCTGTTTAAACAGCAGTAGGGCTTCTTTGCACAGTGACAGAAGCAGAAAACCCCAGTGGGGCTGGAGACTCATCTGTGATACAGTGAAAAAGGAGCAGCTTCTGACCTTTTGTAACCACTCTCATCTATGTGTGCTGTATCACCATGGAATTAAAATTCTTTTATTCTCTTCTTCTGTTTCAGAAAGCATTTGGAATAAACATTTCACAGGAAATTAGGTTTCTCACTGTTTACACAGGGACTGCATCTTTACGTGCCTCGGTGTTCGGCGTCCAAATGTACTGTCACTTTGATTATATACAAGATAATGAAATATTGAATAAATATTCATAGGGATTCAGGAAGGGATTATGATAAAAGGAAATGAAACCACTATGTACAAGGCAAATAAGAAATGATTAGCTATCTCAGACCAGGAAAGGTGTAGCTGCAAGTCAAGTGTAGGAAGGAGAAACTCATTTCACATGGTGACTCAGTCAGGTAGAGGACTAATCCCTGCAGCCCATTTGTGAAATCTTAAAAACAAATGAAACAGGGATAGTTTTAGAAAGGGTTTACTCAAAGTGTATAAAAGAACCGGCTCAGTTGTGTTATTTACAGAAATGTACATAAATATAAACACATATGAAAGTAAACATTTATGTGTAGGTAGATAAAGATGGACAGAAAGGACAGCTCAGGAAATCAATCTCATCTTTCTTAAACTGAGAGAAAGAAAAAGACACTTTGATTTCCAAATGCAGTTTATAAAGCAATATTCACTCCAGAGAAAATTTGAGGTTCTGTGTAGCAAAGCTGAATGCACAAACCAACAAATTGCCAAATTTGTTCATGTGAACAAAAATGGATGTACATGGAAAACACCATTACACCTTATGAATGTGTAATGGTGTTTTCCATGTACATTTCCATTTGTTATGAATGGTAACAAAGGCAGCATTTGCACATCAACGTTTTTTTCTACTCTGTTAACCATTCAGACAAGGAACAGAAAAGAATAACAAAAGAAGAAAGAATAACAAATACTTTTTAAAAATAAAAAAAAAAAAAGCCAAATATTTTGAAATACAGTAAAGCAGAAAAACTCAGTATTCATGGGCAAATTTTTTCTGAGTTATGACATGTATGAGTAAACTAACATTTCCTCTTACTAGAGGAAAACCAGATTGCATGGTCAGACCGAACACTTAGAGACACCTGTGCAATCTGCTCTCTGTTTGAAGTTCACCTACATTATACATCATCACCTCTCACAGAGTTTAGAGGTGTAACTGCTACCAGAGCTTCTGTATAAAGGTGGAAATTAAATATTCTGTCTCAAATTTGCTGTTGCAGCTCTGCTGCTCTCCATTCTTGCAGGCAGTTAGCTATCCTGACTTTTTTTGTAGCTGCAGCTTAAATTGAAAATTGTAAAAAAACTGTTCACCTGCCCCCCAGAACAAGCATGTGTGAAGGAATAAAACCTAATCCAATTTTTTTTTCCAGGTTCTCTAGAGTAGAAGAAAGAAATAAAAGAAACAAAAGTAGATTAAATCTACTAAGGAAGCTTGTGTCAGTGGGCACATTGTCTTATCAGGCAGGGCTCTGACAAGGTATAGCAGTCAGAGAGATACTATAGAACCTTCTGCAAAGTCAAAATGAAGAAACAGAAAGGAATTATTTAAATCTTTCCCTTCAAGTAATAGAAATGTTGGGGGCTTTGATGCAGTTTTTGGCGCCATTCTATGATTTACACTTCCACAACTCAGTTCTGAAAAGCTGTTTAGCATTATTCTTCATTAAACTAATATGTCAGAGGGGGGGGTTAAGCTTCTGCTACTTGGTGTTTTGGCCATATTCCTTTTTGCAGTGCTAAAAAGAATATGGCCAAATATGGCTAAAAAGTGCCATATTCTTTTTTGTTATTCATTGTGCAGGGCCCACAATGAATAGGAAGCTATTCAGTTATGAATTCCTTCATTGATCAAATTAAATATTATATTAATTTTATGTACAATGCACATGATTTATCTTCACTCATGTATTCTACTGAAAAAAAGATATTTAAAATTGGTAGGAACCTGATTTAATGACAGGCTCTTTTCTGGAACATCACCATTACAAGACAGCTGCTAGTAAAGACCACTCTCCATAAAGCAAACCCTTAACCAATTGTTATGGTGCAGATGTCCATTTAAATGAAAACAAGCATATATTGCATTTATTTTTATGCTTCTGTGCAGTACCAACCAATTAAGAGCACAATTACCTGATACCACAAGACATGAAAAATAACATTATTGTTGACCTTCTTAGTCAGTCACCTGAAAGCTGGTTACAAGGATGAATTATTGAAATGCTAATGATCTGATTATTATAACAAAACATTATCTTATTTGCAGTCACATAATCTTCCATTCGGGTGTGTCATCCAGAGGGTTTCTTGCTTTGGCTACTTGGGCAAGGCCAACTCATGGTTCAATAGAGATGTATGGCTGAGAGGAATTCCACATTCTTGCCTCTTTTTACTGGTTACTGGAATCACACGAACTGCAAACCTGAAAGATCTCAAGGTGAGTTGCTAGCAGACATGGCTGTCAGTAAACAATACAATTTCTCAAGTTGTTTATAATAAAAGTCTTATTTGTTTTTTAATGACTTAAGCTTCTAGGCCAGCATTGTAAAGAATAGTCATGAGCCTAAAGGTAGGGTTGACATGAGGAATTTTAAAATGTTTGAATAAATTTAAAAATCTGGCCCAAATTACTTCAAATTTCATTTAAATTAAATTAAGCCAATCCTTTTGGTAAATTTGCTTTACAACAGAAGCATAAACCACAAAAGAAAATCCTACTGATACATTACGAGAACTGAAATTGCCCTTTTTTAAAATGGGAAATTACAGCCCTGAATCTCTAAAAAAAAAAAAAACAAAAAACAAACAAACAAAAAAAAACAACAAAACAAAAACAAACAAAAAACCAGCCAAAAACAACCAAACAGTTTAAAAACTTGTTATAAACTTTATAGCTAGTAAATCTAGCCTGATACTGAAGTCAATCAGAGAAATATTGGAGTTGTTTCTACTCCACTGCTTCTGAAATGTTCCCATCTGTTAGCATACAGAGGATATTTTCATAAATGGAGAAATCTTTACTCTTTCCTCTCTCTCTATAAAACTCCCTGCATAAATACAAATTGAATTAAGACAGAGAAACAAATTTAGCTCAGCCATTAATCTGAGCATGTTTTGAACCAGGGTAGGGATCTTACCCATTCCAGAAGGATATAAACCATGAAGTTCAGATAAAATTTCAGATGCTATGATTTCTCAAACGTCAAAAAATTCAGGAATTTTATGTGATCCTCATATAGCCATCATATATGGCTGAATTCATTCAAATTCTGCATGATACCCAGTTTTGACTGACATTTCCTTGCTATTTTGTCAAGTCAGATCTCCGTGCACCACCTTGCTTTTTGATGGGTGATACCAACCTTGGCTCAGTCGTAAAAGAGGGAAAATTCATTTTTTGGTCATTTGGCTTCATGACTGTGATTCTCACCACAAACAGCAGAGCAGACTCTGACTCCTGACTGTCCATTTGAAAGCCATGGTGTGAAATGCCATGAAAGAAAGCACTTGGTAACCGTGCCTTGAGTGAGAGCCAGTGTGGAATGGTGGTTTTGCCTTGAATTTACTGGGGCAGAAGGAAAAACAATCACCTTTGCCATGAAAAAACACATTGAAATAAGAAACTCACTGCTGAGGTTTTAAGATTTAGAGTACTTAATTTCTCCTTTTTAGTAATCAAAGCTTGGAATATAAATTAGTTAGTAGGTGGTCATCCCTGCAAGCAAAGGAGGTTGCAAAAGAGAAGAGTAAAAAAAAATATTTGTATGGCATGGGACAGCAGCAAACACCACCAAAACCAAAAAGCTGTCAACAAATAGATACCAAGCAGATAACTGGGTACTGACAGCCATTAATAGATAACAAATTTGTTCTGCATTTTGACAAAGAAATGCATTTTACGTGATGACAAACTACTTTTCATTTTGCAAGATGGATTAATCACACAGTTGAGCCATTTTATGACTGTAAGTCTAGAAAACTTTCATCTGAGGGTTCTCCAGGAACCACTTTCAACCACTAATGTTCTTTTCCATCAAGTCTTGCAATGCTGAGGAAGAACTAGGCAACTGATAGAAAACTAATGAGTTGATAACACGCATATAAACAAACAAACAGGATGAGGTATGCAATAACAAGCTTATGAGCTTCAAAAAAAAGACCCAAAAAATACCAAAAAATAAAAGCAGCATGTTACAAGACTGAGGTTGGAGGGAAAAAAAATGTGAGTCCTTTTCTGACAGTCCTCCCAGAAATCTGTGTCCAATCCTATCAGCTATGATTCAGAAAGATGAGGCTGCACCAGGGCAAGCTCAGAAGAAAGCCACAGATGAATACAGGGCTGGAAAAGAGCCTTGGCAGAGGAGGCAAATGGAGATCAATATATTTAGGTAAAGCAAAGAAGAGAATCTTGGTTGCATCTATAGGTCCCTTTGTGGGAATATTATGGAAAATAAATTCCACAGGAAAAATTGGGTGAAGATACACCTAAAAAATCATAAAAACTTTTCAATTCAGGAAAAGGATTGCTACTATTTTTTGTAGTATATCATTATAACTAAACCTTCCTTTAAGTGTAACACAGACATTTGAAGTTTTTGTAAAATACTAAACTAACAAGTTGAAAAAATACACCTAATTTCTATAAAGCAGACATAATGTAAATGAAATAAATGCAACTTGATTTTATTCTAAAATTTTATCTGTTTCAAACCTTGAAAGCTTTCTTTTAGTTACTACTATTTGGACCATCAAGACTGAATTTTTCAAGGACAACCCAAATAAGCAGGAACAGTTTTTTTCTTTTACATATTTTCCTTTATATTTTCCTGTTTCCTTGTTGAAACTGGATGAAAAAATTACACTTATTAAAAAAAAAAAAAAAAAGGCCAAAGTAGCAGAATTTTAAATAGATAGGAAAGAAAACAAATGCTGTACCCAGCTTAAAAAGTTTACTAGTGTAAGTAAGGGTATATTTATTTCTGAGTAAATAGACATGGAGTAAAGGTTAAAGGCCAATACAGTTTTTGGTACTTTGATACAGCTGAGCACCAAAAAATTGTATAAGGGAATCTAAATTTAGACCTGTCTGTTTTATAGAAAGTGAGACATGGAGAAATCTCTATTTGTTTTAGACATGCTTGATATTGTCCATTTCAATGAAAAATGTAACAGCAGCCACATAAAGTGGATTTGGCATATTTGTCCTATATTTTGTGAAAGAGATGGATTTAGCTCCTCCATTTTTTTTTGACAAAAAAAGTGAGATCTTTGCTAAGTCTTGTCCAATATTTCCTTTCAATCACTTGTGCAGCTCCTCAAGCACGGTGACAAAACAAATGATTTCACAGGGTTCCAATTTTACAGCTACTGCCTGTAATTGCATGAGTTCCTCAGTTAACTCTAAAGCCACTCATACTTATCCAGGTAATATTTGTTCAGTTTTAATAGGGTTTATCCAAACTTTCATGTCAATCTGAGCTGTTGAAAACCCTATTTCTCAGCCCTGATATTTTGTGAAGAAGGACAGTTTTCTCCCCTTGTTTATATAAAGCTGGAAGGATATTACTCCAGAGTCCCCACTCAGTGCCTGAGATGAATTTGAGGTCAAATTACCAAGACATGTGGGAATTTAGGGTGGCATTTGTTCAGCCCACAGCAGAAATCAAGTAACTACACACAAGGCAGATCTAGACACATCTCAGGGATCTGCATGGCTAAAGACAAGTTAATACACATTAAGTATTATTGGTATAAAATAGATAAGCATATGCTTTTGTGGGCAGGATTGCACATACCCTGAGAAGTCTATTTCTTTCCCAATTTGACTTTTAAACACAACTATTTAACCTTTTTTTTTTTTGTTCTCCTTAATCCAGTAAATCTGAAAATGCACACTGGCAGCAAGGAACTGATTGACAGTAAAATGTATTTTAAATAAGTTTTCCTAATTAATATTGTCATCCTGAATTTACCATTAGAGCATGTGCCATTCTAATTTACTACCAGTTTGCAGTCTCCTAGACTGGATTTCTGTATTGCTGCACCTGCTGCCTTTTGGTAGGAAGGCCAGTTGCAGCAGCTGGCTCAGTATTACCAATTTTAATTGATATCTTCATTTTATATCACTTTTTTTTTTTTTTTTTTCTACAGGAAAAGCAAAAATAACTATGAAGAAAAGATTTATTATACCACATTCTGTAAATATCTATGCTGTAGCTTTTTTGCTCTGTAGATGTCATTCTTTTCAGATGTCAGCTGAGAGAATCTGGTCAACTTTTTAACTTTATTTCAGTTCACTATATCTGGATGCCACAAAATCTACAAGAGCAATAAAAAATAAAGGTGGAACTTTACATGGAAACTTTATTTTAGTGTTACAAATGACTGGTCTCTCTTACCTCATATATCCATGTGGATTCTGTATGAATTAGATCAATACCCAGGGCACATAAATCCTGTGCCACACAACAGGTATTGCATGGCTGTTAGTGCTGCACATTGCAACACCCCTCAGTGTGAATCCTCTGAATATCAGCCTGAGGTCTGAATAGGCCATTTGATGTGTCTCTGATGAAAAAATATATAAAAAAATAAAGCCACACACTATTATAAATAGCGCTATACCCTGATCAATGTCTGTTTCTGTGCATTATGAACCTCCTGGGATCATCAAGCAAGAAATAATCTGGCCCCCAAAAGTCAACAGTTCCTTCCAGAGCAGCTTCCTCAACACCAGCATTTGGGTTGTAACTGGAAGAATGGGAAGTTGCAGTTTGGAAAAGGCATTAGGTTGGCAAAAGAAACTCTTAAGATCATCAGGGTCAATCATTACCCTGTCACATCCACAAGTGCCACATCTAAACATCCTTTGAACGCCTCCAGGGTGGTGATTACACCACTTCCCCAGGCAGCCTGTTCCAATGCTCAACAACCCTTTCAGTGAAGAAATTTTTCTTAACATGCAATTAAACCTCCCCAGGAACACCTTGAGGCTGTTTCCTCTTGTCCTGTCGCTGGCTGATGGGAGAAGAAACCAGTACCTACCTGGCTACAACCTCATTTCAGGGAGCTGTAAGAGTTATAAGGT
Organism: Ammodramus savannarum pratensis; assembly: GCA_020466415.1. Taxonomy (NCBI): domain Eukaryota; kingdom Metazoa; phylum Chordata; class Aves; order Passeriformes; family Passerellidae; genus Ammodramus; species Ammodramus savannarum. Next base: position 43,288,009 of record JAHXMQ010003319.1, read on the forward strand.
CTCCCTTGAGCCTCTTTTTCTCCAGAATACACACCCCCAGCTCCAAACTCATATTCCAGACCCTTCACCAGCGATACCCTTCTCTGGTTGAGCTCCAGCACTTCCAACATGCCTATGGCTATTACAGACTCATTCAGTTTTGGTATTTCCAGTAATTTGTACCTCTATGCAGGTAACTCTTGTTCCTACTCATCCTCCTCCTATTTTTCTTCCCAACACTTCTAAGTCCCTTTGGCAGATTTGCAGACGTGCTTGTTCCCTATAGATGACACTTATAATCATATGCTATCTCAGTTTTAAGTCATGTATCACTGAGAGCACATATTTCAGTCAGAAGCAGTGTTTGTACAGACTGACAATGAAATATTGGATTTTTCATGTCCTGGTTTTTATGCTTACATTTTAAACATAGGTACTTGTGCAAGTATACATACTTCACACTGATACAGCTAAATATTCTCTGATTCAATTTGTCATGTTTCTTAAACATGAAACTATACGGACATGAGAATATTTTTGAAAGAAGTCTCTGATCTCTGTAATAAAGCTGTCCAGGCAAATGCAAGAGTAAAAAGCCATTTAATTCTGTGGAACAAAAAAGGAGCCATACCGTGTACATGGTCTTCAGCCTAGGCACATTTATACTTCTACTCAATACTTTAATTTAGACATTTTTATATAAGCAAAAAGTAAATGTATCTTTGAAAGAAAGAATGATGTTTTCAAAACAGGAGATATGAATTCTGCTAGCCAACAAAGAAAACACTAAATTCACAATAAGTGTCAACACAGTGCCTTTTGTATTCTTTGAAACTAAATTGCAATTCCAAAAACCATACACTTTTTTTTTTCTGAGACTAAAAATTGACTACAGTAGAAATGCCTGCTTAGGCAGCTGAACATCGGAGAAAAATATTACAACATAGCAGTAAAACTAAAATATCTACATTAAGTTTAGCAGAGACATCACAAAAAAAAAAATCAGGCAGCAAAATGAAGGTTCATTTCAGAAAACAAAATTGAGAAGAAAGAAAAATTAGGCTTGAAATACATGGCAATATATCACAAACTTACTTTTTTTTTCCCCTGGTTGTTTCATCTGCAGAAGCTGGGGCATGAACAAGGGTTACCAACAAAAACCTGAAAGTTCCTGTAAGTTATATCTCATTCTTCATCTAATTTAATTCATTGTTAAATCCTTAGACTTTAGCTGAACCAATGAAATCTGTGAGAAGATGCTCCATCTTCACAGAATGACAGAACTGTTATAGTTGGAAGGGACCTTTGGAGATAATCCAGTCAATCCCCTGTCCTAGTTTACAATATAAGGATACATTCTATTCCCATCCTCAAGCCCTGCTGAAACCAGGAGGGACATTGTTTCTTCCTTATCTCCTGTTAATGGGAGATAATCAATGCCTTTCCATATGACTCAGAGATAAATCCCTCCAGGAGCCATTTCTGTCTAATGGACACATCACATGACTCACAGAATGATAACAGCCCATTGTGAGAGGCTCCGCCCAGGGGGAGAAGCTAAGCAACCCCGCCTGGATATAATCTGGGGTTTGGGACAGAACAGTCAGTCTTTCCACTGGATTCCCAGAGGAATTGCTGTCTTTTCCACTGGATCTTCAGAGGAAGACTACACCCTTTCTGCAGGATCATTGCTCCTGTGTTGAACCACATCTGCCACTCCAGGAGGGCTACAGGCACCATTCCAACTGCACTGCTACCAACACCCTGACTCACAGGGTGTCAGGTTGTATTCTGACTGTCAGTGGTTTTTCTTTTGTACTATTGCATGTATTTTGGTTTTCCTTTCCTTTTTCCTAATAAATTGTATTTCTGACTTGGAGTCTCTCACTGGTTTTCCTTTCAAACCAGAACACTCCCTGTCGCAGCCATCTTTTAATGAAAATCTTTTCTTTAAGATTTTTTCCTCCTCAGAAGCTGACAGGCCTCAGGAACAAAATGCAAACATTGATTATCTGCTGCTGTGGAATGCAACAGATGCATCTGTGATTGGCCCATGTTGGATGTTTGTAATTAATGGCCAATCACAGCCCAGCTGGCTCAGACTCTCTGTTATCATTCACAAACCTTTGTTATCATTCTTTGCTATTCTATTCTTAGCTAGCCTTGTGAGGAAACCTTTTCTTCTATTCTTTTAGTATAGTTTTAATGAAATATATATCATAAAATAATAAATAAGCCTTCTGAAATGGAGTCAGATCCTCATCTCTTCTCTCAACCTGAGACCCCTGTGAACTCTGTCACACACCTCCTGTCCAGGCAGGGTCATCTGGAGCAGGTGACACAGGAGAACATCCAGGTGTGTTTGGAATATCTCGAGAGAGGGAGAATCCACCTTCCCTGGACAGCCTGTTCCAGTGCTCTGACATCCTCAATGCTCTCGCACCTCATGCTGAGGTGGAACTGCTTGTGCTTTGGTTTATGGGCATCACACCAGGGATTCTGAGCAGCTTTTTGCCTCATACACAGAGGGAATTGGCTATTGCTGCAGTCAGCACACACAGAAGTACAAAGTGGGTAATGATACTTTCACATGCGGTGTATATACCATGATATAACATATCATTTTTGCCTCCTTCTATTTAATTTAATAGTTTTATTGTTCTACATAAAAGTTATATATAGAATATAATTTTATTAATAATTTTGGCATGTGTATTTTGCAGAGGCAAGAAGTAGAATGTCATAGCTTTACATTAAAAACATTCTAAAAAATAATACAAACTTTTAACCATTACAAAAACTATATGCACCTCTGTGAAAAACACATTAAAATCAAACAAAAACAAAAAAA
>JAHXMQ010003319.1:43292833-43303103 GCA_020466415.1 Ammodramus savannarum pratensis
GGCACTGGCTTTGTGCCAGGCTCAAACCATGACAATGGCTAAATGCCAAACACCAGTGGTATTTTAAAATGGAACTGTGTAAATGCAGCAAAATACATTCTCCTTCCCTGGCATTTACCCCCTGTTTTATCCTTGTGTTTCTGAGGATATCCTCTAGAATGACTTTACTTGCATTAACTTTTTCTCTGATTAAGAAAGAAGGAAGTATTTTAATAAAAGCAGAGATTTCTGCAAGGGGGGATATGGAAAAACCCAAGAGCATGCACAGACATAAAGACATTAATCCAAGTGTTGTGGTCAGCCAGTGATCACTTAGGATTCCCATCCCCAATCTACTGTAACTTACACCTCTGGTTTTTTTCACCTTTTATAGATAATCTAACAAAAATTAGCTCTGAAACATTCCCTCAGGGTAGCTCAGAATTACAGAAGGTATCAGAAAAGAATGACAAAGTGGAGGCATTCTTACAGGGCTCTGTCTGTAGATATTTCTCTTTTACAAGCCACCACCTCAACACCACTGCCTTGTGAAAAGCTGCACGAAGCTCTGATCCCTCAGCTATTCCTTAAATCTTTTTGGTCTCTCCTTTCTGGTGCTGGGAACTGAAGCAAGGAGAAAAAAAGGGACTGTATAGAGAATTTAGCTCATAGGCCACGAACCTTTTTTGGATTTACAGCTAAGGATCTCTGCACACTGAAGGAGAGTGACATGATGGAAGGCTCTAGGACTTCGCGAAGTTTTTTCTTACACCAAGGAGCAAACATCTCCTTGCAGTTGCATCAAATCAAAAGGAAAGCTCCGGAGCATTCAGAAGAGTCCACCCCAAATGGTAAAACAATGGAATATTTTAGCCAAGGACAGGGACCTAAAAGCTGACACAGCTAGTAGATTTGGATGAACATCTAATACGTATTGATCAGACAAAAAGACAAGTGTGCATCGTGCATGACGCTCAAAAAGCAATCGGGCTTAGAAGGGCCAAGGAATCTTTTAAGCAAATAATTACTTATAGAAGGAATAAGCTTTTTTTCATCACTGTATTGCCCCCAAAAGAATGTATGATCTGGCCAGGTATTGATTTGTTAGCAATTCCAAGGGATAAAGTCTTTAACACTCTTACAGAATTTCTATATGGCATCTGTTGACCCTCTGTGTTCTTTACTCTGGTTAATAGAATTAAAACACTGTGCAACTCAAATATACTGGAGGAATCAGAAAAGGTTAAGAGGGTTTGCTAGCAAGTAGTAAGGGATTTTTTTCATTTAATTTATCCAAGAAATCAAAATCGACATATTCAGAAGGAAGTATCTGGGATGTTGAATACACAAAAGAAAGAAAGCATGAAGAACAAGTAAACAAGGTCTGAGGAAGTCACATAAATAGCAACTTGTCAATGACAATTAAAACCTAATTATTCCTGATAGCAGTACTGCTCTTCCTCAAGGGTATAAAAGAGCACTTAGTTTGCATTTCAAACATGAGTTCAAATATAACTTCATACACTCTGTAGGAATGAAGAAGGTATAGATTATTCAGACCACTGATGAAAAATGTGAACTGAGGGTAAAAATAATACATAGCCAAGTGTAAATTAAATGAGCCCAAGCGCCACCTTAAATTACACACTATGAAACCCTGTTCGAGTCAGCGTGAATATAAGCCAAAGTACTTTGTCACAGATACATGCTTTGATCTAATCTTGATAATTAAAGACATTCAAAATTTGCATAAGCACACAATGCATGATATTTATGCATTTCCATTCAGAAATTTCCACCCAAATGGGGGGGGAAAGGGTTTATTAAAGTTATTGTAGTAAACTAGGAAGCAGTTCTGAGCACAACACTCTCTGCTTAGATCACACTGATAAATGCTCTCATTAACTTTAGTCTCAACAAGGTCAATTTAAATGATACCCAAGAGCACCAAGATGTGCCTTATTAAAAGGACAGTGATAACCTAAAATAATGCTGTATTCATTAGAAAACTAAGTTGGTTTTGTTTGTTTGTTTTCAATTAGGAGAAACAGATTTATATTCCAGACAATTGTATTAAAACTGCTTGGTGCTATTTGCCTTTCATTGTCACCCTTTTCCTTTATTATGTCCAACACACTGGAATTTCTGCTTGCTCTGTTGGTCCTGACCATTGTCAGACATAAAATATACAACTTAATTCCTATTTTTGAACAGTATGATTGAAACAAAGTATCTAAAAAATGCAGAGTAGAAAAAGAAGCATGAAGTATTTGATTATTATCTACTTTACGGTATGACCTCAACAAATCGCACTTCAGTTTATGTGACTATATTCAATGCCAAATGACCATGCTAATGTTTCTATTGTTTAGATTTTTCTTAAGAAACATCTATGGGGTTTGTTTTTGGTTTTTTTTCAAAACATTATATTCAGATCACTGACACAGAGGAGATTCACTTGATATTTCAAAAAACTGATAGGATCCAGATCCATAGATCACGAGGACCTATATATTTCGAACCTAAAAGATGAAGTTCTTAAAATTATAATTGATTACAAAATTGATATGGAAAACTAAATCACAGCCTTTAAGCCTCTCCAGAGTTTTTAATAGCTAGCTGTCAAGGCTGCTAGAAACTGCTTCTTGACATACTTACACGAATCCCATTTTCAGGCATTTAGCTTGCAAACCAAGCTCTCCCCAAGGAGGCACAGAGGGCTGCTCTCCCACGTATGATGCCTCAGATCCATAATCCAACTGGAATTTTCAGCACACAAACAACATCTACTCTGTTTTCAAAGAAGAAGGTTGCTCCTCCATGTAGCAAAAAAACTCCCAATCCTATTTTACCTCTTAAAAAGGGCTCAGATAAAAATTTTTTCTTTCAGTATTACTGATTTGGGGTGTGGTAGAATGAATTTTCACAGTGGCTGGTGTGGGACTGCATTTTATATTTTTGTCTTTGAGCTGGGAGCAGTGTTGGTAACACAAGGATGTTTTCCTTACTGCTGAGCAGAGCTCACACGCTGCTGAGGCCTTTTCTGGTGGTCACACAATCCTGACAACAAATGGTCTGGCCTGCACAAGAAGTTGGGAGGAGACACATCTTGGACAATTGATCCCAGCTGTGAGTCTGCTTTTCTGGAGATGGCTGAACATCTATCTGTCCATGGGAAGCACTGGATGAATCCCTTGTTTTATTTTTCCTGCAGACATTTGCTTTGTCTGTTAACTTTGATCTCAACCTGTGAGTTTTCTCACTTCTGCGCTCTGATTCTGTCCCCCATCTCACTGAGACGGAGTGAGCACTTGTCTGTGTAGGGTGAGGTGCACTTGTCTGTGTAGGCTGAGGTGCTGGCTGGGGTTAAACCATGGCAGCTGTCACTTTTCCTGATGATTTTCTGGTCCTCTTCTAGACCCTAGTGAGTCCTGGCCTGAAATCTATTTAGCTGAAGGCACAGGCTATCCATACAGAAATCTGTCCTGCATTTCTCTCAGTGTAGTAGTGTGGCGGTGTTCACAGAGGTCCCAGGATGAGGGAAGAGATGAGACTCTGACTCCATATTTCAGAAGGCTTGATTTATTATTTTATGTTATATATATTATATTAAAACTATACTAAAAGAATAGAAAAAAGGATTTCATCAGAAGGCTAGCAAGCAAGAAGAAGAATGATAACAAAATCTTATGTCTGACCAAGAGTCTGAGACAGCTGACTGTGATTGGCCATTAATTAGAAACAACCACATGAGACCAATCGCAGATGCACCTGTTGCATTCCACAGCAGCAGATAATCAATGTTTCCTGAGGCTTCCGAGCTTCTCAGGAGGAAAAATCCTAAGGAAAGGATTTTTCATAGAACATGTCTGTGACATAGTAGGAAGCATGCTGCCCTATAGTTTTTCTAAATATCTGAAAAGACACAGGATGGATTCCATTTAAAGTTAAAGTTCTTAAAGTTAAAGAACTTAGAGAATTAGACCACTACTAGTAAAACTGAATGCTTGTGTAATTTACGCTATCATATTTCACAATTAACCATCATAATTAATGCATCAGTCCTAAGGTAAAGGTGATTGTAGTGAGTCTTAGAATCAGTTTTTTTTTTTTTTTCCTGTCATTACATTATGTGATAAACTTCTAACTATCTCTTTGCTCTCCTGAATCCTTTGTAATTTTCTGTGGTTGAAGAGCCAAATCTATGACTTATTCACGTTCACGTGTCTTCCCAAAAAGTAAAAGTGTTTGGCAGCAGAATGGAACTGGCTGAGGGGTTTCATTGCTAAATTTCATCTCACTCAAATTCAAGAAACTTTTTTAGCCTTCAAATATCAATAGCATTTTAAAAATGGAACTTGCTTATTTAAAAGGCCAGAGTTTAAGCCATATTGAGTCACTCTGAACTAGATCACAGCTTCAGATATCTTCAGATCATAGCTTCAGATTTTGAAGCTATTCTCAGGTGCAATTTTACAGACACCTAAATGTTCACAAGCCATCAGGAAATGCCCTTCAGAGCTCTCAAAATGTAGTATAATACTAACTTGGCTTGGGTCAGCAGGTTGGGGATGCTGTTTCATGCTGTCATTTACGGCCTCTTTGGAGAGTGGACACTTTTGACTTGATGAAATTTTTTGATGGTCTCTGAATACTCATTTACATGAGAGAATAGAATAGACTACAGCATTCCAACCCAGCTCCATTTTTGTCCTTTGCTAGGCAAAACACATTTGCTTGAAAGCAAGTTTTGATCAAAATCAGATGTGAGACTAGGAAAAAAAGAAAAAACAAATGAACAAATTGCATATATATTCTCAGACATGACAATATAGTATTTTCCTTTAAGATTCCAGTTGTTTAGAAGCCTGGAAAAATGCTCTTCACTCATCCTGCTCCATGTACCAAGTGTTAAACATTCTCGCTTTTGCTGTACATAGGCACAGCAGGCTCCTCCATTGCTACCATTTAAACCCTTTTTTGCCTTAAAGAAGCAATCCTAAATGTCAGGCTTCCTTACATTGCCTGCTCCAGACAATCTGGCAGCCTCCTGTAGGAAAATCTCCATACTGCATAAAAATCAACGCTGCAAAAAAATCTATTTTATCCTTCACAAACCCGTGCTGTTCCCCTCGATAGAAAGGAACTCATCTGTCTTTCTGTCCAACACTCCCTTCCCTCCAAAGCACAGCAGTTCCACTGTTATAAAATGTAGTATCATAGATCCTTACACAGGGTTCTATGGTATTCTGTGTGGGTCTTCAGAAAATACATTTTAATCAAGCAAAGACAAAGGTGAGCAGAGGAATAATAGAATCATCAGTATAATAATAGAAGGAATAATGTAATCACTGGTGAAGTAAGAGAGTCCTTTAAATTTTTCATTTCATGAAATTATTCTCTGTGATTTCTTTTTTAACAGAAGGGAGGTATATTTTACATTTGCCATTGACAAAGAAATCAAATTGGCTTGCCTTCTACATGAATGACTTAATGCTGGCATTACTGTCTAGATTATTATTAACGTCTGTGCTTTGATGGAAGCTAGATTCCTATTTTATGTGTTCTATCAATATAATGTACACAAACATCTCATCTTGCTGGTACATGACTAATTAAGCAGAAATGCATGCATTTAATATATTATGTAATTAGCTGTGAAAGTCTTTAGTTATGATCAATAAGCAATTTGAGTAATCCTTCATCTGTGCATTGAAATACAGTAAGAACAGAGATGATTTCAAGATCCTTTCCTGCAAATATAAGACAGAGAGGTTCTTCCTTTCTGTAAATTTTTTTTTAGGCTTCTACTATCTAATATCCTTATTAAACAACACAATAACTGACAATACAATAATGACTAGAAAGAAACCAAGGATAAAAATCTTCCTTCCCCATTCTCCTCCTCTTTCCTTCCTGTTGTATAATAAGTTATTATTTATTTTTGCTCATGAGAAAAAGCATCCGCAAAACATGAGTCTGCATTCCTTTTGCACAGGAGGCTTTTTCTTAGGAAAGTGGAAGAAGATGAAAAGTTGGTACAACTTCAGTTACTAATTCTAAAAAAGATACTCATAAAATTAAGAACAAGCTTTTAAAAATCCAAACTAAAATAAATGCAACAGCTCCAGATAGCAAAAATCAAAGCTATGGGCCTTTCTGTATCTATCAGTGAGTCAGCTGGTGAGTTCAAGTACTAGATCAAGATGATATAGGTGTAAATTTTTTTAATATTTTTTTTAAAGTGCATTTAAAAATATTAAATGTATAAAAATTAAATGTATAAAAATATTTTTTAAAGGTCCATTTAGTTAACTCTATAACCCAAAAAATGTTCCGAAATCTTTCTAGTCTAGTTCTTAGCTCTTCAGACTTGCTTACTTTCCCTTTCCTCATTAAAACTGCAGGGGGCTGGCACCTTCCTTATGTCTTTGAGTTCTTACTCAAACTACTGTGAAAAAGAAACTCCTCTTCTTCTGAGAAAGCAAAGGATTTCTCTGATAGCAGTCAGTCCTGGAATCTTGTTCTTCTGTGCTGGACAGGTGAAAAAAAGATTAAATGAGGTTCATTTGACAAAAATAGAACGTGAGAGTGTTTTAGAAATCTTTGGTCTTTGGAATTATGAAGTTGGCATAATCATGTTTGGTGTAAAACAATTAATTTAGACTAGATTTTGAGCTGCAAAAGAAATACATAATCAATGATGTACTAAAACCATCTGAAACAAGGTAAGTACATCTTTATCTGATCACTGGTGTCAAGATCATTCAGGCAAATTCAAATGATAAGCAGTAAATTATCTAGGTGAGTCTGTTCTTCAGATAGTATCTTTGAAGGAATCAAGCTGATGAAGTCCTGGACAGCTTTAAAGCCAACATCCTTTTCACAGTGATTTGGAGACTGATATTTGGAGAATTAATGATTAATTTTCTGACTGAGAACATTTGTGGTTCATTTTTCTACATGGATAAATAAATTATGGATGCAGTTCTCTGCATACATGTGCCATACACAACAGAAGCGCTCAAGCTGTCAAGAGGAAATGTATCTACACATTTTACATTTTAGAACCATAATACAGAAGAGGTTTATTAAGAGTAAAAAATTAATGGCCTGACAGTACAGAATTGTTCCCTTTAATATTGTATGTTTTGGAACATTTTACACAACCCAGTTACAAAAGTGTTAAATGATAGGAGGAACATCATTTTCCTCTGGGAGGTTATCCCTCATATTTAACTGACAGCAATTGCTTTTGCCCTCACATTAAACCTGTTTTCCCTCCTCTTCTTAAGTACACTGAGTTTTTAGTGTCTGAATCTTGAAAAAAACATTTTCCATCTGTCATTTTATACACTTTCAAGAGTTGAAGCCTCTTTCTGTATTTCTCCTTTATTGCTGTTTGTTCCTATAGTGCAAATTTAATACCAGACCTCTGTGAATGTCATGATGGTAACTTCATTTTTGGTAGCATGTCACTGTGCTCTAGATGATCCAGGCACCAAAAGCTGTTTTACTTCTGCATTACTTCAGAGCTTACAGCGAAGAAAATAAAAAAAGAAAAGCTCTATGTTTGGTTATTAGTAGTTCTTCACTGCTTTTTGTTGTTGTTGCAATTTAAGAGAAGGAGGATATTTGTTTTCAACTGAGTAAAAAAATAAAGTATTTTTCTGTAATGTCTTCATCATCTATAATTACTTCCATTACTCTGCAACAGAAACAAAAGGCTTCCTTCTTTGGATATACTTATCCAAGTTGGTTGTTTGGCTGTTTTATTTTTTTTGCATTAGCTGATTACTCCTCAAGTTTTCACTTATTTTTCTGTTACCTTTTTGAATTTGAACTCCTAGTTTCTATGTTTTTCTGTTGTACTTCTCACTAGATTTTTTTGAGGCAAGACATGTGGAATACTTTGCTCTCTAATTCTCTATATATTGTCACTTAACTGTAAGGGGTTTTGACTTTCTTGCATCTGCCTCATCCACGCAAGGATGCTGCAGAGGATATAAAAACCAGTTAGAAATGAAGCAACCCAAACCAACAAAATTCTGCTTTGCATGGGAAAAGCTAATGTTTGGTAAACTGGACTTCAATTCATGGTACACTATTTCTCACTGATAGTTCACACAAAAAGAACAGAACAGGACACAAAACTGGTGTAAATTTATTCCTGAATATAGGAGCACCCAGGCTTAGAAGCCCTGTGCCCATGATTTGCATAGATTTTTTTTTTCAGTGTAACAAGTATTAGCTCATCTCTGGAACTGTGAATCCAGAGAGAGGTGGCGTTGGTGTGCCAGACTTGAAGAGCCTGCAGACCTTAAGCCTGAAAACCTTCTGTAGCTGTCAGTGCAGATGGGGAAACCAGTCAATATCCACAGGGAAACCTGCAGCTCTGTGGTCTTATGCTATATTTTTAATTGACCATTCTAAGAGAATGAAATTTTATGGTTAATGGCTTAAACATGGTTTTGATGGATTTTCCAGGAATGATGGCAATACTGTATAAAGAAGCTGTGACCACATAAGCCCATCCACTCCTGACTGGAACCTTGTGTCATGATCCATCCTTACGAACGGGGTTTGTGACAGTGCGTGGATTGATCTCAGGGTGCAAAAACCGACACAGCACAGGGGATTTGCAGTAATAATCAAAACAAATACACCTTTTTTGAATGACCACAGCAAAATGCGGTAGAGGGATTAAGGGAGAGAAAAAAGATAGAGAATGAGGGAGAAAAGAATGAGAGAAAGGGGGATATAGCTACCAAACGTAGAGACGACGTCCTTTGTCCAGTCCAGCTGAGGATCCGCCTGTTACATCGGGGAGATCTCAAACTCTCTAGCTAACTCAGAGGTTTTTATTATGATAATTCTATTGAACATTGTGATAGGGGGGAAACAGATACAATAAGGAATAGATGTAACAGGTAGTCCATGTTCTCAGCAGTAAGTGAGAGTCATTGCCATTCCCATGATGGCAGCTGAGGAGGTGCCATGATCCATCCAACACCCCCAGAGCCTGACCAGACTCATTGCTGAGGCCTTGCACAGAGCTCTGCTCCTGATGCAAAGGGATGCAGCACATCCAGAGGCTGCTGTCAGACATTGGGCCAAAATTATCCCCTCCAGGGTATTCCACTGAACTCTATTTCATGGGACTCTCACCACCATGAACATCAGAAGAAGCAGATCAATGGCATTTTGTCAGGTGTCACAGACATCTTGTATGAAAAATCCTTTCCTTAGGATTTTTCCTCCTCAGAAGCTGGGATGCCTCAGGAACAAAATGCAAACATTGATTATCTGCTTCTGTGGAATGCAACAGGTGCATCTGTGATTGGCCCATGTTGGATATTTGTAATTAATGGCCAATCACAGCCCAGCTGGCTTGGACAGAGAGCTGAGCCACAAACCTTTGTTATCATTCTTTGTTATCATTCTATTCTTATCTAGCCTTCTGAGGAAATCCTTTCTTCTATTCTTTTAGTATAGTTTTAATGTAATATATATAATAAAATAATAAATCAAGCCTTCTGAAACATGGATTCAGATCCTCGCCTCTTCCCTCATTCTGAGACATCTGTGAACACTGTCACAGGGTCTACGTAGTGATGATATTTTCTACTTAATCTTTCTTAGTCTCTTTTCTTCCCCCTTTTTTTTTTTTTTTTTTTTTTTTTCTCTTTCTCTCTCTCTCTCTCTCTTCCTTTTACCATTAAATAAAGTCCATACTATTAAATTAGGCATCTGGTCTCATTTGGATCTTAAGTCTGTTAGAATCATCTCTCTAATGATTTTAATAACAGGATCGTAACAACCAGTACAATTATTTCACCCTGTGCTCTATCACAGCATAACTTCCTGGAGCAGACAATCCTTACCAGTTTACAATGTGAAAAAACTGATTTATAGCAACCATAGAAACCAATCTCTTTGTATAATAATATATGCATAGGGAAATATAACCTCTGCCTGTGTGCGTAGAGCAGTAATTCAAAGCAGCAAGACGCGGCCTGTCTGGGTATGTGCTGATGCCAAAGAAGGAATTTGATGGACACAGTCCCCCTGCAACCAATCCACTGCCTTCTGCTTCCCTCTAGGAACCAGTGGCACTGAGACACTCCTTGCTCCCACGGCCACATAATCACTTCATCTCTGTGAAAACTGAGGATGCAGATTTCCATCTGTTTTAAAGGCAAAAGCAGAGAGCTACAAACCCAAGGTGATGCCAGGCGGGGTCTCTGTGCAAATCACAAACAGGACAGGGCTGCTGTGGAACGGGCCTTGA
>JAHXMQ010003319.1:43303203-43318531 GCA_020466415.1 Ammodramus savannarum pratensis
CTGCTGCTGTGGAATGCAACAGGTGGATCTGTGGTTGGTGTCATAGAGTTGTTTCTAATTAATGGCCAATCTCAGTGAGCTGGCCTAGACTCTCTGTCCGAGACACAAACCTTTGTTATCGTTCTTTGCTATCTATTCTTAGCTAGCCTTCTGGGGAAATCCTTTCTTCTATTCTTTTAGTATAGTTTTAATATAAAATATATATCATAAAATAATAAATCAAGCCTTCTGAAACATGGAGTCAGATCTTTGTCTCCTCCCTCATTCTAAGACCCCTATGAACATCGTCACACACCTTGACTTTCAAACCCTTCTATAAGTAAATGTGAGAATTAGATACGTAAAAATCATTTAATTTTCTTGGGTGAGGCTGAGTTCTAAATCTGTGTGAAAACTCCAGCTGTGGCTGGGCAGGAATTTGGAGCCTAGCTGATGCAGAATGTGTTGGTAGATTTTCACAAACATGACTGGACTTCTGGGATACATTCCTTGAGCTTTTTTGCGGCATCAGCCTCATGACATGGTTGAGACAATTGAAGGATGGCAAAGCTCACATACAGCCAGCAGCAGCCAAAGATTTCTGTGTTACAGAGCATTTCAAAAACCTTCTAGCCAATAGCATATTGCTAAAGCTTACAAACTATTGTTCTAGCCAATCACTAAAAGTACATGTACACCTCCTTCACATAATGTTTTCTTGCATGCCTTCTATTAACAATACACAATACTTCATTATTAAACTTAAAATCTTCTACTATATTCCATATTGCAGGGAAAAATAGAAATAATGGTTTACTTACATCTGGAAGTCTCAAAGCTGGAGCTCACATGAGGGTACTCTCTAGTGCAGTCTTCAGGTCTATCTTAGCCAAGCCAAAAACTAAAGCTGTAGTTTCATGTCCTTGCTTGCTGTACTATCGCAAATTTTTCTACTTTCAGAGTTTGCAGCTGCAGCTAGGTCTAATTTCCATGCTCTTTCTGTTTCTAAGGCCAACTTTCCCATCTTTCTGAAAGTCTTTTTACCTTTACTATTTCCCACAATTCCCCCACTTGGTACAACTACAAAGAAACTCTCTTAACTTGGTCGCTCATTGCAAGAAAACGTATGCTTTAAGACTTTTACCCCAAGTATTTGATTATTGCTTGTCTTTCTGGAATACAATTTCTATCATTATTCAAGGATCCAATCTGGAAATAGAAATAAAATGATACCACAAGTCAATTCCTTTCGTTCACTGATGTGATTTCTCAGACATTAAATCCCAGCGAGCATGGAAACTGGAAGTGGCATAAAGACAAAAAATCCCAACATACTTAGAATGCATTAAAATACAAAAAGAACATTTTCTTTGCTCCTATAGTTATTATAGATTGGAAAAATGAACCTTAGAGAATCACCTGATAAAAAGTATTTACAAATTGCCTGTGTTGTAATAGGATAATATACTTAAATTTTCCTTTTTTTGTTTTCCCCAATGTTTTTGATGATTCTTGAGCCTCTCATTTCATCATTAGCATTATTTTTCACAATGAAATATATATTTTGTATTTATAAATATATAATATATACATATCTTGTATATCTGTATAAATTCCAGATTTAAACATCATAAAACCTTCAATACTCCTAGTTTTGTTTCTGTACCTAAAAGCCTGGTGAAAGCCCTATGGAAAAAAGGAATCATTGTAACTTAGAGTGAAAAAAGTTTTTTTTTTTTGGTTGTTTTTTTTTGTTTTTTTGTTTTTTTTTTGTTTTTTTTTTGTTTTGTTTGTTTGTTTTTTTTTTGTTTTTTGTTTTTTGTTTTTTGTTTTTTTTTTTTCTGGTGTAATCTAAACTTATTTTTCTAGCTTATACAATTAGACTAATTTTTTATTAAATTTAGCCTAATTAAATTTAATAATTAATTGAAAGTTTTAAAATTTAGAGGTTTTTATTTCAAAACTTGTGTTGACTGTTTTTAATTCTACATATTTAAGCAGCCTATGTTAAACAACATGAAACTGTATCTTCCATGTTAGAAAAAAAAATGATTTTTTTTTATGGTACTTATATTTTGTTTTCCTGCACACTGAGTAAAAGATTTGGGTTAAAAGGAAACATTCATGAACTCATGTGGTAAATAAATATAATTTAAAATATTTTCAAAAGGCAATTAATGATATTTATTGATATTGAAATGTGTAAATTCTACTGATATTGTAGAAGCAGAATTTAAAAAAAAAAAATCTTTACCATCTCTATAGAACTTTTCTGGTTTTCTCTTATGTGATCTTGTGACAATTTTGATGTTGGTGTATTTTGTAAAATACTTGATTAAAATGATACAAAACAGGTGTTAAACTTTCTTCATTATTTTAGAGTTGAGGGTGATTAGAAACCTATTCAGTACGTTAAGTGCTTCAAAGCACCCCTTTATATGCTTTTGTTTGCTATCTGTAAAAGGTTTTTATTTTGTCAGCCCTGAAAACTAAAGCATGAGATCTGTATCTCACAATGGGTTCTTTGTTTTTCAAGCCTCATCAGTCCTGGTAATAAAAGACAACTTGGAATTCACTTTTATGTACTTGGGGGTAGATTCTCTCTTCTTTTATTTATTTTTTTTGTGTGTGTGTTTATGTATATTTTCTCTATATTATCACTCAAACACTCTGATACTACTTGCTGAATGATTATGGGGTTCAGAGTTACACAAGCAAAACAGACACAGAATGCTTTTGAATTACTGATGGAACTGCTTTATGAGGAAGTCCACAGGAAAAAGAAAGGGTGGAATTTCTAAATTCCTTTCAAAACACTCATTCTCAAGGTTTAATTTTTCTCAATTTTTTTGCTGTTGTCAAATTTACATTCATAAGGAAGCCTGAAGTAAGCTTGCTAATTTGAAATGGTGCTTTTACAAAAGGGTTTAGCAGGGTATTGTTAATTTCCTTTTTATTTCATTGAACATATTGAAATAAGGTAAGATTGAAATGACCAAGGAACATCTACAGCTGTCCCTATTTTATATGGAAATTCAACCTAACATCAGTCCCTCCCTAAATGGTCACACTGTCTTGAACACAAGATCTTCATCCATTTGACAGAAAAGTTTTAGGGTAACTGAAGCATGTAACTTTGTATCAATTGCTATCTCACAAATATTTATAGGTAACTGAATTTTCCAGCTGAAAAAGCCAGACTGAAATGATATTTGCAGCTCTGATTTCATGAGGTCTTTTTTTCTTAGCACAGTGCATTATTAGGGAATGAAGATAAGAAAGTGATCAGAAATTTGTGATCTTAAGCAGCACAGGGATTCTTAAAAGACTGAAATCTCAGCAAAACAAGCAGGAAAACTTCTGCTTCAAATAATCATGAAATTCAAGAGGTGTCCTGGATCCTTCCAAAATGCATATGATGTGATGTATTGCCATCACTTCTGCCCACAGACTCTGCCTGCTCCCCTGTTATAACCTTGCAGATCTCCCACCCTTTCCACATGGTTCCTCTGACAACTCCAGCTGGCTTTCACCAACTCCCAGCAGGGGAAATTTGCTTGCTTTATCTCACCAAACAGAGGCAAGGGGCTGGGGCTCAGTAAAGCTGGCTATGCAAAGAACCACTTGAATTCAGTCAGAAAAGGTCAGCAGTGGTTTTGAAAAGCAAACGTGGAGGAATGAACAGCTGACTTCTTTCTGATTGGCATTTTTAAGTGTCAGGCAGATACTGCAAACAGCACAAAAGGCAGATCTAGAACAAGCTCATCTTGTTTCCATGAAAAAATAAAAGCACTCAATAGTTTAAGCAAAGCAAGTGGTTTCAGACAAGATCCTGATGGATGGTGGGAAAGAGGAGAGAACCATCCTGCCATGATGCCTGCACACTAATCTCACTAATTAGTGACAAATTCCCACTAGCTCCCACCAGTGGAAACACTGTGAAACACATAGAAAACACATAAGCACAGAGAAAACCTTCTCAAAGTAAGTCTGTGTGGCATTAGATCTTTCTACTTACAGGTTACTGTGATAGTTTTGTGTCAAAGTTTTCATACCAACAGCTGCTTCATTCTACCATCGTCTCTGTCATATTTTCTGAAAAGTCCCTTTGCCAGGATTTCTTCTCCTGGGAAGCTGAGAAACCTCAGAAAATAATGAAAACAATAATTATTTCTCCTGTGTTTGCTGCTTTGGAATGTGGTCTGGAGAAGACAGGTGCATGCTTGATTGGTTTCATGAGAATTGTTTTTACTTAATGACCAATCACCATCAGCTGTGTTGGACTATGAGGAGTCATGAGTTTTCCATTATCATTCTCGTTAAGCCTTCTGTCTGTATGCTTTCTCTATTTTTCAGTATAGTTTTTGTATAGTAATAATATAACATAACATAACATAACATAACATAATACAACATAACACAATACAATGTAACATAATATAATATAATATCAGCCTTTTGAGAACCTGGAGTCAGATTCCTCATCTCCCACCTTGACATATTTCTGTGCTCTAACATTTACACTTTCAGCTGTCTGCTGGGAAAAAAAAAAAAAAAAAAGAAAAAAAAAAAAAAAAAAAAAAAAAAAAAAAAAAAAAAAAAAAAAAAAAAAAAAAAAAAAAAAAGAAAAAGCTGGATTCTACATGTTAAAATGCATCTTTCAAATCTTGAGGTTGTACTGGTGGACGGCCCAGCTGAGAGATGGTACATTATAAGTTTTTTATAGAACAGATTTTTAGTGTTTAGTTTCTTTTTTTAACAGATTTAATATGTCAATTATTACACAGGAAAATTTTGTAAGAGTCCACATGTGAAATGATTAGAGCATTTACCACTAATTGCACCTACTGTTCAATATTTATAATCACTAAGAAAGGTGAACTATCAACAGCAATATGATTGAATTAATGGAATTCAGGATCTAGAAATTAAGAACATTTTCTATCAAAATTAGGTACTCTGAGGATATGGATAAAAAATAAAGAATTAAGGAGGGAAAGGAAATAAAAAAAAATTATTATTAGGAAGACTGTGAGAATAATTTCTCTTTTGTAACCTGGTACTACCTACAAGAAGGTGAATGTAGCAAGCAATTTTTAAGAGTAGCTAAAGGCTTAAGCACCTTGTAAAGAAGAAAAAAAAATCAAATAAAACGGTCACAAGTGATAGTCCTTTACTATCAAGAAAACTGACCTTTGCATGAAAAACCCTTACACAAATACTTAGATTCCAATGTGATTTCAAAGGTTATGAGGGAAAAAAAGGGCACAGGTCAACTTAAACGTTCTGAAAATTGGTGTCATCATAACTATTATATATCAATTTCATTTAATACCAAACACATTCAAGATCATTTAAGATTACCTACCTGCTGTTGGTATTCTGAACCACGTTTTGAATATTCAATTCCATCTCCATCCACTGGAGACAGTTTCAAAGGTTCACTGCCCTAAGAACAAAAGTCTTTGCTGATGCATTTTGATAGGATAATGCTAGAAAGGAAAATATACACACAGTAATTACACATCCCAGTATCTGGGAGGGGATAACACAGACTCCTCACAGGCTGAGTTTCAGCTTCTCCCCATTGCCTGCCACTGAGTGCCACTAAAAAGAGCCTGGCTCCACACCCTTACCAGGCACATCAAAATTAGCTTTTTAAGCAGCTTCAGATTCATAAAAAAAGAGGAAATACCTTTATAATTTTCTATGACATGACATGCACTGATGTCTACTGTCTTCAACAACTAACATGAAAACCTTCATATTTCTCAAGACCAGAGGCAAAGTCACAGAAAAGAAACCAAAAAAATTTTTACTGGTAATGTTTCTTCAGCTTAAAAAAAGTGATGATTAAAAAGGCTTTATTATAAAATGTAACTTATAATCATCACTATTTTATTTTTAGTGTATATATTGCTATGTGCCTAATTCCACATTTGCATGCAGAAATTCAAGGCAAGTACTTGGAATGGTTGTTTTTCAATATCTGTGTTTCATGTAGCATTTTAATCTACTTAACCAACACTGACATATTGAAAAAATCAGCCACCTAACTTCTTTGGAAGAGTTATGCTCTTACAAAACAAAAATATTTTTGTTTAGTTTTCCTGCAATGCTTCTCAGAAAAGCTTAGTATCCTTTCTAAAATTCGCTATGGTCAGTGGCATTGCAAATAAGCTCATTAATGCATTTTGCATTCTCAAATATTACATTTGTTCAACAGATTTAAAAATGTGTAACTCCACATGCTCATTAACTTCATCAGTTTGGTTAGGAGGCTGTCAACCTTGTCAATTATATTATTTCAGAGACTTCCCTTTTATTTTTCCTCCCGTATTTTCTAAGCTTTCTGATCATGAGCTGCAAAAAATTTTTTCTATGGCCTCACTTTGTCTGCAAATAGCCTTGTTTGAAAGAATCTCCCCTTTAATTTTTCATCAGACTTTGTAGTGCACAGGTAGTATATCTTTATTATTCCTGTGTTACTTTCCATCTTTTATGGATTCAATTTTCACTATGTATTATATTCTGCAGACCTATTGTCCTTTTCACCTCCTCAGTTCACCCTTCTATTCTGTCTTTTTTACCTATAAGCCCCTTCTCCCTTACTGTGACCTTTTCCAGTCTTTTGAAATCTCCTCTGTATGTGCCTGTCCTTCAAGTCACACTGTTACCCTTCAAATAATTTTGCTGACTGCAGCCTGGACCTCTGTTTGAAGACTTTATTCTAAACTATGTTTCAGACATAATTTCATTGAAGACAACCCAGAAAAAAAAAAAAAAAAATCAAGTATCTTTTAATCTGAGAACCTACCAAACCAGGGAAAGGATCCCATGCCGTTCAGGGCTCTGATTACTGCCAAAGAAGTGTGGCTTTCTCTGAAGAGTTTCAATAGTCAGAAGGCAAAACTGCTGAACTTCACTGGAAAGAAGGCTGGAGAGAGAAAAAATGAGGATATTCAAGTAACTCACTTAAAATATAACTATTTAATTAATGTCCCACTTCATATTTTCGCATGATCCCAGCTGAAGATTTTCAATCAGTTCTGTAAAACCCGTGTGTAGCCTCACCGATGAAGAGATGGAATAATGTGTTTAGCACTTTAGCTCTGCTAGCTGCCACATGCAGATTAAGCAAGTTTGATCTTTAAGCTTTGATTCTGTCAGAGAACTTTCCAGGTAGTTAAGCAATAAGTGTGACTGTATTTTATGGGATATAATGCCATTTTCTGGGGCACTACGCTGACCTCGTGTTCACCAAATGCTCGCAAATGAGCAAACCTTCTTAAGGGGCTGCAGCCTTACTCTGTCACTTCTCATTTTCACTTCATGCTTATCACTGCAATTTCAACTGTGAAAACTTACAGATCAAATACTGAAAAAGGAACGTGCTGTGTCCCCAGGAGCAGCCTGGCATGTCCTATTTCCTCCTGGTATTCTCCCACTTGCTGAAAAAATAATATTTTTCGTGTGCAAAATTCTGTACATGCCTTAATACCTCAGGTGTTTGAATTTGAATTTGCTCCTTCCTCATCCTCTTATAGTACAAGCCTGATCTAGAATCAAATGAATAAAGCATTGGAATCAGGAAATAGAAAATAGACTGGAAATTTTAGAGGATACACAACGTTGGTCTAATACAAATCGAAACAGAAAACACATTTAATGATAACTGTTTCATTGTTATAGCTGATGATGTTATAATAAAAGATACAACTCACAAATGTTCATTTGCCCACTACACTAACAGTACATATGGTAAAGCCATCTGAATCAGTCAAGAAACTCAACTTCAATTTCCTTTGTTAGTTTTCAGCTTTTGTACATGGCCTTTTGCTAATTTTTGTCATGTCCTTTTCCACTCCTATTCAGTTTGGGAATTGTTTCCTTGTAATTTAGAGCTATGTGCATACATCTGTGACTCTTGCACATTTTTAGCCACTCTTACCCAGTATTTGTAGGCAGCTCCAGTCTGGTGACACAGGAGCTGGCAATAGTTGGAACTAGACTTTTGGAATTTATAAAAAGCTGTTCCATTTTATGGAGTAGGGGCAGGAACTTTTCTGATACAATAAAAGCAATATCAAATAAGCACCTCATTATGTCCTTATGGATTCTATTTTAGGGTATGACTAAAAAGAATGATAAACTACAAATTAATAGCTACCATATTCTTAACTTACAGTTATTTTAATGTATCTGTTTGAATCATTAATTGTCAAAAACAATGACATGGCATAACTGGGTCTAGTAGTTTAATGCTAAGATAAGAAGAGGCTTCATAATAACGCTGTTAACTTCTAAAAAGCTCTGTCAGTTCCCTTTATTACTGAGGATGAAATTTCAGCTCACAAGGAACATTTTTTCAACACCCATGCAGTGATAATCCAGGTAAAAAGAGACCTATTCAATTCAATCCATTAAGCTGAAAAGTGTGTTGAAGAATTCTATTGCAATTTACTCCTTTTTTGTGAACTAGGAAAAAAGGAACCTTGCATTAAAGCTTATTTTAAGGCATTTTATGGATTTTTTTTGTTTTCTTTGAAGGTTTTACATCTTGTAATCTATTTCATTGCTGAACATATTTTCCTAATGCAAGTGGATTGTTTCACCCTTTTGAGAGCTGAAACTGTACAATATTGTTAGAATGATTTTCTAACTATTCAGTTAGGAAAAAAATAATCAAAATTAATATAAGCTATATGTGTATTGAAATAACATTAAGGAAAACTTAACATGGCATTCTCAGGAGCTGAATTATACCTAAAATAGTTTGATAGCAGTTTCATGCCTTATCCATGGAAACACTGATATTTCTCTTTCCCAAACAAGAGGTACAAAAACAGAAGAGCTCATGACTTAATAGCAGAATTCTTCATACTTGGATTTAAATTACTATATTTTCTAGAGGAAGATAAAACCAGAAAAACAAAAGTGATTTTCAACTATTCAAGAAGTATTTCAGCATCTCACTAAGGAAATAATAAAAAGGAAAAAAAAAAAAAAGGATAAAAAAAGGTTTTTTAAAATATGTGAAATATAGAAATCAATGTAAACACTTTAACAACCAACATAAAGAACTGTAGCTATTATTGACAAAGTCAGAAAATATAATTGAACTCTAGCCTATCCCTTAATACAAATCTCACTGTTTTGTAACCCATGTCTGATGTTCCTGTTCCAGTAAAAAAATGTTTTCCAAAATTTTAAAATGCAACTGATAAAATTTTTCACTGTATGCAAATATACAACATTTCCTTTTAAAGAACTCAGATAAAAATGGGAAATGATAGATGCTGAATTTTCTTGTAAGACTCACCTAAAATTTTTATGGTTATGAGTTGCATTATTAGTTACTACTGTACTTATGAGAATTGTTAGTCATTAGCCATTTATTATAATTTATAAAGACATGAAGAAATAAAACTTTAATTGAAGTCTAACCCTTAAATATTGGTGAATAATTTAATTTTCTTTAAGAATGTACACTAAGTGATTTCTCTAGAAGATTACTACTTTTCTATCCTTTTTTCTTATAGTCTACCCTTATTTCTAGCACTTTCAATATCTCCCAATATTAATTAGGAAAAATGCTGTTAATTTGCTTGGTTTCTCATAAAAATTTTGCTCCTGTGCTCCAGTGTATGGTGCATCACTGCATACAAAAATTCTAATAAATGAAATAGGATTTTTTGAAGGCAGTAAGTCTTGTTCTTTTGTATTCAACACTGCATTGTCTCAACATCTTAGACTAGAATTGATATATATTTCTGTTTATGATTGGGAAGGTGAATTGTGTGTTTATGCCAATACATATAAATGATAAAAGCTTCAATGCGTCTTTCTCTCCAGATGAAACATCCATACACCTGCAGTAAACATTTAATTCAGCTAGTAAAATCCTGAAACCACTTTAAGCTACTTTATAACTTTGTCTCTGTCAAATGACATTTTTCATACTCTATTTTACTTATTCTGAGTTATTTATGTTAAATTATATCAAGAGGAGATTTAGAATGAATGACAATAAGGTTTCCATGGAATAATCAGACATCTGTTGTTGTTTTTCACTCAAAGGCATGTTTCTGAACTCAGATTTTTAAAAAACCTTCTTCCATCTTTCAAAAATCCATCTTTCTACAGTGGAGAAACAACACAGAAGTGATACTCTGTAAGGATTATTTTGCCCCATAAACCCAAAGATTGAGTTGTGAATGTATTATTTTGAGGTTACAGTTCAAAGATTTCAAACTTAATTAAAGGATTTTTCATCTACCTCTGTGGATTGTGATTGAAAATGTGTGTTGGAGAAAGGCTGGCCATAGCTGTTTAAGCAGAGGACAGTCAATTTAGGCATAATTATTCTTTTTATTTAATTTTATTTTTTCTGCTTGTCATTACAGTTCTTCAACCCTGAGTTTATTTTCAGTGACTTTACTTCCCCACCAGTTACAACTGAGTACATCATCACCCAATCTCAGCAAAGCATAAAATATCTTGAGCTAAACTATATTTGTTTGCTTTTAGCTTGTTTTCCCAAGGAAAATGTAGATCTCCTCTGGGTCATTTCCTCAGTACACCAAGTATATATACTGCAGGAACTTGCATGCATAATTGATAAGGTGGGAGAGAAAGAGGAACAGAATCTTAAGAGTGTTCATGTAATCTAATCACATTTTTGTGGGAAGTTTTCATAAAAACATATATAAATAAGCTGTCTCCAGTCCTCGTGTCATTCCCCTTTCACTTCCCACCGACACACACTGGAAACACAATGTTTCTCTGGATGTGAAAAACACTTCTTCTGCATTCAAAAATACACGCCAACATGCATTAAAAATTTACCCAGTTTTCGCAGTAGGATATACTTTTAATGTAATGCAAATTTTGCTTGTTAAAGGTCATTTTCTTTCCCAGAAGGTTCATGAGCTCAGCCCTGGACTGAACCTGGTCCTCTCTGGGATTTGGCTCTGCAGAACTGACTAACCGTGAAATCCATTCCAAATCAGGCACAGATCAAGGTTTCAAAAAGGCAGGCAAATACACTGCTCTTCTTACACACACATGAGGACCTACATTTCATACCTGAAAACAGGTGTCAGAATCTATAAATAAATTTATTTATTTATTCATTAATCAAAGACCACACCTAGTAAATTAAAACTAGAGGGCAATTTTACACATAGCCATTTTCCGAACAAAGCTATGAAAGAAACGTTTAAGAAAAAAGAAAATCAGAAAACTTTAGAACTTGGCTGATATGGAAACACAGACAAAGAAACTATTTGATATCTAGTACTGTGAGGTTTTTCCCTAGGTCTTAGAAAAATAAAGAAAATACAAAGCACATAACTTTGATCCTCATTGTAGCTAGTAAACACTGAGCTACAACTACTTGCTATCTAAGTATCAATGGTGTGAGGAAAAAAAAAAAGACCTTTTTATTTTTTTTTTTTTATGGGGGTCATTATGGATCATATGCTGGCACGTGCTGAATTTCCACTCACTCCCTCTCTCCACTAAGAAAATGTAAGTAATTTTTTTCTAGTAAAACTTTAGACTTTGAAAATTAAAAGTAGAGGGCAATTTTGCACACAGCCATTTTCAGAACATAGCTATGAAAGAAACGTTCAAGAAAAAAGAAAATCAGAAAACCTCAGAACTTGGCTGATATGGAAACACAAAGAAACTCTTTGATATCTGGTACTAGGAGGATATAAAATTAACTGCTTCAGCACGAGGCACTGGGAAAAAACTGTGTTCATGGACTGCATAATTTAAAAGATTGTGCAGTTAAAGATCTGTAAAACTCTTCATAGCATTCTAACTGGAGTCTCCATAAAGCCTATAAACTAGATGGCAGCAGAAAATTATTAGACCTGCATTTACAGCTTTGCTTATTATAGCACTGTTATTTTCACACCATTATTAATAGAACTGAGGCTAAGTAAGCATAGCTCCTAAGTAGCAGCAAGCATTTGCATGACATTCTGCATCACTGCTAGTCAATACAAGCTTTTGGAGAAGAGTAAGCAAGACAAAGATCTTTATTGGGGCAAAAAAAAAAAAATATATATATATATTTTTGGGGTTGTATGGCTGTTTTATAAGGAAAAAGAACCCCTGTTGATGCAGCAAATGATGCATAGGAACAGGATGGCAGAAAATTTCCATTTGTTTTTATTTCTTGATAACACTCACAGCTGAAGTGGAGGAAGGAAAACAAAAGTAAACATGAAAAAAACAAAAACAAATATCTGAAAGCATGCTTGCTTTCACCCAGGGAAAACCACCCAACTTTGTCTGGATCTTAAATGCAATGGTAAAGACAGTTTCATCATGAGAGCATCTCATGTGCTCAACAAGACTTTCCAATACTTATATCTAACATTATCTTAGCAAAACAGATAGAAGAAGGAAAGAAAATTCTCATTAACTGTGAAGAGAAAACCTCCCAAATAACAGTTGCAAAATGTACTCTTAGGTTGTTTTTTATTTTATTTTTGATACTTATATTTAACTTTCCCATGCTTCGCAGGCAGATGTTCATTTTATCTGGATTAAAACTGTCAGATCCCACAAGCTGAGTTGAATCTGCTCAACCTTCCTTTTTTTCATGTGTGTGTGAAATCTTAACTCATCTATGTTGTCTGAACAACATCATCGTTATATTCAGACAGAGTAATACATCAGATGAAATAATTATTAATAAATTCTCCTTCATTTTTTTCCAGATGGACTGACAAAAGCTTTTCATGCAAACTCTACTAACCTATTTGCCAAGAATTTTTTTTTTTTTAAATGATATTATTATTTTTCTGATAATTTTGGAGGTGGCCAAAGGATTTCAAGACTGATTGTATTGTTTTTCAATTTTCTGAATGTTTATGTGGGAGTAATATATGATTTTGAAGATGGGTTATCTGACAAGAGGGGTATTTAATGGCCTTTCTCTCTTGCAGACTTTTGCAATTGTGGTTTAGACAAAATGTGGTTTAGACTAACAATGGCAATAAATTCTATTAAAACCCAACTTCAAGTTATTCTTTCATAGACTTCAGGGCTTCCAAACAATAATCCTCACATGTTCATATAAGCACAATTACATGTGCTAAAAATAATTTTAAATTCTTTCCTCATAATTAACTGAAAAAATCCTCACAAAGAATCGCTACAAAATAAAATAATAAAATAACAATGAAATAAAAAAAAAAAACTTTGATTAAAAATCAACTCTACTGGGTTCTTACTTGCATCTCACATATACGCAAACTATTAAACAATTTTTTAAAATTAAAAATTGCATCCAAAATAATGAGAGGGTAAATGAGTTTGTGTGGAATGAAAAAGACAGAAAGCAACAGAAATAAGTAAAATATGTGTACTGGGGATGCTGCATATTCCTTATCCACATTATGTACAAGGAATTATCCATTAATATATGTTGCAAAAGCAAAAGACAATGACCAAGAAACAATGGATAGTAGAGATGAGAATGGAAGTCAAATCTTGCTCCTGACTTGAATTTAAAAAGAAAAACAAAAAAAAACTTACATTGAAGTAACAAAAATTATATAGATTGTAAGCCAGAATCAACACTGACATTTGTGCTGCTTATCTACACTTGACAGACAACAGTGAGAGATCTTCAGTTGCAGCTCTGTGGTTACACCAGTCTTCTTTACATATTTTTACTCTCATAAAATATCAGCCTCGAAAACTTAACTCTTCCAAAAGCTATTTTCCTTTCAGAGGCAACGTATCCAAGCTATTTGAATCAAATCCAGAAGGGAAAGAAGGAAAGTAATCCTTCTTTATTTATCTGAATATGTTGAGAACTTACTGATCATGTATTTAGTTTTCAATTATACATTGAGTAATTAAATGCATAGAGTAATTTGTGGAAAAAAGATGTTCTGTGTGAAGAAAGCTCTTCTTGAGATCTGACTTTTTGGCTAAGGGTAAATAAGGAGGAGAACAGAGAAAAATGAATGTGTTAAGAACATTGTCAGACAGGTTCTGGACTAGAACTGCATGTACAGGTGAATTTTCTGGACAGTTTGATTGTCTTTGGAAGTCTCCATATAAATACCTTTTAAGTACTGAAAAAAATTCTTGAAAACACAGAGTTAAATGCTTTTCTCCATTACATAAAAACTGGGCAGATTAGGTACCTTCTCTTAAATTCAAACTTTTTCTAACATCTCAGATTGGGCACTTCTATCTTTTTTGGAAACATTCAAGTCTGCCTTTGAAGAAAGTTCTGCAGACTGAATGCAGGAGGAAAAACAGGGAACCTTTCACTTATAGAAAATCTCTCTGGTTTTGTTTGAAGTGTCAACCTTTCAATACAATTTCTTATGATAAGGTAGTTTCATCAGCGTGGACTGCTCAGGAATAATATTCTGTTATTAATTTATGTTTACTTAAATAAAAATCAGGACATTAAATTAATTAAATCAAACAGACTTTCTTGAAAGCAAAACAGTGATTCGAAATGCCGAAGGTGTGAGATTCACTCTTGCCTTTTGAGGTAGCATTTCAGATATAAACTTGAAGAATTAAAAGGTGAGTATGTATTATTTTCTCAAGTTTATCAGTTTAACAAGTCCCATTGTTCCATTCAGAAATTCTGTCACAGATGTCTGAAATTGCTAAATTATTTATATATTTATCTTTATCTCCAACATGCAGGACAGTAATTTAAATAAATTGACTCACTTCTGTATAACACAATTCAGCAGGAAAATGTATTTCTAAAGGAAAAGAAATTATTTTAAATACTTCAAATAATCCAAAAGGCTACTTATAAAAATAAACAATGAACTTCTGAAGCAGACATTAGGATTCATCTCACCGAGACTGAATCTAAACTCTTAGCACATCATTCCTTATTTTTTCTGGCTAATGTCAAAAACCCAGTAATTATAGTAAAAATATAGTTTTGGAGTGGTGGGGGGGAAGGGAATAGTCCCATGTTGATAATCCTGCTTAGAACTGTTTCACAAATTAGTACAGGAACTTGCTTGACAAGCATGTAACACTCTATTGTAAATTACTGGCACAAGTTCAAAGTAGATAGAGGAATAATGAAGAGCAAAAAGTAAACCTGAACAAACAAAAAGTAGCATCAACTGCCTTTGCTAATCCTCCCTGTTAGAAGCAATGGATATGTTGTGCAAGCACAAGCAGTAAACAGCTGATCTGCTGGGGGATGGAAGAACAACTGCAGAAAAGAACCTGCACACCCAAAGCAGGAAGCAGAAAGAATTTATGTACCTCCTCCAGAAAAAAAAATTTGGTTAAATGTCACAGACATCTTTTATGGAAAATCCTTTCCTTAGGA
>JAHXMQ010003319.1:43318631-43348554 GCA_020466415.1 Ammodramus savannarum pratensis
CTTCTGAATCATGGAGTCAGATCCTCATCTCTTCCCTCAACCAGAGATCCCTGTGAACACCGTCAAAATTAATTTATTTTGGGGTAGGAAAAAGGTTAGGAAAAGGACACAAAAAGTTGAAAAAAATATAAAATTGTTTAGGTTGGAAAAGACCTCCAAGGCCATAGTGATAGTGGAACCCTGGAAAAATAGAATCTAAATAGATGGAATCTAAAATGTTAGGCTTTGTGCTTTCCCAGATCAACTGCACCTGCGTAAGCAGTATGATAAATATATAATTGTTAGATGTGATGATTGTTTAGTAATTAAATGTAATTATTATATAACCATAAGAAGAATAGTGAGAAAGTATGTTGGAAATTCAGAGAGGGGCTAAATTTATGTATACAATAGAACAATATAAGTTTAATAATTAACATGAAAGTTATGTAACGATAGAGTATAAAACATGATCATTTCGGATGTATGGTCGGAGTCAGATTTGGGTTGAATATACCCCGATTCCCAGAGCTCTTAATAAAAACCACCGCATATAATCCCCCGTGATTATGTATTTTTGAACGCTAACAATAGAGTGGATGACCCTATTGCCAAGCCATGACCAAACCATGTCCCCAAGTGCCACATCTCCATGTGATGTAGATGAACGTGGCTCACTTCACGAGAGACTTCAAGCACTGCAGTCTGAGTGAAGGCAAGAATTTCTGGTAATTCTAGGTTTTTCCCTAAGTATTAGAAAAATAATGAAAATACAAAGCACATAACTTTGATCCTCATTTCCTTCATGATATCATTAAACAATCTTCAATGACAAGATTTTCAGTCAGGATTATATATTATTCTCCTTCTTACGCACTTTATGGAAAAATGAAACATAATCTTACACAGAATTCTTGATTTTCACATGGTTGCTTAATACAAGGGAAAAATGGCAAAGCATAATTTTTAACAGCAGAAAATCAGGTATACTTCATCTTCATTTTAATTACTTATTTAAAGACAGAATTCTTCCTTGAAATTAACTTTTAATGCATACTAGCTGAAACAAACATGTATTTTACAAATGTGAACTCACACACATACTAGAAACACTTTCCATTTTCATGCTTACTTAAGAATAGTAGGTGCAGAAAAATTTCAGCCCTTTCACATACCTAAATACGGTTCCAAAATATGTCAGCTTGATTTTTTTATTAATGCTTCTCAGTTGAATAGTGAATCCACTGTGTGTGATATCAAAACCATTCTGGAAAAAAAGAAGTTATAAAAAAAAGAAGGCTTGCCTTTTGCCCTCTACTAAATTGAATTAGAAAGGGTCTTTTGTTGTTTTAGTTCAGAGGAAGGTTAGGTGTTCTGGAACAGAAAGTGTGGAAAGAGATATCTACAAAACAGTATTTTATAATGCAGCATGTGTCATGAGGGAGAGATCTTTGAAACCTGCAAAGCAAAATTTTTTTTCTTTTTTTTTTTTTCTTTTTTTTTTTCATTACAGACTTAAAAAATTTCCAGGCAACCTTACTTACCAGGTATCTTTTAATAAACTGCAGAATTATACAAGACTTTATCATCTATTTTAAAAAGAACAAGTCAAGTAAGGTATTCTTCTAAATGATACTAGCATATTTTTCTTGTGTTTATCCACAGAATTTTTTGCCAAGTTAGTTTCTGGAAGAGTAGGAAGAAGTATGTTGAATATCAATATGCTTAGACTGTAAAGCCTACAAAGCAATAGTTCTAGTATGAAATTTGATAAATATGCATTAGAACTGAAAGACAGATCTGAATTTTGCTTTGAGAAATTATTAGCAAAGCAGAAAATGACAATGAAAAATCTTGTCCTTTTATACTGAATTTTAATGATTCTATTTTGTTGCAAAACCAGGAAGGTACATATTTAAAAAACATATTCACATAAATTTAAGGAACAGGTAGAGTAGGGAAAGGATGGGATTGGAATCAAAAGGCAAAGCGGACAGGAACATGGAAAGGGAGTGGAAAACAGAGACAGGAGTAGGTGAAGGATATCATCAGACACGAGATGATAAGAGATATTTGCTGCAGCAGACAACAATGTTTATTTCAGATTTTGGAATTTTGCAGGGTTTCCTGAGTCACACCATCCCTCTGTTACCCAGAAAGTAGTTTTTGATCTCAATGGAAAAGGATGTTTCTTGTTCCTGTGATATAAAGCA
Organism: Ammodramus savannarum pratensis; assembly: GCA_020466415.1. Lineage (NCBI taxonomy): Eukaryota > Metazoa > Chordata > Aves > Passeriformes > Passerellidae > Ammodramus > Ammodramus savannarum. Next base: position 43,320,824 of record JAHXMQ010003319.1, read on the forward strand.
GCATACATGAAGGAGAATAAAATACTGACATCATTGTAACTTACACACAGACTTGTGTGCTGATGCTAACTGTTAGGGACATTAGCGCAGCCGTGTGCTGCTTTAGAAACCTGGACTTTATCCCACAAAGTTGCAACTATAATACAGGATAAGAACTGAAATTAACCTAAGTATGTACTGATCCATTTTTCAGGGTGCTTACTTGTGACGGCGTTCACAGGAGTTTTTGGATTGGGGAAGAGATGAGGATCTGACTCCATGTTTCAGAAGGCTTGATTTATTATTTTATGATATATATTACATTAAAACTATACTAAAAGAATAGAAGAAAGGATTTCATCAGAAGGCTGGCTAAGATTAGAATAAGAAGGAATGATAACAAAGGCTTGTGGCTTGGGCTCTCTATCTGAGCCAGCTGACTGTGATTGGCCACTAAGTACAAACATCCAGCATGGGCCAATCACAGATGCACCTGTTGCATTCCACAGCAGCAGATAATCAATGTTTACATTTTGTTCCTGAGGCCTCCCAGCTTCTCAAGAGGAAAAATCCTAAGGAAAGGATTTTTCATAAAAGATGCCTGAGACACTAACTCCGAGAGACAGAGATTTGGTCAAACTGACCATTCAGAGCTGCACTGAAAGAAAATGAGAACAGTTGTTTGAGCCCACAAAATCACCTACTCCAGACAAGCCTGACCTACCTCCTTTCCTACACAACTTTTTCAATCTAAATTCTCAGTATTTCACTTCTACACCTCTAAAATGAGGGCAACATTACCTTGCTTAGGAATTCTTCTCTGGAGCTGCCTGCTTGTTTTTCCCTGGTGGCAAATGTCACTTCCTCCCCCTTGAAGCATGCCAAGGCATGAGCCAGAGATGCCATTCCTTCCAACAGGTGTGCCTGTGTATGCACCCAGCCCCACAGCTGGGCCTCCATGGACAACGTGTCAGTCTTCCCACAGAGTTCCTCCCTCCCAAACACAACCCCCAGAGGGTGGGATCCATCATCCATACAGAGCTGTGGTGTTGCAGACATCTTTTGTGGAAAATCCTTTCCTTAGGATTTTTCCTCCTGAGAAGCTGGGAGGCTTCAGGAACAAAATGCAAACATTGATTATCTGCTGCTGTGGAATGCAACAGGTGGATCTGTGATTGGCCCATGTTGGATGTTTGTAATTAATGGCCAATCACAGCCCAGCTGGCTCGGACAGAGAGCTGAGCCACAAACTTTTGTTATCATTCTTTGCCATTCTATTCTTAGCCAGCCTTCTGAGGAAATCCTTTCTTCTATTCTTTTAGTATAGTTTAATGTAATATATATAATAAAATAATAAATCAAGCCTTCTGAAACATGGAGTCAGATCCTCGTCTCTTCCCTCATCCTCAGACCCCTGTGAACACCGTCACAGGAAAGGCCAATTAAGCTTGCATGAAAAAATCTTCATTAAGGTGTTTCCTACATTTTAAATTAGTTACTTTGCTTATTAATAACATTCCTATATTATTTTCCCCTCAATATGTACCTCTCTATATTACATGCATACATACAAATTATTCTACTTAATAAAAAGACTGGTATTAGGTATAAAATAGAATCCTTTCTGCTCCAGTACTAACAGTTTTTTTCACAAAATTTGCTGTTTTTTCATAAACAGCAAGTAAAAAAATCTGGGGAAGCAATGGAAACTAGCAGAAAATTGAATTGCAATTGTGTTGGGCTAAAGGAGCATAGAAAAGAGATGAAGAAACGCTGCAGCATTACAGAATGAAACCACTGCCAAAACTAATGTCCAGCAAAAAGGCCATAGTATGAGATACATCAAAACTTACAGTTTTCAATAGCACACTGGTCTTTAGGATCCCTGAAACTATCTAATTGACAGATAATTTGATATTCTCGAGGTGAGATGTCTTTAAAATCACAGGCAAGATCACTTAATGGGAAGCTAAATCTCAGTGGGTGAAACAGATTGAAAATTGAATCTGTATAAATTGTTGGAGCAAAGTGCTCCAACAATGGGCATAAACAGATATGTGACAAAATTCTGAGACTGGTAATGTTACCCTGGACATTTAGCTGAAAGCTGTGAAATAAATGAAAAAAACATTCTCAGGAAAATATTATGTGCAGCAGGACTGTGGATTTTTAGCAGAACCAATTGTGTACTGAGTTGCTAAAATATGTATCAACATTAGAAGATAAATGCACAACACTTTTATATGCCTAGAGTTGAAAAATCAGAGAAAGAGCATTAAGCAAGCCTGAAGTCATCTGTTATACTCCTTTATTTTCACATTTACATGAAATCCTTATAACTTTGGTGGCAAGAGATTGAATATGTATACTGTTTCCCTTGATAGATGAATCCATTATCCTCAGTTTAAAACCAGCTGCCAGTGGAAATATCTGCATTAGTGGAGTATCCTATAAAAACATTTTTGAAGTAAGGAAAACTTCTTAAAGCTGACCAGATGTTATCTCTAATGAACCAAAATATTTCCTAAACTTCTGTAGAAAGCAAACATCCTCATTACGGGAATTCTAGTGAGTTAGCTCCACAAAACTAATGAATCATTAGTCTTTTTATGTATTTTTTAAGCTCAAACTTAGTTTCAATAGAAAATGTTGCTTGTCCTTTTGAATGTTTCATGTAAGGCAACACCATCTTTGTTAATTTGCAAAAGAAAACATTTTACTTCATAAATATATAAAAAGCAGCTGTGTAATTCAGACCAATACAAAATTTCTAAATGCTATGAAATTTAGTGAGATTCAGTTCTGCCTGAAATTTTTAATCCATTTCTCAAAACTACTGTAAGGTTTAGCAGATCTCTTTCACTATCACTATCTGCCCAGTTCCTTCCTATCCCTCCCCAAATTTAGAATTTTCATGGTGTTTTTATACATTCTCAATCTACAAGCCAAGCACACAAGGTGCTGTTATTTCACTGAAGAGAAATGTTCAGCTAGAAACAGCTGTGGGAGCACAGAAACCACAGAAACAGAATAATTATTTCTTTTGGGGAAACAAGGGAAACAAATACCTAGCAGTTACTCGCTGTGCTGAGCTGAGGGAAGAAGTAGACATGTAAGGAGATGTCTGCTTTCTGCTTGCAGGCTCCAGGCTGCCAAAGAAATATGATCAGGACCTCGGTGTTAGTTTCAGCCACGGTTTCAACTCCCTACAGCAAAGTTCGTATACACCGGTGTTTATTTCAGATGTTGGGAAATATTGCTAAGCATTCTAACAGAGCAGTGACAGGTAACTGTTTTAAAAAAAGAATATCAGTCTGCTTTTGTTTTTTTTTTTTAGTTTTCGAGACAAGATAACAAATCTAATCCTCACAGCAGCATCATAATATTCTTCCAGAGTGGTGACATGGGTAATTACAAGTGCCAGCACCCAGGTGGTACACCCGGCTTTTGGTACCAGGCCACTTCTTCATCTTGTGGACAATAATGTTAATCAGGAAGCAATCCAGGCACCCACCAGAGAAAAATCATGACCTGCCCTATTTGAATTAGTGCTGGATAGCTCCCAGATGAGTTAATAAATACAGCTGAAGCCTAATTAAATCCTATCCCATGCATCTTGATTGTGTTGCTGTGTGCCAAGGACACTGAATGAGCACCGGTCTTTTAGGAATTGTTCTTTAAAAAAAAAAAAACAAACAAACAAAAAAAAAACACAAACCAAAACTAAAAAACTTAAAAGCCTTCTTTTAGATTAGCTATCAGTCAGAGCACAAAGGCTTCAGCCATAGTTGTTGTGATTTGCTGGTCCAAAATGAGCCTCTCCATGGAGATGTACTCATAAGAGCAGGCTGTGTCAAAAGTTCCTATTAAGCTGCCACTAAAAGAAAGAAACTTCAGAGGAAGAAGCTTTTATTTTTCCATCCAACCTGAGGAAGTTAGAGAAAAGAGGCTGAAGGTCAAGGCTGCTAGAAACTTTTATGAAAATGCCAGACTTGTTAAAGGAGAGATCATCTGCTATCATCTTTACAAACTATAAAGGAATTCAGCTTTATTTAAGAAGGGTACTTCTAAGAGTCTCCCAGACTACTTAGTTAACAGTAAAACAAAAGAAGGTTTTAGGGTGCAGAAGCAAAACCAGCAAACAATTATCCAGACAATAACAGACTTTGAAGGAAGAGACAAAGTTAACCACAGATAGAGTAAATTTTTGCACTTCTGAGGAAATCTTTCCAGTGCCCACCTCAGATGATATGTCCCAGAAAAGTCTCATGCTTGTGTCCCTCCTTCCCACTCAGATTACAGCTGAACATGGACCACAAAGGATCCTAGCAGCTATTGCTCCCACAATAGGCAAAAAATTTCTTCCTACAAAGAATCAGAGCCCATTTTGTCTGCCAATAATAAGCCACTGAAAGAAGCACAGAGAGCTTATGAGGGAGAGACCTGCCCAGCCTGCATGAAGCATGACCCCAGGTGTGCTTTCCCCAGGTCATTCCCTGCCTTTTTCAGCTGAGCTGATATATAACTGCCCTAAAAATTACCAAACTATGCACAGCAAATACAGCAGTACAATGCAGCTGCTAATTTGGAAGCCATCAGTACATGGCATTCAACAACGAGGAGATTTTTTTCTTACAGAGAGCGCCAGCAGGAGCACTAAGAAAGGAAATGATGGGGCCAAATGGTGGGCAGGGTTTGGCCCAGGACCACCAGGCTCCACAGTATCCAGCAAACAGATCAAGGTTGGAGGAGCTGCCTGGCTATGATGAGCATGTGGGCAGCTGACTTTCAGCCCAGAGCATGTGAAGATGTGTCCTGGTGCTTGTGAATGTGTGGGCAGAGATGAATGAGTCACACCTGTTTTGTTTTTAAAAGGAGTCCTAATCCCTTCCTGTAAAATCTTTCTCTAAAATTTGCTCTGGTGCCACCAGTGTTGCAGTATTAGGTGTTTATATCACGTTTAGGTGCCTAACCTCTTCCACATACAGTTTTCAGATATCTTTTTGTTATCTTCAGAGATGGTGTCTCAGCCATTTCCTTGGAAAGCCTGTTCCAATGCCTGACAACCCTTCTGGTGAAGAGGTTTTTCCTATTATCCAACCTAAACCTTCCCTGATGCAACTTGAGGTAATTTCCTTTTGTCCTATTGTGTAGCAAGAAAGAAGTTTAAGGTGTTTGCTATGGGAAAACATCCTTGAGGTGAGCAAAGAATCATCCTTGGACCAATTCTAATGTTCCAAAGACCATCCATGTTACAGGTTCATCAGAGACATGAAGTGTGTCTTAGGCTACACAGGCACACAGCATGCACTGAGCCCTGCACAGGTAAGTATTTTGTATTTTGGGATGTATTGTATTAAGTATTTTGGGATTTCTCCAAGCACGTTGGAGAAAACCAACCTCTCAGTGTGACCTTCAGACTGAAACTGTCTCCTGTACTGTGTAAAATGATGCTATTTGAAATTGGTTTTGGAAAAAGATTTGGTTTGCATTTAGAAACAAAACCAAAGAAAATCTCTTGTATAATTTTCATTTAGTCTTCTACAACCTGACATTAAAGGATTTCAAAATGATTTGACTTCTAAACCAAAGTTATACAAAGTTTAAACTATAAGGATTTGGTGCTTCTGTTTCAGGCCTTTAGGGAGCCTTTGCAGTTACTCTTTTCCAAGAAGTATAGCTGATCAATCTGAGTTTTTACTCTATAAAATGTACAGGAAAAAAAAAAAGTCTTTTAATAAGACAATTTATGAATCTGTCCTTTAATTCGTTATAAATCCTAAGCATAATTCCTTATAACCATGTTCTTTCTAATTAGTGCTTGTGTGCACACATATTTATAACTTATTTTGTTATATTTATTTGATTCTATTTGATATTTCACTAGAGAAAGGGTTAAAAAAAGCTACTTTAAAATGTTATGAAAATCCATTGCTGTTATCTGGAAAGCAGTAATACAATGCCTATTTAGAGTGCACATTCTTAACAGCAGCAGTTTTGGTACCAAAAGCTTCTATGAAGCTATCTGTAATGTCATGGCAACCTGGTACTTATATTGCATATAAATTCAATTATTTAATAGCTCTGAGTTTAGTATCTGCCAAACCCTATTTTATTAAGTAAAAAAAAAAAAATTCATCTATATATTTACATTTCCAAAATAGTTGTGAATTCTACAATACTGTTTATAATGAATAGAACAATATTATTTTTATCTTGTGGATTTACTTCCTAAATTTTCTCTTTGTAAGCAATCTAAATATCTGAGCTTTAAAAATTAACCATGTTATTGGGGGGAAAGTAAGGTACAGAACTGAATATTTGTCTTGTGGTTAGTGAATTTTCCAATTACATCTGATTTGCAAAGGAAATGTACTTCCAGTACTCCATATTTTTTAGAGTTATGTAGACCTACAATGTATAAACACAGACTTGGATTATTTGAAAAAAAAAAATAGAATTTAGATAGCAACACTGCCTGTAGTATCAGTGAATCAAGCAGAGAAATGTTTTTGTGTTCTCATCGTATTACAAATACATCAAGGCATACAGTTAGACAATCATATTTTGGGATTCAATCCAATGTTCTGAACAAATTCCCTGCACTGTTTCTCTCTACTCTTTAAATATGTAATCCACGTTTTCTAAGCAGATCCCTTTACCAGTCCTTACTCTCTGCACTTTCCTGAGATAATGTCTCCTCTCTTGCATGAACACTCTCACAAACTTCTCTGGAAGCTGAATCTCACTATTGTCCCTCATTCTACCCAAAAACATGTGCTTACACATATTATTATGGTGTTTGAATCCACAAAATTGTGTTAGACTTCTAAGGTGAAAATCAGGCAAAATACCAAAGAGGCTTTCCAAGATGGTACAAAAGTACAGAGGTTGAAGTGAATCTGTAAATACAATGAGAAACTCATGCTAAAGGAGGCTTTTTATGGGGATTTTCTTTCCAAATACCACTCTTTCACTTTGACAATACTTCCAAACCAAAGTCAAGCTTGAAATTGAAATAATTTAAGGAAGGGAATCTGAAATTCATCAAAATAACTGAGAATATTGCTTAAGGTATTGCCAATGGTACCATGTCATTGTTAAAATATTTTTGAAAAAGCTCTTAGAATGAAACAAAATCATGCTTTCCTCTGCATTCTGTATCAATACATTTATTTCAAAATCAGTTTAATATAAATTGATTTCTAGGTACAAGTACCATCAATAACATTGTCACCATTATTTCTCAAAATGGCAATGCATGGCACATACAAGTTATTAAAACCACTGATTTTTAAAAGGAAATGTGATTTCAAGTGGAGTTCCAAGATATTCAAAACAAATGAGATTTTCTCAGGTGTAGGAATTCCATGTCATTAAAATGTTACTGAAGTATGTTTAAGAAGAGTAAGGAGTATAGTACATTTTTATTAAAAAACATCTTTCATGAAGAAAATTTTCAGTTTTCTGTCTTTTTTTGGATTTATACATCAGATAATGAACAGAAGCATCCTGCTTCCACTCTGCATTGAAAACATTACCAATGCAACACTCATCTGGACAGTATGATTCATTCCAAGTCAGTATTTTAATTTTGCCATTTGGAGAAACCTGAGAACACAATATGTGGTGATTAACTCTCATGCAGATATTGCTCTTGCTTCATGCATATTTAATATTTATTTATTCTAAAATGTTTTCTTGAAAAATTCTGGACCTTTCACCTCCCTCCACAAAAATATCTCTCATTTTGACAAATCATTTTTATATACAAAGTGTGTTAGGAATAATGAGTATTAAGTCACATTAGGTAGTTAAAATTATCCTGACTTTTTAATACATTTCCAAACATTAAAACCTATTCACAGGTGTGAATTTCGAAGAAAAGAAAACAAAAACACTTTAGTGGCCAGTTTGATTAGTTGAAAAACACTTTGGATAATTTAGGTAATTCCTAGAATTCAGTGTTTTTTAAGAAATCAGCAGATTTGAAAAACTTCAAGAATACTTTCTCCCCATTGTAGACCATATAATCTCCTATCATTACTATTTTCTTTCATACAATTAACTAAAATGTTATTAAAACACCATACCTTCATTAACTCATACCTGCCTTTTGTAAATGTTATTAAAACACCATACCTTCATTAATTCATACCTGCCTTTTGTAAAGTGCCTTCTGATTTGCAGATCCAAGTATTTTAGATAATAATTATAAGGCTTGCTTAGACAAAAGGTTAGCATCCTTCAATATCCTGACATATTTCAAGGTTGTAAAACATGAAAAGTGGTGGATTGGATTTTCTTTTTTTGAATGTGATCCAAAGTCTTAATACTCTTTCTTTCAATTTCTACATAGAGAGAAATGTTTTATTTTTTCTGCTACATGAGCATGTTGGGCAATAAAAAAGCTTTCAAAATTTTAAATTAGAGCATTCATATTTTATATTTGCATGTAAAAGCAACTTAAAGTTTATGAAAATAATATTACATAGTTTAATACTCTGCTCATTTAATACCATCCCCAGTTACTATGATAATTATTTATATACAGAACACACTTGCATTCATGTGTCCAACATGTAGGAAATTTAAGCAGATTCTAGAGAAGCAAGCACTGCTAGTACAGGTTTTGTGCTTCCTGTATTCATTTTAAATCCAGAAAGCTCATGTGCCTACACATGCAAAAGGAAGGGAAAAAAATGCTAAAAATGGTTTTGTGACATATTTAAACAAAAGACTGTACATAATACAAGCAAAAAACCTCCAAATTATGGAAGTGTTCATAAACACCAGATGTTCTCCTGGTATGTGTGCATTAGCAGGAAAGGCCCTGATGAGTTAAAAAGGCTCAAAGAATTAACTTAGAAACAGATACTACAGATAGTAAGAATCAAGAGATCTAGTTTTTATACTCACCTCATTACTTAAGAAAGCATAATAATAGATCACTGTAGCAAATCAAAAAATCAAAGTCTAAAACATTAGTAGCAAGAAGTTTCCTAAATCATAGTAAAAAACTAGATTCTCATAATACTAACAAAAAATAAAAATAGTAAGCTAAACAAACAGAATGGAATTGTATCTCACTATGACTTTAGCTATTGCTAATCTGATCTCACTCTTTAAACAATGATATTATACCAGAATCCTCCTGAGGAATCACTTAATCCCATGCAGTTTGCAGAGATGCACAAAATATACAAAGTTATGGCTGATAATTAAAGGACACTCTGAAAAAGTTTGAATGCAGATGTATTTTAACCATTAGGAACAGAAATAAGTAACCCTAGCACCTTACAAAAGCTGGTTCTCTTAATTAAATCAATCTGCATCGCTTATCAGTTTCAGTCCAGAGGACACAAAAAACTCAGGAAAATCTGTAAAATGTATCCACAGCTGAACACAGAATTCCTGGGTTTTCACCCTGGGAAATGCTACAGTAAAGTCATGTATCTGGTCAATAAAGGTCAACACATCCTGAGAGCCTCTAAAAAGCAATCTAGACACTCTAAATAAACAGCTGAGAAAAAATGGGAGCCATCAAGATACAATTAGGAAACAGCAGGTTCAGGAGCAGCAGCAGAATGCAGACCATTTGGAAACAGCTCCATTTTCTCTTTTGAGTACATCTGATTTCTATTTAAAGCTCTGATAATGCAGATATAATGATCATGCACATAAACTAATATGACTGCATTTCTTCCATGTTATCTGATGCAGGCAGGCAATTTTTATTTTTTTTATATAAAAAGTAACTACTCATATGTATAACATTTAACAATAGCTTTCATGAGGAAAAATCCAAAAATGTTATATTTTACAAAGTGTATGGTAAATTTATATGGGGATTTTTTTGGTAAAGCCTCAGCTTGTAGTACCAAATTAAAGCACATTTCTTAATATTGTCCCTTCTCAAACTGTTACCTGTATTCCTCTGAAAAGGGAAAATTTCAGTGAAAATTATGTAAGTAATATATGACAGGGAAAATTACAAGATTGGACATACAGAAGGAAATGTTTTCAAGTATTTTGTGTTTACTCAATTTCACTCTTTCTGGGTCTAAAGCAGAGGAACTATACACTTAAGCAAGGGAATTAGGTATGACAACAAACCCATATGTATACCCAAACATTTGAAACAAATACTATGTTCTATTTATTAAAGCAGAGAATATCTAAACAGCATGAAAAACATTGGTCTACTGGTATATAGCCTGAAATGCACCTTCCTTACCAACCACAGTCTCAAGCCTATATGTTATCCAAAAATGTACCTCAGTTATCTCCCCTAAAACTATAGGTCAGAAAGTGTGCCCAGTACAAAATGGACTCATTAAAACAGAGAACAAAAGAAGCATGATCTTGTCTCTGCCGAAAAAATAGGGTTCTTTCCTCTTCTATAATTTTAGAGTTTCATTTTGAGTTTACCTCATTTATTTTTATTGACATTTTATTTTTTCTTTCTTCTGCTTCTTTTTTAAACAGGCCCAAAAATCCTTACTACCTTTTGTTTTGAAACTTCAAAAAAATGAATTTTCATTGCCGTTCAAGTGCAAATAAAGCACACCACATCAGTTTGCTGGATGCCATCTTTTCCCACTTACAAGTTAAATGACACAGCACTGACAGAATATTGTCATCAGTGCAAGCCTTCAGTGAGCAGATATTGAGTAGAGGACCAATAAGAATCACAAGGGGTGATCACCATTACTAGCTAATTCTCCCAATCCATACAAAGCAAACACAACAGCCAGTGTCCTGTAACAAATGAAGTCAACCTCTGAAGCTCAAACAAAAGGGAATAAAAAGACAATTCAGGAAAAAAAGAAATAATTTTGCAACATCACAAGGCGCACAATACACACACACACACACACACACAAAATGTTGTCCCTGTGTATAAACACAAAGCTCATCCATGGGAAGAAGTTTCCTAAAAGCAGGCATGTGGTGTTTTCCAGAGGAATATGCACAATGGGATGTAGCTCACATTTCTTCAGGTGAAAGTTACGTGTAGAGTCTTATCAGAGTGGTCAGCCCTTCAATTTTAGGATATTTTAGGAAAACTGATTATCCTAGTGTGTAAGACAGGAAGGCTAGAACTGTTTGGACAATCACCTGATTTTGGCAGGGCTAAGGTTGTGTGAGAGCAGCCCTGCCTTGGGTGCATTCAAATACAAAACAAGTTATAGGAAGAAAGGAAGACATTGGGATATGTCAGGTGTAGTGGGGCATTTTCCAAACTAATCAGCCAGGATGCACACTTAATTCTGGCTCTTTGCAGGTGACACAAACATTGTTTACAAGGGTGAGAGAGGGAAAAGCAGTGACACTGCTGCACAGTGCAGGAGCAGAGCTCCTATCCTCCAGTGGTTTAGCAGATTTGCCAAGACAACATTCTTTGTTACTGCCTGAGCTCTGTAACTCACAGCAGATGAGACAAGACAGCACAGGATGGAACACGGAGGAAAGGGATGAGGGCTGAGCACACCAGGATTGTGCTCTGCTACCAACTGTTATAAATCCACTGGATAAGCATCAGCACAGACAAGTCCCTTCCACTTTGGGACCTCGTCCATCAAGAGCTGTGATAATTGGACATAGGTTAGAAACTGTTTCAAGCAAAGCAAACAAGTTAAAAATGTGTGCATATGTTTAAAACAAGAGTCTAATTTTGAAAATTAAAGAGCTGAGAGCGCATCAATTTACTAAAGAACAACTGAGAAAAATCCCTAAACTCCACATTTTTACATATTTGTTAATTGACTTGACAGCTGCTCTAGCATGGATTTAAGACAACTATCAATAACAAACCCCTTATACTTTGCTACTGAACTCACCAAAGCATCAGTCCCTTCAGTAAAACATCGATTGCATTCCAGTAGTTCTAATCTAAGGCTTTTTTGAAGAGCTTATGAAGATATTGTCAGCCTTCAGACATGGAAACATATTTCCCAAATACAAGTGAACTAAAAAGAACATAAGTGTTAGTATAATAGCATGCTCTGCAGTCTGCTGAAAATCAGTGCTTACATTTTTATTTGGACAAATGATGCACAAGTGACAGGAGTGTTAATTGACAAAGACATTTCTCATTTCTAAAGTAGCTCATTTGGTGGAGCCACTATCAAATAAAATTCTATAATGGTTAAATTATAGGGCATTTCAAGGCAGCAAATTGATTAAAGTGGTTATTTTTTTCTTGCTCTGAACACAAACAGCAGATAATTTTAGTCTGCCAATGTGCTTGCATGCTTTGTACTTGGAAAAGAATACGAGGGTCTGTATTCTGAACTAAAATGAGGATCCCTTTTCTTCCTGTGTACAGTTTAAGCCAGGAAGAGTAATAAATACATTAAGATACACAAAAAACGTGATCCTGCACTTACTCTTTCCCTATCCAAACTGCTGATGTGCAATAGCAGAAGCTGTGTCCAGCTGAAATGCTTTCTAAAGCCCTGGCTGAAAGGCAATATTCACAGTAGGATGCACATGTTCTCTTCCAAAAAAATTCTTCTCCTTTTCTAAGTTTTGACTGAAGGGTCATCAATATTTCTATTTGTCAAGATTTCCATCCTCACTAAGGTCACTAAGACCACAGGATTGCAAGGCTGACTTTAATCACATCTAAGCAATTTTACAGCTCTGATTGCATGTATTTCTCAAATTAAATTTTACAAATTTCAGTATTTGCAAAGGTAAAAATTGAATGCTCCAAAATATAATTTCCTGATAGAACAAAGGAGATTTCAAAGTAGCAAAAGGCGATAATAGGCAAGAAAATATTCACATTTACCTCAGATATCTGTCACAGACATGTTCGATGAAAAATCCTTTCCTTAGGATTTTTCCTCCTGAGAAGCTGAGAGGGCTCAGGAACAAAATGCAAACATTGATTATCTGCTGCTGTGGAATGCAACAGGTGCATCTGTGATTGGCCCATGTTGGATGTTTGTAATTAATGGCCAATCACAGCCCAGCTGGCTCGGACAGAGAGCCGAGCCACAAACCTTTGTTATCATTCTTTGCTATTCTATTCTTAGCCAGCCTTCTGAGGGAATCCTTTCTTCTATTCTTTTAATATAGTTTTAATGTAATATATATCATAAAATAATAAATCAAGCCTTCTGAAACATGGAGTCAGATCCTCGTCTCTTTCCTCATCCTCAGACCCCTGTGAACACGGTCACAGATATCTCCTTTGGTCACAGTGGAAATCTGAAATTCTTCCCCAGGTTACAAAAAACAAATATAAAACCACTATAGATTTAAAATACCAAAATATGCCTTCTAAAGACTTAAGTTTCCTGATAGCATCTCTTACTGTGTGTCCCAGGCATACATGCACACCTGAAATTTGGCTGTAAACATGTGCTTAAACACAGAAATCAGAATCTTGACCCTTAACACAAACTCCTGTTAGAAATAACTCAGGTCAGACAAAAACAAGCAAACAAACCCTGTACTGGAAACATAGAAAAGCCTCTCCTGGGTTTCCTGGGCCAAGGTAAAATAAAGTGAAACATGTAAACAGAGCCAATCTTCTTTCGCTGGCAAACCCAATACATTTCCCTTCTCCATTCAAATCTGCCTCAGAATTTAGACCCATTTCACAGACCAGCCTTGTCTTGGGTATTACCCTCCTCAAGAAAAACAGGAAAATACTGCCTGATTTCTGTACCTCTGAGGTACAGAGGAAACCAGGGAACAGCAGCAAAACTATCAGGAAGAAAATGGGCAACAAAACTGAAAAAAAAAAGTCCTTTAAATAAAGGAGGTCCACTTCAGACTAAAACTATTCTAAACTGTTCCCTACACTTTTAGTAGTATAACTTCACTTTCAGAAGTTTTATGACCAGAGTGAGGATCAGATTACTGTGAGTCAATAAAAAATGGTGTGTTGGATGTTGATCCCATCTTTTCCTTAACCCTCTACCATCTCTCACTCCCTGCTTCAGTGAATACCAACTAATTTCCCCTGGGAAAAGTGAAGTGTTTAGCTGAAATAGCTTTACATTTTTATTTATTTTAACAAAACTCCCGATACTGTTTATTTAAACTCTACAGTTTCTGTGAAACCATGAATTATATTCCCTCTAGCCTAAAATGGTTTTACTTAAAATGCATTTTTCTAGTAGCTCTCTGGCTAGCGAGCTTTCTGCTTTTTTTATGCTTCCAGATACAGAAACCCAAAAGGGTTTTTATTTAACAACAGCTCAATAATTACCTTTTCTAAATTCCCATCCCTCCACTATTGTTTCTGGCATATTAGTTTTCAAGGTCTCAAAGTTCACAGCAGGTTTTTTTTGCAAGAACAGTGATAAAGTGCTTGCATTATGAATAGTAATTTTATTCTCTACTACTGTAGCTGAATACAGTGACATAAAGCTACCTGGTTTCAATATTCCATTGCAAATTCCTTAGGGTTCTGTGTCAGCAGCAACATATTTAGCAACCTTGAAGAAACCTTTCCTTTCTGTTGATGGTTTTATTTATTTAAAAACCATCCTCATCTGGGTAGCCACATAATGTGCATGGACTCACCTGCAGGAAGATCCAATGGTATGGAAAATGTTCTAAAATTCTCAACAGCTGTTAAATGAGATTTAAAAATGAGCGTTGTTTTGAATGCTTGTTAGGTATTGTATTTTAATGAGACAAGCACATCACATCCTCACTCTGCTTTGAAATTCTTTTGATCTGGGATGTGGGGATCTTAAGGAACTTGCAAATATTAACATTGTAACAAGCATTTGCTTAGTTGCTATTAATTAATTAATTTTTTATTTATTGTTATGCTTTTGAGCTTTTGCTATTTGCAATTTGAAATTTGATGCAGATGGTTTTTGTTGTTTTGGTTTTTTTTTTTTCATATAGATAACAACTTTTGACTGTACATACATTTAATTTCAGGTTTAGGTGATTATGGAAATACAGCGTGTTGCCAAAATTTTAATTTAAAGAAATATTTTCATGGACATAAATTGCTTGTAAAAAAAGAAGCAATAATGATTGAGAAGCTATTTTGTTTCAGCTAGCAAAATAAAGTAGCAATTTTATGCTTCAGCCAAACCTCACAAATGAGGTGCTATTTCATTTACTTAAATGTAAGAATATTCAACACTCCTCCTTTCCCCCCTGTATACAGGATATAATGGAAAAAAATACACCATACTGCACAAGCTATACTGTTAAAACTATCCATCTAAAATGTGATTTTCATTATACAGATTTAAATGTTGTGATGCAAATACAACTTCATAACAGTTTTCTCCCAGTCTGCTGTATAAAATACTTATAGTTGTAATTTGAACTACAAAACATCAGGGGGCTTATATTCACTTCCAAACAATATGAAATGAGGGATTCTTACACGCAATGAAAATTTGAAACTCAATCAGACCTTCTTAAAATAGCAATTTCTGTAAATATGCATAAGTGACTAAAAGGAAATTTTGCTTTATATTTGTCACACATGCATTTTTTTTAAATTGAATTTCAGACTTTATTGTTTTGATATCTGGGATATCAAAATATTTGGAATATGAATGGATTCCCAAACATATTTAAGACCATCAGCAATAACTGGATTTAGGATAGACAACAAAAATTTCAGTAGAAATTCATTTGTTATATTTCCATTGTGGATGCTGTAAAGGAACAGCACAGATTTAGAAACAAATAGTTTCCAAACACTGAATTATATCTTCTAACCTTAGCCTCAAGTTGTAATATTATGAAATTAGTCACAGGAAATAACTTTATATTGAAATCAGCTCCCTGAGTTCCAACTTGTAACAACTCCTTAGGAATGTTTATTGTGTACTTTCTACCAGTTCTATATTTATATCCTAATTCAGTAAGTTTAACACAACCCAATGCAGTGGAGCTGGATGGACAAGGCAGCAGGCAGGAAGGGCTCCAGCTCTGTGAGAGCCTCCATGACTCCTGCACTCATGCAGCCAAGGATGAAACCTGCAGCAAATTTAAATGGATGGGATTGCACGATATCTCAATGAACATATTTTCTGATCAGAAAGCGACACACTCTGAATGCATTATCAACAGCAGCAGTGAGGATATTCTGCTGCTCTTCCTCATGCTTGATGGGCTATGCCAGTTAACACGGCTGATTTCATATTCTGAAGCTCCTCTAACTTCCCAAATTAGGTAGGGTGGAAAAAGCATTAACTGAGTCAGGTTATTCTGTTCACCCACCTGTTACGAAAAATAAAGAGTAAATACTGAGCAGTCTGGGCAGAAAAAAATCCCTAACCAAGATTTACCCTCTATGAGAAGTAAAGGAGAATGAGTTCTCACAGCTGTGTAATCTATGTTTAGAAGTTCTTCCATTACCATAATTTTTAGCCCACTAAAAATAATCTAAAACTGCATTTTCAAGGTTAAAACTATCTTTACCCCTCAAGAGCTGCAATCCAAATTTTGGAAGGTCATATACTTACCCTGAATAAAAAAACACATTCTAATTTTGAATATTGAAAATATTATAAAAAGATTTGAGTATACACACTACATATGCAATACAAGAACCAAGGCTTTAGGAACAATCTGTTTAACAAATCTCTAATAAATTCAGATGATGACTGAATTCATTCCAGGACTACTTCTGTATTTGATTTCTTGTGTGGGGTATTCAAAATTTTGACACATACTGATGAAACCAACAGATGTTCGATGAGCAGCAAGCTATATTTTATTATAAATTCAAACTTTACAAGAGCCAGAAAAACTTTACATACAGATACACATTTATTCCTTAATGAATGAGCTTGGAAATTCCATAGTGTCTACACATAATCCCAAAATTTGCATATCATTGGAGCGAAATGAAGATCACACTAAATGAAATTTCTGGAACTTTTTTATCCAGATATATTTTTTGTACTGGATGTTCACAACACTGGCTTAACCTATAATTACTAGTTTAACACATAATCATTTTGGTGTCATTTGCCTTTCTGAAAATGTCTTAAAATGCAAATATACTTGCAAGAACAACATATATTTCCTGTCACACTTTATATTAATCACCACTGATCGTAATAAAACCATCATATTAATCACTTGAAATAAGTTAAAGCTACAAGACTGTTTCAGGGTAAAGGACAGGAAAGGGAAAGATAGGAAGATTTGGGGTCTTTGACAATAAGGAAGGATAATTAGAGATTATTAACATACTCCAATTTTCCTCCCCTCCAGTGAAATTCTTGTAGAAATAGGTCAACTGAGATTGATTTTGCAGTGGCTTTGAGCTGTTTTCACACCACATGCCCATCTTTTCTAAGGGCATAAACGCAATCTAAGTGCTAAAAAAGTATTTACAGAGGGCAGAGTGAAGTAGATTTTTCAGAGATACAGAGCTGAGCAGAGTAATCTATCAGTGCAACTACAGTACCTCTGCAGAACTGGGTCAGAGGAGGCTGACATCCCATCCTGAATTGGGTGGAATATCCAATCCCTTAGTGAATGTCTCTGCATACAGATAAATCAATTTCTACACTAATTCATCCTTGGAAACCTTCTTAAAGACTTTCAGAAAATATGTTTCTACTCTACTCCAAGTCAGAAAAAGGATCCCTAAAAAAATGAGATGCAGGGACTAAAGAGAAGTTCAGCAACACAATTTTCTCCAGAAGAATCAGGCTATTTGGGCCAGAATGCATAGATATACAATGAAAAACAAGGACCTAAGAAACAATTTCTTTCCAGGAAATTACCTCTGGGATATAATGGATTACATGTGAGACATGCTGCAGGGAAAACAGCAAAAGGTTTTCTTTATCTACTGTTAAAGAGTCTTTAGAACATATGAAGCTATTTCTTTATGCTTTTCCCAACTCAATATTGCATTCAGGTTTGGACATTTTTTTAAAGACTGATACAAACAAATTTGAGACAGTTCAAGAAAAGCATTGTAAATAACCCCAGGTCTAGAAAACAAGATGCATCTTATAGATTGCATAAACTGGAGTTATTCATAACAAGATGAAAGACCAATCGGGAAGATACTGATACCCAAACATATAAAAAGGCCCCAGAGGAAAGGAATATATTATGTTTTCAGTGACTAGGTTCAAGAAACTAATGAGGTTAAGATTCAATTTAGATGACGAACAGAGAAAAAAAAGCCAAACAGATTCTAATTTTAAAATGAGATTTCAGTTTTCTAAGAATAGAAGAGATTTAATGGGACAAAATGGATTTATTGGCACGATGGATTACCATCTATAGACTATTACATGACTGTTTCTAATGGTGCCTTAGGCTCAGGATCCACAACACCTGGCCTCTTGCAGTAAACATGCACTTCCACTTCTCCATGTTTCAAGAGTTTAATAAAAACAAGGTAATATCCCATTGGAGATAAATTCTACTCAGCTCTTGCTTCAAAATAATCTATTCCTAAGTAAGATAAACTAACTGCAACTGGTTTTATTTTCTCTGGAACTGCCTCAAAGAGAGCAAATAAAACATATTCCTTATTTTTAAATAAAAAGGATAAAATAACTTCTTTCTGTGAGCTTCAACACTGAATATTTTTAAACATAACATGATGTATATTTACAGTTTATAACAACAAGACAGCTCTGCTTGAAATTATGACTAAAACTTCAATACTTGCCACAGTAATTTGCCACACTAAAGTAGTCTAGTGATACAGCAGGAAGGAAAAAGCAAACAAGCAGAAAATAAAATAAATGTTTTGAAAACCTTCAGATATGGTAGAAAAAAGGATAGGAGGATTACAAACAGGGTTTTGGAAACTATCTTCTGGGAGTTACACTCCAGTGACAACTTTCTTTTACACAGCTGCTTTACTATACCAGTGCTTAAAGGGCACAGCCAAACCAAAGACAATGAACCTTTTGCCTGATTAAGGACACAAGAACATTAAAGCAGTAATAATTAAAATCAGAGTCCTTTAACACTTCATCTCATTTGGACTAATCAAAGTGACAGAATTAAACACTTGCTCCTGCAGTATCAATGATTAGGTGCATATGTAAATTTTCAAAGTAAGTTCTGGTATAAATGTAAACTTTTGAAAGGGTAACAAAGATGAGATTAATAAATAGGCTTGCATGATCTATATAGTGCTTGAGTTTGGAAAGATGTATACTTCAAGGCTACTTTAAACACTAATGATTTATTTGCTCATTACAATACTATATGGCTGGCTGTAAACATTAAAAAATTGCTAATAAAATTTACACATTGAATTTTTTACTTCCATTTTCAACATTGTTGTGTATAAAACTCTCCATTCTAATTCAATCTATTGACAGATTTTTTTTTGCCTTTGCTGAAAATCTGAGTACCAATAACTAACATTTTTTTCTAACATCAATGGTAGGCTGCTTAAGAATTCTGTGCATTATTCACACATTCCATTTTCTCCTAAATGATATTTTGGTTAGGATGTTATTCTGAGTTCATTTTTCATTTCATTAATAAAAAGGCACACATGATATGAAGTAACTTGCAGCATTTCTGCTGGAACATCTTGTTCATGTGCTTTAATCTTTTTGTGCTTAATAGCCTCATCAGACTGAACCACTCAAACCACTGTTCTAAATATTGTGTTCTCAGCAGTAGCTGTCAAACCTGGATTTAGTTGCACTAGTGTTAGGCAAAGTTTTGCATTGGTACCTGCAATTTACCTTCCCGTAATTTTTGGTGCCAAAAATACACTCTCAGATTTCAGTGGAAAGTCAGATTTATGTTTCTTGATGAAACCAAAAAGTTCAAGCATTACTTTTCCTAGTAGCTGTCTTTAAAATCAACACAAAATCAGAGGGGGGGTAAAACCTGCAGAGCTGATAATTTTACACAGCGTTACATAAAGCATTTTGGCTTTCAACATTTAAATCAAACTTGAAGAAAAGAATTTGAACAGAGGCAGATAGGTATCAAACTTAGGTGGGGAACATTTAAATGCCTTCTTTTTTGCACGAAAGAATATGAGTGATCATCTTGGGACACTGACTGTGCTTACTCATAGTGAGGACATTTGGGACACAGCCTGTGGATCAATCATTCTTGGCAACACAGGTGCATTTTAAGAATCCTAAGCCAGTCTACTTTCCAGCAGGGAAGAGAGGAGATAAAAGTGACACTACTGGTTTAGACATATCTGGTTTATATTCCCCACACCTGATTTCTTCTGAGAACACTGGAAATCCTACTTGGGTTTTGCCTTGAAACTCTCCCATACTGTAAATCAAAAACACCTCACAAAGATAAACTACCACCTACTCCAAACCATAGAAACACATTATTTATTTTTTTTTTATTGCAGTTATGCACCACTCATTAAACTTAAAAAACAATCTTTGCTTTCCAAACTCTGTTTCTGCTTTAAACACTGTTATGATGATTGCTCTTGTCAAAGAATATGCATTATATAACTTGGAATCTTCTCTACATGGTCCAACTTCAGAGCACCTTATTATCTATAAAAGGCATCAGAAAATGCCTATAAATTAACTTTTATTCAATTTCTTTTACTAGATGAACACCTCTTGAAGGAGAAGTACAGAACAGACACTATCGCTGTTCAGACCAAGGATGAGCAGAAATAATTTAGGGATGACAGAGTATTATTTGATAGGTTTGCACTTTGTCATCTTTATCTCTGTGATT
This sequence comes from Ammodramus savannarum pratensis, assembly GCA_020466415.1. NCBI lineage: Eukaryota > Metazoa > Chordata > Aves > Passeriformes > Passerellidae > Ammodramus > Ammodramus savannarum. The sequence continues at coordinate 43,341,470 of JAHXMQ010003319.1, forward strand.
GTTTAAACTTACCCAACAATGCCATTTACAGTGGGCCATAACCAGTACACTTTGCCCTAATTAATTTTGTCATAATCTTGCACGGATTTAGCTGACATTTTGTGACTTCCAGCCTTTTGACATAGTAATGAATATAACCTTTAACATGTTACTTCCAGGGTAGTGAGCACTACTGACTTCAGTACCTCTTCTGGTTGAACTTGACAGGAAGATGCAAGCTTTGAGAATACAACTCATCCTATGAAATGTTAAACTAACCAGGCTCATTGTCCACAAAGCACTGACTTGACATAAAATGCACACCAAAATCACTCTCTGCATGTAGATTGTACAGTACAATCTGTAACTGATAGTGTTTGGCTTAATTTATTTATTTGGTGTTACACTATTTATTTGTTGTTACAGATATTCTAACAAAAACATCACGGGACTTAAACTTGGTGTTGTTTTCTAAATCATCTCAAGCCTCTGTAAGAAAAGTTATTGCTTCATCTTGTCTTGAAGCATAGCCAAGAAGAAATCTGTCAGCTGCAAACCAGTCAGCAAGAACGTAATTTGGCAATGGTGATGAAAAAAAGTATTGTCTCTGGTTGAAAATAAAAGATAAGAGACAAGAAAATAATATGCAACCCAAATATTGCTGAAAAAAACAGTTAACTTTCAGCCCTTTCTGAAAAGAACCAGGGGGTTTCAACACATTTTTCAACAGTGTGTGAGCTTCTGGTTGATTTTAAATAATTCTCTCACTGTCTCTCAAAACTACTCATCCTACAGCACAGCACAAGAAATTAATGCAACCTCTGAAATTGCAGAAATAATTTCATCTTCATTTTATAGCAATGTTTCCAAACTGTAAGGATTTATTTTCTCTTTAAACTCCATAGAACAAATTTCTTCCTCAGTTCCCTAGAAGGAAAGCCAGGTTAGAGTCTTGTGTATATATCTAATAGCACAGGCCTACTGTGGTTTCTTGAAGGCATACAACAGATTTTGGGAAATGTGGATGAAATAAAAGAATAACTGCAAGAAAATAGTGCTTGAATGCAGATTCCCCAAAGCACTGTCACATAACATTAAAACTGATGTGCTCCTGTGTGATAGCTAAGGGGAAAAAAAAAGATTAAGGGAAGTAGTACATGGTATGATTCTGATTAATTCATATTGGCTTTCTGGGAGATTCAAAGGCAAAGATGCACACACAAAAATGCTAAATATGATGACACTAAAGCCTTTAATGAATTCAGGTGAAAAAAAAAAAAAAAAAAAGAAATCTCAAAGGTTTTTTAAAAGTCTTACTGAAAAGAAGTGTATTCCCAGCAAAGATTTTGGAAATCTGCCATGGCAGATACGGGCTGGTAAGTCAGAGATGCATTCAGGACGCAAAGCTAAGCACCTTGCAAGTCAATGTGTTAATCCTGAATTCAGCCTTCCCTTTCACAGCCACCTTTTCACAGGGTGGAGCCCCTGCAAAGCTGGCATGATAGGAACTGCACACTCAGACTGAATAACACTGGGGTTTACCTGCTGGAAATGTGTAGGTGTAGAGACCCACATGCACTAGGGAGCATTCATCTGGTGCTACAAATATTCTTCTTTGGGGAGACGAGGAAACAGGAAAATGTGATTTCTCATAGTATTTAATTATTGTATCTATTTATTTTTTTTTTTAATTTAACTTTAAAAATAAAAAACCCTAAAAAATTAATTTTTTTTTTGTATTTTATTATTGTAATTGTATTTATTATTTCAGTGTTTGCTGAAAAGTCAACAAATTGTTAAAAAATAAAGATAATAAATTAGCAACAGTTTGACTCATACGGATAGCTACAAATGAATTTAAAAAATAACATTAGCAGCAGTAAAGGTAAAATGAAATTCTTTTTATATGCATATTTACCTTATCAGTAAGAATAATAATTACATTTTTCCACACAGAAATGGTTTTTCCCCTATTACCAGGGCACACACTTAAGACTACTTAACCCTGCCTTTGGCTCAGTCAATAAAAGCAGCATTTAATTATTTATGTCCCATGAAGCCTCACAGTAATTTTCTTTTACAGGCAGCAGTAAAGATCACAATTGCATGAATTGAGTACAGTGTTTGGAAAATTTGCAAAGCTGATTTATTTCACAATGAATCAGTTTTGAATTTCTCTTTCTTCCCACCTGGGGATTCTGTTGGAAATCTCAGACTGGCCTTTGGACACGTAAATACCTACAATTTTTAAGGCAATAGACTCTGCTTTGCAGGCTGTTCAGGTTGCTTCTGATATTCTTGTGAGCATTCAGATTTGGGTTTTAATGCAGCTTCTAAAAGGCATTAACAATATCACTAAAGTAGAAATAGACATAGTTGATAAAATAATGGCTTCAAACACTTTGCAGAAGAAAAATCTCAGATACAATGAGATTTTTCCAAGGGTTGTTGGCACATGAAGCTGGAAGACTGACAGAAACTACCAGAACCCATTTCCATGAAAAGTCTGTAATGTACTGATACATTAAGCAGCAGCAGAAGAGGTGCAAGACAGAGAATGCTGGTATCCCAGTGTGAGACCAAACTAAAATAATTACCCTTTTCCCCAGTAAGAGTTATAGGGCAAAGCAATACATTATAAAGCAATGCATTATAAAGCAAGGCACAGCCCTGGGAAAACATAGGCCTGGAAATAAATCTAAAAAAAATCTAATTACTTGTTCTAAGCCTGTAGCACATCCTGCTAAGTAGTGAAAAACATCATAAGGGCATTATGAAATTGAAAATCTTGTACTGTACAATTCATCTTCATTAACTCACTTCTATTATTTTGTAACACATATCTAATGTTTTGCTCTTTTTATGTCCCTTTCTCATTTTCCAGTGCTTCAGCAGTATCAGGAATTTCAATGTTACACCTGAGTATTTAATTTACTGGATTGTTTAATGTTGTGCACAACAGTAAATTGTTACATTTAACAAATTTAAAACAAATAATTCAGTGATGACTTACTCCACCAAGATGAACTGAACTGTCTAGATCTTATTCTTCTTGACCTTTATTTCTTGCTATTTACATTACAGTAGCATGTGTTTTTACTAAGATTCTAACAATTACATCTATATTAAATTAATAATTACTTCCAGTAACTCAGTAACAATCTGGTTTTGTACCCACACTTTCTAGTGCACCTCAAAGCTGAAGGAGTTCTGAAATATTTGGACTTTTTTCCTTTATTCTCATTTGATGAAATAAGCAGGCTCAAACGTTTACACAGAAAGCATTATTTCTTACTCAGTGGCTGTATTTTGTGGAGTTGCAAGTTAGTATGATTCCAAATATTTCATTTGTACTTCACGGGGCTAGCTGTATCTCCCTAGGAGCTTTGTGCTTACCAAACATAATATGATGAAGTGTTATTATGTTTCCTCATCTGGAAACTGACAACTTTTCCTGCCACTGAAATGTACACTGTGCATTACAAATCCCTCCAAGAACCACAGGAAGGAAAGAACAAGTGTATAGGTCAAAAAGGCATGCTTTAGGAAACTTGGGAAGAATGAGTAATGTCATAAACAAAATAGGTTTACAACTGCCTCTGAGAACTACTTCATCAAATCGTCCTCCTCAGGAAAATAACAAAATTAACTACTGCTCTGGACTCAAAAAAATCACCAAACATCCCTTTAAGAAACTGTTTCCCAAATGTTTGTGGGCATTTTTTTCTGTGAAAGTTCCAGAGTGTCAAGACAATACGCATTTCTATTCATCAAAAGAACAATAAAGTATTTTTGCAAGAACCTGGTCTTTCCTCCTGTTAAGTCTAAACATTTATTTGAAGGCTTCAACTGAGATGCAAATTTTAAAAGGTTTGCATCTCAGTTGCAGGTCCAAAAATTACAAAGGGAACATCCTGGGAAAGTCCTATAGAATGTAAACCAGATTCCATAGTGTAAAATACACACTCTTATTCTTTTGACAGGCAATTTTCCTCAAGGCATGACTTCTGCAGACCCGTGTGAATCACTGCTTTCTTTGGGGGATGAAAATATGCCTCCAGCAGGTTACAATAGCTAATCTAGTTAGAACAACAACCTGGGGTTCATTTTGCTCTAACTTTTGTGCTGGTTTGTTCTTTTAACAAAACTTGTGCTTTGGAATTTCATTATTTTGTATAGGTGAGAGGGGAGGCATTACTTGGATGAAAAACATAGAGATGTTGTGGCTCCACTGCTGGAGTGTCTAGCCTTATAGTCATATTAAGTAATTGCTATCCCAAATATATTTTCTAAGGGCTCACAAATTAGCACCTGCCCCTGTAAGGAGTTCTTGACTGATCATTCAAGATCAGTAGATCTTTAAACCATGAAGGGATGTGTTTGGCTGATACAAGTAGCAGAACTGGAGTCTGACTGGGCGAAACAAATTAAATAAAAAAGCCCTCTATCCACACTTGGCAGATGGGAAGCCACAGATATGTGACATTAGGAGAATATTAACAAATATTAACCTTTTTTTTTTTTTTTTTTTAGACTGTGAGCAACTGTTTAGCCCCATCTCTGTTCAATGACAATTCTCTTCACATTGATCATTAAAATGGCCTAGTTAATCTTCACGAGGAGGAATGTGTGTAAAATTAAGCACTGTTCACTTAGGATAAGTACAGTTTGCTCAAGGTCATATGAAATTATTAACAAAGGTGGCATTTTGAGGCTTCTAGTTAAAATACAGTGCCTTAAGCATCAGCTCCTCTTTTATTTAAATACCATTTTCACACACAGATACTTGTGGCTACTGGGAAATACTTCACTGTGGCCGCTTTCCTATCCTAGGACTATGGCAGGAAAAGTAGAATTTAAAAAGCAGGTTTGGTCTTTTAATTATAACTATGCATGTGTTTGTGCACACATAAATTTATACACATACACACATGTCCTGTGCTTATTTATGGTCTTCCAACTCTCCAGCCAAAGTGTATTGAAGCCTCTTGCTTCAGTTTTGGGTCATTTTGGTACTGTGAGAAGGTGTGTAGGACTAGGCAGAGGTGAAGGTGTCCATTACCTACCCATAAACTAAATGAGAATGATCTCAGTATCCAGTGCTGCACAATTGCCTCTAACTAAGATTCTGCAGGCTACCACTTGCATCCACATATTTGCATTCCCTCCTGAGGATACAGTGCTTGACCATCTCCTGGGAATTTTGCTGAGAACCTCCTCTTACCTCTAGAACTATCCCAGAACATGAATGAGTCTGCAATGTACTACAGACGCTGAACTTCCATGCTGTTGATGCACAAGAGCAAGAAGAATGCTCAGAGATCACCAAGACTAAGAGATCACCCAGACAGTGTGTAAGGCACAGATACCTTCTCACCATTGCTGTGACTGTGAGAGGAAACTACCTGCCCTGCAGTCTCATGAATCCATAGGGATTCCTTACCCTAGATGGAGCCATCAAGCTTTTAACTGCAAGGACTAGGATGCAGCAGTTGGACAGCCAAATAGAAACTTCCTCCACGCTCATCCCTATTAAATTCCCTAGAAAGAACCAATGGTGCTTCATGTAATAATTGCAGGTTTTAACTCAGCTTTATTTAAAGTTTGATGATGGCTGAATTTATTCCCCTAATCATTAGGAAAAACATTACAACTGCTGGGAGAATCAAAACTATTTACTGAAGCTGCAATTGTCTGAAAGTCCATTAAACACCATAAACCACCTAGTCCATGTAAATGAATACTTGTTCTCCAGGACATTCTTTATGTACTTGTGTTCTTGAGGTTCTTCTATTAAATTTGAACATATCACACAAGAATCAAAGTCTCAATCTGAGAGGATTATTAACTGTGCTGAAATAATGGATGCATTCACAGCTCAACAAATGGGATCTACAATGAGTAGTAGGCTGCTAAAAGCCTCATAAACATTCCCAATACTTTCTTAGTGATAAAAAGATAAGGATAGACTCTCAGAAAAACTGAGAGTGATATCCAGGATGACTTAAGATCATGATTCTAACAGGAACTGCTGAAGTCAAGCACAAAAGTTTTTCCTTGTGCTGCACCCTCCTATACCTGAGCAGAACTTGCAATTTCTGCAGCTCCATTTTGGGTTAATTTTTAATATTTAAATTTAAGATTGCACTGTGCGCAGATGTTTCACAGACACAAGATCCCCCTAGTTAATATTCTGATCAGATTCTGAAGATGAGATTTTCTATGCCAAGCCACTTATTTTGTCTTGCTTTGCATTCAGCATGTCCATAAATGAATTAAAAAAAAGTCATAATGCTACTGCTTGCTAATCCTAAGTATCACAAAAACTGGAGTTTTCCTTATCAGGAAAATTGTGGCCTCAGCACTTGAAACTCCACAAGATAAAAACTTAAGATTGAATTTTGCTATTTATGTTTCAAGTCCTCAATTTCATGATGACTCATGTACTGGACTGAGCTGTGAATCAAAGTCATCCTATTCAAAAGCACCTTCAAAAGCACACACGTGGGAGTGACAGATGGTGAATAAACCTTTATTTTCTTGGCACTCTCCTGGCATTAAACCAGATGGAGACATTTGCAAATAGTGGATGGTAAATCCTAGGAAGGGCAGGCATTCTCAGCACTTCTATGTTGCTCAGAACCTGCAGGTGTGCCAGTATTTCAAACACATCTTTTGGGTTTACATTTCTACTTGCAACACTGTGTCTAAAAGATCCATATAGAATCTTTACCTGTATCCTTTCCCTTCCAGTACATTCCACTAGTTTACTTCCCACTATGATCCCTACAGGACAGGCATGGAGTGGAGCAGATTGCCAGGAGAGGCTGTGCATTTCATCCTGGGCATTTTGACAGCCCAACAAGGCAAAACCCCCAGGAACCTGATCTGACCTCAGCTGATTCTGCTGCTCACAGCAGGATGAAGCTGCACTCCCTGAGGTCCCTTCCCACCTGAAATTGACATGTGGTCCCTGATTTTGAGTGACTGTACAGATGTGAGGGCAGGGTTTCTCTACTCACAGTTTGCACAAGGTTGTACCTTGGAGTAAGTCTCAAAGTCCATTCTTCTCTTGTCTTTCATCTTTTATGAAAAATCCTTTCCTT
>JAHXMQ010003319.1:43357746-43369718 GCA_020466415.1 Ammodramus savannarum pratensis
GAGCCCTTCCCGGCCACAGGTACAGCCGAGACCGGGACAAATGGTGATAATTTTTTTCTTCAAGATTAACTTTGTAATATTTATTTATTCTGTGCTTTCTGATTCAAAATAAGATAAGATTACATCATCAATTTTAAAGGAAACTAGGTATAGGGTAGCTATATTCATGTAAAATGCACCATGGTATTAGAGAATCATAGAATATTCTGAGTTGGAAGGGAACGACAAGAATCATCAATGTCAAACTCCTGGCCCCAAAAATCACACCATGGACCTGAGAGCAATGTTCAAAAGCTTCTGACACTCTGTCAGGTTGGTGCTGTTACCATTGCCCTGGGGAGTCGGCTCTAGACGGCCCAACCAACCTCTGGGTGAAGAACCTTCTCCTGATATCCAACCTAAACCTCTCCTGACACAACATCAGGCCACTTCTTAGTCAAAAGCTCCTCCCAATTTAGTGCCATTGCCAAATTCCTCAATATTCCTTCAAGACTGCATCCAAGCCATTGATGAAGATGCTGAAGAGAACAGGCCCTGACATAGAGCCCAGCAGGACCCCAGTAGTGACTAGCAGAGTTTCCTTCTGCCTTCAGGCAACTCAAGGACTGAAATCAAACTGCTTAAATACTACTAAAGAACAGGCAGAACCTGTAGGCTAAAATAGAATTCAAAATCAAGCAAAGATAAAATTAAATTAAAACCTGTGACATTTACTTGGTTCTGATTTAGCTGCATAATGATTAACATGTCTAATTCAGTAACTATATGCAATAAGACAAAGTCAATCTTTACCAGGATCAGAGCCAAAATTACACAAATTACAACCATACTTTTCTGTTACAGCGTACTGAAATATTTAGATTTGTCATAACTGAGACTATTATCTGGATTGTGCTGTCATTTAACAGATGAAGGGCCTACATATAAGTATTAAATTGGTTAAAAACCAGCTACAGAAAACTTAACAATCACCAGAGTTAAGCAGCCAGAAATTCTGAAAACTCTCAAAACTCTGTATCTCTCATGTCAGAGATACAAGAATTATATTATGTATTGAACAAGAACATTGTTTTTAATGTGAAAGATTCTATTTTATATATAAAATATGCATAAAGCCAAGCCACTGTGTTAAAAGGTTACTATGAAATGAACAGCTTCTTATTAATGTATGTAAATATCTAATTTACCATCCTAAGATTAGAAAGTAGATTTGCCTAACTCATGTCACTAAAAGAGAATTTCACAAAACCATTATAAAGATCACTTTGTTACCTTAATATCCTACAGTGGTCACAATTTTAGTGAAAGAAAGAGGATTAAAGAAGGATTTTGTGCCCATTCTCTGTATAGATAAATCCCTAAACTAATGATTAGAGATTTAAGAGCTGCAGCCCATTAGCTAAATGCTATAAGGGACTATCATTTTGATTATATAGCATTCTTTGAATGGCTGATTATAGAAGTTTAGCATTTTAAATTGGTGAGCACTCACTGACTGTTTGCTAACTTTTAATGCATTACTTTTAAAACTGTAAAATACCATGAGTTTTTAGAACTTTTTTTAATTTGAAAGTCAGTTTTGGGACTTTGTGCTTCTGCTGAAATAGGAACAGTTTTGGAAAATTAATATCTTTAAGAGTTTCCAGAATATTATTAGAGTACTGTTGCAATTGGAAAAAAGAAATCAAGCTCATTTGAAAACCTCTTTGTGGATTATTAACATTATCTTTAGGCAAAAGAAAAATGCTGTGAGACAGTGGGGTGGTTACTGCCCAGCTGTACAGAAATGTGTCCAATCATTTCACAGATTGCTAATTTGCTGTGGGAAGAACTTCAATGACAATAGACATTTCTAAAGTCCTTGTTCATTCATTATTTAGCCAAAAATATTTTCTAGACTTCATTAGGACATGCAGAAGCACCATGAAATTCATTTCTTCAGATCCATCAGTATGTGATTACTTGTAAGAGTAATCACATATGTGGCAGTATTACCAAAAGGCAAAGGAAGCAGTGTTCTCAAGGCTTAGTGTGCCACTACCATCAAACCATTGAGATAATTCTGGTAAATTTGTTTATTCTGGTGTTCATTTGTTTATTTTCTATGGCAGGTTAGTAATTTCATAAAATACCTTTGCATTCATATTCCTGTAATTCAGTTGCTTAGAATCACCAGGAACATTTTCACAAAGCAAACACACAGAGATAAGGTCTGATTCTTTCTTTCATATTGGCTCCTGTTGTTATCCTTTTTTAAAGTGCAGGGTTTGATCATAGATAAATAGGAAAACTTTTACCCAAAGTAATTAGAATGATAAGATGGTATAGATAGGAGTAAATTATTTCCAGCAAAATACAACAAATAGATGTGTAAACAACTGATTCATTTCTTTAGCTATTTTCTTAAATAAAAAAAAAAAAAGCATTTTTTTTCATACTTTATTCAAGTTTTCTTATTTTTTCCAGCAGACATTAAGAGCTATAAAATGTTTCAGCTATTCATACTGTAGTACATGAGACAGTAATTTAAAGACAACCAAATAAAGCTGATGCCTTTGTTCTCCTTTCTATGGATTCAGCTGTGGGTTCAGCCAGCAATCACAACTTGTTGATACTGCAACACACTGATGGCTAAAATATTTTTGAACCCAGATAGGACAATTTTTTTAAAAGCAATACACTGAGATCACCAGGTGGTGGAAAGTCTTTTCCTTGTGGATGTGAACACTGATGATAAGAGGATGAAGAGAAAAGATTTAGGGGATAAAAAAGAAATCTCTGCTTCCTCTTGCAGAAATTAATAACAATAGAACCTTTTCCAAATTACAAAACCAATTTGAAATAATATATGCAGGCTTTTCTATGTATCACTTACTTCTCTCTCACAGAACACCATAGCATAGCTCTTCATTTTCAATCTAATGTAGCAGCCAGGAATACAGACACATGGTTTATTGTTTTTAATTAAAATACAAAACATATTGTACAACATGCACTCATAATTTATTAACTTTAAAAGTAATATGTTCCAAATATGTGACTGAAATCTGTAGAAGAAAATGAGTGGATGAGTCACATGCAACTAAGAATTGAAAACCAAGAACTGGGACCAGAGATTTTTCTGGTTTGTTACTTGAAAATTCTGAGGAATTTCTGGCAGTTACAACACAACATTTGTATCTCAGTTGCATCAACAGCATCAAATATCTGCCTTAATTTACCTTAAAACAATATTAAATAAAAATTGAACAATAGAAAGTACAGTTTTGGTTGAAGAATATGTCTTCAGGAATTTTCAAAACAGTTAGAAAAAGATAGCTAAAAATTCAGTATTCAACTGTTCAGTATTCAGTATTCAAACTGTTATGGAATGGGACTTACCTGCCTTTTGGGTTGAATTTTTTTTTTCAATTGCTATGTATTTCTCATGTAAAAACCCAGATTGCTGAATTTTCTTTTCTATTAAACCACATTTATTGTCTTCAAACAATGAGATCTACAGGATTTTGCATAGATATTAGAAGTATAGGTTACTATTTTCACTATGCAGACAAAACAATAATGGTGAGTAAAGAAAAGCAAACAGCCTGGGTAAAACCTAAATCACAAGTGCTTCTTGTGATTTTAAAACAGTAAATACTGAGCACAGGATGAAAAGGGCTATAAAAATCAGCCAAAGTTATGAATGCATGCAAACTCCCCTGAGATTGTAAATTGGTAATACTAGTATATTGCTATCAGTGTAGAATTCTGAAACATCTGATGAATTTAAAAGAATGTAAATTTAGATGAAGCAACAATATTGCCTATAGTGATACTCAATCAAAAATGTTACTCGAGGAAAAATTATGGAAATTCCTTTTTTAAGCTATTTAGATTTGGCAATGAGCTGGAGAAAAGGTTAGAAGACAAGACCTGTACTGAGAAGTAATTGAGGAAGGATACATTGACAGGATGACAGATCAGTTTGTTTTTAATAGCTGGGATTTCTAAACCACAGTCAATAATATCCTGCAAGAATATGCCAGTAACGCTTTGCAGAATTTATATTAAGTGTCAGAAGACAATACATATGTTGCACTATGTAAATTTATCTTTTTTTTTTATGAACAGCTGATGAAGTCTGCAGTCAATTCCCAAGTACTGGTTTCTACTCTACCTTATGATTTTTCAATGCTTGAATAGGTTTTACTAATATCTACTTCAAAAGCTCTGCAACTCTACTTCTCCAAACCAATAAATACATTTCAAGGACTTTTATGGGTCTGGTAACATTTTAAAATAAGCCAGCAACATTCATATTTACATTGCTTTACAGATAAATTTCTGATGTTTTACATCTTTCTGGTGCCAGGCAGGGCACCACAAAGGCTAAAAACCCACAAGCCATGACCCTTGTTAATGTTGCTCTTGGCAGTAGGAATGGAACATGCAGAGTTGCAGATATTTTTTTTTTTCACTGTTTCAGAACATATAGAAATGGGTAGAGATTCATGATGATTTTCTAGATCAGCAACAGAGCCATTTAGCTGTAAAACCTCTGATTTGGTTTATACACCACTCTGAGCACAAAAATCCCCCCTGAATTTAAAAGCAAACTGAAGGCATTTCAAAGAACAATAGCCCCTGTGATGTGGAAACAGTATTCCATGCTGCCATAGGTAAAGGGAGAAGCTGCAGTGCTAAAAAATCAGTTTCAACTCCAATAGAGAGGGACATCAGAGCAGAAATCAGCACAGCAAAGACAAGGTAAGGATAGGAGTCATTTTACAGATATCATCAAAAATAAACAGGGAAGCCAGCAAAGCATCATAGTGGCATGATCCTTGGCTTCTTATTAAGAATCATGAGGAAGTATGATTACCTTGAGCAGGTTATAAAACCTGTCATTCTTACCCATTCTTGTGGTTTGGATTAGCCCCTTGAGCACAAACAGGTTTCTTAATGATTAGGTTCATTTGGCATTATTGATCATAAATTATCCTAACTCCATTACACCTTTTTGATAGGCTTTTCTATTTACAGTGCTTTACAAATGCACAGAAAAACAAGCCCAGACATCTTGTTCAGTGAATTCAAATGTATACTACATGTATATGTTTATATTATATATACTATAATATTATATATTCTAGTATATATACTACATGTAGTATTCTCTCCTGGAAAGCCAGAGCAAAGCCAGTGCTACTGGATAAGCAGTACCCTATAATAACACAGCAGCAAAATTGATATCTTGGCAACTTGTAACACTTTGCTGATAGCTTATATCAAACACTGGATCAATTCCCTACTAGGAAAGGCTAAAGAATAAAAGCTACTTTATGAGATAAATCAGATTGTAAATTTATCCCATATCTGACATCCTATTTCAGATATATATGCTGAAAACCACTGGTGAAATGAGTGGTTTAATGAAATATACACACTTATACAGGGAACTGAAAGTTTCATCTACTTCTTAGTCCTGTGAAACAACAAATCTAAATAACAGCTTCATAAACAACAGTTAAATACTGAAACACACTTTTGGTATTAATATTCAGTCTCATGACAAAACCACTCTCAGAAAAACTCTTGAATCCTTTTCATATAAGTTAGTGATCTACATAATGAAATCTATTTAATATACATTTAGTAATAAACATCTATATATAAATATTCCTTTATAAATTCAGCCTATAGTTACAAGCACTGCAACTTTATCACAAGTCACACTATTCAGCGTTTTTCTTTCTCAATAATTTGTGATACTGGAGCTTTGAATTCTCATGATAATTTCAAGTTTCAGTTAAAAGCAAAGACATGAGTTTCATAAGCAAAAAGAAAAGAATTCAACATGAAAATGCAAAGACCATATTTTCCTACATACTAACCAAATTTCATGCTCCCTTCTTGACAAGGCAACAATCATTTATAATTTTAACATTCATGGAGAGGATGTGGTAACATGCCCAGGAAACAGAGCAGCACCATATCACTAGTTAAAATAAAAAAACAAACAAAAAAACCCCCAAAACCCAAACAAAACAAAAAAACTCAAACCATGTTTTTTTTAATGGCGATACATCTCTTGAGCACTTAATTCTCAAGAATGTAATTTCCTGTATTTTAGAAACTTACTACTGTAGGCACTGACGTAGGATGCAGCCAAACAGATATTCTGATCAGATTTGAAACTTCCTGAACTTGACTTACACGGTTCTCTCCTTTTGATTTCCTACAGCTGGGCTGAAGAGGAGTAAAGAGCTGATTAGATTGGAGACTGAAACATTTTCAGCAGGTGAAAGTAGAGAGCGGAAAGAAAAGCCCCTATACTTGCTTGTACACAAGGCAGGCAATTTTGGGGGTGATCTCTTTTCAAAAAGCTATGTCAGCCCTTGCTGAAACCATGAACAAAATCTAAATAATAACTTACCATGGTTTTAGTGAATTATATAAAGGCTGTGAAAGACCTAGGAAATACTTTTCTTTTCATGATTACTCAGTTCTGCCCAGTAGGATAGCCACTATTTAAATGCTCATGTCATGTTTTCCTTTTCGTCTCTGGAACAGTTTTACTTACAGTTTAAATTATTACCTACAAAAAACCCAAAAAACCAAACAAAACTAAACAAAAACAAACAAATCCCAAATGAATAAACCCACAAATAAACAAAAATGCCACACCAACCAACAAGCTGTGTTTCACTGCATTTCACACTGAAATAAGATCGCCTACATGGCTCTAGCACTCAGTATTTTAGCTAAATTCTGGCTCAGTCCTATAGCAATTGGGACTCAGAGTTCTGCAGAAAGTCCTCTTCCTGGAGAGGAGAAACTGCCTCAAGAGTGCTAATATACAAAGGACACGATACAATTCCTTAATCAATGTATTTGAAGACTTCTGCTGTTTTATGTTGTCTCTAAAATGGCATTACTCTTTGCACACATCTTTCTTTACTGTGTCTCTAGACTGATCTGCTACTGGAATTAATAATTTGGCTGGCAATCATTGAACCATCGCTTGTATGATACCTTAGTCATTCTTCAAAGTCAAGTCTGAGAAAAATTTTGAAGTTATATAAACCACTTTCAAGCATTAATAATTCCCTCTGTTGAAAGAGATTTGCTTCTTTGTTAGCATCCAAAGAAAAATACTGAAAAAATATTTACACCCATAAATATCATCTTTAATAGTTCAAAATCAATCCTATAATGTGCATGCAGGCAGCACTGTAGAAAGAACAATTGCCCCTACTTCTAACTGCTCTCTTTTGTTTATAAACCCAGATATTTATTACAATTTTTTATGAGTTCAGCAAGTAAATAATCCAAAATACTCTGTAACTCCAATCTTAAAGTTACTGACTAATTTCAAACTAGAGGACTCAGTCCTGTATTGCCACAATTAAAAAAAATTACATACAGATTCTAAGTTAAAAATTTTCACTAAGCCAAACATTTTGATCCAGGTTAATGTCACTTCTTAACAATATCATTAGAACTTAATTGAAATAATGTAAATGGAGAAGACAAAACTACAATAAACCACCCTGGTTTTGTGTTTTTTTTTTTTTTTTTTTTAGTCTAGTCTCTATCTCCAGTTGAGTGAATTAATGTAGAATATTAAAATTGAAAAAAATAAATAACTCATGTCTGTGCTTCATTTTTTTAGTGGACAAGAGGACACTAGCAGTGAATCAGTTAATCTAAGCATTTCTACCCACAAAAATGGTATGACAATAAAAGCAATCTGGAACACAGGGATTTTTGGTACAGATACCTAGAGAGGTGAGGAAAGCTACTTCACTCCCCTACCTTAAAAGCAGCAGAGTGATCACAAGCTTTTTCTTGTGAAACACAGTTGTGACATAAACTAATTCTGCTGAGTCCCACAAGTCTACATTCAGGTATCTCTGACACGCAGCATGACCCCAGAGGTTATAAAACCAAATGAACAACTCAGTGAGGCCCTCTTTCATACAGAAAGACATATGTCTTTTTTACTCATAAATGCATATCCCTACTTCAAGCTTGTATTTATTTTATTTGAGTTATGTATATCAAAGCAAAGTTCATATTACACAAGATGGGCTGAGGCTACAAACATCCATAAACACGAGACAAGAAATACTTTGGAGATGGAGTGGGGGAAACAAGGCTCTTTGACTCGCCACACTTTTTGAAAATTGGAAGCATGTGTATGGAGGCAGGTCTGCACCACTCATCAGAACCCAGAATGTATTCCTTTGCTGGATATTTCCTGCAGAATCCCTACTGTGGAGGCAGTTTGCATTGCAAGGCTGGCACGGCAGCGGAGCTAGAAGGGACACTGTGCGCCTCTACCCTCAGGGCAAGTCAGGAGCAGCGCCCCTTTCATCTCTGCCAGCAGACAATTCTGCCTCCAGGGCAGCCTTCTATCTTTACAGCAGGTATTTTTTCATGTCAGCCCCACAGCTGAGCATCCAAAACCCAGCAAAACCAACAGCCTGGAGTGACACAGCTCTGGCTGCAGCAACAAACCCAGTCCATACTGTGCCTCCAGGTAGGAGCCCTGACCGCCCTTTTATTTGTTGCAATGGCTTAACTTCTTTTTCCATCTCAATTCAGCTTTGGCTGAATTGGAAGGCCTATTTTTATGCTGATGACCCCTGCTGGCAGAAGAGATCACACTGTGAGGAGAAAATTCAGTTTTGTTATGCCTCAGCAATGGCTGTCAGAGGCGCATGGGGAAGGGGTTGCACATGTACCACATGCAGGAGGCAACTAAAAGAAGCAGGAGGCAACTGAAAGAAGCAAGAGGCAACTAGAAGAAGAACTTTGCCTGCCAACACCTCACATGGGACAGGCAGTTGGAGACACTGAACTGCCCACAGGAGCTTCTCCAGTCAGATGGGACTGGGCCAAAGCAGGCAGGCCTTGGGAGAGGCCTTGAAAAGTAACTGAGTCACAGGCCTCGGTGGGGGTGCTGTGAAGCTCATAGTTCTGTCTCTTTGAGACTTGCTTTCTCAAAACATGCTTTTGAACCAGGGCTTTTTGAGTCTAATGCCTTTTGTCCTGGTCCCAGCCTGCCTTTTGACTCTCCTGCCCTCTCTGGCTCTTGCTTGCTCTTGAATCTCTTTTTCCTCCCTGTACTCCTGACCAAGGCCCTTCCTGCTTTGCCCCAGGGTTGCTGGATGAGCCCCCTGCATCCAGCCCTGCCCACCTCTGATCCAGCCCGCTGCTGCCATCCTCTCTGTGACCCTGCCCAGAGTTCTGCACCTCCTGCCCAAGCACCCCTGACTGTGGCCATGGGAGCCATGTGTGACCGTGTTCACAGGAGTTCTTGGGTGAGGGAAGAGATGAGGATCTGATTCCATGTTTCAGAAGGCTTGATTTATTATTTTATGATATATATTACATTAAAACTATACTAAAAGAATAGAAAAAAGGATTTCATCAGAAGGCTAGCTAAGAATAGAATAGCAAAGAATGATAACAAAGGCTTGTGGCTCGGCTCTCTGTCCGAGCCAGCTGACTGTAATTGGCCATTAATTAGAAACATCCAACATGGGCCAATCACAGATGCACCTGTTGCATTCCACAACAGCAGATAATCAATGTTTACATTTTGTTCCTGGGGCCTCTCAGCTTCTCAGGAGGAAAAATCCTAAGGAAAGGATTTTTCATAAAAGACTTCTGTGACAGCCATGCCCAGGCCAGCACCATGCACACCCCTCACCTCCTGGATGTTGAGGGTGCTCCCTGACCTCCGGTGGTAACACCCTGTTTTTCTCTTTCTCTCCATCCCTCACATTCCTTTCCCATTTTTCTTCCTCTTGCTCTGTCTTCTCTACTTCTGTCTAGTAGGGCAACTCCTTTTTATTTCGGTTATTTTGTTAATCAATAAACGATTCTCAGATACAGTGTTTGTCTTGTTTGGCTTCATTTCGTTCTTCTCTATTTTTAAAAGAACTCCTCACTGTTCTGTGCAGTGGAACACGACACACACCAGCTGGTGGCCTGGAGGTGCTGTAGGCCCCACAACAGAACTGCCTGCACTGCCTCCCTTCTCCTGGGACATGGTAATCCAGCTGTGTTCTCCTTGGAAAAGTTGCAATCCCAGTTTGGAAGCACACTGGCAAATGATACTTGGCACATTCACTGTCTGCAGGGCAGATTCTGCTCTGGAAATGTGTTTCACATCCTGAGAATTCCCACTCTGGATCCATAGCAGTGTAATTTCTGCTTTTCAAGGCAAAGCTCACACTGCTAAACGATTGGCACTGCAGGCACACTACAACACTGGGAGGGAAATTTGGAGTCAATATTGAGCTGCTTCTCTGGAAACAGCGAGACTCAACTTTGAAAACAAGTGAAACTAGTCCATAAAAAATCCATAAGACTGATCATGCAAACTCAACCTAACCAGAGAGAAGGACTTTAATGAGGACTACAGCTTATTTCTGCCAGAAACATAATTTTTAAAAGGAACATCACAACAGAGAGAGCTGCTTTTGCAGAATATGTGGAACCCATCCTGGACCTCATATTGCATTAGTTAAAACTTTCTAATATTTTCCAAGCTTGTATTAAATTAAATATAATCCATTCTTTGCCAAAATATGATATTTTTCTTTTCTAAACCTGTGATAAATCCTACCATCTTTATTCAAAATAAGCAAAGTTTTGCATTACATTGATTAAACCACACCATATGAGGCAACTGTAATGGCAATGACATCTATATGCCTATAAAATTATTTCTATAAGTACATATATTTCTGAACAAACATATACCTACATTTAAAGTAACAACTTGTAGCCCCCCCAGAGGTAAGACACTACTTGAAATAGTTCAAGCTATGGTTACTTGTGACTGGTTTTAGTGTGTTACAAGTGTTAGAGCTGTTAAGGTTTTGCTGCATGATCTGCTGTTTCAAAGCCACAAGGACATGATCTAACTCAATTATAACCCACAGCTGACCTGTGAAGCTGTATTAGCTGAACTTACAAAAGAACCACCAGAACCACAAAGTAACTCGGTGCACACGAGTCTGATTTTCATGGTTCATGTGTCATGTTTCACAGGTCATGGAGAGAACTATAAAAGGAGATCTTGACAGGCTAAGTACAATGTGTAAGATTAATAGAGCAAACAAAAACAAATTAATGCTTTTCTGCTCGCAAGTACAACAGAGAAGTCCATTCTTCTAGAAAATCTTTATACTACATCCCAGCATATCCTTCTCAACGGAAACAAACACTTTTACTCCCAGATGTACTGTTTTCCTCAAGCCACATGAAGTGCCATATACATTATGCTTACATTGTTTGCCAAGATTTTACAAGACAATCTATGTCAGTGTGTAATTTACAAAGAAATTGAAAATACTTTTAAGCGCTTCATGAAAGCACGACAAAAACTATCAAATGCCCAAAAAAAAATTCTCCAATTTCTTTTTCACCCATCCTATTCCTCATGCAGTCCTGGAAAGCAGTGAAAGATGGAAAAAGAATTACCTAGACTATGTGTAATTCTGAATATTTTACAATGTTGTTGATTAAGTGTGTTAAATTGCATAGTTCCCAGCAATCCAGTGCTGCAATCACACAGCTGTTTATACATATAGAAGCAGACATGTGGTTTAACTATCATGGTAATAATATTAACAACAAAAGCTAATGTGCATTGGATCTTTTGAAGATATTTCAAGACAATACAAAATGGAATGTGACTTTGTTGGCTTGCAATTTCAGCAGTAACTACTGTACTAACATCTTGACATTACTCATTGCCAAGCCTTTGCTTTATATTTATTGTATGTTTATACATGTATGAACATTTCTATATTATACAAACATTTGTAATTTTTTTCTCCCATCATTGATATATTTTCCCATATGAAACTGCCAGGAAGAGTTTTTAGTCATGGGTTGGACTCAATGATCTCAAAGGGCTTTTCCTGCTGTCCTGGTTTAGGACAAATTAGGGGAAAACTCCAAAAGGG
>JAHXMQ010003319.1:43369818-43388338 GCA_020466415.1 Ammodramus savannarum pratensis
TCCATGCACAGTGGTGAGAGGACTGGGCATGGAAGGAAGATGACATGATGGCAATGATCTCCGGGTGGTGCCAGGTAGGACAAGAAACACAAGAGGTCTCAACTGTGTTTCCAGGGGAAGCCTATGGCACAAGAAGGACTC
Organism: Ammodramus savannarum pratensis; assembly: GCA_020466415.1. Classification (NCBI taxonomy): domain Eukaryota; kingdom Metazoa; phylum Chordata; class Aves; order Passeriformes; family Passerellidae; genus Ammodramus; species Ammodramus savannarum. The sequence goes on from JAHXMQ010003319.1 coordinate 43,369,960, forward strand.
CTCTCCTCTTGATGAACTGAGAGTTGATTACCTAAAGGGTGGTGATGGACCGAGAGTTGGTGATTTGGGGGATGGATGTATTGAAATTTGGTGGCGGGAGGAGGAAATGTTTTTGGAAGGTTTTTATTTTCCCTGTGTGTTTCGTGTTATTTAGAGTTGCAGTTTAGTTAATAAAGTTTTTTTTCATTAAAAAAACTTTCCTGGTCACATCTCACAGCAGACACCAGGGAGAGTGTATTTTCATGGGGGCACTGGCATTGCGCCAGCATCAAACCATGAAAATTAATGAAGTCAATAAAAAAAATTAAAATAATTTTAAATAAGTGTCAAAAATGTCATCTTAAAATGTTGGCTTATCACTTTGGAAGTTCATAATAGTTTTATAACTGCTGGTTTAAAAAGAGAGGTCAAATGTTTTGCTTTGGTTATACTGAACTGAAATGGTCACCATTTCTACTGCAAAACCATTTAGTTAAATGTGTTTAAAAATGCTTTCCTTTTATGAGATAAAATTTTCAAATTCAAGGTACTTGAACTTGCAATGATTTCAAGCTCCTATTCTGTTCAATGCTTACTTGTCCTTCAGAGATACATTTTACACAGATTCATATTATTTGCTTAAAATCCAGAAATGTTGTCAAAAGGACTTACATTGCCTAAGGAAGGAAAAAACATGTGAATAGTTCAAAGTATACTTTTCCTTGTTCCAAGTAGTTTCCTAAAATAAATAATCCAGAGTGAAGGCTACATTGTCACTAACATTGATTCAGAAATAAATTGCCATGGTCAAAGACAAGATTATCTCAATTAAAAATAATATAGGCTATGTGAAATCAAAACTTACATTTAAATGCAGTTGATCAATGAAATGTGAGAGAATGCAAGTTCAATAATATTCAGCATGAAATATCCTGAGTCAATAGTTTAATTAAAGTCTCACTTGCATTGACTGTACTTTAATGTTTGGTCTCATACATTTACTGAAATGTCAGCGAAAGAATGATGCAATATTCAAAATAATTAGAAATGCAGTAAAAGAAAAGAAAAAATAAATAGACCTCCTCATACATAATATATTAATTCCATGTTTTTCTTCCTGAAATAAGAAGGCCAATAGATTTCCACTGTTCCAGAGTCCCAAACAACTTCCCATGTGGAAAAATGTGATACAAGGATAGTGAATCACTGCAGACACTCTGAAGCCCTTACATAGTCCCAAGTTTCTAAAAAGGCTGGATAATTATAAAAAAGAAGCTTCTTTGTAAAGTAGCTCCAGTATTTGAAGAACCTTTGTAACTTTGCAGACAACTCCCATCAACTGTTTAAGATTTTTCCCACAAATACAATAAATGATAGCATTCATCAACAAGACCACAGAAGACAGCAATGAAAGAAATATTGCTAACTTGAGGAAACAGAATGAGAAGAAATCAGGGAATGATTGCTATGGGATGTTGGAAAATGCATGTTCAGACTTAGTCAAGCAGGAAGATCTTTGATGAACTGAAGAGGGAGACTTACTGACACAAAAGAAAGCCCAATTCTCTCGACAAATACTGCAGGTGTGCAACAGAAAGGTTAGCAATGTGCACTCCAGTAACCCTTATATTTACATTTTTGTTGTACAAGTATACCAGTGTGGTTAGAATCACTGTAAGCAATATAGCTTCAAGGCAATCACAACATCAGAATAAGAAAAGTCACCAATAGAACACACTAAATAAAAAAAAAAAAAACTAGGTTAACACTACGTGCTTTTTTCTGAAATATGACTGTACACTTTGAAAGAAAAATATGTGCCTTCAGAAAAAAAAAAAAAAACAAAAAACAAACAAAAAAAAAAAAAACCCAAAAAAAACCAAAAACAAAACAACAAAACAAAACCAACCCACCTTTCCTGACACAATTCAAGCCATTTCCTTGAGTCCCATCACTGGTCACAGAGAAGACATCACTGGCTGCCCCTCCACTTTCTCTTTGTGAGATGCTGAAGACCTCAATGAGGTCTGCCCTCAGTCTTGTCTTTGTGCCTGACCCATGAGCCAGTTGCTCACCTAGCCCATGAGGTAGTTGGTAATGGCTTTAACCATGGATAACCCTGTGGTTATCTAGTTGTGTGCTGAACATCTTGTCCAGAAGAGTCCCATGACAGAAAGTATCCAAAGTTTTCCTGAAGCCCAATGAGATTACACCTACTACTTTTCCTAGATCGCCTAGGTGGTTACTCTGTGTAGAAGGAAATTGAGTTCAACAATTTGAAGGATTGAAATTGCGTTCAACAATTTGAGGATTTCTATCTCATGAAGCCATGCTGGCTGTGACTGATAACTGTTTTTCAATATCTCCCACGATAATCTTTGCCATGATTTTGCTGTGCATTAAAGAGAGACTGACAGGCCTTTCCAAGGTCCTCCTTCCTGTCCTTCTTGAAAATTAGGACAACATTCTCAAGCTTCCAATCAGCTGGGACCGCTCCAGATTGCCAAGATCACTCATAAATCACTGAGAGAGGATTTGCAATGAGATCAGCACCTCTTTGAGGATTCTTGGATGAATCCCATCAAGCCCATAGATTTGTAGGGATGCAGCTGGAGCAGCAGATGCCACACATGCTCAGGGTTAACTGGAAGTTGATCATTCTCATAGTCATGGCCCTCCAGCTCAGGGCACTGAGACCCTTTGGTCCATTAACTGTGTTGAAAGCAGAGGTAAAGAATGGGTTAAACACCTCTGCCTTGTCATGTCCCTGTTTGTGAGGTGACCATCCTCATCCTGTAATGGGCTAAGGTTAATTCTACACTACCTTTCACCAATACTATTTATATTATTTTAATATTATTAAAATATAAGGAAATACAGTCAAGAAATTACCAGCAAGAAGCTCTTCCACCAGCACCAAAGGAAAACACTGGAGTTAACTGAATTGTCTCTTTAAAATATAAGAATTTTATTGAAGACCAGAGTTGTCATCACAGGTTAGAGAGAAACAAAAGCATCTCAGAGAGCTTTGGAAAGGAATTACACATTGTGGATGGATGCATGGATGAGTAAATCAACAAATAAAGCTGCTTAGGCATCTCAGTAAAATTCAGCATTGCTCTACAGTGCATGGAGAAATAGCATGGTGAGTAGCAATCACAGAAAAAAAAATAAATTAAAATTTACTATAAACTTAAAGTAACCTGACGACCATTTCTGAAACCTTAATTTTTATAAAGAAGAATTCCACGGACCATAGCAAATGTCAGCCATAATTAAATGTCTTGAAATTAAATGTAATGGTTCCTTCCTGAGGGCTAACCAAATTCTTTTCAGATTCCTGCTGTATCTGCATCACTGGGGAAAGAGAAAAGTGATTTAAGACAAATTCCAAGTCAGTTTTCCTTTCATTTTAGCACTTTGAATTTAATAGGAAGATTATGCAAGTCTCACTGCCTTTTCCTTCCATCTCATGTCAGCCGGAGTGGAAGAGTTTGCATTATTCAAGGTCAATTAAGCCATGCAAATGCATTCTAATTGATTTTACAGTAGTAATAATAACTCTCTCCTCAGAAGGATGTGCTGGATTTCATAAAAAAAACCCACCAAAACCGTAAACCTCTTACAATAAAAATAGCATAGGTGTTTGGGAATTTACTGCCGAAAATAACCAAATAGATATATGAATACAATAACCATGAACTGGTATTGGTATGGGTTTTAGATACAAATTCCTCAGGATTTGAGCCATAGCTCTAGCCTTGGAGCATCACTGATGTCAGTCGTAAAAATTGTCTCACATTCTGCTACTAGCATTTAAGGAAAAACAAAAAAAGGGTGTTTATTCAGTTAGCAAATTATAGCAATTTTTAGACTTGAAATCAAGTTTTCAAAAACATGTCTTGACAACATTCAGTCCTGAATGTAAATTATGGAAAAATGGTGATACATAATTTATTAACGTTTTTACACTCTTAAAGATATTTTTTTGATAAACATTGCTTGCAATGTAAACTAAACTTGAAAAATCTGATCTCAATGAAGATGGCCTTGCCAGCATAAATTTACCATAAGAAAATGTTCTTAGTCAATGGGATATTTTAAACCAAATAAAATGACATTCCATGAGGCTCAGTCCAAGCCTCTCTGCCCACAATAAACACAGGTGTATTGGTCATCAGAGTTCAGTTCTGCAGCAAATATGTTCTGTTTGAATAGCATGGCCCAGCACAACAAGGGGCACATCTGTGGCACTGTGAAGTCAAGCTGTTGAGTATAAACTCTGTCATATTGTGTTCATATTTAAAGAACACAGTATTTGCACACCAGTTGCACTTGCAGTCACACTGACATAGAGTCTTACCTGAGGGATGACAGCTATATGCCAGGCAAGGAAAACCACCTTAATCTGCTTTCCTGCTGCATCTGGCATTGTGAACACATCTAGCCCCTTTCAGAAAAAAAAAAAAAAGGTCATAGGGTATGACTTTAAACCATGGGTGATGGTCTGAATAAACATTTGATCTTCCCTTAATGTAGTGAAATTATAGAGCAGAGAAATTACTCATCTGAGATTAGCTGATCATGTACTTCTGCCTGTTCCATTCCAGTACAAACCAGGAGTGATTAGGCAACACAAGACAGAACAAAGATACAAATTCCTCAGGATTTGAGCCATACCTCTAGCCTTGGAGCATCACTGATGTCAGTCATAAAAATTGTCTCACATTCTGCTACTAGCATTTAAGAAAAAACAAAAAAGGGTGTTTATTCAGGAAAAGGAAAGGGATAATTTATAAAGGAAAGGTATCATGCAGACATACACTGTTCTTAGGAGGCAGAGAACATCTTCCAGGTGAAACAAGAACCTAACTGCATGGCCAGGGCCCTCTACTCCACACCAGCACAAAGCAGCCCTTGGGAAAGAGCTGCGGATGCACTTTGGGTTTTCTTTCAGGTGTGTGGCAGCAACCAGTTACTTCATTTCAAACATGTCTGCCAGGTGATAGCAATGCAATGTGAATCACTCCTGAAAAACACAAGCTTTTTATAAAGTTTTTTATAAAGTTTATAAATAGTGGCTATTTCTCTTCACCAAATGCATTACATTGTAGAAATGAAACCTGAAAAACTATCAAACAAGAATTGCATTCAGCTCAATCCTTGTAATGAAAATGTAACTTGGAAAGCCATTTTTTGGCAAACAAAGATCAGGAATTTCAGGGTGGAGGAAATTCTTTTTGTAGAATTGCACTTTTCTTTGAAAAATATCTTAAAAAAGCTGAAATGAAAGTCATTCATTTTATATTGCTGAGACTTAGATGGAATATTCCATTTTGATGAGATGTTTTACACATAACACTTGGAAATTATACCTTTTCTCAACACTCATTGTATTTAGCCCTTGTCCCTTTTAATAGAGAGCTAACAATATTTACCACATATTTATGTTAAAATCACAGATCCAAGGATTCAGTCACAATTCCCTCTTTTATGTAGTTATGGTTGTGAAACCACAGATGCCTTATTGAATGTGCACCCTCAAAATTATGTGATTGTATTCACATCTGTACAATATTTAAAGCTATATAATGCATATAAATAGAGTACTCAAGCCACTCTGAAATACCCAACACCTGGCAGATGAGATAGCAGCTCATAGGAGTTTAAATACTGTATTTTAATTCATTTTTCTGAGGCAGTCAGGCTACATGATTACTAACTCATAAAGTTGAAAACATGACTGCATAAAACATTCCTCTTCAGATATATCTGACAGAGTGCACAGGTAATGTTTAAACACTTGTGCTTGATGTCTTATGTCTTAACATAAGCTTCCTTCATCTTTTTGGTTACTGTTTTCTGTTTCTTTTTCATGCCCTTTTGCATTCTGATGCCACTTGCTTGGCCAATTACCTGGAATACACTCATTCTTTCTGATTATTCTTCCATTCCCCATTACGTTTTTCCTCACTTTGCTTCATTTTGTTCTGAAAATTTCATCCTGTACTTCCCACATTCCTCTGAGTATGCTCCATGGAGTGCTTTTATTCTGCTTTACCACCTGAGTCTAAATTGTGGTGGCATCTACTGAAAGAAGCCAGGCCTCCTTGTCATCTGTAGCAGGTATTCCCATGGTGTCACTACAAGAAGCAAATAAAGGGGAACATTTGAGCATCTCTTCCAGGCTGAAATTATAGGAGTAGGAATGACAGCTTGTTCTTTTGTGTTTTTTCACAACTTCAGTGGCACATCTATACAGCTCTTCCTTCTACTTACAGTTTTTCATACAAGTAAGTAAAATATAAGATGCAAATATCACAAGAGGCAGCAGGATTTGGGGAGGCAAATCTAAAGAAAAATGTGGTCTACAGCTTGATATATGAATTCTTTAACATGTGCTTATGTTATGAGACAAGTAAAAATGGACGATGTTTTAAACAATCTTTCAAATGTGATTCTAATTTAGCTCATTAAAGGTGAATGAATACCAAATTAATAATTTATATGAGGAAAGGTATAAAATATTTATCACATTATGGGTTTTCTACGTTCATGTGTGCCACATGCAATACAGAGTGCTGGTGAGCATGCTCTATTCCAGGAGCCCTGTGGATCTGCTGTTCATTCCTCACAATGCTGCAGGACAGGCACTGCAGAGTCCACACTTGTGAACATGTCACTGAATTATTGCTTTCCCTAATGGGGCAGCTTTAATGAACTGTGGCTGTTGGGAAACTGCCAGGTTTTCAAAAACGAAACATTTCAGTCAAAGTAAGTCAACTTTGGCACAACATCCACTGGGAAGGAAGACAAACTGTATTAATAATTTAGGAGCTTGACTTGGGATGTCAGAACAGGTACTTGACTATCACACATTGGTGTGTGTCTGAGGGGTTTTTTTTAACGCTTGTCTCATCTTATTTCTCTTCTGCCTCCATCTTCTCTGCCTATGAAAATCAACTTCTATACACACACAAAGACACACACACTTATTAAGCCTTTTTTCTCAGTTCTTAAGAAAGCTGGGGGAGAACTTGAAAAGCAGGGAAGTTTCACAGCATAGAAAACTCATGTAGTGTCTCTCACTGCTACAGTTCAAGAGGCACTGCCACTGCTTAGGGCTGAGATCTGTCTGTCAACAAGGAAATGGTGTCACAATTTCCAAAACACAAAAACTGCACAGAACTGTAATATTTGTCCAACGTATGGAAAGTCTTCTAGAATTATTTCAGAAATCCCTACCATGTTTATTTTGCATGTGTTTTTGGTGGCTACCCACTGTTAAAAATTGTGCTGGCTGAACAAGAATACTGCATAGTCTAGCTCTATATGCATAAAATTGTTCCACTGTTCCTGCTGATAAAAATAGTGGCTTCAGGGCACGAAGTGTGTAGGGTACTGGGCTACTGCTTCTGGCAGCAGTCTTTCCAACAAAATATTCTATCTCTGGTATTCTCTTGTTTGGATCAGAGATAGCATCTGCTACTTTTATAATTCTTTCTTTGCATATGTTTTACAATAAACAGTTTTCTCTCAGTTCAGGTATTCAGAAGACATAAATACATATGTATGTTAAGTGGTAGCTGCTCTGGTTTTTTTCTCTCTCTATTCTAAGTGGCAAATTCTAACAAAGTGGTTTGTAAAAGCTTTACCCTGAAAGAGGCATGTTATTTCCACAATGTGGATTATCACCCATTAAAATAATGAAATCAATCACCAAAACTACAGTGGAGTTTCTGTCTGTATTTGTATGTATGCATGATAGTTATACAAGAAAGCACCCATTTATAAAAATGGGCCATTTGGGTGATTAAGCAGATGTGCTCTTTGCCCTATATCAGGACAAATTGCTGAAATGAACAGTCATCTGCTTCTGCAGATGGAGAGCTCTGAGGGAGGATTAGAGCTTTCCCATTGCTCACTGTAAACAACCTCAGCCCCAGAGAGGCACAGAATTACCTCCAGTGACTCACTGTGATCATGCGACCAAGTCCCTTCCAAGTGAATGTCTCTGAGCACACAGGAACTGGCCTGTACAGTGCATGCATGCATGCACAGAGTAACAATTTCAATGAATTCTACACATATATGCAATAGAAACTTTCCATTATTGTACTTAGCAAGAAGCAACAAATGTTGTAAATGAATTGTTGTTGATTTTCTGTGACAGTGTTCACAGGGGTCTCATGTTGAGGGAAGAGACGAGGATCTGACTCCATGTTTCAGAAGGCTTGATTTATTATTTTATGAGATATATTACATTAAAAATATACTAAAAGAATAGAAGAAAAGGTTTCCTCAGAAGGCTAGCTAAGAATAGAATAAGAAATAATGATAACAAAGGCTCTGTCTCGGACTCTCTGTCCAAGCCAGCTGACTGATTGGCCATCAATTAGAAACATCCAGCATGGGCCAATCACAGGTGCACCTGTTGCATTCCACAGCAGCAGATAATCAATGTTTACATTTGTTCCTGAGGCCTCTCAGCTTGTCAGGAGGAAAAATCCTAAGGAAAGGATTTTTATCGCTTCTTGGCCTTTTGGCTAAGATCAAGTGTATTGATTTTTCATAAAAGATGTCTGTGACAATTTTCCCCGTGTAAAAAGGAGAAGAAAACGCCACACAACTATCCAATTAGCACTGTGGTACTGAGAAATAATTTAGTGTTTTAAATGGTATCTATTGAGTTAGGGATGGTCACCAAGGTAGGAGGAAATGCAGTACAAATACAAGATTAGCAATCTGCCAGTTTACTGTCTGACCACTAGGACACAATTGACACTGGTTTGTGTTACAGATAACCACAGAGCCACAAGTCATAAGACAGTTATTATAAGAAGTTTGGGCCAAACCTAATGGTAATTTTTAAATCTCCTACAAGAAATATGATGCCTCTGTTTGAAGAATGAAGACAGTACGTAAAGAACAAGCTGCTGAAACAACCAAATAGAACCCTCCATCATTATACCACTTTTTGGGATGCATTTATTGTGCATTTGCCTAATGAAATCTGTACTGTATACTTCAGAGTAAAAAAATAAAGGATTAAGGAAGACTACATTTAATCTTCAAGGAGTAGAGAATGTTCTTACTACAAATTGTAGAACTGGCTTCATTCCTCTCACTGTGGATGCTGTGCAACCAGCTGGGTTGAAAATTGCAAACACTCAAAATTAGTGTTGGAGACCCTTTGCCAGGATACACATGCAGAAGCCTAGGGCTAATGGTTTTCTGGAAGCCCTGGGGAATATGTTAACATTTCTGTAGCTGACAAAAAACTGCAGAGCAACAATAGCAAAAATCAAAATAATTGCAGTTTTTAGCAAATCAATTTGCCAAATTTATTGCAAAGCTGCTAATTAGTACACAGTACGAGGATGGTACAATATACCTTGTATCTTTACATTAGGAAATTAATAAAGCAATTGGAACAAATATTACAAGAGAACTAAACAAATAAAACCAGGCAACAGAATCTTGTCTCTATTATTTAAATTCAATACTTAAAAACCTTTTGCTTGAGTAAACTTTCCTTGCTTATGTTTTTTCCCTGAAGAGGTTCATTTCTTCAAAAGAATAAACTAAACAGAAATAAATGGTAACTAATGCAAACATTGTTAAAACAGAGTCAGGCATAAATTTGGAAAGGCTTTTAAAAACTCTAATAAAAAATAATAAGATCCATTACAACTAATGCTCATTCAACATCATCAGTTATGACTGATAACACTGTGCATTAAAACAGCTGCAGCAGGTAGATTTAACAAACAAGGCATTTAAAGTGATAGAGTAAATTAAAACTAATTAATTGAGACAAGATTCAGAACTACATATGGGAATAAAGGCAAATTTCTTCAAGAGTTTGTACAGTGAAGCTGAATGGCACAAATTTGTCAGATAGAAAAATACTCTTAGCAAAAAAGTTCCAGCATTTTTAACTGACTTGTTTTATAAACCAGCCATTGGCCATTGTTCACTTTATGAAAGAACACTGTAAACAGACTGTTCTCTTTTTGCAGGAAAAGCCCAAAATGAAAAAAAAAAAAACAAAACAAAACAAAAAAAAAACCAAAAACCACCAAAAACAAAAAAAAACCAAAAAAAAAAAAAAAAAAAAAAAAAAAAAAAAAAAAAAAAAAAAAAAAAAAACAAAAAAAAAAAACAAAAAAAAGAGAGAAAACGCTTTTTTTCTTTACACAAAGCAGGGAGAAAACTCAATACAAATTATCCTTCCCTGGAATCCTTTAAACAGGGTGGGTTTTGTAGCAGTTATGAGTATTTTGGGTGCCAAAGCTGAAGCAAGAAGGGAAAGGTGCTGTCAGAAACTACAGACATACAAACACAGATATCTGACAGGGCTGAAGGCAGACTCCTGAGTCTTGCTGTTAAATCCATTCTTATCTTTTTTATTCTGCCAACACAGAGAGGTGCTGGGGACCTCCAGGAATAAGACTTTGTGAAGTGTAGCATTTTCTGAGATCACATACAAGACCAGTGAGAAGTTGCTGTAAGCAATTACTGAGCAATTGTACTTGTGGTTTAAATCACTTTTTATCAAAGACTTCACAGCAGAAAAATGCTTTGACTGAACACAGGTAGAAGTGTACACACAGGTGTTCTGTATTTAAAACAGAAACACTTTCTGTATTTAAAACACTTTCTGTATTTAAAAGTGTGCTTTCTCAATATTGTGTTGGTATGCTACCTTTTCCTTTGTGCCATGCAAGCTCTGTTTGCTTTGAAATGAGTAATAAAAATCATGGTGCTTCCAACCAAACTGTGAATTAAGCAGCTACCACATGCTCTGAAAATCCTGTCATAACAAGGTCTGTATCAGAAGACACAGGCCACATTTTCTATGCAGTCCTGGGAATACAGCATTGGGATTGATGCAGATCAGTACTCTCCTCCCTTAACAGTCCCTGCATTTCTACTCTGATCAGTATATGCAGATCTTTTACTTTTTATCTAGATTTTCTCTTTGTTTTGGGTCAGCCTTTATGTAGGCATTGTATAAACCCAGAGCTGAGCTAATGAGGGAGAAACAAAGCTTCAGTACAGATTAGATGCATGCCATAAAATCTTATTAGTAATATTATCTATTCTTCCCAGCAGAGTAAGGTCCAGAGATCTGTCATGTTTGAGATCCACACTGCACTACACCTTTCCACCAACAGACTTGGTCACCTAGGCTGGGACTGGAGATACCCTCCAGACTGCTAGGAAGCCATTCCTCTGAAAGAACAGAAAGGAAACACATACCTAATCAGCACTTGGTTGAGGGAAAAAATCAGTATTTCTTTGCAAGTCTCTAGTTTCTGATACCCTTTGTGCATACTATCGTAAAACTCCCATGTATTCCAAAGAGCTCCTCAAATATGCTTTTTTTTTTTTTTTTTTTTTTTTTTTTTTTTTTTTTTTTTTTTTTGGTTTTGGTCCGTAGATAATTGTCTAGCTTCATCCTCTGATAATTGCAGTAACTTAAAGTAGAATTTAAACAAGGGTCAAATTTGGCCTCATGTGTCCCATGGCTTGCTATGAGAATGACCCACCTTCCCTGGCATTTGCTGTATTGTACAGAGAAGCAAGACTTTCTTCTCTTTTGGGAGTCCTTTGAACTTGTATAAAGTAGCTATTCCCAAGTGATTACTTCCTTTTTCAATTGATGCAACAAAAGAGCATCACACAAAAAAAGAGTCCCACTGTCATTTTTCTTTTGAACACACAGGCAATGCTGAAAACATAAATGCACATGTGCAAAAGCTCTCATCTCTGGCTCCTTTCTGATACCCATTAGCTCCACAGGAAAGTAAGAGAAAAGAGCATAATAAAGCTCCCTGCATCATCAGATTGAATGATTCTTTTCACTTTCAGTATTGCAAGGATGCCACTGGTAGCTGGAGAAAAAGAAGAGTGTACCTGTAGTTCTTCAAATTGTTACAGTTTAATGCAAAGTCTAGAAGGATGTCTAAAGGGGGAAAAAATTCCACTTACTGGTAAGCACAAGTCACTGCTTCTTCCTGCCCTTCTGTACTACTCTGGAGAGCAAGGCAAATGTCTTTCAGGCTTCTTCTTCATTTTTCTATTTAGAAATCTTTGTTTCTTTATGATGAAAATTTCCATACATTTTCATCTAGACACAAGCAGAATATCTATGAAAAATAGATAATATTGAGTGGCTAGAGCTTTCATTAATAAAAACTATATCTCTGCATTCATTCTCACATGAACAGGGAAGTTTACACAAACCATCTGCCAGTGTCTCTATTTGTGTGCATGCTGGTCAGTGGAAAACTTTAGATTTCACTGGATATTTTCAAAAAAACATCCTCTAACTGTAGTAAATTGTAAGGAAATCAAACTTAGTCTGGTTTCAGATTGGGTTAGAGCCACATCCTGCCTTCAGGTCCTCGCTGCTAGTGCTATTGTTTATTTTAGATGTCACTTAACCACCAAATTCACAAGAAACCTCTGAAACTGTTAACTGCCTTCAGTGAGCTGATGCCTACAGATCCAGATTTGCTCTGGTTTATTCTTAGTCCTCAAACCTCAGTTTGAATTCCTTTCTACTCAGTGGCCTGTTATGAGAAGCAGGGGGTGGGGTGGTCCAAAATGTGACCCCACAGGCTGTGCAGCTGGGACACCTTTATAGCTAACAAGGTCAGCTAGGACACCTTCTCCCTCCCATTGGGGAATTCCCATGGCCCAGATTTCCACTTCTTGGGCAAGTTTTCCAATCAATAGACCCTTTTATAAGAGTTGGGAAAACCTTCCTCTGCCCTGGCTGCATTTCAGGTCAAACTTAGTGCCATTTATGAGTGTTCATTTTGGCTTGAGGATCACAAGGCCTAATGGATTTGCACTTTCAGCAGATTTAAAGAGGTTTAAACCTCAGAAATTACAGTTCAAGTGTCTGATTCTTACGTGACCTTACACATCTGTCAACTAGAGCTCTAAATTTGTGGAGCATGTGCTGCAATATAGCTTTATTTATAAACTATACAGACAGTCCCAGATGAGAATACCTTAGACTGCAGTAGGCTGAACTGAACTGAGTCCTTTAAAACTCAAATAATTTTTCATTATTTATCAAAAAGGTCATCAGAAGTAATACTCTTGCATCTACTTGTAGGAAGTTTACTTTCCCTGGTAACAGAGGAGTAAATTTTGTTGTCTCTTTCTTAAAATGCAAAGAGACAACAAATGTGTTTGAAAACTGGTGATGGGGAATCTTTAAAAAAAAATCTCAAATACAATTTTACCAATAATTTCTCCATAATTTTATGGAGTAATTAATTTGTCAGAATGCTAACATATGTATTATTGATGTGACCTATCAATTTGTTTTCAGCTTTTTCAGGAAGGAAAAGATGGATTTGTTCCCTCGAGACAAACTGCAGAAGTTACAGCAGATATCCTTCAGATTAATAAAATTATTCAGGCCTTTAAGGAAGCTGCAGATTTCTGATTCAAGATGAGACTGTAAACAGGAAATTATAATAGGGGGGGGAAGGCATTTGTACTGCTAAGAAATACATGGATCCAATTAAAGCATTTTGGACATTTTAACCATATCGTGATAGACATGGTAAAATGAGGTAGGATGTAACTGGTTTTGCAGACACAAAATCAAATTTTCAGAAGTGTTATCAAGTCTGCTTTTCTTATCAGGACATGAAAAGCTGAAATGCTAAAAGCATTCTTCTATTAATCAGCTGCACACCCGCCTTTGATATGTCAGCTTAGTATTGGTAATTTTATCAATTGTCATCCCCTGTCAGAACTGCCTGTAGAGAAGAAGGTGACTGAGAAGTTTATGTTAAACAGCTGTTATGCCATCTGGCATCTTTGACTCCCATGACCCTTTCCAATCTGGCTTTCAGCCTAGGTAAGGTGCAAAGACTACACTGCCTTAATTGGGCTGTGATCTACTCCTGGCCAAATGCAGAGGTCAGCTTTCCAGGCTGATTATTATAGATTTGTCAGAGACCTCTGCTCACATGGAGCAGTGAGCTGTGCTGACTCATCTGCAGAGCCTGGAAGGGCTGGCCAGGAATCTCTGCAGTGACCTCTCCTCTCCAGGAGGCCTCAGAAGGCAGTGCCCAACAATCGCTCCTCTGCCCAAAGCCCTCTCACCACCACGTTTTTCATCATTCCACTCTGCTGCCTGCTCTTGTTCAGTGTTTACATGAAGCTTCTCAGGGACAGAACAAGACCATTTGAGCCTGTCATTTCATCAAAGCACACACAACGTTTACCTTTGTTCATTGTGCTTTTTCATCTGGTGCAGATGGTCAAGCTGACTCATCTGCCAGCACTCGAGGAGTTTGCAGATAGGGGCAGGCAGACCGGTTTAAATTCTGCTTTCACTTATTTTATTTTCATTTGCTTTCATTTATTTTTAAGAAAGATATTAATGAATGGGAGAAAGGAAAAGGTGAGACTTGGCTTGGAATCTGTTAAGTCACAGCTGTAGGTTTAAAAGTTCAAAAGAAATATTTGGCTCAGTAACACAGAAAGGCCATTCACAAAAGAGCAGGAGAGCCACTAATTACACTGTTGGAAATGAAGGGAAAGTAAAACAATGTCTTACTCCACAAGGAATACTTTAATCCTGAAAATACCAATTTAGCTATTTACTCTATTACCAGACCTTTTTCATAAAATTCTAAAATATGTGCACTATATTAGAGTCAAAGTAGTAGTATATGTTGGCTTTTTTTGTTAATATACACATATCTTGAGTTTGCAAACCAGGAGTTTCATATTTGAAGCTGCTTCTGAGGTAATAAACAAAGCAGTAGACACTGCTGGAAAAGCAAAACTACTAGTGAGTAGTTTTTCTAATAAAAAGGATACTAATTATTTATGAGAGGTTTGGGCAATTATTCAATTATTTCAAGTTAGATTATCAATAGTTCACTGCTGAATCAAAAAACATACCCAGTTTTTTCACTGACCTCATTGCTGAAATAAAGCTATTGCTGTTATCAATCTATTAGACTTCCTTCACAGATCTTGGAAATAACTTTGCATCACCTCATAAAGCACAGGGGGGAGCAGCAATCTCTGAGCTGTATTATGTTTATCAGCGTACGGCTTTCCAATGAAATTTGCCATTTCTTCTGGAGAACTCTTCTACACATATCACCTTAGGAGCTCAGCAGTGCTTAAAGCTAACAGCCTCAACTTTTACTGAAATTTCTTATTGAAATGTGCACCCAGAAGCAGAGCTTTACCCAGAAGCACAGCTTTACATAAATACAATCTTCAGAGCAAACTATTTTAAAAACAATAAGCAAGCACACTGCAGATCAGCAGACAGCATGCCCCAAAACAACCATTACCTTAAAAAGAAGACTTTTAGAAGCAGCTTTTTAGACTGTACCCAAGACTAGACATTTGTCTGTTTGTTATTTTACCCATACACTAACTGAAAACTTCTACCTGCTCAGACAAGTGACAGACAAGTGTGCTGCCCTGTTCTTCTCCAGTCAATTTTATATGGCAAAAACCTGAAAGATAAAGGAAATTAAGCTCACAGTCCATAGGAGGAAAAAATAATTATAGTTCCTTGAAAAATACTGAGAAAGATGGTCAGATAAACACCATTTGGCCATTCCTGTGTCTTAGGAAATTAAGCACTAATGGTATCTGAGGAACATTAAGTCCTTGTGAAACATTTGAGCATTTCTTTCATACATTTGACGTCAAGTTGCTGGAGATATTCAGGTTTGGAAGCAGCACTGCAAGCACAAAGTGGAATTCAAGCACATACATGGTTTGACATAGACTTGCTGTATAAAACAAAATCATTATTCTTCCTCAACCCAATATTTTCATGGTTTTTTGTAGCTATACTGAACAACAATATTTTAAATCAAATATTAATTTGTTTTTTCCTCCTGAAAGTAAAGCAAGATTATTATCAATATATAAAATATATTCTGTTTTCCTGCAAAAAATTACCCATACACAAGTAGGTATCTACTAAACCTTAGGCATAACAGGGAGCAGCATATCTGTTTCTTGCGCACAATACAAAGGTATTTCTAGACTTAGGGTTTAATTACAATTACCAATAATTTAAAAGGCAAGCTATTAGGACAATATTTAAAAAATGAGTCAAACAAAGTGTACATGGGCATGGAAAACTAGGTAAGATTAATGTAAAAGATTTCCAGACATGGAAGAGCAGGGATGAGAGGCATCACCTTGCTCCTGATACTGATTTTATGCATTAATCATGAAGACATGATAAAAGCCTTTTAGTGACCAAGGTACTGGCTTAGAGAAGAAGTGATTTTAGAAGATAAAGATTTCCTTTTTCCTCCTGGTGTCACTGCTGGGCTGAGTTAAAGTTGACTGTCTCAAGTCTCTGCTTCTGTAATTTAAATTCATTTCAAGACTTCTTTCTAAAACACATTCTAAATATATTTTAAAAAATTACCCTTGCCTATCTTTTTTTTTAATGTAAATACTGTTGCTAAGTTCACAATTTTGAAAAGTCTTATCTATTTTTTATTTTATTTTTAAGGACAAGTACACCTTTCTTCTCCTCCGACCCCAAATTCCATATTTTCCACTTTATTTCTATTTATATCTCATATTTCTATGTATGTCTTTACATGAAAGAATAGCTTACTCATTTGCAAGCTCATTAATTTAGACATGAGTTTATTGCTCCTTTAGAGAATTCCATTACCCTATGTGTGCACAGAAAGCTTCAGTTTTCTATAGCACTTTTTTACTGAAGAAATCACTAAAATATTTTGCTTCTACATTGACGAAATAGTATAAAATATCCAATAGAAGTCGTAGGGAGAAAATTTATCAGCTGTAATTTTGAAAGCAATTAACTGTTTAGATGCAACCTCAGTTCAACATGTTTATAATGAAAAAAACTTATACTCCCACCTACATATTTGCTAGCAGGCAATTTTAAACATTTACAGTTACCTTGGGCAACCAAATAATGGAACTTCAAAGCCTTCAGGAAGAAATCAAGGAAAGTTTCTAACTCACTGACTATAGCATGAGAAAACCAGCAAATTATAGCGATAGCTTGGATAATATTAGTGTTAGTTAGCAATGTTCTGCATTAGCTAGACATGTACTGCGTAAATAAATTATTTAAGAATTCTAATTAAGGACTATTAAGAATTAAAAGACCTTTATTTTTCTTCTGAAAACTTGAAGTTTCAATCCAACTATTAATATTCAAGCTTTTATCATTCCTACTGCAGTGTGAAAATCCAATTTTCCTCAGAATACATAGTCAAGTGCTCCCCTGCTGCAAACCTGAGATTCAAAATTCTCATCTACAACAGAATTACACACCAAAATCACAAAATATCCATATTTCAAAAAGATTTTCAATACCTAGCAGCATGAAGTTGACTGAATTACAGTATTTATCACAGAAAACATAATTTTTTTAAAGCATTGACATTCACTACCAAATGCAAAGGAAACTTGAGCCCTCTTTGAAGACAGACAAAACCACAGAGTCTTCTGCTTGCACACAGAAGCAGATGATGCTGCTACAGGAGTGAGAAAACTAAAATCGGACACCAAGGAAAAGCCAGGTGAAAAGGAGGCCTTCAAATATTGTTCATAATTTAGTCTATTAAATTGAACATTTTATATATCTATATATATATATAGATATATAGATATAGATATAGATATAGATATATAAGTTTATACTGATAGTATTTAATTCTTAATTAATCATTCAGTTAAAAATAGCTGTTATATTTTAATTAAGACTTTGGGGTTTGTAACTGCAGTTTGAACTTTTTTTCTAGTTATCACTTTCTGCCAGCAATCTGTCTCTGTCTAAGAAAAGTTTTCAGTAGGGGCTTCATCTTAGAAAGTCAGCCTTTGCTCAGACAGGACTCAGTGCTGGTTAAAATTATGTTTACCTTATCCAAGTTACAGAAAAATGTGATTATGTGTAAAGGGGCAAAAAAAAGAAAAAAAGTGGCCTGATGATGTTATTTTTTACAGCATGGATAAACAGAATAAGCAGTAAGGTAGCAGTTCTGAGTATGAAGAGATTGAATAAATTTTAGTATTTTCTGTGAATGGGGTATTTTGTGTTTTTCTGTCTCGAAGTCTTTAATGCAAAAACAACAACTCCAGTAATAAAGAAGCATCATAATTTATGTTGTTTGGGTTGTTTTGGTTTTTTTTCAATTCTGAATAGTACAAAGACATTTAAACACTTCTGGTCAGTGAATTAATATGTCCAAGATTGTATGAATTTGAAACTTTAGCTAGTGAAACATTTTCCAGTTTTAGAAACAGTTATTGCCTGAATGGCTTGCACTTCTCACTCAATATCATAGTCCATCATTTACATAAAAATCATATTGGTAATTATACCATAGGT
>JAHXMQ010003319.1:43388438-43410684 GCA_020466415.1 Ammodramus savannarum pratensis
AAACAAGACTGAATTAAAGTAAGCATCTAACTTCATCACAGTCTGATCCTGAACTCAGTGGCTGAGGAGCCTTGAATTCAGAACAGACACCAGAACATTTACACATTGAATACATACATAGAACATACTCCATGTGGTGCAGCACAGTGTTTGGCTGTAAGGGATGGTCTGGGAAGGGAAAAATGCTGCAGTGACCAGAAATGCCATTCCACAACACTGGGGAGTACCCAGTTCCTGATCCTGAGTGATTAGTGTGGAATTTCACATGGAAATCCCCATGAGGATTTGAACTTTGGAGTGATAAAGCACTGGTCTTCAAAAAAAACATTTTTATATTCTTTGGAAGCTCTTTAAGAGCCTGTCTGAATAACCTGGTTACTCAGAAGCTTAGCAAAACAGGTGTCTGGTTTTCCTTTTCAAATAATCAAAAAAATCTAGAACTCCTGTAGATGAGTCTTCATACCACCTGATATTAACAAAATATTCAGTTTCTTGTATGAGCAAAAATTATAGCATCTAATGGATATGTCTGCCACCCATAAAATAATAAAAAGACCTCCTAGAACATCAAAGCCAAAATGATTTATTATAATTAATCCCAGATTTTTTAAAATATGAAAACCTATATATCTGTAATATTTTGATGCCAAAATCCACTTGTCTGGGAACAAAGTTATCCTAAGTAATCTCAGTATTTCATTTTATGAGACCTATCGTGTTATTCAAACATAAACACAAAAACAATTTGCTCCCTTAACCTGAGAAGAAGCACAGCCGGTCAGTACAGTAACACAGCTTGGAAAGATTTATTATTTCCTTTAATTTATACTGCCTTTCAAACATTTATTCAAAACTCAAGTCCTCTTCAGAAAACTGGGTGTTTTACCTGTTTCATCATAATATTACTACTGCTATTTATCTGCCTGAATATATTGTTCATCAACATGAGGCATTTCCACTTGCAAAAAGTAACCCATTCTTCATCACAACTTAATAATACAGCAAGTAAGAGTTCATGTCAAATATTTAAACTGGTAATTTGGCTTAAGTCTTGATTCTCTAGTAAAGATTTATATTAAAGCTCTAAGCTTGTGTAACCAAAAATTAAGACAAAAGAAGATGTAAGAAGAAAAACCCAAATGATGACTTTTTTGGAACATAGGTTTTTTTTTTATTCCTCAAACTAACTTACTTATATACAAAAGTTTGGATAGCTGTAGTGAAAATTAAATTTCCAGACTATAAAATTATAAATTTCTTTAAAGGATACAGATCCTTTTTTTCATTTATGTCAGGAGATGGTGAGTTCAAACAATTTCCAGAAATAAACCTGAAGTGTTCGTCCACTAATATCTGTGATGACAGATTCAGTACAGCTCCACTGTAAGAAAATATTTCTTTCTCATACTTGGCAGAGGTGGCATGGAAATGGACTACACAAAGTATTGGAAAGGACACTGAGCTATTTTGTCTATATGAAAATAAACCTCTCTTGTCACCAGTAATATTTCCTGTTTTAAGCACGGCCAGTGCCCAGTACTCATACCAGTAAGACACTGAGTGGAGGGGCAGGAGGAAGAGCAAGTTCTTTGCCTTCCATGTTAGCCAAGAAATGAAAATTATTTAATTTTAATAATAATTTAATTATAAATGAGTAATTATTTACTTTAATGAGGAAATACCCAGGCAAACCCTTGTGAGAGTGCAATGCCACAGACACACTTCATGTTATACACTCAAATGTTTTATGGATAATACACATATAAGGAGTTCATTCCTTTGCCATTTTCTTATGGGGCACTGGTAACAGTGA
This sequence comes from Ammodramus savannarum pratensis, assembly GCA_020466415.1. Taxonomy (NCBI): domain Eukaryota; kingdom Metazoa; phylum Chordata; class Aves; order Passeriformes; family Passerellidae; genus Ammodramus; species Ammodramus savannarum. The sequence continues at coordinate 43,390,252 of JAHXMQ010003319.1, forward strand.
AAAAGTGTGAATACATTACTATAATAATATATATGTATTAATGTATATAAATAATACTTTTGATTTATAGTAATAATTTATTTATAATAATTTATTTATAATAATAATTGCAATGAATTATAAATATATATTATATAAATATATAATATTTAATAAATATATAGATAAAGTATAAATTTAATTTATATAAATACATAGATATATAACATCAATATTATAGATAAAAATATAACAATAATATATTTATAATAATAAAATAATATTTGTGTCTGCACTGAATTCATCAGAAGCAGAAACTGGAGGATATAGAATTTCAGCTCGTGTCATAAGGGAGGCAGTTTATGTAAGCAATAAATAGAATCACAGAATCATTAAGGTTGAAAAAGGAGTCCAGGATTATGGAGTCCAACCATTAGCCCAGCACTGCCATGGTCAACACCAAACTATGCCCTGGCTGAGCATAAAAAAAGTTGTTTATGTGTAAAGGTATGAAATCCTACAATTCAGCAAAACTTGGGAGTCATAAGTGGAAATTATTTTGGCAGAAGAAGAAAAGACAAACTGGAGGTGCAAATAGTAAAAAAAAAATTAATAAATATAATAATATTATTCCAGTGGAAAAATTATAAAAGTTACCCAAGATACAGAAGACTTAAAGAGAAAAAAATATAAAATTAACAAGCCATTTATCACTATTTTCCAGTGCTTACAGGAATTAGTCTGTAAAACCCAAGTGAAAATAATTTTTCCATGCACAACTTGCCAAAACAAATTTAAATTTCATTAATGCTTTGGGGTTTTGCCAAAGAAATATTAACTAAACAGCTTTATGTTTGTGGCATGAGCGTGAGATATTTAGGCCAACAAGCTATAGAATGACAGGGGCAAAACCCAGTATTTTTGCTCATTTGCAATGTACATATCCATGAAAATGGATGTGGACGAAGAAATGCTATTTTTGAGTGAGGGAGGAACTTTTTTCCCATGTTTTACCTACTCAGTGCACAAGTACCTTCCTCCTGCACATCTCTTCTATGATACCTCTCCATCTTAACTGCACTGATCACTCTTCCCCAGCTCCACTTCACTGTTTGAGCACCCTCAAAAGTCCTCTTTAAAATACCAGAAGTGTCTTTTTCTTTCTCATGTCTTTCCCTTCTGCTTCCATCATTACTTTTCATCTTTGCAGTATTTTAAGGGATTCTATCCCATCATATAACGGGATGTGCGCATTTTTGTCCTTGACCCTTTTCCCCCTTCTGTTCTTCATGTGGCTGAGACTGGGACAAGCCCTACAGAAAGGGAGGACAGGTAAAATACTCTCTTTTTTCTTTGAATATACTGCTTTAGCCTTCCTGATTTGAACAACTAATAAAACATGTTTGTTTTGAGCCCACACAAATGGAATCCGTTTTTGTTTCAAATAACTGAATCATCTGCTTCTCAAGCACAATCAATCTCCTACAGGAAAACCAGGTATTTATCTGCTACACTTCTTTGTACACTCTATTTATCAATCACATGTCTTCACACAGTTTCAGGTCTCAGCTTTGACTTAGATTTTTAGCTGTAGACTTGCAAAATTTTTTCATCTATCAACTTCCATCCAGTAAACTGAAATTATGCAACTTCTCTGGGTTTTCTGCCACCAGTTTTAAAATAGAGATGCAGGATCAATGCTTATTATAGTTTTAAAGCCAGTTTCCCAAAACTTTTCTGGACTTGCATTCTCAGCTTATTTTCCTTGGGATCCTCTGATTTATTGGTCAATTTTAACCCAGTTTGAGAGAAGGACAGAGATATCAAAAAGTCCAAGTTACTACACGCTTGCTGAAAAATCAGTAGGAGCCTGAAAAACTGACACAGGGAAAATACCCACAGAGTAAATGTTTCCAGAATGAAAAGGCAAGTGTGACTTCAACAGTCAGATGTGTCTTCTGGATTCCCAATGACAACATACATCCTTGGTGACTCAGGAAAAGGATGCACCCTTAATTAAGGGCCACAAGGACAAGCCTTGGTAAAGGCTGAGAAATGATAGTTGGGCTGCTGGACTTCAAAGGGAATAAAGGAAGTGGAACTACTGCAGTGCAGGGACGAAGAAAAATTGGTTTTCCTTTCAACATTTCCTGTTCTCTACCACCTGATGCAATATCTCACCTTGATTTAGATACCAGGCCTAACACTAGCGAGTGGCAACTTCTTTGACAGAGCAGATTTCCCAACTGTCCTGCATTATGGATAAAGAAACATGAAGGAAAACATTTATTTATTTCTTTTTTGTCAAAAGCACTACAGGAAACCCATGTATTCTATAATAGAAGGAAATTCCCCATTTGTGGATGAAAAGTGTATTCTGTGTTGGCAAGATCTCCAATATAAACATTATTTTCACTCACATAATTTATTTAAAAGTTTTCCTTGTTATCAACATTAGCACAACTTTTTCTGAATTTTAACCTTCTTTCTATGTGTGCCAGATGACTCCCATTCATAAAGAGTACTATGGACCCATGACAATTTTCAAATACTAAGAATTCAGAAATCATTTTTTTTTAGATAACTCCTCAGCCCACTAGGATTTTCATCACATTATCTTGATATAGATGTTTAATTTATTTAAATATTCTAGACCTATTACTTTCATTGCCCTAACAGACACTGCTCTGTGATCACCAATAATTTCAAAAATTAGAAAGGAAAAACATAAAACATTTCATTCTCATATTTTTCACTCACTATTTCCTTATTTACTCGGGTAGGTGCTGGAACCATTGATTCCTTTAGCTTTGCCTGTCTTTAAATGTGGTTTCAAAACATTTCCATAAATCTTAAAATTCCTTATCCAAAAAGTTTATTGTCATTATTTTATATCTATTCCCAACAGTGTCTACTTCCATGTTCTTCTCCAATCACATTTTGATTTTCAGGTCACCAAAACGCCCTGGTAAATTAAATATGTTGGGTATATTTCTGTTCTTAGCTTGCTTTTTTGATGGTCTCTTTCCAAAACTGCCTTATGACCCTGTGCTCTGTTCCAAGAAAGTTTTCCTCACAGAATTCTTCATACACCAAGTAACAGATCCTAACTTCAACTAATAATACTAACTTCATAGATTGTTTGTTCAATCAAAATTTTTATTTTTCTGAAGCTTTTATTTATCTAGATATGCCGTCTTTGTTCTCACAACCACTTCCACCCTAACTACTAAAATTTTTAATTGTAGCTAGCTCCTCAAGACCTAAGTCTTAAAATTACTTCATACTCAGTGTTATTCCCAAAAGCAGAACCGTTTACATTCTGTATTGGCATGTTACTTAACTCTGATACTGAAGTCCTTTTTTGTGTATTCAGAGATATTGCAACAGTATCAAAGTTTACCCATGGACAAGTTACCATTGAACATATTGCAAAATTCTACATCAATACTTGCTGAGGGGCAAAGTCCCTTTTCTGAAAACCAGAACTGTTCAAATCAAAATCCAAGATGTGACATAAAAGTACAAGCCAAAAGAAGCTTCAAGTAATAAAGATTATTAATTCTCACAACATAAGGTGAGAAGTGAAAACAGAAATTTTAGCACTGACATGGGACAGCATCTGCCCTTTCCTTAGTACAGTCTGTCCCTAGGCAATCCCTTAGCAATGTGGAACTGTAACAGGGTCTGGGTGAACAAAAAAAAAAAAAAAAAAAAAAAAAAAAAAAAAAAAAGGTGATAATTAAGTAATTAAGCACCATCTTTCTCTTCAGCCTGTGATGTGCTTGATGTATTCAGTGAGACTAACACATTACCTCCCTTGACATCCAGGATGTCACTACAATTCCAGTCTTGCTGACAGCACAGCACTCAGGTAGCTCCATGTGCACAAAGTGAAACAATATTAATTGTAAAGCATGGCTGGAACATAACTGCAGAGACAACTATCTGTAGCTGACGCAAACCAAGAAACTGTGAAAAACATTATTGTAGTTTCCTTCAGCAGTTCAAATAAAGGCCCTAATTTTTAAATTTTACCCCAATAACCACTAAAAAAACTATAAACACTGTTTTCTTCACGAGCAAGACATTGACACTTAAATTATGAATTGAGAGTTTACCACTTTGATGACCTCATTCTCAAGTTTTCTTCATGCAATTCACTCTAGGGAGAAGGCTCCAGGGCTGACTGTGTAATTTACAGCCAGACAAAGTGTAAATGATAAACCTCCAGCACTGTTTCACATAAGGAGAAATTACAATCTAACACCTGTTTGCATCCACTGTGAATAGGTGCAAATAACTGAAGAAGATATGAGCTTATGGAAAATATAGTAAATAGCTTTTTCTTTTTTTTTTTCCATGAGTCTTTAGTTCAATGTATTGAGAGGTTAAACAAACAGTATGTCATCAAATCAAAAATATAATATTTAAGATAAAGGTATACTGTAAAAATTCTAAAGGAACATTTTCTTTATTCGTATTATAAGAATCTGTATATTTACTGATAGGGATTTTATTTGTTTCATTAATTTTGCTCTAAGAAGAATGATGATAGTAACATCTCTCAGTGTTGTCACTTTTTTCAATTTTTTTGCCTGCTGACTCATTCATTCTACATCACAAAAAGAAATTGTAATGGGTGACGTTGGAAGGGATCTTAAAGCTCATCGAGTTCCAGCCCTGTGCAATGGGCAGGGACCTCTTAAGACTCTCCTGTTTGATCAAGCTGCAGGAAGTTGTAAATAGTTTATTTACCATGTGTTGTGGTTTGACCCCAGCCAGCAGCCAAGCCCTAGGCAGCTGCTCGCTCACTCCCTCACCAGCGGGACCTGGGGGAGAACAAAAAGGGTAAAAGTGAGAAACCCTCTGGGCTGAGATGAAGACAGTTAACAGGTAAAGGAAAAGTAGCACACACAAGCAAAGGAAAACAAGGAATTCTTTCACTGCTTCCCATGGGCAGGCAAATGTTCAGACATCTGCAGGAGAGCAGGGCCCCATCCCATGCAACAGTTACTTGGGAAGACAAATTTCCCCCACCTCCTTTCTCCTTCTTTCCCATATTTTATATAATAAGCATGTGTGACAGTGTTCACAGGGGCCTTCGGATGAGGGAAGAGACGAGGATCTGACTCCATGTTTCAGAAGGCCTGATATATTATTCTATGATATATATTACATGAAAACTATACTAAAAGAATAGAAGAAAGGATTCCCTCAGAAGGCTAGCTAAGAATAGAATAGCAAAGAATGATAACAAAGTTTTGTCAGCTCTCTGTCCGAGTCAGCTGACTGTGATTGGCCATTAATTAGAAATATCCAACATGGGCCAATCACAGATGCACCTGTTGCATTCCACAGCAGCAGATAATCAATGTTTGCATTTTGTTCCTGAGGCCTGTCAGCTTCTCAGGAGGAAAAATCCTAAGGAAAGGATTTTCCATAAAAGATGTCTGTGACAAGCATGATATCATAATGTTGAGCTTTTCATGGGTCTTCAAAGAGACAAGAGCAGTTGGTTGTAATAAAGTTGTTTATTGCATGAATACATCAGTCTCAAAGGCAAGGAGTTCAGAGTATTAAAGTCCATGCTGAAATCTTCCTGGCTTAAAGTCCTGAGCAGAAGCAGAAGCAGTTCCCTCCTTTCTTCTTCTTCTTTCTTTTTTTTTCTTTTTCTTCACCTTCCTTGCACCCAGTTACAGGGGCATTTTATTCATAAATCATCCAATGAACTAAAAACATTATTCTAAAACATTATTTCTACACCAATCTAAGCTTAATTCCCAATGTCTGAAAGTAGTGCCAGTTCTTACACAAACCTACACGTGTAATTTTATCTATTTATGCAAATGGTATCATCGATTTTTCTTACTCAAAACTTATGTGTACAATTTTATCTATTTATGTGAATAGTTTTATCTATTCTATCTAGAAATGCAAGCAGTGTTCTGCTATGTTTTTGTTATGTCTGGAGCTAGTACTACTGAACTTTAAACTAGGCTTTAGGGCCTTTACTAGCTAACACAGTCTCTTAAGGCACTTAAGATATATTTCTACTTAGTTAAAACTAAGACTTACACTTCTATTCATATCTGTGTGGCTTATATATTTCAGCTTCTCTAGAGGTTCTAATTCAATTCCTACATTTCTTTCTCTCTCTGAGGGTTCCAGAGAGGCTTCTGTCTCATGCATTCCAACATCATAAAGTATGGAATATCCCTTTGGTCAGTTGGGGTTCCTTTATTTCTGTCAGAAAACGTGGGACAGAATAAGTGTTTTGAGACATTTAGTTTGAAATTATTGCCCATAAGGGAATATTATTATTTGTCGGTAATGCCACAGGAATTAAAAAGACTTTGAAAGACAATGAAACGTTTGATGATGACGATGAATTTTTGAAGAGATACCACAAGGAAATTCTGGATTTGTAAAAGCACCTGGAGGAAGCAGGTAGTACTAAGACAACTAATGTGCTATTCAACATCTGAAAACAAAAACGTTGATAATCAGAGTAGCTCAAGTAAGTGGCTTCCACAAAGGCAAACCAAGCTGAACTGCCTTTGAGAGTCCCACCAGTAGCTGAGCTGGGGTATTTATTTCTGAGTTAACTGGACAGCAACTGAGAAAAAAAAGATTCAGAAGTATGAAGCAAATGTACCAGTGTGATCTTGCCTTGGGGGGGAAGCTGATTCTGACAAAATCAGATAATAATGTAGTTTAGAAGATACATTTATATGTAACTTCTCGTTTGGCAGTCTGCTCAGATCACAGTCATGGAGACATCAATCACAGGCCCACACTTTATCCAGGCTGTGAGGGAAATTCTGGCACCATCTGACCATCTCTGAGGAAGCAGGTGGATGAACTATTCACCTTCACCTCTCTTTGTACTGGGCAAGACTGTGGTGCCAGTTTTATCCTTCACAATTAGGTAATATTTGCCAAATCATCTGTCTCAGTTTGAAAAGTCAGGTGTGTGCTAAGGAAGGCAGGAGCCTCCCTTGAAATGGAAAATGTAAACCCCCTCCCTCCAAATTATTATCAATTTGAATTTAAGGGGCTCTCAGGCAAGGATATGGGAATAGGAATAACAGCTCTTTAATAGGAAAATTAAAACTATGAATGCAATAGTACAAAAAAAGAAAACAAACCACTGACAGAGTCAGAATATGGCCTGACACCCTGTGTGTCAGGGTGTTGGCAGCAGTCCCATTAAATGGTGGCTGCAGCCCTCCTGCAGTGACAGCTGTGGTTCTGTTGGAGCAGGGATCCTGTAGAAGGGTGGAGTTTTCCTCTGAAGATTCAGTGGTGGTGTAGATGGGCCTGGTCTTCCTCTGCGAATCTGTTAGTGTTCAAAAACACATAATCACATAAGCGATTGTATGTGGCGCTTTTATTAAGAGCTCTGGGAATCGGGGTGTTAGAACCCAAATCTAATTCCGACCATACATCCAAGATGATCATGTTTTTATACTCTATCATTATATAACTTTCATGTTAACTATTAAACTTATATTGTTCTATTGTATACATAGATTTCAGCTAAATTTAGCCCCTCTCTGAATTTCTAGCATAGTTTCTCATTATTCTTCTTATGGTTATATAATAATTATATTTAATTACTAAACAATCATGGCATCTAACAATTATATCCTTTATCATACTGCTTATGCAGGTGCAGTTGATCTGGGAAAACACAAAGCTTAACATTTTAGATTCTCTCTTTAACTTTTTCCAGGGCTCGACTATCAAATCCAGTGGAGAAGAAATCTGCTCCTCTGGGAATCCAGTGAGAAAAGGCTGCCTGTGGTGCTCCAAGTCTCAGATTATATCCAGGTAGGAATGTTTGCCTCCTCCCCCTGGGTGGAGCATCTCACAATGGATGATGGAATTTTATCAGCCATGCAGTGACACTCAGTGGCCCATAACAGAAGATATTTTCTGGAGGGAGGATTGGTTGTGGAAGAGATAAAGCAAACTGCCCCACCTGGTTTTAACAGGTGGCCCAATTAACAGAAGGTAACTGCTCCACCTCTAACAGATGGCAATGGAATGCACACCCCCAGCTATGTCTTGCTACCTGAGCCACAATCTCAGTTTGTATCCATGACCTGTAATTGGCAATGGACACATCTACATATGATGTATAGTATGACTGGTCCAAGAATTTTTATATTCCTTGAGCAATTAAAACTCTCTTTTAAGACTGATATCTGCAAAAACAAATACATAAAAGCCTTAGAGATAGCAGCTTTTCCTGAACACATTTTTCATATTAAGCCATTGATTAAAACAGCTGGGGCAAGCAGGGGAAAGTATGAGCACAATCATGGGCAATTTAGCATATTGTTTTACTCAGTATAAACACATGAAGGTTTCGGGTTTTTTTTGAGGCATTTACTCAGATGTAATTATTCTAATCTTGTATTGAGAAAGCATGTGTAGGAAGTGTTTTTTCAATCAAATGATCAAGAAAGATAATCCAAAGTGCTCTACATCCAATGTTGCCATTAATTCTCTTAATCTTTAGCTTTATTCATGTTAAAAGCACTTTGTAATTCTTTGAACTATACCTCATCCTGTTGTAGGTATTATTTTGTATATCGCTGCTGGAACATAATAAAGCAATGGTTCAGTTCTGTGTAATACTGAAAATGATATTAACACACTTAATGGTTCCTTTTCATTTAAACAAGCTGTATGGACCGAGATGCTGCTTTTCAGCAGGCAGTACACCTACAAAAGTCTGTTGTAATGACTAAATTGTGAAATAAAGAATGATGCAACATGACAGACCAGCATTTGGAACAATCTTTTAAAAACATATGCAGTAAAAGTCAAAACATGCCTAGAGCAAAATTTTGCCACAATGTTTATTAATTAGAAAAAACAAGGTCTTATATTTGATTTGGGTATATATGCCATGTGTCTTTCAATATGTCACAGCAGACAGAACATTTTATAACCAATGTACATGCCCCTGTGTACACTACCAGAGAATGATAAATGTGTTTAATCAAACTGATCAGCTTTTATGACACTATTAACATTATAAGATGTGTGTGTAAATGGATACATATGTAGATATTTTCCTTTGAGGGTGTCAATTTATGTTTTCAGATGCTGCATATACAACTGAATGTTAAACTCCTTTTCAAACATTAAATTTCATTTGGAACAAGTACACTACTCTGTTTTAAATTGTTGACCTTAAATAGCTGATCATTAAAGTGTCAGCCATTTGTCTGAAAATACTAAAATGGATTCTGGATGGCTTCCAGAATCTCTAAGAATTATGTGACAATGTAAAATGGATTATGTATTTTTTTCAATGATGAGTCCAGCCTGTCAATTTCATTATTTCTCTTCTTGCTGTGTACCCAGGACATACATTATGCTTTGGAAACCTAAAGGTCAGCTTTAGGTGGTGCCAATTACACAGAAAACTCACAGTGCTGTATCGGCCCATTTGTTCTGTTATTTCTGCTGGCAATGTTGAAAATGAGTAACACTTAGTGCTCTGTCCAGTATTGAGTTTCTGATTCACCCTGACAAGATACCATTAGCAGTTATCCAGGCTTTGGCTGGATACTAAATTTTGTTATATTATCTTTTAAGGTAATACTGAATAATACTGAACAATTTTGTTGGAGTATTACATGCAGCTCAATTTCCTCTGATGTGAATGCTAGTCAACAATGTACAAGAAGCCTCAACATGACATAAAGCTCTTGTGCTGCTTTATTCTGTAAGAATATTTAAACAGGAAAAATCCATTAAAATAACAATTAACAGCTGCCTGTGTTATTAACTAATACAACTAACTATATAATTAACAGAATTTTCACTAATAGAGACATCTATATATTCTTTTGTTGATCAAGGGAAATATTATTTTGTTGATGATATCCAGCTGAAAATGTGCAACAATCAGAAAAAAAAAAAAATTGGTCATGTAATCAACAAAGCAAAAACATCCTATCAGACACAGTGCTGTTGTCTCATATGCACTGCAAATTAGATGATCCTAAATATTGTCTTACATCATAAAGCAACTATGTCACAAATTAAAATTACAAAGCAACAACTTTAACCTCTACTCTGTCAGAAGACTTTGCAGTTACAGAAGAAAAAGGGTAGGAGACAACAAGGATTAAAAAGGAATGGTCTTTTTTTGCTTTTTGGCTAGGTTGTAACAATATGAGCAGACTATAAATACCTACGTACATATTTAAATAAAACAACTTTCAAAAGACGCAATATGCCTCTAAGTATTGACATATTTTTTTTTAAGAACTTTAAATTTTTGTAGTTTAGAAGTAAGATGCAGTACCAGAAAAAAAAAAAAAAATATAAGGAAAGTGTGTCAGGCACTGAGGTATACAGTATAAAAAAAGGCTTTGATAATTTTGTCAAGTCTAATCCCTGAACACCTACAATAATTTTCTTGACAGCTTGATGATTTCAGGGGAAAAAAAACCCAACAAAACTCGAAATCACCTGAAATTGCTTTTACCTACCAGTCACACAAAAATATCCCATTTTTATAGAAATTAACATAAATATAAGCTCCATTAGCTTTATGGTGTACTCCTGACTTCCAGATCTTGTAAAAGATAATTTTTGAGGAGTACCTGTCCATATGAACAACAAATAATAACATCATGCCTATCTGCAGTCTGCATGCATTACCTCAAAACAATTGCTTTCTTTTAAAGAAAGTGAACAAAAAATTCTTCCTCAGAAATGGGTTTAACAAAAGAGCTGGTACATCCCACAAATCTTTTTAGTCTCATGAAAGGAAATTATTTCTTTCCATTGCACACTATCCCTTTGCAACCCATTAAATTGGGGAATGTATACTAATTTATATGCATGCATAAATGTTTCCATGCTCCCAAATATACAGAGACTGTTGATCACGTGTTAGCACCAATAGAAATGCACCATCAGGTTACCAGCTATTAAAGTTTGCAAGGATCAGAACCTCTCCACTACCACCTCACTATTTTCCAGCTCTTTTAATTCTAGTAAATCTGAAAAGGCAGGTTTACAGCAAACTATTCCTTTAATCTGCCTCATTTTATCCCAATAGCTAAACGCCACATAATTTTGACATCCAAATAAGAGTAACTCAAGCAGAGTTAACAACAGTCAAATGTACCTGAAGCTTGATAAAAAATGCACTTCCATCAGGATGTTTACTTCACTGCAGGTTAACAGGACTAATTTGCGAAAAGCAGTTGGCAAGAAATTCTGTAAACAAGAGTTAACTTTACAGACCTGTGATTAGGGGAGATGTGTGAACAAGGTGCAGAAAGGCTAGCTAGAGGCCCAGAAACCTGCAGTCGTGGTGATGACATTAAAGCAGTTTTGCAAGAAGTGCTTATTTATGCTGACACTTGGCAAAAACACACTTGATAAGTGAGAAATCACATATTTCATGAGCATTGTGCATGTGTGTACACCTGTGCTGCCCCACACACGTGGAGTGCTCCTCAGTATATCAGGTTTTTTTTTTCCCATGAATTACAACTCAGCTTGTAAGAAGTGCCAATAACTCAGAAGGAAGTGTGTGCAACCACCACACAAGCTTTTATGTTTTTAAGTAATGACTGCATTACACAAAGCCACAGCAAAACATTATTTCACTGATAGCAGTTTCTCCACATTCTCCCAGTCAAGCACAGACCCATTCTGGACCTGCTGAATATTATTATGAAATTGTAAAGGTAAGATGTGACTTACACAAAGCTGACAGGAAAACAATGTGCAAAACTGTGCCAGGCCATTATTGATTTTCATCAATAATGAAAATTATTACTACCTCAGCAAGGTAGTGAGACAGTGTCCAATAAATAGAGAAAGGAATCTCTGTCCTTCTTAACACAACAGATTCAGGGGTATTTGGGGAAGCAAATGGAGTCAAATCACAGTTTTGGAGGGCAAGAAAAAACCCCAACAATGTAATTTGTTTAAATGTTCATTAAAATCATGGCTTTAGGTAGAGGAGACAGTACTGCTGACTCTGGCTCTGCAAAGACAAAGCCAAGGAGCATAAAGACAAAGCTGTTAGAAGTGATCCAGGATTCCTGGCAAAGCAAAAACCTAAGGCCCCCACACAGGTCACATCATCTAGATATGCAGATGTGCAGGATCCAGCAAGACCTGGAAGAAAGCCTTTACCTCTTTTTGGCAAAGGGAAGCTTGCCTTGGTTTTTAATTCAGGAGAATAATTTATTTTTTTTTTCTGAATCCTCATGGAAGCATAATAAAACTGTGCTTCTCTCGAACCAGCTTTTTTTTTGGCTAGGAAAAAAGCAATGCAAATGTTTTCCTTAATTGAGAAAAATACATTTTATTACATAGCATGAAGATTTCTGCCTCAAGACTATTTTGAGAAGTGGTTTAATTTCTAACTCGCTATGAAATCAAGATAATTTTTGCATATGAGAATATGAAATTACTGTAAGCACCAGTGACATCTGTACCTCCTTCATCCCAACCCCCCACCCTGGAAAAAATATTTCCTCAACATTTCTGTAATCAAATGCACACATGTGGTACTGATCTTTCTTATATTTAAAATTTTTTCTTCTTAACTGTATATTTGCTACTTCAAAAACTTTTAAGTTGCAAAAAAAGAAGGAGGGGGGTGATTTGGATTGTGTTAGACCTTTATTGGAGGACCTCCAAGGCAGTCTACATCAGAGGAAGATTATTTTAGCTACACTGATCAGATTGGAAATAGACATGGATTTCTCCAGAAATTTTAGTTTGACATGTTAAGCCTTGTCCAGAAAACAGGTATGAGATACTTCATAAATTTCATCATTTTTTTCTGATCTTTTAATCCATGTTCATGCCAACAGTCCCATTACAGAAAATGGGATCACAGTGCTTAGGTGGGTAAAAAAAAAAATATTAAAAAATGGTTTACTTGTTTGTATTGAGGATTACTCACTCAAGAAATGAGTTCCATGATTATAATCATAGCTAGTAACATTCCTCATGTGCTTGAGAATTTCTATGATCCAGCCTTGGACAACTGGATGAGCTAGGGATTTCCATAATCTTGTCATAAAAATCTATGCATAAAAGATTAGGAGATGGTTTAGCCAGTACCCCCTCCCAGCATCCTGCTAACAAATAAAATCATAATGCCCTAAGACAGATTTACCTCTTTCTCTTGTCAGATTGGCATTAAGATGGCTATCTTCATAATGCTGTGGAATAACTGTGGAATTAAAGATTAACTTTCTCTTTTCCTCTACAAACTCTTACCTTTCCAATTCACCAGAAGGATGGCACTAGGAGCTGCAACTTTGCCTTTTAAATGTGATATCAGCAGTAAGGAAAAGAATTCCTACATATTAAATACATTCCCAGAAGTTAATTTCTTTGTTTAGCAAAAGTTTGTAGAAAAATGTTAAATCAAATATTTTTTTTCTCCCCCACTCCCTCCCCAAAAAATATAGCTAGAAACATGTTGCTACCATAAAAATGTCTCTGGGCAAGCTCCTTTTTAATTTTTATATGTAACTTTTTCCTTATAACTAACAAAATGGTACAAATGTCAAGTAGTTGTAGCTGCTGATTGACACAGTTGCTTTTTTTTCTTCTCTTCATGAGAAGTTTTGCATTAGTTTTGCATTTTGACTTTATAAACTAGTGCCCAAAAGCTTCTTCCTTTAGTCATTATCAAATGAAGTGCCAAATGGATCAAGAAATACATAATAAATATTAAATCTTGAGCACTCGTCTTCAAAATTATTTGCAATATCTTTAAGTCTAAAAGGGGTCTAAAAGTCCATCCATCTATAGTACTTTGTGTAGTTCTTAAAGGTTGGCTATAATCTTTGGTTACAAACCAATCTAAAGGTTGGTTCTTTTCTGTTGACTTCCCTCAGTTGTTCTAGTCACTTGTTTTTAGAGGCAAAGAAGTGCAAAAACTAAAATGTGTTAGGGGTATGACTGAGAACTAGAGATCTCTCACATCCTACATGAACTGTTCAAATTCCCAGCTATTTTACTAGATCAGGGTAAATCTGTCACTCCTGCTAACAGCTATAATATGTCACAAAATGCAGAAGATATTTAAGTCAAAGACTGAACACACTACACTACCTTGATGCTAAAGCATGGTAAAACAGGATATGAAAGCAGGGAGGAAGTCAATGCTGGTGAGAAGACTGTCTAAGAAACCCTACAGATCCAGAAAATTAATAAAGAAAAAAAAAAAAATCTAGTTTTTGATATGGTAGAGAATCAACTGCTCAAGCATAAAATACAGAGAACCACCAAAATTTGCTCTTTAAGATATCATGAACATCAAAACAGGAGGGGTGTGTGGGCAAGGAAGTAAAAAAAAAAAAAAAAAAAAAAAGTAGAACTTGGTTGGCTTTACAAGCTTTAGTGACTTTTGATGACATCTCAAATCTGGATTCCATAGAGTCAAGACAACTCTTGGAATGCTTAGAGACTATAATGTAAATTGTGGACTTAGTATTTTGGTTTTTTTTGATATGTCTCCATAACCTACAGAGCCCAACAGGTAAGTCCCTGTTTGAAACTCAGTTATTTTCATAGCTTACGTACAAAGATCTCACAGAGTAAAAGCAGAGTGAACTAGCTTTTCTGTGCATTAGCCTGAAGAAAGGTAAGAAAAATTAAAATAAAGCCTGAAGAGATGAGACAGTCCTGAAGGGCCCCTTAAGCTGATCTTGCAACAGAATATAAAATTATTGTTAACTTCTATTCCTTGGCACGAAATAAAAAATGCATGCATGAAAAACGATGGCTAAACACTAAAGTATTAGGTATGTGCAGATTTTTTTTTTCTCAATGAAAGACTATTTTTCTAGTTTATAAATCTGCTTCTGACTCTGGAAGCTCTCAGAGATACCTTGCAAACGAGTTAAAGCTGAAGAGTTAAAGATAACTTGTAAATGAGTTAAGCGAGTTTAAAGAGTTAAACTTGTAAATGAGTAAACTCATTTAGGAGTTTAAAACTTGTAAGTGAGTTGATGCTTTCTTTCAATCACCTGCTCCACATAAATAACACCTCCCCTGACGTCACAGGAGTCAGCACAACACCGAAATCGTAAGAATTTTATGGAGTTGTTTTAGTTATAAGTGAGACTTGATCTCTGCCATGATAGTCAACATCCTCAGTAGATTTCATTTTGCTTAAAATGGGGGAAGCTGAAAGTTTAACAGAACTGGATTCAGGAGTGGCCTTGCTCCACATGAGGCCAGCAGGGCTAGCTTTGAAAGGGAGATGTTGGGTTTCTCATCCTTGGGAACCTGTTCTCTCCTTACCTTTCCAGGGATTTGTGCCTCCAGCCCAGACACAGCCTGATCTCCCCTGGGAATGCACAACTGTTCCTGTCTGAGGATATTCTACTCACCAGAGCTGGAATGAGAAAGAAACAGATCAATAAAGCCAGCCATAGGTTAATGGTGCAAAAATTTGAGTGCTTAGACGCCATTTTGAGTATTTTCTATTCCTGTAAGAGATGCAACTTGTGCGCGTTGTCTAGCTTGACAGTTATGGGAATTTATTAATTGCCAGCCAAGTAACCCATTTCATTTTCCTGTCTTTGGTTACCATGTCCACAGCCAGACAAGAGACAGCAGTTTCTCTGGCCAGGTTTGCTGGCGATCAATCTCTGCTGTTTTTGTAGCCTCCCCGGTTGTAGTGCTCAGCAGGGAGCATGTGTTCCTACATGCTTTCTGAAATATTAATACACAAAATTGTACTGAGGTTTCTGATAGCAGCAGATTGGCTTCTCTGAGGTTTTCTGATTAGAGGTGCATTGGTGATTCCGAGAAGCCAGTGGCGCCGAAATGGGTTAAACCTAATAAGGTTTTGAAAGCTGATAGCATAATTTAAGAGGGCTCAGAGTTGCAGAGCTACAGACCTAGCTGACCCCAGCAAATTACAGTGTTTGTTAATGTTCTGCTACAGACATCTTCTAGTCAACCGAAAGCAGATATATTAAGTGTAAAATTGACTTGTGGTTCACAAAGATAGGCTACCCTTTATTCCTTTTTTTGTGCCAGTTGGTCGACTAAAATGTAAAGGGAAGGGCATCATGGCTTCTTTTTTTTTACCAGGGCTCTTGAGAATGCAGTCTTCAAAAACATTAACTTCAGCTTCCAAATAAAGAAACATAATTGCCTTAAAATCTTTATCATCATAATCTTATATGATATGTGCCCCTTGGGAAATATAAAAACAATTTAAGGAATGGAAGACATGGGAAAAAATCCTTTTACTTTGAGCATGATGATTATAATCATATAAGCTTTAGAATCAGCACAACTGGAATATAGAGTGATTAAAAAAGCACTAAAATTTATATTGTGCTCTCAGAATCAGTGTTAATTAAATAAAGTGTTGGCCACCTCACAATGCTTTAAACTGAATCTTCTTACTAAATGTTTAATGACAATAAGTTGGCTTAGGAATATTTATTGCAGTCTTCCGAGGAGGGTGTTATTGAAATTCTGTTTCCAACCAGGGCAAGCTGACAGCTTTAAGAAACCAGTAACTGAACTGGGAAAAGGGATTTTCATTGTTACTAAGTCTAAATTAATGCAAACAATGAACAGAGGTAACAGTCTCATGACTCCTCTTATAATCTTGTTATGTTCTGAAGGAGGTGTCTGAATTCCCCTGCCTCTCGTATTCAGTAATGAAAATACTCTCCCAGGCATAGACCAACAGGAACAGCAGTCAGCAGATGAAAAGACCTGGCAAATTAGGAATAAAGGTGCAAGATGTCAATGGTGCATGCCTCTGGTTATGTGTTAGCTGACATTCTTGAGACAGAAATTATAAGGCCTCCACTCAGGCTGCTGCATCAGCCGCACCATTTATTCACTAGCACTGTTTGCTGGAGTTCAATTTATAACTTTTATTACAAAACAATAGTCTGAGTTCAGTCAAGGCCAAACACTCCATTTGGGCAGCTTTTTCAAGCGCAGAAGCTTGCAGTCCTGACAGAACTCTCTGAGGTAGCTAATCCCTCACAGCAGAGGGATGTTATCAGGGACAAAAGCGGGTACGGGCTAAAGCCACTTGCATTCCCCAGATGTGCTGCCTCTGCTCTCCCTCCCTTCTCTTATATGGACTGATTGGGCTCTCCCAAGCTTAGAGAGAAAGCAGAGCTCCCAGGGAAGCAGGGGATGTCCAAAACTTTCTTGGGAATTGTGGGGAGCCAGGGGCCTGGGAGTGCCTGGCCTCCAATGAGTTTGAAATGTGCACTGTTCTTGTACAACAGGATAATCTCTCAATAGTATTCCCTCAATATCTTGCTCCAGAGGAAATTGATTCAGATGTAGAACTCCCTTCACTAAATCACTTTCTGACATGTCCCTTTTAGAAAATGGGAATTTAAGTACAGCGAGCAACATGAGTCACCTGTGATGAATTTGCATGTAAATTGGGATAAAAAGCTGGGAGTTTCTGTCAGTGCTGCCTGCGCCACAGAGTCCACCTGCTCTAAGAAGAGTGAAAATGCTCTGTTGAGTCTGAATTCTACAAAAATAGCATACTTGGTGAGATTTTTATTTCTCTGAAAACCCGTTTGCTTTAAAGTCTGAGCCCTCACCTGAATTCATTGCATTCATCTTCCACGCCAGTGGCTACACTGTCACTGCTGTGACCACAGTGTCACTGCTGTCACTGGGCCTGAAAGCCCAGTTCTTTCAATGGTCAAAATATTTTTTTCTCTGAGAATGCATCTGGGGATATGTAAAAGATGCCATGCTCAGCCTCAGTGGGGAAACTCACAGCTCAGCTCTTACTGGCCTCTCACTTCCAGATAAATTTGGCCCACAAGTACTCACAAAAACACTCACAGACTTCAAAGAGAGAGCTAGGAAGTCAATTATCTTCCATGCTGGTACTAACTGGTATAAAATTTAAAAAAGAAAGGAAAGTTTTAAATAATCCATAATTTACCTCTTCAGTATGTGGGAAGGATCTATGTTAACTGTGTTTAGAGAACCCTCTAAATCAGAAAAAAAAAAATCCCAAACAATACCCCAACACCTCAAATAAACTAAAAAACCCAACCAACAAACCAATAAAAGTCCCTCATTCTACAAGTGAAGACTGAGCACTGTCTATTGTCATTACACAAAGATTTATAGAGAAAAGGAATTACATGGCAAGAACCTTTGAATCACAATGCTGTTATTAAATAATCCTGACTTTCATATAATGCCAAGTTTCAGTAGTAAGTCCACTTCTGAGATTGTAAAACCAGCAGGATGATGCCACAGCAAAAGATGAGATCCATGTGTTGACACACTATTCAATAACTGAATTCTCACTCCTCCAGGTTGCAAACTGTAGACTGAGCAGTGACAGTAAAAACCTAATTATCTTATTGAAGCCTTCACTTGGCACAGTGTTCTTCCTTCATTTTTAAGTTTCCCCCTCTTCTCCTAATACAGATGGAAAAATTAAGACTGTCCTGTTCTGTAAGCTCAGAATTTAGTACCACTTTGAGACAATGCAATACATTTCAGTGACTACCAAATGAAATATAAAACATTAAATCAAGTTAAAGAGAAGTTTGTGTGCTTAAAGCTGTAAAAGCTTATTTTGTGTGAAATAAATTTAGATGATAATATAGAAACTAGTTTGGTTTGTTTATTTTTTTCCATTGCTGCCTGAAAATATGGACTGTCAGTGTGTGAGTATAGATTTAACTCCTAATTCATAACCACAAGGGACCTCCTACTGTGAGCTAGAATAATGGCAATTTCAGTGATAAAAAAACTACCAACAACAACAACAACAACAAAAAGCAGCCAGTCTGATTCCCAAGAATTTAGAGTATGATAAAAAAAGTCCCATGCTGTTCCTCTTAAGGCTTACCATAGGATTACATCAGGATTTTTCTCCTTTTTATCTTCTTAAAAAATCACAGGCTTAACAGGGAAATCATGAATCAAGGATAACTGGAAAGATAATGTCAGTGAATTAATACTTCAAGGAGAGGATAACTGGTGCTATAATCCTGAATTCCAGGGTGAATGCCTGAACACCACCTGTGAAATCTGCATGATTTAGACGTGGCTGCTTTCAGATGTAGCTCCTGTCTTGTGATAAATTTTTCATTTCAGAGAAATTTAAGTTCAAAAATTTCATGTTTTTTTTAGATGAAGTAGACAAAATGTGAATAGAAAAGGGCTGAGCATCAAGACAGCTTTTGTTGGTTACACAGTCCAGCTAATGCTGGTAATCTTTGTCTGACAGGTCTTGAATTCTTTCAAGTAGAAAAACTTCAGCAAAATAAAAGCAGAAGAGCTCCCTCTGTGTTACAGATCAGCATAATTAGGGTTCTCTGTACCCTAGTTGGGATAAATGGGATTAAGAGGTCTCAGACAGAGGGATGATGTGAATCCAGCTTTTGGTGATGGTTTCAGCATTAAGATGCTGCATGAAAAGCATTTCCACTCAGTAATGACCTAACAGAATGATACTAGTTGTTGCTTTGGTCTGAAATCTCCTGGTAAACTGAGATTTTTATGACATCAACTAATTTATTTCTGTTAAAAAATATAATTCTGCAAGGTCTGGCTGCAATGTTTAAAAGTCTACAGGAAGAAGATTCTTGCAGCTTCCTGCACACTCCACCACAATAGCTAAATATGTATCTTTTGAAGTTTAAAACACTCTCTCATAACTTTTGAAGATGCCTATCGGCTGTGGAAAAAAAAGGAAAAAATAGATTAGGAACTGAACATTTCCTTAGGCATCTTTATAGGAGAATAGACACATCTTGTTCAAGGTGAATTGATAATGTATTTTATTTCCATGGGGGAAAGAAAAGAAAGAAAATAGATTTGTTGAGTTAAATGAACCATTTTCTCCACAAACATAAAGACAGGAATGACTATATTGACATTTCTTTGGGTTTCAAGACCTGTGAAATTTTCATACAGCATAGAAATGATTAGAAAATGTTTAGGAATACCTTTTTCCATCATTCATTTCCTCTTCAGAACTTTACAAAAAGCATGTCTGTTTCTTCTACTTCAAGGAGCTCCTATTAAAAATTATTAGTTTAGCCAAAGGAAAGAGAAAATAAAAAATAAGGGGAAATGCATTAGTCCAATGAAAAGCATAAAGATTTGCACATGCAGCTGATGCTCCCTTAATGGGCTGCAGAGGAGACTAGACTGGGAATCTTGATGTGTAAATATAAACAACTTTAGAAAGATTCAGTAGAGGGTATGCTTGTATTGCAGGTGACAGTACAGATCAAAATAATGGGATGCTTCCTGTTCCCAGAAAAAGATGCAATGAGCTGATTGGAATTCCACCCTGAGATCACCTCTAGTCTCAGTTTTCTTCCTTAGTGTGCATACTATTCAATAACTTCTGTGATGCTAGTGACATCATCCCATCTATATTGCAAAATTCCCAGTGCA
>JAHXMQ010003319.1:43410784-43428476 GCA_020466415.1 Ammodramus savannarum pratensis
CTATACTAAAGAATGGTGGAAGGACACAGACAGAAGGCTACAAAGAATGATAATGACAACTTGTGACTCTCTTCTAAGCCCCAGCACAGCTGGATGGTGATTGGTCATTAAGTAAATTCACATGAAAGCAATGAAACACCCATCTGTTGGATAAACATCTCCAAACCACATTCCAAAGCAGCAAAACATAGGAGAAGCAAATGAGATAATTTTTGTTTTCGTTTTTCTCTGAGGCTTCTCAGCTTCCCAGGAGAAGAATTCCTGGCAAAAGGATTTTTCAGGAAATATGATGGTGACAGGGATGGTACTATTGGCTTACTTGGATGAAATATTTTTTTACAAAATTCTGCTTATTTTTTCACTCCAGTACTACAAAGATGAACTAAAAGTTTTCCTCTGCATGCTAAAGAAACAAGTTTTATTATTTCTTCCCGTAAGAACTCCAACTTGTTTATACAGTATTCAATTAATTTACCTTTGAAGGATGAATGTGACAGTCAAGTTTGTTCAAATGAGGATCCGGAGTTCCAGAAAGTCTGGAGATAAGATGTGGTATTCCGCTGTATAAATGCAATTCTACTGTATTAAATTAACTTCTCTCAATATTCATGCTAATATAAGAACACAGTATCATTCCTAAAATCTTCCCCATCCAATTCTTTTAAGCTTGCTGCTCAGTTCTCTGGTGACTCGTGGTTTTGCTCTTTTTTATTGTCACCATCTTCAGTCCTGTAGAGTAGTACCAAAACTGTAAGTGTCCTGGCTTGGAATGCTATATCCCATTTTAAATAACAGCTGTAAGTAATAGAATTGTCAAATGTACATCAGCTTTTAAGTTTGCATTGTTCTACCGATATTCTTGCTGCAGATAATAAGTGAATACTAAATAGTGAAACCTGTGAGTGAAAAGGTCAGAAATTTGAAGTTAATGTGAGAACAGCATTATTAAATGGACATCAAGCAACAAAGCTCCCCTGAAAATAAAAGCAGTACTTGAGATTGAAGGACTAAATACCCTTTGGATATTACTGTGCATTAAATTCATTATTACAATTAAGGTCGCATTTTTACTGTTTGCTACATTAAACCCATCTTTTGGTGTTTTAAGTGTGTCTTTGGCTGTTCCTCAGATAAAACCAGAAAATAACCCTATTCCTTTATAAAGATCATTTTAAGCAATTTCTGTTGTAGCATTCAGGTACAATGAACAGCTTTAAAAGCACAGAATTAAATGCCTTTAGTAGGATTACCTAGTTAGTCATGAAGCTCAGTTGTTTTTTTAAACACCCACCATAGAATTGCATGACAGGTGAAAAAATGAAAATGCTTATATCCTCTGAAGAAGATCAGTCATCCGCTACTGATTTGCAAAATGTATGGTTAGAAACATTCCAACTCCTCCTTTGCTGCAAACTAAAGCCAGTGTTATAACTAGGCGTGGTTCAATGAATTACATTTAATGCTGTTGTTCAATTTTGCTGAGTTCCAACTTGCTAAAACAGAGACAGTAAAATTTGTATATAGGCCAGTGAAATCACTGAAAAAGATGAAAAAAAAAAATCTGCATGGATTGGTCTCAAATACTTAACTCACAGAAGCTGTAGAGGGTAAATACTCTCTAGTGATGGGAGGTAAAATCATAAAAACATAGATTGGAGACCACCTTTAAGATCTTAAAGTCTAACTGTAAAGTGAGGCATAATGGCAACCGGAGGATAGTTTAGAAAATTTAGGCTGGATGTTTGGAAAACATTCTTACTGGGAGAATGATAAAACTTCTCCCCTAAAAAGCTGTGTAGATCACATTGCCCCAAACAGCTGGGGCTTTCTATCCCTGCAGTTTTCCAAGACTGAGCTGAACAATGCTACTGCCATCCCTACACCCCTATGCTTCTCTCAAATAGGAAAGAACACCCTAAGACTTCTGATTTAGTGGACCACATCCTTCCTGTGATCCTTAGATGTGCTCCTGCTTATCAAATGCCCATCTCTTTGAATGATACAGGATTGTAGAAGGAATTTGTGTCACTAAGCAACTACTGGTTCCAGCACAAGACAGAGAAGAGAAGGAAAAGAAATAATTCAAGCTACTGTTGCAGTGAGTGCAGGTCTAAAAGATTTAGAATTTGCTTCTCTGTGCCTCCTTGCCTTGTTATTTCACAGAGCTGAAGCAAAGCAAGCAGCCAGACTGCTTTCTTCTCTGGATAATGACAGGATGGCTTCAAGCAGCACTAAGAGATCTTGCCACTCTCAGAATCACACATTACTGATTTCCCAGCAGGTGATCAAGTGCATCCTCCTGAGGAAAATTTACACTCTGCTTCTGTATGTTAGAGAAGTTTTCACACATCTGAAAAAGAGTAAAATTAACTCTTTTTCAAGTCTAGATGATAAACAAAAGTATTATTGACAAGCACTACTGATATGGAGTGGTGACTGCACAGTACAGTGGTACTGTGATAATTTATACACCATGTTTTCTTTCCTACATTATACACTTAGAAAGCAAATGAATGTGACAGATAAGTTTAGCATTTTTAATAGGCTGTGTTGTTTAAGATAACTGAGTCACTGATGGGTGAGGCTGTGAAGTTACAGAGGAGTTGTAGGCTAATATAAACAGCACCAAAAAGTAGCTAAATCACCAACTTCATAATGAACCAAGGACTCTGAAGGTGAAAGTCTGACTCTAAATAGATAGAAGCATTCTAAGAACAACCTTAATCCTGAAACTCTGTCTCTGAAGCGTTGCTCAGCATTAGGGCTCTAGGCCTCTTCTTACCAGAGACGAATTTTAAAGTACAGAAATTTCTCTTGTTGCCAAGAAAATTGAAAACACAATGTTGCAAAATCAGTAAGACTGAATTAAGGAAATAAAAAGGAGTAGAATTTATTTGTTCGCTAGTTATCAGTAAGCAAAATGTTTCTCTCACAGAGTTAATGTTCAGATAGTAAAAGCCTGCAAAAACTCTCAGACGACACATACAAATTGTGATATACAATTCTATGATATACAATATAAATTCACCTATACTATTAATTTTGTTGCCAGCTATTCACATCTCTGCCTTTCACATCTCAGCTTCTGACAATCCACAGAAGTCCTTTAAAAAGGGCTGGGTTGCAAATGCTATTTAAATTGTATTTTAGATTTAACCTCAGTAGTTTAGGTAGATGAAAAGTCAGACTCTCACAGCCAAAACAAAGCAGGGCAATATTTTAGCCCTTCATAGAAAGCACTAAACCATTTTACTAAAATCAATACTAGAGCATACAGTACCAAGGTTTTGGTTTTATATCCCTTCCCTCCCCCACTCCCCTGAGAGTGCTATACTGAATAGTTTACTATCTTGCTGGAGTACAATACTTTAGTAGTAAGTAATTTGTCAAAGTGATGTTTTCAAGCATGGTAATACTGGGATTTTATATCAGACCACAGGTTTCAGAATAATCAATGTAGTGACTTAATTACAGTGATGAGATATGTCTCTGCTGCCCTAAGGAAAGCTAAAAAGAAGAGTATAGTTTCAATTATCTGTACCATAACCCAGGTAAATGCAGTTTTGCAAAGTTTGCTATTAGCAAAACCCATTTTACCTCAGTGAAAGCAGCTTTTTCAATAAGAGGCTCTGGAGATATCCAATGCATTACAACAGGCTTCGGAACAGAACTGGTTGAAGGAATCATCTCACCTGAGCAATGATCAAGGCTTTCACTAAATGCCATGTGGCTGAAACATTCACCTGGAATATCAGAAAAATAATTGTTCAGATTTCTGTGGTATGCTGCTGCTGCTGCTACAGCCTGAACCTCATGCTTTGCTTTTAATTCATGGAATACCAAAACCAAAGGGAGGGCAAAGGTCTGGCCATAGACTGTAATATTGGTACCCCTCCCAAATTTCTTTATGGATGGCTTTCTGAAGCTGAAAAAACAAAGCCATACTTGAAAAACAGTCTTGATTTTTTTCTTATTTTATTAATACCACAGCAAGAGAGACAAAAGTGTTACATTTGCTGTTGTTTGCTCAGGCAATTGTAACTTTGAGATCCACACATTTTATGTCTGGCAACCTGAAGTTTGTTGGCAAAAAAAATGTTCATAGAAGGTGTTTTGTACAAATGCAGTTATCCATGTCACTTAGGTGCATTAATCTACTTAGAAGTGAATGGAGGGGATGAGGGAAAAGAAAAAAAGGGTGTAATTTAATCTTCTTGGTGGTAGTCCTGCAAGAAAGGATAAATCCCAGGATTTTTCACTGCTCCAACATGTAGCTTCTGGTTGCTTTCCAGTCCAGTGTTCCAAAGTTTAGCTTCTACTCAATGGAAATGAAAGGACCATAGAAAGAACCCTTTAAGGCAGAAAGTAAACAACAAAAGATCATGATGCTCCCCATGGCACTTGAGACATCAGGCTGCAATGAGTCTGAGCACAAACTAGAGCACCAGTGGACAGAGAGCTGTCTCCTGCACAGGGCCGTCAGCCACTCATTCTCCCCATGGATGCCACTTTCCTTGTGCAAGACAGGAATGCACTCAAATGTACTCAAAAAAACCCAAAAAACACAGTGATGAAAATACTTTCTGCAGCATGGGTGCATTGGGTTTTGTAGCAAGGGTTTGGTAGTGGGGGGCTGATGCCCGCCAGGGGCTATTTACAAATCACAAACAAGATGGGGCTGCTGTGGAACGGGCCTTGAGCTGTTTGATTTTCCAGCATCACTCTCATTACATGGTTATGACAATGGGAAGATGCCACCAGCTCACATCCCAGGCAGCAGACAAAGAACTTAATGTTACAACTCACTTTATAAGTTTTTTGCTCAATCACACAAAGCAAAAGCACATTGACAGTAGTTCTATCCAATCACTATAAGCACAGGTACCTTTGGTTAAAACAATGCTTGCTTATTTCAAGTACAACACCTGCTTGTAAGCCTTAAAACACAATGCACAGATCTCCATTCTTAAGCTTCAACCTTCCTACTGTCTTGCTAGATAAACTTTTCTGTAGCTTAGGGCGTTATTCTAGACAAGCATTAATACACAGACCATTGTTCTCTTTGTCCTTGCTTTTCTACAATTTAAATAGTTTTTCTGCTGACCAATCTCATGGCTGCTGCTTAGCTCTAATCACAGTTCTGCTGTCTCTGAGGCCTGCCTTTTGCAGCTTTCCCAAAACCCTCTGATTTTGTGGATTCTCACAATTCCCCCTCTCTGTTCACCTAAAAAGAAACCTTCATAATCGTGTCGTTTATCACTTGTGTTTCGAGCCTTACTACAATATTTCTGCTTATTACCTGCTTAAAGGATGTTCCATAGGGGTGGATTTTATGGGAAGTTGCCAGGAGCTTCCCCTGAGTCCGATGGAGACAGCGCCAGCCAGCTCTGAGTCTGGCCAAGGATGAGACATCAACAACAGCAGTGGTGCCTCCTGGATAATGGACTTAAAAGGGGAAACAAAACCCTTGTGGAGGGCTGTTTCCTATGGGAGGGAAGGGTGAGGAGTCCTCTCCTCCCTGGTGTTTTGTGGAGATAATCAAAACTCCACAACTTTTGTGAAAGTTGTAAAGCCAGTATGTTTATTACAGTGCTGGATGCATGTGGGAATCGTTCTCCTCAAAATGACACGTGGGTCTCTGGGAACTTCAGGTCCTTTTTTATCCCCCTCTCAATACATATGCATACAATTTCACAATACATGTTCATTTTTACAAATTTCGTGTGACATTTGCCACTAATTCTTCTTTATCAGAAAGAATTCCTAGGTCAGGTTGACATGCTCTCACAGCAGTCTCTCTGTCTCTTTCTATCACCCTCTGTCTCCTCCCCTTATCTTTGTCCTTCACTGAAGCAGTTTCTCTGAGCCTAGGTTCTGCAGTCAGGCTAAATAGCGGTGTTTTCTAACCACAGACTCAACTCAAAAATGTACATTTCACCTAAATCAAAATGGATTTCTACTCTAGAAAATTTTGACTTTACTTCACTGGGGAGGAAGGAGTAGCTGAACATGTGGTCAACTCAACCAGTGTGTGATGGGTTGACCACAATCCCCATTCCCTGTCCCCTGGTGCTGCTAAGGCAAAAGAGGCAGAGAAACCAGGAGTAAACTCAACTCCAGGAACAAAGGAAGTCCAGAGTCAAATATCATTGCCAAATCACTCAATTTTTTAAAGGCAACATTTCTGTTCCCTAATAACACCAGGTGTTTGATATCAGGTTTTTATTATTTTGCCAGAAGCAGGGAATATAAATAGCCTAGAAAAATATCCTCATGTATCTCTTCACTTCTGTCTTCCAAAGGGTAGAATCTTATATAGATTTATATTAACATAATGTTAAGGAGTTCACTAAAGCATCTACATCAATAAAATGTAGCAGAGAATTCTATATGTAAAACAAACATTTTACCTTGATGTCCAAACCTGGCTGTCACATTAAAAAAATGTGGCTGTCAAAGATCTGAGAAAGAAGGAGGCCCAAAACTAGACCCATGTCTAGAACGGGTCGGTAAATGTCTGTATCATAATGATTTTTCTCTCTTTTTGCTTTTTTTTTTTTTTTTTTTTTTAATTTCTTATTTTCTGCCCCTTACGTTACAGCCACCCTAGAGTTTGAAAGAGAAAGGTGCATTTGAGCCACTCTCTTTTTCTTGTTTTCAGTTTACAAATCTTTCATTAATTGAACAAGACCACTATGCTAAAAGGAAGGACACAAGGGCTCCTACTAAAGTGAAGAAAAAATAAAACTGGCCTCTTAAAGGGTGTTTTAGATGACTTTTGCAAGCAATATCCAACCTGCTTTAAAACACAGGTCACCTCTTTCTCATCCTCTTCTCTTTCCATTTACATAATTGTCATGAAAAAGTATTTTATAAAATTGATGGAAAGAGATTTCAACCACATTTTTAAGAACCACTCTTCTTGGGACAAACTGAAAAGAGTTCAGTCTTCTTTCCCCTAAAACAGAAATTTAAAAAAGTAAAACCAGAGAATTAATAAAAGTATAATGTTTACCAATTTTCTTTCTGATGTCTACATTGAGCTCTGATCAACCACTGTTTAAGTATATGAACATGTCGTGCTTTAATCTTTCTCTGTACTATTCAGTGAAGTATTCTAGCCAAAGGCCTTCTTGCTTTCATATTTGCAATACCTCATTATCACTTCTCTGCTAATGGTGCTAAAAGTTCTCAAAGAGGAGATGAATATCTGCAATGCCAGTCTGAAGTCTTGAAAACTCAGGTGATTCTCAAGTTTGCCAGAGACCTGTTGTGGTTTTTGCTTTATTTTATTTTTTTTATTTGTGAGAGAAAAAAAAAAAAAAAAAAAAAAAAAAAAAAAAAAAAAAAAATACTAAGAACCTGAGTCTAAGCTTGTCTGATACTTGATACACAAAGTTTCAGAAAAGTATGATAGATATAGTGTTATATACAGATTTGAAATGTGTGCTTTAGGATTATTTTTCTTTCCTCTAAGGATTTTTTTCTTTCCTCTATTTAGGATATAGCATGTTATTGAAAAGAAGACAAATTTTTTGTCCAATAGTTATAGTGCTATCCTGAAGCTTAGAAATCTCAGATAAATCCATGTTTTTTTCTGTAGACTTACTGTATAACCTTGAAGAAGTCATTTTGTCTGTCTCTTAGTATCCTGTGTCTTTAAAATGAAAATCAGTGGGGTGCTTTAAGGGGTGCAGTTTCCATGGGGATGAAAACTACATCAGTGTCCTAAATACTTTTGTAATCATAGTTAAATTTTAATTAGGAAAGGCCTTTTGGATTTATAATGAAAAGAAAGGGTGACTTAATGTGGCTAAATTTATCAGCCTTGGATGAGGGCAGCACAAGTCCAGCTAGCACTGTGGCACCTGAGAAATTAAAGGAGCAATGGGATTCAGGCTGAGGCACACACATTGGCATATAATGCAAATCAGTAATGCAGTGAATACTGATGTCACACAGAGAGCATCAGAACAAACAACTGCAGCTTCAGTGTTATGGAACTTTATCACAACACTCTTTACTTGTGTTAATGCATTTTGCATGCAGCTGAAATTGTATTTCTGAGAAGAGTCACTTCTCCATGTTCTCTAAAGATTATTCCTTTATCCAGTGTTGAATCATGCATATCCCTTCCTGAAATCATTTTAATCTTCCCTCTCAAGCTCAGCTGCGTTGAAATGTGTACTCTGTATGAACAGTGCCTTGGTGCAGCAGTTACTCCATTTTGCTTAGAATGTGCTTGTGAATCTCCACAAACTAAAGCCTATTTTAAACAGAATTCACTTTTGATACGGACCTGTCTTCTTGTGAGACAAATGTCTCCTGAGATTTCTGACATCTTTTACCTCTGGTGAACTAGAGGGAGCAGATCCCTGATCCTCAATCAAGACTGAAGGGGGAGAAGAAAGAGAGAAAAAAAAATTAGGTTGATGATAAAGACTTTTTCTGGGATTATTCCTCCTAATAAACATGATCAGGAATGATGTATATTAACTCTTTGCTGTGGAAAATATAAAGATGTCATACAAGCATTTAAAGACCCCATCGAACAAAATATCTTCAAATAAATGAGAAAAAGGAGTGGTTCAAGCAACATGCAGAAAGAGAAGGAGGTCTCTCCTCTGTATCAAAATTTTCCAGATGATCAAGTTCATTTTTTCCCATCACTGCAGCAAGGCTCCTTTGGTCTACATAATCATGTCAACAGCACAGCACAACACAATTTGGTTCAGCCTTCCATTTCTTTTAATTTTCTTTTTTTTTTTCAGAAATGAGAAGCATGAGATTTAGAATATTAAATCAAATGTCTGGACTTCCTGCTCCTAAGAAAATGAGCCAAGAGGACAAAGGGAGTGAATAATATACAAGTTATAAAATGATACCATGAAGATTTTTATTGCCAGTGTACTTAAAATGATCTCTATTGGAAAAAAATAAAGTGAAAGGCAGTAGACAGTCTACATCCCATCAGGAATGCTTCTTCTACAAAGAAGAAACAGGTGTGCTCTTTTGTTTTTACCTATCTACTAATTTCTGTCTTTTGTTGGTACTGTCAGGTAGTGTCTAGTGAGCTGACAAATCTGAAAGAAACTGATAAAGCAAAAGAGATAACTGAATTAGAATTACATAATGTTTTTGCAAAGAAAATGTCTTTTTACTATGCTTGTTGTGACCAGTCACTTTTCACCACTGTCCAGTCATAAAGAACTTGATAGATAAGTTTCTTTTGCAGAAATGTTTTTACAGGAGAAGAGCTGAGCACACTTGCACAAAAAACCCCTTGTTGAATGGTTCACACTGCACATCTCTGTTAAAATTTGCATCTTCCACCAGAAAATTCTCAGAAAATACATTAGAGACAGAATGCTAAGTATAAAATAACCTCTTATTTAGAATGAAAATAGTAAGAGGAGTTATCTAAAAAATACTATGAAGGTCTCACAGGAATGAACAAGTCTCCCATATAATTAACATTTCTCCTGACTAACAGTATCTCAAACAAAAATCAACTGCAAACAAATGCACATGAAAAAGCAAAAACAATTCGCAAATCATTTGTGAGCAGTCAAAAAGACCAAATTCATGCCATAAACAGATCTCTTGTAATAGCCTCTCTCTAATTTGGAATGATACCAGCTCTCATCAATTTGCTGAGAATTCAGATTTTGGCACGGAAACTCTTTTAACTTCATCCATCACAGTCTGACTTAAGAAGCTTGGAAGATAAAGGGGGAAAAGTAGATAAATTCTGCTTGTTGCCCAAGGCAAAATTTACTTTGTTACTCAGCTTGTTGCAGTATGCATCGCTTTTAATGAACTTTTAAATTACATCCACTTGCTTTTGGTCTTTTTTATTTTGTGAAAGAACAAAAACATGTTTATATGCCTCTGAGTTGAAGAAGTCCTAATATGAGAGGTGAAGAATGAGCCTGCCATGTGTTGTTAATTCAGAGTTTAAGGTGGCTTTTGCCATGTGTGTCTGATCTTCATCAAGAATAAATGAAGGAATGATTAATATTTGTTTGATTATCAATAAAGGAAACCAAAGAAAATTTTGTCCAAAGACTAAAAATAAAATAATAAAAAATTAGACCAGGATTTATATGCCATTGTGTGAAAAAATTAAAAGACATCACAAACCACAAGCAGAAAAATGTGAAACCTAAAAAAAACCACATGGTTTCAGAGAACTCTCCACCTCTGTAAGTAACCCACTGAGGCAGCTTTGTTTGACTGCTCAGGTAAGATTATCCAAGACAATTTTGGACAGTTTTCGCAGATAAACTTTAAAGATTGGTGATAACCAACCTTCACGAAAAACTACTTCCATTTGGCAGCTGCCCTGATGGTGGCACTCTTTGCTCTTCGATCCGCTCATACCTGCCACGTAAAGGACAATTGATAACACGGATTTAGCATTCAGAAATAGGTAATCTAAAGAAAAGCCTTCCCCATTTTTTACATGCATGCTTCAAAAAACAACTGTATAACTGTGCTATTTTTAAAAACAATGGATTTTAATAGTGAGAGAGAGTGAAATCATGTCATTCCAATCTCAAATGTTCTCAAGTCTTAAAGAACCTTTCTTCACTTTCACTGTGTTTTTCTCCTCCGACTGTGAATGTCTTAGAGAACTATTTTTCCTACTCTGTGCTTTTATTTGATTTTTTTCACTGTCCTTTTTATCTAGCTATAGTGTTTCTGCAATATTCATGAATTCAGCAGCAGCCCAGGAGTGGGTGTCGGGTGTTGTTTTGCTACTGCTTCTCCTGCTGGGTCCCCTGCTCAACCACAGAGTACAATCAAAATTTAGAATTTAGCAGTCTTAAAAGTTGGGGAGGGTTGTTGTTGGAGGGTGCTTTTCTTTGTGTGGGTGGAACATGCTGGTTGTTGTGGTGGTGGTGTACTTTATCCCTATGCCTGAAGGAAGAAATGTTCTGAACATTTTTAGGGCTTTTACTGGTTCTTGCATTGCTGCATTAATACTTTCCCATATTCGATTATATCTGAGATATGTGTATATGTAAATATGTATCTTTTATATAGATGTTTGTGTGTGTGTGTGAGTCTGGAAGTTGGTGTCTGTGAACAGTTTGGATAGCCCCAAATTGCAGTCAGAAATTTGAAAACTGCACATTACTGTACATGTTTCTACTCACATGGCAGAAATGAGCATGTTGAAATTTACATATATATTGCAATTTCTCAGAGGAATTAATCCCATTCTCAGACAGCAGTTCAGTTTATTCCTCCACAAACCCATGTGCAGATCAGACAAACAATTTATCTTGTCAAATGATTCAGATTAAACAGATACAACAAGCTCAAGTACGACTACACATGAATTTTAGAATGATATAAATATGATGGGTTCTTCCCCTTCCTTTCTCTAATTTTCCCCTCTTCTTCCATCATAACATTGAATTAAGGGAATGAGTAGAGTAGTTCTTAACCTAATTGACAGCAGTGAGCTAGTGGAAAGATGTTGCCTTTTTGTGATATCAGTATTGAAATGTGAAATCCTCCCTCAGGTTTGGAGATTGCTTGTGCTGGCTGTACAAACCAGTGAGGGCATGCAGACCTCATGGTCTTGAAAGGTGCATTAGATGCATAGGTAAGAAATAAAGCTCTCATGTTGAAGTAAATAATGGAAAGAACTGATATAACTATTAATTATATGTTGTTGGGATTTTTTTTTTCCCACTTAGAGGGAGGGTAATGGAGAGTTTAATTAGAAAAAAGAAATAAGGAAGGCAATTACTGTTCCATCCCATCACTTCCCTCAACATGATTAACAGCTAGAATTGTGTAGGCCTTAGGGCAGAGTTGAGTGTTGAGTATTTGAAAGAGATATCATTTTTATAGATCACATCAGGGGAAAAAAAATTCACATTTTTAAGTCATATCCTGGGCAGATAATACAGCCAAAGAAAAATTACAATATTTGAGATTTTATCAGTTGGAACTGTATTACATCTGTGAATTCTGTTGCCAGTAAGTCTGGTATCTTCAGCCTTAGGGAATATAAGATATTTGTGATAAAAACTGGTGAAAGTTAAAGGCAGCTGAATTTTAGCACGTGCAAGTAAAGATTATGTTGCAACATTTTCTAAGATGAGTATGACACGTATGAGAAGAACGAAAGTCAATGAAGAAAGATTATTTGAAATCATCATGATTTGAAATAGCTTGCAGAACTAAAAAATTGCAGGGAAGGTAATTTTAAATATGCTAAAGCAGGAGAGAACATACAACTGTATCAGCAAGCAGCCGGTGAAACAAGAAAAGTCCATTTTGGGGAAAGGAAAGGATGACATTGAAAACAGGGTGAGGTAGATGTCACACAGAAAGTAAAAGGAGAGTAAAGAGACTGAATGGCCATCTGTGTTTTCTTTAGCATCAGAGAAAGTTCTTAAGTCTCAGGTTAGAGACAGAAAGAACTCATATCAAAGAGGCCTGAACAGAAGAATGAAAACATGAGTTTTAAAGCCAAAGGAAGTCTATGAAACAGTGAAGTATATTAATCACTGTGTGTGCTCTCCCTGTGTGATAGGGCACTGCAAAACAGGTGAAAATCCTGCAAGGATCCCTCAAAGCATGTGAAAGATAGTAGTGTGTTTGCTTGTCTTGTTTCATTTTCCCTTTCAAATTACTTTTTTCTTTCTTTCATTTTTATCTTTTTTTTTTTTTTTTTTTTTTTTTTTTTTTTTTTTTTTTTTTTTTGACTGAGGGAGATTATTCTCTATGTGTTCTGATGTTGTTAAGGTGCCTTTGTGGAAGGCACTCAGCAATTCAGTCTGCATCGTTTTAGAAGGGCTTCATGCTGTGTTATTGGAAATAAGTTATCCCTGCTTTTAGAGACACAAAATGAGCTGCTAGACTGATTTCTGATGATGCACAATGGGTCTTGTATGGCTTTCTAATGAGAGGCAAGGTTCCTTCTTCCACTTGCTGGTAGAAGGCAAAAGTAAAAGGATCGGCTGTATCCCAGTTGTTACAGGCTTGTTCTAATGTGTCAAATGTAATTTTTAAAGTTTTCTCTGCAATCATTCTCATTGCTTTACACATGCTGAAATAACGTCTGTTAAGAACAGTATACATTGTTACTAGTTCCTCACCTAAATATTATGTGAAGAAATTATTTTATCTGTCCTTGATGTGCCTAAGAACAACACAATGACCTTCTTGAAAGTAATTCCCATGCAGTATTCTAAATACAATTTTAAACAGATGTACAGAGATCAGCCATTTCCTCATATCCAGAAAGTAGTAACACTGCTGCCATCCTCTGCTTTTCATTTCTGTACACTTTTCTTACACTCCTGCACATCTCTCCCTGCATCTGCTGGGGATGTTTTCAAAGAATGAAAATGGAAGAGTCTGTAAATGGTGTCAAATATTATTGAATTGCCTGGAAGTAGGTAACTATGTGTTTGTGTGTGTGTGTGTGTGGCCAGTTGCAGAAGCAATGTAATAATCTAGGAGGCTGCTGACATGCCAGGGAGCTGGGGACTGTTCCCTTTGTTTTATCCAGATGTATAATTTGCAAAACTCCTACGGTGTTTGCATTTGTGTTTGTGTGTGTGCTCACAGCTGGTTAGTGAAGAGTGCAGGCTGCTACGTGCCTGTAAAAAAGAGAAATCCCACCTCCCTTCAGAAGATGTTTCTTCACCTTGCCAAAAGAGAACACACTTCACCAGACTTAGCAGAGCTATTTCAGGATATCCTAGAAAGGCACAGCAGATTTGTGAGAAAACATAGCTGGCATCTGGAGTGGAGAGGCACAGGGAATGGCAGGCACAGCCCCTGCCTCTGCTCTGCCCTGCTGAGTGCTCTGTCTCCCTTTATTTGCCTGATCTCCCTGATTTCCCTGTAATTGTACTCACACACACTCTCTTGCTCTCCTCCCTCTGTTTAGCTCAGCAGCTGAAAGGGAACTATTGATGTGCAGTCTCTTATCAATAGGGAGGGATAAAAATATCTCAGTTTGGCTGAAATATTTCGTAGTGAAAACTATCCAGCCTTGGTTCAACCTGATTTCTGCAAAAGATTAGCAATGAGAGATTTCTAGTGTCAGTACAACTTAAAGTGCACACAGAGATGCAATTTTTGTGGGAGAAATGTATGGTTCTTTTTTTTCCCTTTTTTATTTATTATTTTACTATGGCTTCAGTACCAGAGAGAAGCAGTGATTGCTGATATATAGTTACTCACCTTTCCAGTAGATGGTAGTACAGATGTGCTTAAAAGACTGTTACATTTGGGACTGAAACAAACGGTATGTAGACATTTTCAAATACTGAATAAGGAAGAATTTTTTAGCTGTATAAGTTTTAAAACTAAGCCATGTAAAATTGCCATTGGGGAAAAAAAGACAAACACCAGGACCTCTTTTATTATAGGCACTGATCTATAGCAAGCTACTGAAAGTTTTATTTTGATAGAAACCTAGGTTGAAATGCGAATACACATAATTGAAAGGATCTCTATAAATCATTGACACAGCTATTTATGCAGTGTTCTATAGTCTGTGGTGCATGATGATCCCACTGAATGCAAAAAGCTGTGGCTCTGTTAGTCTGTGTTATAAACTGCATGTATTCAGGTTTTAACTAGGCTTGACTTAGTTATTTCATAGAGATAGAGATAAAAATCCTTTGTCTGACAGATTTTCCTTCCTATATCTGTTATTCCTGTCTGTTCTGATTTTATGAGAAATGACAGAGCAAACATATGATAACAAATTCATATTATCAATGATGTTAATATAATTTTAAAAATAAGCAATAAAATATACTTCTTAGTATATTTTATACTGTTTTTATTAAATTATATTAGTATATAATTTACCTTGCAAATTTTCTTTGAGTTAATTTTTACACAATATTTTAACTCTTTAACAAAACCTATCGGAAGAAATAGGTAGAAAAGGAAGAGGAATGCTTCACACTTTATCTAATAATGTCAGAATTTATTGAATCCATTTTAATTGTCACACAAATGCAAAAAACCCCACAGTTGTTAAATTGCCAGTTATTTAGAGCATAGATTTCTGTTTTTTTTCCCTGACAGGGAATATTAAGATATGATCTGTTAATATCTACAGAATATTTTCATAATTTTAATACATAAGATCCATGGGCTATTTTTATTGCCATTATCATTGCCACTGATTCATTTCAGAGTCATATACATGTTACTACATTCTTCATGTCACTAGATACACTAAACACTGCTTAGAATAAATCTCCATGAGCTCTCTGAACACTGACATCAGCAACAGCTGATGTTAATCAATATGGCTTTCATATTACCTCCAAAGCCCTGAAGCATTAACAATAAAATTCTAATTAGGAGATATATACATACATATGTATGTATATATATGTATATAAACATAACATTGCAAGAGAGATAGGAAAGGGATAAAACAATTATTTGTTTTCTGATGCATTGTAAGGATTGCTACTCCTATGCAGGACCTCCTCTTGAGGGAAAAGCAGGAGGTTGATTTTAAATGACACACTAAAAAAAAATCAAGATTAGTAGCAAGGTAGAAGGCAAGTAATTATGTGGAAGACCGTGGATTCTGCTCCTATAACCTGTTTCTAGCAAAAATAGTAGAGATACAGCAATAAGAGCCACTACCTTCTGGATGATGTCAGATGAGAAACTGTCTTGACAAATGAGGGAGATTTTAAATGGGAGTTTTCTCTGACCTACAATACATGGAAAGGTTATGCTAATATGTTGAGGCACAGGACTTTGCTGATGGCTGAGCTGTAGACGAGGCAGTGCAGCTCAAGATGAGAGCCAGGTCTTTGTACTTCTCTCTCCCTGAGGGACTGAGAAACACTCATTATCCTGTCCTAGGCTGACCTATTATAAATGCTCTTAGCTTATTATAAACGTTCTCTGATATAAATGTTGCAAACAGTGATCTTGGAGAAGAAAGTGTGGAGTTTTCTGGCACGAGGAGGAAAAACTACTTCTGTTTAAAAACTATGAACATAAGTTGTCTAGTTTGAGCCAAACTCTGTTTCATGAAAAGTCATCTATCAATCTACGCAATCAGCTATAAATATTTTGATTTTTTTTTCCCCCAAAATACATATTTTTTTTCTGATTAAAGCTTAATTTGGCCCTGAATTATTCTACATATACTTCGCCCC
The DNA here is from genome assembly GCA_020466415.1 of Ammodramus savannarum pratensis. NCBI lineage: Eukaryota > Metazoa > Chordata > Aves > Passeriformes > Passerellidae > Ammodramus > Ammodramus savannarum. The sequence goes on from JAHXMQ010003319.1 coordinate 43,426,960, forward strand.
ATGAACAGTGAACTGAAAAAATACTCATCTATTTTAAGCACCTTGAAGCCCATTTCTGCCTTCAGCTAATGAACTATGCAAAGGAGCCTCAGTTGCCTTGGGGAAGCTTGTCAAAACCATCACAAGGAGCCTTTATAAAGCCTAAAGGACATGTATCATAATGTATAAAATTTGTCATAGCATATCATTATTACCTTTTGGGAGGCTTGTTACTACAATTATGGATGATTAAGCCTAATTAAAAACAAAAGGCAGCTCCGTGGCCAGTAGAACAAAGGGAAACTGAGTTTATCATGTTTTGAGGTGGGCTTTTTTGGTTGTCTAGTTTAGTGTGGTAGAAAATGTACCTCCATTAAAGATTTTCCTGATGAAAACATGAATACAGGACTCCTGTGCAGGGAGGAATCTTTGGTGTCCAATACTGCATTTATGCAAGATTGTGTAGGTTGTCTGTGGCTGCAAAAACCAGACTCGTGTAATTATTTCTGAGACCTCCACCTTCCACAAATCCTGCTGCAATGAACTGTGCAGAAATTATCAGAAGTTATTGGGGGATGTGGGAGGAACACAAATGCCTTTTGAAAGGTGCATAATTGCCATCTGATGATAACTGGGGAACAAGGCTGAAAAAGTGCCTGACATTCAGCCTTCCCTACTGTTTTTACTGTCCTGAGTACTTCCTTTCTCACTTACTTTCTTTTCAGACTGAGAAACAGTGTGAGTGTGATTATGTAGAAGAATGCACACGATTCTCACCTGCAGAAGGATGGAAAGGGCAGCTTGGCCCAAGGGAGAAACTCACGCTCAGCACATAAACTGCAATGTCAAATACAGGTGTGCCCTTTTCTCTGGTCTCCACAAGCCCTGCACAGTTAGTAGTGCCAGACTCAACAGGAACAGGTAGACCAGCCTCAGGCAGGCTCTGCAAAGATGAGATTTGAAATCTTTGTCATGAGGAGGGAACAGCACTCTGGTCATTAGCTACTCAGCTAATGTGTAAAAAGCATATTAGTTTTGTATCCTGCAGCCAAGCTTGCTCAGTGTGTTGGCTGTTTAGAGTTCCAAACATAAATGCTTCACCGTCCCTCTGCACTGTGGGTTTCATTTCAGGGATTTTTTTTTTGGGTTATTATTTTTTAATTGTATCTAAGCCAAAGATAAATCTGATCTCTGCCCACAGTGTGTTTTGGAGCACCAGGCAGCAATTTCTAAACCCATTGTGACCGAACAAATGGCAATGAAACTCATCAGCACAGCCACAATAAGCTGAGACAAAGTACTGCACTAATAGAGCTGTGATGCTACCAGGACAAACCAGGAGCTGCTGCACAGGAAAGCTCGGCACTGCACCATGAGGAGATACTCATGGTAGTGTGCATAACCTCGGATTTCTAGCAGGATTTCATAGGCCTGCATTGCTGGGCACTGGGAGGGAAACGTTTGGTAACAATGGGCATTGCTCCCACTTAGTAGAAGAAAAGGAAGGAAGGAAGGGAGGAAGGAAGGGAGGAAGGGAG
>JAHXMQ010003319.1:43428576-43444311 GCA_020466415.1 Ammodramus savannarum pratensis
GAAGGAAGGAAGGAAGGACCACCACTGCTGGTGGAGACCTTTGTGTCAGCTTGCAGATTCTTGTTTAAGCTGACTAAATTTCAGCTAACCATCCATACAGGAACAGATTGCAACTCACATTTTTAATTACTTGGATTTTTTTTTTTTTTTAATGAAATAGAATAAATCAAGATGCTTGCTAGAATTCTGATCACTTTTGGTAACCTGATGGTGTACATAAATTTGGCTGCATAAGCCTTCACAATGAAACTTGAAAGAAGACTAAGTTGTCTAGAAATTATCAGTGTAAATTAGTTCTACCTAATAGACACTGCAATTAACTTCTGATATAATTATAAGCCACCTTTTTAAATCTGCCAATTCTTCAGATCTTCAGGAATAGCCACACCAGCTAGCAATCTATAACACAATGGAATAGCAAGTACACAAGTCATGCATCATAAAGAAAATATTTTTAATGTGTTCATGCAAAACAAATCACTGCTCTGCTTCATCTTTTCTACCTTTTTGTAATGAAAACCATTGCCTACAGTTATTTACTTAAATCACATCTTTTGTTATCCATGTTTTATGCCAAATTTCCTTTTTTGTGATAGCTATTTATCATAGCAAAAGCAAAACAGAAGCACTTCATTGTGGGAGTTTTACAGGAGGAGGCTTTGGTGATGATGGGATTGATACATCAAAGTCTTATCCCATGATAACAGATGTATTTAAATATTTACCTTCATTTTTGTCCTCTAAAGTTAATACAATATTTCCCTAGCATAAGCTTCTAAATGTATTTTCCCCTTTTTTATTCTTACTAAAATTGTGATTTGATGATATATTTGTAAAGCTGTGAATAGTTGTTAACATTTCTTTAAAGGCTTCAATATTTGAATGGCCAAATTCCAGCTTGAGTAATTTGATTCTGCCTACTTAAATTGCCCTCACAGTTTCAATTAGATAACTTATTCTTCTATTCTAGTTCTGCAGAATTGCTGCCACTATTAAACAGCTGCTCAATTTTGCCCCAGAGGTGACTTAGCTGATCCCTATAAACAAAACAAAATACATAAAACAAACTTCTTTTTTTTTCTGGATGAAAGTTGGTAAATATAAGTTTTATGCTGGGTAAGTTTTGTTTTGAATGCCCATGTTCATGCTCACTTTAAGGGTAATGATATAGAAACCTTTCCCATAGTGTCCTATTAATAGTGCTCTGGAAAGAACAGGACAATTCATATTCCATAACTGTTCAGAATCTTTCCAAGGACAAGCACCAAGAATATTGCCTTTAAATTGTAGGTGTCTTGTCACATGAGTATAAGAATGGCCCCACAAAAGAGATGAAAAACTGTAGGCTAAATGTGAACATCCAAAAGTGCCTCAGAAAGGCAGCCATGTATAACATGTCAGGTATACTGTGGTGGACTCATCCTCACATTAGTTTGGAAATCCTGGCAGGACCTTTAGAAGGAAATGCAACCCCAGATTATCTTTAGAAGACTTTTCCATTTCCTAGAATCTCAGCCTGAAGCCATCCAGTTACTACACAGTAATCTTACTGTACCAAGAAAATCCCATTCTTTCTCCATTCGTTAAACCTGTGAGATTCTCTTCCTCGAAGAAAAGGATCAGAAGTAGCAAAGACCACAAAACAAAATACATTAAACAAACTTTTTTTTTTTTTTTTCTGTATGAAAGTTGGTAAATATAAGTTTTATGCTGGGTAAGTTTTGCTTTTAAATGCCCATGTTCACGCTTGTTTCAAGGGTAATGATACAGAAACCTTTCCCATAGTGTCCTGTAAAGAGTGCTCTGGAAAGAAGAGGACAATTCATATTCCACAACTGTTCAGAATCTTTCCAAGGACAAGCACCAAGAATATTTCCTTTAAATTGTAGGTGTATTTTCATATGGGTATAAGAATTGCCCCTCCAAAGAGATGAAAGAAGATGTAGGCTAAAAAAACTGTGGGCTAAATGTGAACATCCAAAAATGCCTCAGAAAGGCAACTATGTTCGGCATGTCAGGTACAGTGTGGAGAACTCACATGAGTTTGGAAATCCCGGCAGGACCTTTAGAAGGAAATGCAACCCCAGATTATCTTTAGAAGACTTTTCCATATCCTAAAATCTCATCCTGAAGCTATCCAGTTGCTACACAGTAATCTTACTGTACCAAGAAAATCCCATTCTTTCTACATTCGTTAAACCTGTGAGATTCTCTTCTTCGAAGAAAAGGATCAGAAGTAGCAAAGACCACTATCTTTGCATAATTTAAGAGAAGTTTTAGTGGGGCCACAGTCTGACAGTGTGCAATGCATTAAAGATTTCTTTTTTTCCTATCCAGACCCATATTTCTGCTCTTTACAAGGGACCTGTTCAGGTTACAGTGGTTACTGCAACTTCAAGGTAATGTGATGCTACTGGGAGGTCGCGTGGGAAATCCCTGTGTAACTGCACATCAATAATTAAGCAAAATTTCAGAACAGGCTTTTGGATTTAGGCCTTTGTAAATTAAATCCTCCCTCTTTTCTTCATACAAGATTTCTATAGATAAATCTTCAAATAGGCCTCAGACAGGTAGGCCCCAGGCTTATAAAAGCTATATATAAACTGAAATTATTCCAGGGTTCAATTAAAAAGGCATGTTTAAATATAGAACCTGTGAAAGTTGAAGAAATATTTAAACATTTATAATTTTGAGTGCTACTGTGGCTGAACAAGGCCTCTTCTTTTTTTCCCTTTTGTCCTGTTTCCTGGGGTGGATGATATATACTTGGTGAATGCCTTGGAACAGGCATTCCTCTGGGCTTTTTTCCTGCTATTCTGGCTTGAAAAAGACAACCTGCACTCCTGGAGAAAGATAAATACTCCTCTGCAATATTTCTTTCTCCTTGGGGGATATAAGTCTTTTTACTTTTCTTGATGAACTGATGAGGTTTAGAGCATCACCTCAAAGACCTTGTGTACTTTGAGATTGCTTATCTTCTTTTTTTGCCTATTTCTTCCCGATTCTGCTTTATTATTTTCCCTAAAGTTTAATCTTCACCCGCATATTTTTCATATCTGTGAATCTTCATGCAACCCAATCTTTTTCTATATATTCTATTTCAGACAGTGAATCTCTTCTCTGCCTTTTCCATCCCCATTCTGTGTCCCCTTCAGTTCTTTCTCAGCCCTAGGCTTTTCCCTGCCTCAGCATTAGGGGGAAAATGCTGCCTACCAATCTCTCTGATTATATTGAGCTGCACTTCAGGATACAGATCTGAGCTTTAGCATCACTTTCTGCCTCCTGCTTCTGCTGAAGGGCTGAGACAAATGAGACAACAATACTCAATCCTGGAGTTGAAAATAGCATTGCAGAAAATGTCAGGGCTATAGAGTCTTAATGTGAAGTAAGAACCTGGAGCAAATCAGGCCAAGTAGGGCAGGGCAATTTATGAATCAGCATAACATCCAACTAGTAGTGCAAATCCAAAATAAAATTAGGATTTTACTTGAACTGTGTAAACTACAAAGGATTAATATTTTAAATAAAACTTTAACCAAAGCATACCAGCATTCCCCTTAAAAATCAAGGTTGCCACAGTGCTATGGGAGTCTCTGTCTTTCATAATAAAATACTTGTGGCTTTTATGTGACTTTTATGACTTCCTCTCACCAGAAGATGAACAGAGATAGCATGAAACGTGCCTTGATATTGTTGCTGCAAAGACTGACAGCAAAAGTCTCATGTGTCTCATGTTCTGTGCTCCAAAAAATGTTCTGTCATGGGTGTGGGCTTTACTTAAAATGGCAGCTCTTCCCAGCTTTCCTAAATAAATTTTTTAATCTCAAAGAAAACATGCTTAAAATTTTCAAATTTACCTAATTTCTGCAGTTCAGCCACTGTTAGGCATAAAACTTTTGTCTGTAAGGAAGAGAACACACTTAGTAAATGTCAGTGCTAAAGAATGGTAGTTTTGGGAGCTGTCTCATTGTACATCACATTCCCTAAAACATTACAAAAGTAACACTGGGCAGTTAATCCAGCTGAGAAAAAACAATGCTCTCATAGAAAGATCTTAATTTTTTATGGACAAATTTCCTTATAGATCACATCTACTCAGCATGAAGTTGGAATGGAAATTTTCACAAAGCATGTTGTGTAAAAAATTCAGCTATTTTTTTTCTTGGCCTCCACAGTTCCACCATACTTGAGTTCAGGTCATGATATTTGGTGGTTTAGCACCAGCAGGAAATTAAACTCCAAATAAACCACTCCCTTTCTCCCATCTGTTTTGGTAAGGGAGGGACAAAAACAGACAACTGTGGGTTGAGACAATTTACTGAAAGCAAAAAAAGCAGTGAAATAAGAAAGGCTCAGTAGCAACAGCACAAGTAGACAAAAAAATAAGGTGTTTTACCCACAAAAAAGGTGTTCACCACCTTGGCCACCAGGACCAAACCAAGATTGTGACTGCTCCCTGCAGGATGTGTCCATGTGGCTTCCTCAGACAGCAGCACTTTCTAGTAAGCATAATAATAATAAGTGCCATAATAAAAGCCAAGATTTCAAAGAAAACACTCTCGACATCACAGAAAGACTCAAACTGAAAAGCCTGTGCATTTTTTCTGTGTTGATAGACACTCAAATGCATTAGTTATTATTGAGCACTTATTAACTGTATTTGCATTACATATTCAATTTGATTTTTTAAAATGCAAATACTTCAGCACATTTACCATATGTTACTTAAGAAACCATTATCTATGGTTTGAAATAATAGAGAGGACTCTGGATCTTTGTGTCTAATTTGCCAAGGTATTCTGCATTTTTCTGAAAGCCTATAAAGTAAACCTTTCCAATTAGAGATTAAAAGGAGAATGGCATTCTACACATGAAAGAAAAGATAAAGGAAATTTCAATTTTTAAAGAAACCACTCCACAATCATAGTTTATCTATTGACTTTAATTTTAATTTTATGATGCTCCAAATGTTGCAGATATATAAGAAAATGTGAATTTTTACTATTATTATATTTCTACTATCTATAAATTGATAAAAGACATACAGTTTTGTATACAAGCACAACACTGAATGTTAAAAGTGAAAAAAACTTTCTGTTTAATATTCTGAGTTTGGGTCATGGTATTGAAGATTACAGTGACATAGTGTTTGTCAGTGTATTTCCTACATTTAAAATATTTTTAAATTCTTTTCTCCACACAGACAATTTAATCACATTGATATCAATAAATATGGAATCATTGCTCAGAACATATGTAATTTACAGTTTTAAGACTGACTGACCATGGTTAAAAAGATCCTAAACATTTGCTGAACAGAGTTATTTAGGGTGAAGTTCAAATTGTAGTTACTGCTGTTCAATGTTGTGTTCGCTGTGGTTTTCCACTGTGACATATTCTTTCTATTGTGTAATATTTGGGATTTGGCAGAATACTTTAACATAATATGAACACAGGATAATGCAACCTTATTGCCCAGTGACACATGAACTCATGGCACTGTATGACATGCAATAGGGAGGCCCAGACTCTGGAACCCAATAATGAACAAAATTAAATCCTTCCTTTACTCAGACATTGTAATTAAAATTTTCTAGTTAAGGTTTATATGTTGGTGTATATATGCATATATGCATGCATTTATATGTGTATGCAAACAGTTCTTCATAAACAGCTCTTGGATTAAATGAAATACAAGAACCTAGGTCTGAAATACTTCAAAGTTTGAACAAACATCAGACTTTGATCTTGCCTGTGAGTCTTCCTATTTGCACCTTCATGAGAACTCTTGCTTGTTCATTTAGTCTCACTCCCCAAACATAAGCCACCTGCTTGTTTACCATAAAGGTAAATGCTGTCATATGATTACTGACCTGGATGTTTAGTAAGCTATTTTTGCATTCTTGCTATTAACTAATAACTTCAAGAAACGTTTCTGGCCTACAAAACATTGGTTATTATTTAGGTGGCCTGAATACTGATAAGATTAGTTTCATTGCTTTTTGTCATGATCCTACATTCCTTATAGACACAGATCTAGAGAATCTCCTCTGAGTTTATTCAGTTTATCTGGTGGGGGCTCTCAGATCCATGCAGGAAGGTTTGAAAATGACACAGTATACAGGAAAATGTCATTACAAGACAAGCAAGAGTCAAGTCTGAGCTGTGAATTGGAGTCCTGAGCGTCTTTGGGGTTTCTAGCTGGCAGCTCTCCAGCACTGGACAGTTCTGGCCATGTTAAGCATTTTGCTTGTATTCTTTTTGTAATTAAGTTATATCAGTGCCATCTCATGCAAATGGTGTGTGTGGGAAATATGTGCATTGTGTATCCAGATATGAATTTCAAAATCGATTAGGATAATCGTGTTGCATTAAATGGCGTGAGGGGACAGAAGGTTCAAGTGGGAGGCTTTGGCAGTTTGAGCAGACATCCTTAAACCAACAGCATAAATTTTAATATAGTAATTGTATTACACCCAGTGTCTATGTTAACAGGATGCTGCTTCCAGGCTATTTACAGAGAATACAAGAGAGAAGTAAAATAATATTATTTTTTTTTTTTTTCTAACATCTTTGTTTTTTAAATCGTCTGCAAACAATCCAGCCTAAACAAATCTTTGTTTTTATAATCTACTCATTTTCTAAAACTCTTACTGGGTAAGACCTTCTAATTAAAATATGATTCTTTATGCTTTTTTCATAGGAAATGTTTACTCAGACATTGCACCGTGTTTTCTCCAATATATGACTTAAACATTGCGAGAAATTAAAATTTCCAGAGTCTTGTTTAAGCTCACTTCTAATAACAATTTACAGACAAATATCCATTAATTTATCACATCAGCCAGGGGCACCAACACATTTTTTAACGCTTTGTGGGGAACACATGAAAACAACTTTTTCCAAGCAGAGTTCATGAATAATCAGTGAGAGCTGCTCAATGCACATTATTTAAGGTATAACACCATGCTAATCACATCCCCTTCCCTTTCTCTCCCCTTCTCCTTCTCTCTCACCTCCCAGAGCCAGTAAAACCATATAAAGAAGAGAGATTATGGTGTCTAAGTAACCACCTCAAAGTTAGAAAGCCACAAAGATATAAAAATAGTTCTAATTTTAATAAACAGTTAAAGAGATTTCTTATTATGTGAAATTCTCAGATTGGGTCCCTAATGTTGCAATATATACAAACACCAATAAATGTTCCAAACCAATTTTTTGTATTAACATTAAACTGAATAACCTAAAAGAAATGTAATTTCTATTTAATTCTAGCATCTTTACAAGTGTCCCTTTTAGGTATTGTCTCAAGTTACTGAGATTTATAGTTAGTTTTGTAAGTATGTATATTCTAGGTTATAGAGTTAGCATAGAGTGAGACTAATTGAGATCACCATGAGAGTTAAGATTATGTATTGATAAATGCCAGGATGATATTGTGCTTCAATAATCCTCATCAGTGCAGCTGTGAAAATTAATGCTATTTCTGTATTTCACTATTTTCTTCTAACAGTTTGAATGGAAAACATCTGATCTGGAATTGTTTGCAGTGGATAAAAGCAGCCTGCATATTAAAGGATCTGACATATTTGTAAACCAGCAATTATGGCATATACCCAGCAATTTGAAATATTTCTGAATTGTTCAGCACACCCCCAAATTGCTCATGTAATGAAAGCACATGAAAATGTTATTATCATTGTTTCTAGTTGTCTTTCATTTCCCACTGGAAACTTTCTTGTCAGCTTAATAGATTTTTTGTTTGTTTTCAGCTGTAGCTTTATTTGGTTTTGGTCCTGGAATGAAAATGAGCTAATGACACCTTTTCTCAGTCTGCAGAGGCTTCCTCTGTCTAGCAAGAGCAGATTAGTTGCTCAGTGCATGATCTCACAGTGAGATTGAGTCTTGCTGCTTTATTTGTTTTTTCATATTTATTTTAGACGAGGGGGATCCAGCATGTTTCTATACAGGACAGTGTCATCTACACCACCTGAATACTATTAATGTCATTTTGTATCTTAAAAATAAACACAATTGACTCTTCATTGTTTGTGTTTCTTAAAAAAAAAATAAATTATTAAATTCAAAGAAGAAATGAAATCTGATGGACTCTTGCAAAAGGATCAATTTAAAAACTCATACTATTTTAAGGAGTTGAAAACAGAACTGACTCAGGGACTAAGAGTGATAGTTGTATCATTTTACCTTTGGATTTTCAGTCTGAAGCTACTCAGGCTGGTGACAACTATTAACAGAAGCATTACTTCACAGCTTGGAATGGGATACAAAAAAACCCAGTCACAATGCCCCCTACCCCATGCTCCAAATGTTCCATAGACATTTTTCATGCTGGAAGCCCAGAACAGCTGCAGCCCACTAAGAACCAGCTCTCAGATGGCTTTGCTGCCTAATCCATGAGGGGTGCAGAGCTGCTTTATTCTCTGCAGCACGGCCAGGAGCAGGGATGGCTGCAGCATCTCCATCAGCAGCTGCTGCCAAAGGAGCACCTGGGGAGCTCAGGCAGGCTCTCAGAACATGGAGAGCTTCTCTGGATGCACTGAGCCACAGGGAACCAGGCTGGCACTGACTCCAAAGAAGTGCTGAACACACTTGTGACGGTGTTCACAGGGGGTTTTGGATGAGGGAAGACATGAGGATCTGACTCCATGTTTCAGAAGGCTTGATTTATTATTTTATTATATATATTACATTAAAACTATACTAAAAGAATAGAAGAAAAGGCTTCATCAGAAGGTAGCTAAGAATAGAATAGCAAAGAATGATAACAAAGGTTTGTGGCTCAGCTCTCGGTCCAAGCCAGCTGGGCTGTGATTGGCCATTAATTACAAACATCCACCATGGGCCAATCACAGATCCACCTGTTGCATTCCACAGCAGCAGATAATCAATGTTTGCATTTTGTTCCTGAGGCCTCCCAGCCTCTCAGGAGGAAAAATCCTAAGGAAAGGATTTTCCATAAAAGATGTCTGTGACACTGGATAGGGGAGGCTTACCTTGAAACCAAACCAGCTAATACAAAGAATTTTAATGGTAATGCCCCAATGAAAGCTTATAAAGAATTAAAATATGATGACTGTCATAACAACAGAAACCAGTGTTATAATTTCAGATTGTTTTACTCATTTGTCCCGGCATCCCTGAGGATAAGCAGGCACTTTGGTTTTCCGTTCTTCATTTTGTTTGTGTGATAGCAACCTAAGCATCTAGACCTGAGCATCTAGACTGCAGTGCTTTAAAACACAAACCTTGGAGAGGAATATCAAGCCATATGCAGACACAGCTTTGGGAGCTCAGGCAGGCTCTCAGAACATGGAGAGCTCTGGATTCACTGATGGGCACCAGGCTGGCAAAGACTCCAAAGAATTTTGATGGTAATGAAAGCTTATAAACAATTAAAATATGAAGACTGTCATAACAACAGAAACCACTATTATAATTTTAGATTGTTTCACTCATTTGTCCTGGCATCCCTGAGGATAAGCAGGCACTTTGGTTCTCCATTCTTCATTTTGTTTGTGTGATATCAACCCAAGCATCTAGACTGCAGTGCTTTAAAACACAAACCTTGCAGAAGAATATCAAGCTGTGTGCAAACATACTTGAGATAGATTTGACAGGGCAACATATCATCTCTGGTACAATCACTCAATTACTAATAAAACCTCTGCAAACAAAAGTATCTTCAGTTTAAACAAGAATATAATAATACATATACTTTGAAACTGCAGAGCCTACATAAACTAAATAAATCATCAGGCCACAGCAAAAAAAGGATTACTCTAACTCCAAACCTAATGATAAAAGCAGTTTTTAAAGATGTCCTTAACAAAGGACAGAAGAAGTTTGTGGACAAAATCAAATTATTTGGATCCCCATTAATTTCTTCTGGGCTTGTGCAACCTTCTTGGCCCAAAGATATAACATCCATGACTGAGACTCCTGAGGATTATTGCACTACACCCCATGAAGAAAATATGAAATTATTAAAGCCAGTCTGTGGCTAAAATAATATTCATAGCTGACACACAGGGAAAGACATAGGTGTGCTTGTAAAATAGATTTGTAAGTGCAAGACAAATACGCATTTCCTGTTCTCTTTCTCTCATAAATTCACAGACACCCTGCTGGCATTCATAAATGTTTTGAGAAGAAGAAGTTATCTTCACTGTCCATTACTCAATTAAAAACTATTGTCAAAGGAACTATGTTTCAGAAGCTATGAGTCCATGTAACATTAACTTCAGACTCTTTAAAGAGATTTTGGAGTTGCTACTTTAAAAATGTAATAAAAATTAAACTTGATAAATACTTCTAGCCGTCACTTGTTAGAGCTTTTTCCTACATAGATTTTAATTTCTCCATCGTATCAGGCCTTTATTATTAGTCCACACAGATGTCCACACAGACAATACCTATGTAAATTTCCCTATTTTCCTGCAACAAGGATCTCTTGACACTTGCGGTTTTCCATTAAATAGTCTGAAACTTCAGCAACTAAGAAGTTTACAACATAAAAATGAATTTTTTATGGTGAAAATTCTCAGCATAATCTTTTTTTTATGAGAACTAGCATTTGTTATAGTCATGCTTTGGAAAAAAATATTTGGTTTTTTGTTCACAGCTTTTGACAAGATGACATGTCTTTCATATTATTTCCCAGATTTAAAGGAATAAGAGTTACTAATATTAAATACAGAGTTTAACTGTATAAAGTGTATAGAAAAACTGAAAACAGAAAAAAAAAATCAGACATGCATCTGTACTTAATTTTGCCTAGCACTTCCATTTTTTTGTATAACTCTCTTTTCCTCCAATCTTCTTCTGGAACTCATTATTTTCTTGATATTATTACTGAGTTTCTTCATTCTTCTCTTCTTTAGCCAAGATTCTTTTGCTCAGTAAAAAATAATCTCTTTGTACTCTATTAGATTTAAAATTGTTTGAGTCATCTATTTACTTCTTTTAAACTATTTCTCCTCTTATTTTGTGTCCTAACAGCTAAAAAAAAATTGAATAGGGGAAAAAAAAAAAGCGCTCCGTAATTCTCAAGTTGAAGATAAAAGGAAAGGGGGGAGAGTATTGCAGCTGACAATTGTGAAAATTACCTTGTCTCCATGATCAGCCAGACCTTGGATTTATTGAACTACAGGGCTCTCTACAAGGTCTATTTATTTTCTCACATTTGCTTCACAGCGCTGAACCGAAGGAACCAAATGATTCGAGCACGGTTATTGATTAATATTTTTTATTGCAGATATTGTTCCAGGCACTTCAGAAAAAATATAGTTATGTTTAAAAGAAAATAAATGCATAAATAAGATGGCAAGCTGGACTCCTTCTCTCTTGCTCTTTCTCTCCCACCACATGTGTATCCATTAGCCCAGCTGTGGAAAGCTCCCTGAGCAAGTCATAACCATAGCAGGCACTTAGGAAAAAGTATAGGGGTATTTAAAACTAAAACATATACATAAATAAGACAGTAAGGCAGGCTGTGTGCATATGTCAGCAGAGATGTGAAAGCTGTCTGAAGAATTCTGTCAGTGGTAAGTGTGCCACAGGGCAGCTATGTGAGCACTCCAGTGAGATGGACCAAAATAATCCCTTCCCTGAGCAGTGTCCTGCAAGAGCAGTGCAAAGGACACTCACAGGAAACAGGGGATGTGAGAGCTCTGCCTGGAGGAGCACTGCTGCTATTTTAATGAGATTTTTTTGTTTTTCATGAGTATTAAATCATAATTGAAATGCGAAATTTAAAAAATCCAAAATTTCAGACTCATGCGTAAAAGTCATGTACTTAAAAGTACAGAACTCTGCCATGTTTTCATGGTCTTGTCAGTTTAATTCATGGCAAGAGAAAAAAAAATTTCTCCTTAAACTCTGTTTTCTGGAGTGGCTTGGGTCATGGATGTATTCTAAGCCCTGGTGTGTCTGTTAGTACATATCAAAAACATTTTCTAAATGCCTTTGGCTAAATCGCAGAGAGGCTGCAAGTACCAAGACTTCTCAAACAGCAGCAGCAGAGTGAGTCTGCAGCTGCTGCTACTTCTCAAGTCACACACTTCCCAGATTCTCACCAGTGCCTTCCTGTAGACAAACCCTTCCTGGTGACTGAAGCAGATTTTCTGCATCAAAAATGTCTCTTATTTGTGTTGCAACGAAGAGATTTCATACTTGAGTGTCAAACCATGTCACCACGAGACAAACAGAAAACACTTTAATCTCAAACTGTGTCTACACGACGTGCTGGAGGTGTGATGACAGCGCAGACATCCCTTCTAGTCTGAATTTAGCTAGCATGGGAAATGAGAAGAGCCTGCATGTGTGAGTGTAAACTGGTGGAAACCTGATGGGGACACACCCTTGGGCTGCTGAGCAGTGAAAAGGAGCCACTCTTTGGGGCAACACATTCCTGACAGAGGAATCATCCTAATTCTGGCACTAGCATGCAAACAGTGAGATTTTCAATTGATCCATTATCTTCCTTCTTATTCTCTGACCCTACAGTGAATAACCCAATCTTTTCCTGGAGTTTTTTACTGTCCAGATTTTATATCTGCTTATAATTTCTTGGGATCCTTTTTTCCAAGTCTGTGCAAGTTTGATACTAAGAAAGCTTCCTGGTTTATTTCAGTATGCCCCCCCCTTTTTTTTTTTTTTTTTTTTTTTATAAAATAACCTGGTTTTGACTTAGAAAATATAAAAAATTCCTGTCCATAAGTGGCAAACACTCAGTGACAGATGTTAAACACAAAAGATATATTAGAACACTTCAGATGCTGCCTCTTGTCAGAGTTTCAGAACTCTATAACCATCATACATTTGTACATGGCCCCTGCTTCTGTGACATAATCAAGTATTATATATATGTATCTAACATATATATGCACATAATAGTGAAGATTATAAATAAAATTCAAAAGAAAATGTTGAAATTCTTTAATTAAATCTGAACATCTGAAAAAAAAATTCCAAGCGCTGCACTGATGAGAAGGAAACTGTTTCCTCTCTGAAGAAAAAATGAGATTTAATCTCGTTATGAATTAGAATAGAAACATCTATAAATATAATTTCTGGTAAAATGGAAAATCAAATTTTTGAGCAGGGCTATTAATCCTTATGCTAAGTGTGGCCTGTGTGTCATGAAAACGAGTCAGGTTCAGCCACCACAGTAGCTGGAAGCTCCACTTGTTTGATAATGAAGAAACAAGTAGACGTTCTCTTTTGTTACAGTGCTAATTCACACTGTAATTCTGTTAGACTGTTCCATCTAACAGAATACTAATTACCTTAAGTGGATTTCACAGTTGACAGAGACCTTTGCTGGGAAGACAAGCTTGACAAAGGCAATTGAAACTTAGCTAATGAAGAATAGGAGTTCCACCTTTGAGGAATGTTAAGTAAGTGCTTTGCTTTTCATGAAAGGTACCTCTTTTATATGTAAAGTAACCATAGAAATGTCAACATTTCATTTTTAGACACCTTGCTAAGTTCTGCAGAGGGTTATCAAATTACCTTTAGGTTTTCCTTTTCTGTAATTACATTTATTCATGGAGCATTTCCTTGCAGAGAAGCTGGGCAAACCAATCCTGAGAAAGGCACACTTAATGTTTGCTTAACACAGCTTAATCAAACCAGTCTTCATAGTGACAATCACAGGGTGGCAGAAATTTCTCTTGCAAATGAGGGCTATGCAGATGTGTGTTTAGTTATTATACAGTTACCTGAAACACAAAAGTGCAGGTGAGAGCCAGTGCTGAAAAAAAATGTTCTTTTGGGATCATCTTACCTCGTGTAGCTCAAAACATGCAAACAACTGCTGCCTTTGGAGCTGCTTGAGCTCATGCCAGCTTGGAATTAATATGAATTTGGGATGCTTTAGAAGCTACTGAGGAAGATGAGCAAAACCTTGCTTTTGTGGTTGGCCAGGGTTCTGCCTGTTCATTCAGGATCAAAACCATGCAATCTAAAAGCTTTAAGATTAAGCCCCTCTTTTTTTATACAAAAGTTTCTTTGTCAGTGTAGAAGATCTGATGGTACTACAGCATTCTTACACGCTGACGTGGTCCTGTGCTGCTGGGGAGTATTTTCTGGCTCACCTGCATTTTTCAGGGAATTAAGTCTTCAGGTTTCAGCACCAGTAAGATTTTTGGTATGCACATAACTTATAGTTCATGTAGTAGGAAAGTTTCAAAGTCTTCTTAAGGCCAGAAAGCAGTTTAGTCCAGTTTTTACTGAAGAAGCTAATCAGTGAAGGATTCCTTTGAATATGATCTAGTTTAGAGTTGTTGCTCTCCCTTTCCTGAATCATGTCCTACATGATAGTTTCAATTATTTATTACAAGGCAATGGTAAAAAAGTGTTAATTAGCAAAGATGAAAAAGACCGACTCAATGGGAGCTCTTGTAAAGGAGCTCTTATTTCTAATGCCTGAGGTGACCACTAATTTACAGCTTTTGATAGCTTGCATGCATGGTTCACAGAATAAATTGGTCTTGGGGAAAATACACCTTATTCACTGCGGTTAATAAAGAAGATCTAGCTTTTGCTGTTGTTTTGCTTTTATTTTTTTGTTTGTGCAATTTAGTTTTGATAAAATGGTTAACTTGCCAGCGTTAGAAATTAAAATATTCAAAAAAGAGAAAGAATGACACTGGAACTGCAAGATTTTCTCCATTCAGCTGAAATGCCCATAGCCAGCCCAAGCGACCAGCTCTAAAAATAATAATGCTTTTTTTCTAATCTCTGTGCCAATGTCAGCTAGTATTTTGCCTCTTATAAAAGCTCCCTTAAAATGCTTTAAGAATCCTAACATCCCAAGATGTTTGCTTTTCTTTTGTTTGTCTTAGTAACAAGAAGAAAGAGGAAAAAATAACACACAGCTAGATGGTTATCAGAAATCATACAGAAGGCTGAAACCAAAATTTTTCTTCATCATAATGCATGGAAAACATCTTCATATTTTATTTTTTCTATTTACTCACAGCTAGACCTACGCAACAGTGTGAAACAAGTTTCTTAACAAAATAAAGAATTTCAAGTAATTAGACAGCTGAGCAAAAGTAAACAATACAGTTTTCCAGAGGTCTGGTTTGACTCTTTGTTTGCCTGTGATCTCCAATGGAGATATCAGCTTGTTTCTTGAAAGTTACCACACAGGAATTCATATTTATCACTGGTTGTCCTAACTGTATTTTATATAGATGTGGCTGATATGTGACTTGCAAGTGGAGGATTCTGACTCTCCCTCCCTGCCCCTCCCTTATTCTCAACTAATTATTACAAAACAACCAAGGAAACAACCCACCAAAACCCCCACAAAACCAAAAAATCAACTCAATAGGTCTAATAATTTTGATCATTTATTTTGCCATTTAACATTTTGTTCGGTCAAGAGAACCAGGTAAAATTCTTAGTGACCACCATGGGAGTTCCAAGGATCCAAGGTGTGCCACGCATCACTCACAGCCAATCCTTCAAGGAAAGCAGGAGTCTTGAATTCTGAGTATTTTGTTTTTTCTTTACCTAAGGTCATTGTCTTGTTGTTCAGCTGCTAGAAATAACTGGACTTTTTTTTTTTTTTTTTCTAATTATGTCTGAAAATATGAAGTTTTTTGACCAAGTGCCTGTTCCATCAGGGCTAACCCAGAGTCCAGACTGTCCATTTTACTCTTTCCAATTGTTATAAATGATCAATTTCGGAAGCCAATTTTATCA
>JAHXMQ010003319.1:43456567-43476179 GCA_020466415.1 Ammodramus savannarum pratensis
TAAAATGAAACAAAAATCAAAACTAAAGCAGCATCATTTCTCCTCCCACGTGATGCTTGTGTAGTTCAGGCTCTGGAAGTGCTCAGGTTATTTTTGTCTGGGTATTTTGCTGCATAAGGGCAGCTGTTTATTTCCAGTAACAGGAAATCCTTGGAATCTCTCCAAGCTGTGGTAGCTGTACCTGGTCGTGTGCTTACAGGAGAGGGGACTGCCTTGTTGTGTTTTATGCTTGCCCTTGGTCTTGAACTTTTACTACCAGCTCTGAACAACTTAGCCTTTTCTTATCTGTAAAGGCAGAAGAGCATGAAGTGTGTTTCTGAAGGAAGACTTAAAAGGAAAATAAACACAGGATCCTTCTAGAAGCTAGAATGGAATTAACTGGAATAATTAATAAATGCTAAATATCATATTGAGTCAGAAAGAACCGGTTTGAACATAAAGAAGCTTAAAAAAATATACAATAATTTTTCTGTGATTGGGAGAGAGAGCTTCAAAGCACTTATTTAATACTAAGTTGTATAGAATAATAATTGCAACATACAACTATTCCATACTATTTCAAAGTATAAACGATTAAAAAGAGAGATGTAGATTTAAGCATGAACCAAAGGAGTAGCGAATCCTCATAAATAAAGCAAAGGTTCCCAATGCAGTGGTTTATAAGAATGAAGAAGATTCATTTCTCCCTGTTTCTTAACTTATTTGAGGAAAACTAAAGCCACTGAGGATCTGCAGCTCAAAAACATGGCTGGCTCTGAAGTTTCTCACTGGAAGTGGAATAGGTTTCTAGCACCCCCAAGCTAATTTCAGGATATTGCAGAATCTGTTTGTGAATTCAACACCAAATTAAAGGTGACTGTGCTGCATCTAAGTCACAGGTTTTATTCAAATTAATTGATTTTTTAAAAAGAAATAGTCAGACTGGGTTAACTGGGTTTGTTAATTAATAGTGACTCAAGCATCTGCAGTTTTTACACACTGCTAATTCTTGGGTTTTGTAAATGTGTAACTTATGAGCTAAATCCACAAAATTGTCCCCTACCACTCAGCTGATTAATATCCTACTCAGTGTAAGGTTTCATTCTAATAAATGTATGTTTGAGCAGGCAATATAGCTGGATAAAAACAATACTAATAATTATAATATGAATAAACAACATAATAACGATATAATCTGAATGGAACCAGATTTCCCAACTTGTTCAATTGAGGGTGGCTGACTTGAACACAAAGCTGGAAAAAGACTGTGCAAATAGGTGACTTCAAATGAGTATTCATAAAAATTTTGATTCAAAATATCCAGAAGAGCTTGTTTTCATGCCCAGAATATCAGTACATTCAAAGCTACACAAGATGCAGAGGGAGAATTGTAAAGCTGAAGGGAAAAATTGCTGTGATAGGCAAAAAGCAGCTATTTCTCATTTTATATTGAAATTCAAACCATTTGGGGCCTGAGTCCTAAGGCAATTTTCTACATAGGAATTCATTTAATGATGTTATTATTTTCCCCTCAAATTGATGAAATGGAAGACATTATACTTTTAAATACTCCTTTCATACGTGGAAAAGATCAGAGAACATTGAACTCCTCCAGATCTGATTTTCTGCTAAAGCAGAGCAGGATTTCTGGCCAGCTCAGTGCTGTACAGAGCATAACCATCCATTCACAGAGTACAACAGTAATGTTAGCATCCACCTCTCACTATAGGCAGATAAAATATTTCAGTCTCAGAGAACCATAAAATATTCTGAGCTGGAAGGGACCCATCAGGATCATTGAGTCCCACTCCTGGCTTTGCACAGGATACCTCAGGAGTCACACCCTGTTCCTTAGACCATTGTTGAAATGTTCCTTGAACTCTGTCAAACTTGGTGCTGTGATCACTTCCCAGGGGAGCCTGTTCCAGTGTGAAGAAATGTTTCCAAGTTTCCATATACAACCTAAACCTCTCCTGACTCACCTTCATGGCATTCCCTTGACTCCTGTCACTGTCACCACAGAGCAGAGATCAGTGCCTGCCCCTCCTCTTCCCATTGTGAGGAAGTGGTGACTGCAGTGAGGTCTCCCCTTGGTCTCCTCCAGGCTGAAACTTCACCAGTTCGAGCTGGTCACACAGCACTTTGCTCATGAGAGCAAGCAAGCAGATCAAGGAGAGCATCTTCCCAAGTAGGACCTGTCATCCAGGTTTTTTTAGGAATCTTGTGGCCTGTGTGATGCCTCCAGATAATTTCTGGCAAGCTGAAGTCCCCCATCAGATCAAGGGCAGTTGATGTGGAAGTGTCTCTTTGCTCCTCAAAGAATAATTCATCACTGTTAGCATCCTGCTTGGGGGTCTGTAGTAGAGTCCCACCTCCTCCTTTTCTGTTTGTCCCTTGATTTTTATCCAGGGACTCTAAACTGTGCCATTGCTCACAGCTGTGAGCTCCATGCATCCTATTCCTTCCATTGCACGCAATGCCAACCCCGGCCCTGTCACAGACATATTTTCATTAAAATCTTTTCTTTAGGATTTTCTCTTCTGGGAAGCTGAAGCTCTAGAAAAAGAATGTAAACAATGGTTATCTGCTGCTGTGGAATGCAACAGGTGCACCTGTGATTGGCCCATGTTAGATGTGTATATTAATGGCCAGTCAAATACTGAGCTCTCTCTGAGACAGAGTTGGAGAGAGCTCCTTTGTTACTCATTCCTTTTCTATTCTTAGCTTAGCTAGCTTCTGAGAACCTTTCCTTCTATTCTTTTAGCATAGTAATAATGTAATATATATCATAAAATAATAAATCAAGCCTTCTGAACATGAAGTCAACATTCTCGTCCCTCTCTTCACCCTGAAGACCCTTGCAAGCCCTGTAATATGACCCTTTTGGCCTGCGTATCCCTCCTAAAGGACCTGAAACCACCCAACAGGGCACTCCAATCACAGCACCCTTCCCAGCAGGTTTTACTTATGCCATTGATGTCAAATCTGCCAAAGTTTTGAGCTCATCTTGCTTCTGCCTCATGGTGCTGTTAATGTAGAAGCATTTGAGGTATGGTGCTTTGTGGCCCCGTGCAACAGATTGAGGGGTCCCATTATAGCTCGCTTCCTCAAGTTTTAGCACATCACTGGCAAGCCAGTAAAATCATCCCATTATCTAAGGATCACTGTAATATAAAAAAAAAAAAAAAAAAAATATATATATATACACATGTAACTGAAAAACATACAATAAATTGAGCCGCGTCTCCACCATTTCAAAACAAAATACTTACATGGACTTAAAAATCAGATTTTCAAAAGCAATCACAGCCAAAACAAGCTAAGCATGTTCTTCTAGGCTAGTTTATACCACACTAATTTCACTTTCTCCAAACCAAGTGCAATGAAAAGCAAAGTACTGTGCATTTCTCAACTAGTTTTGTACTGGCATAAACTGAAAAGGAAGCTACAGTGGTGTGGTCTGTGAGCCAATCTGGGTTTGGCTTCTCAGTGATACATGTCCCTGAAATAGTGTGGGCATGCAGGCACTTTATTCCTTATATACTTTACTATTACCCTCTTTGCCCCATTTTTCATGGTTGAATTTTCCCAAATATTTGACCAAGTTCTGTTCCAGCCTCTGATTATCCTGTCTCTGTCTCTTGGCACATTTTCCTGTGCTGTCCCCATACCATCCCATTTTCCTGTGCTGTTTGGAGAGTGGGTCTGAACCCTAAGTTCATACTGGGGTGTCACAGCAGCTGTGCATGCAATGGCTCACAATGCTCTCTGCTTTATTCTCTGTTATTTTTTTCCCCCCTAAAAATATATGGAGTTTGTGACCACACAGGAAAATTAAGCTGGGTTTCATAAAAATACTCAAGGATAAGATTCTCAGTGTGAGAGTTAATTCATTACCCTACCATTATGTATGTTAAATTGCAATTATTTGTCTTCCTTCATTTACCCTGCTGCATATATCAGCATGGCTCTCAATCTGCTATTTTACCACCCAGTCCTTGTGAGCACCTTCTGCATATTTTTGTCATTACCCTGGCCTTCTTTATCCTCAGTAACTCAGCAAACTGTGTCACTTCACTGCTCATTCTCTTTTTCAGATTGCTGATGAATACACCCCCCTGGGACTCCATGATGATTTTCTTCCAGTAAGAAAACTGACCATTAACTCCTACTCTCCATTCTATAAAGGTGCTGCTGTGCATGGTAAGTGTGCAGAGTGGGAGTCTACTTTATATACTTACACTTCTTAAAAATTATTGCATCAAGTTTATAATTATGTGTAATATATCAATGATGTTTTAATGATATAAATATATTCCTGAGAAGATACTCAGCAATTATGCTTTCAAAATGAACTTCTCTTTTTCCTTTTATTGGAAGTATTTTGGATTTGCCCTCTGTCAAACCTTGACATTTTTGGTCTGCTTCTATTTTTTATGTATGTGAATCACTTGCTTTTCAATACCAAACTGTCAGAGACTTGTATATTTTGAAAAGAAGCCAAGTTTCAGTATCATTATACTTACACATTCACCCTGAGGCATAATTGTTCTAATATACAGTTTTCATCCGGCAATTTAAAGGAAAGTTAGTGCGTCTTCTGCCTTCCAGTAACTGCCACAGGATTTTCAGTATGCATTGAATAACACAAGACCTTTCCTGTTCCCATGGAAATCAATAGTAACACTTCATACCCATTAAACTCTATCAGAGATTAAAATCTAAATAATTAGGACCCATTTTTGTTTGATCACTGGTTCATCTGAAATCAGGAGAACTGTAGGTCAGGGATGCACAGGGTGGGTTGCCATGAGCTGAAAGATTTACAAAAGCTAGAGGATCACATACAGGATTATTCATAGACTGCTGTAACTCCACGTTAATATTTTAAAAAAGTGAAGAAGAATTTGCCAGATTTATCAAAACTTGAAAGATACAGACAGTTCAGAATCAACCCAGAAGTAATATGGCACCCTAAAAGGGCAGAAAGTACCATAAAAATACAATAAGTCTCAGTAAATGAAATTTATTTACCTCTCAAAGGAATATATATATACAAATATTGGTCTCATACAGTGTAGTCAGGAACTTGAGATGCAAGCCTCACAGCAAGTGCCTTAGGATCACTGCAAGGTTCCTTGACAGTGTTTTTTGACTCCAATGAAGGTAGTTTAAAGCTTTGTAGAAACACACAACCACTCTGCCTTCTTGCTGTGAGTCAGAGATGCAGCCCTAAGTAATGAATTGTAACTGAGCCCCATGCAGCTACACCAGTCAGCTCCTGCCATTTTCAATATGTCTTTAGTTGTTTTCAAATGAAATGCTGTAAGTATCCTTTTCTAACGCGATGAATATCCAGTTATTTCTTTAGCTACACATTTCTTTTTTTTGTATATTTTTTTAGAACTGAAACATCACCTAAGACACACTATCTAAAAATAAAATACATGTTATGCACCTGCTATGCACATGAAGTAAAAATCAAATATATTTTTTTTTTACTGTATATATGGTGCAATTCTTTTTCTGATGCAATGAGTATCTAAAAAGAACAGAAGCAAGCAGGAAGGCCCTAACTTGACAATCCACCTGATCCCAAATACAATTTTAAAACACTAGTCTCAATTCTTCCAGAGATCATTTATCCTCCACTGTAACCCCATATTCAGTTTTAGTATTGTGATTACAGTGTCCTTACCAAAAGGTAGAAAAAGTAAAATTTCCTTATAAATCTCTGAAGCAGAATAAAATAGTCTGCACTGGTATATAGGTCGGTATGTAATTGGTATCAATTTAATTCTTCATAAAGCTCACTGTGACTTGCAGAATTTCAGATTTGTGGTTCTCCTTGTGTTCCAGCCATGCTTGGGATCCATAAACCTCTCAAATTTAGAAACCAGCAGTTCTGTAGAAGATGCTATTTGAAACTTTATTGTGAATGTTGCCAAAAAGTGAATAAAAGCCTCAAAATGTAAAATAATGACCTGGATATCCTGGAAGCATGATTGTATGGACATTGTAGGGCCACTACAAATCCTGCATAGCCTACAAAGCTAAATAAAAATTCTGTTCAATTGAAAGAAAACAAAGCCTGACAGAAATAAATACCCATGAACAGCCATTTTACTTTTACATTGTATTGATGCTCTATGATCTGGAACACTTTTAGTAATTGAAATATTCCAAGATCACATCCTTACCTGACTAGCTCACTTTTTTTTACCTGTCTTGCTCTCCAATTTTTCATCCCTTACCTTTTTTCACAGGAAACCATTGATCCAGCAAGTTGTAACTTTTCCATTATTGAGCCTTTAAAAAAAAAATCTGTTTTTTACAAGTCTGCTTTTGTACTGAACAGGTCTAAAACAGGAGAACAAGTTATAAAAATAAGCATAATTGTATAAACAAAATGTTCTGCCTGTTCTTTAGAATGCATTACGCCTATGAAATGACTAAAGAAAAAGAAAAGAGCACATTCTTAGCCCAACTTTTACCTTGCCTGGTTATCATAATATTTTTACAGTTGTAGGAGACAACTAAAAAGAAGCAAAATAATTTAAATAGCGATTACTACCCCGATACATTTCACAGATCTTCACTCTCTTCTCAGTTGTCAAGTACATGGACCTATTTTGGTGCTCTGCATTCAGTATTTGTTTTGATTTCTTTTCAACAAAATCACTGTGAAAACAGATCTGTTTAAAAAGCTTGCAATACCATATGGAAAGACATTAAAAAAAAATACTTTTTTAAATCGGGGAGCCAAAATATCAGAAAGTCTGCCTGTATATGACTATAAGGAAAATAAAAATGAATTTGGATAAAGTTACTGAGATGGAATACGTTCATATAAATATATCATTATATGATAAGTCACAGTAGTTCTGGTAGCCAGAGAATAATTTCATTCTTCTGAGCCAATCCCTAAAACAAAGCCTGCTACAAGGGTCAAACCATAAGATAATCTCTTGAACTACAAGGTGTTTATAAGAGGTAGGAGAGGTTGCAGTGGCTTGAATACAGCTTTTTCTTGCGGAATAATCCTGGTGGGTGTGAATAATGCTGTGCAGAAATACAACAGAACAAGTTGGAAGATGGAAGCACAGTAAGCAAATCCGTGAACAATATCCATCAGTTCCCTCTGCATTTGAGGTTATTCTGCTGAAGCTAGCTTTCAGACAGAACAGCAAGGAAAATTCTGATCCTGTGACTTTTGCCAGCCTCTTTCCCATAGTACCACTACTGCTGTAAAACAGGAGCAGCAGTAGGTATAAAAGAAAAATAGTGCAAGGTAAAGCTTAGAGGGTGTTTTTTACATCAATAGTTTCTTCAATAATTTTGGCGTGACTGAATTCACCAAAATGCCTTTTCAAGACCAAGTTGGAAGGAAATTAAGACATTTGCATATGATTCCTATTGAGTTCCAGAAGTAAAATAGGTTTAGGTCTTAGTGAATGTAATGGAAAGTGTGGTTCAAAGCAAGCCTACAGACAATCACATGAGGTAATTCTGATTGTCAAGAACTTTATATACAATAGATGAGGCAGATATCCTGTATTTGATATTTCATCAGCTTCTTAGCCTGGGTACAAAGAAGGAAATTCAGTTCCAGAGTGTTTCCCAGGAAAGCTTTGTATTTTCTTTATCTTCATTTTATTATTTTTATTTTAAACTAAGGTAAAGCTTGCATGCATCTAACTTAGACATGTGAAGTTTTAGTACAGCAAACATAAAAGAAGTGCCTTTCAGTTTTGTTTTTTTTCTAGGTGAAAGTAGACAAATGTCAAGAAAAGTCTTTAATTTTATATTCTTAAAAAGAATGATTTATGGGGAAGACAAAATTACTTATCTATAGTGGGAGATTTTTGAAGGTAGTTCCTTGATTCTCTAAAGGTAACACTGAAAAATCTCTGATTATTCACCAATTTGTACTACAAAGTTAGGAGGCAGAAACTCCATTATTATTCCACTCTATTAAGAAGAAGAAGAAGAAAAAAAAAAAAAAAGACCATGAAGAAAAATAATCATCAGAAACATGGAGATGAAATGAAAAAGATTCACCTTTACTTCATCTATCAAAACCCCCTGGAAGTTTAAAATGAGAAAGACTAGACAGGTAAGCTGCCCCTTCTGGAAGAAGCACTGCTAAATTCACAGAAGCAGAGTTTTTAAAAGCTTGGTGTCATTCCTTTGGGTTCTTGTCCCTTTGGTTCCCGACAGAGCCAGCCACAAGTTTGCATATTTTAGGATACAAGTAGAGGTATGAATCTGACACTTGCATAACTGAGCTGGCAGTGTAGTAAAATTCACTCACTAACCCTTGGAAATTCCTGGACACCTCAACAAGGCAGAAAGATGCTGTGGACACACAGAAGATGGTGTAGGATGGAAATGTGTGCACGTCAACCCAGAGGGAAGGATCACAAATCCATAATGCAGAAATTGAAATGCCATTTGAGGACCCACAGCTGGGAAAGGTTAAAAGCAGAGGGGAAAGAGAAAAAGCACTTTAAGTCTCACTATTTGTAATTTATTGAGCACTGAATTATTATTATAACATAAATGAAAGGACTTAGAAACATTAACTAAGACAGTTTACACCAAATTTAAAAGAAGGTTATTTTATGTGAGGTCTGATGAAGTTTGTACCATAAAGAATTTGGTAAAGTTCCTTAAATCCTGGGCAAATATTGAAACTGCATTGAGGAAACAAAATCATTATGATTTTTAGTCAAAAAATTCTACAGAAAAGCTTTAAGGGATCACTTGTTATAAAAAATGGCTCTGTAAAACTCTCCCATATACGTGATATTTCTTAACTCATACCTTTCTATCTTTCATATGCTCAACACAGTGTATCTGAGTGTCTGCTAGAATAGTCCATTATTTTAATTGATTATCATTGATGGCTAAAAGGAAGGTAAAATGATTGCACATCTCAAGAGAACATGATCTATATTTATTTAGATCTGTAAAATTAGCTTGTCCAAAAAAGAACTGTTAAGAAGTCTAATAAAACCATAAGATCAGTTCCTCAAAGTGATAGTTAAATCAATAACATGTGTGAACTGTTATTCTGATTGACACAAGCCTTGAGTAGTCTGTCAGCACAAGGTTCTGCTATGAAACATAATTAAAGAAACATAAAATTGATTACATATCTCAGTCTTGAAACTAGAAAGGATTTCTGATTATTTTTCAACTGTTGAAGTGTTTCTCTTCTGTTTTCATCAAATCAGTAGAAAAATCTCTTTTGCAGTTTTAACATGTAACTCTTAAATTTGCTTT
This sequence comes from Ammodramus savannarum pratensis, assembly GCA_020466415.1. NCBI lineage: Eukaryota > Metazoa > Chordata > Aves > Passeriformes > Passerellidae > Ammodramus > Ammodramus savannarum. Next base: position 43,465,835 of record JAHXMQ010003319.1, read on the forward strand.
TATAATAAGAATGTACTTTTGCACCCTAACAAGTGGTTATGAATAGATAACTGATATTCTTTGAAAATACCAGTTTGAAATGTATGGTAATGAAATTCAGATGAATACTTCCAAATACATTCTCTGCTTCAATTTCTGCATCTCTCTAAGAGCACTACATGTAAATTAAAACTGTAGAATATGAGTAATTTCTAAACTTCTTTAAGATAAGTTTACTCTGAAGTTTTCAGGACAACAAGAAAAAGGCATGTATCTTACTTTCATATAAATCTCTGGGAAGATTTGGATTTTAATGGGCCTTGAATAAGGGAGAATCCCTGCAGTGTTACATCTGACAAAGCCTTTATATGGAGCTATGTAAGATGTCATTGTGCAAAGCCTATTTATTTTTCTTTTTGTAAAGAAGAAAGTAATTTTATTGGTCTTTATGTAGACATCAGGGTAAGATGATCAGAGATCTGGTTTTAGATGGATGTCTGAAGATACTTTAAATAGGTCAGCTAACTGTTGTACAGATCAATTTGCCTTTTTGTATAATCAGAATAATAGAAGAGATAAAAACCTAATAATGCATTAAGATAATATTTATATTGTCAGCAGCTTTTTATTTGCGAGTCTTCTTATATAATATGCCTCAGTTACACTGAAGTTGTGTGGCCACTGTCACAGAACTATGATTAATCTATGGCTATAAAGAAAATCTACCTGGATTTCATTCTCTTTTTATTATACATTTTTATAATAGTGTAACTTCAAAGCTTTCAGTGCAAAGACATTTTATTCACATACCCTGACAGGAGAATAGAGCTTGTTGTATATCATTCCCACCCAGTGCTTATTCTCTGACTGATTTTGTTTGTTAGTAGAGATCTTACATTGATGAGAAGGTAATCATTATTCAACATCATAATTAAAAGCCACCTTTGCATAGGACACTTGTCTAATTTAATCCTTTTGAAATCCATTTTAAACAGTTTTGTTTTTCTTTTTTTCCCCTAAATGAAGAGAATGGCATTTCCATGAGCTGCATTAGTTCTATCATTTCAATTGCATCAGACTGGTTAATAGCACATGTAGTGCAAGATGAGGGGAGGGAAGCAGAGGAAACAAATGATTCCTAAATTCTCATCTGCCTTCACTGATAGCCAAGGGCAGCAGCTGAAGGAAGTAAAGCATTGTGCACAAATTCTGTCAGGCACACAGGCAGTCAGACCATGAATTTCAGGACTATCAAGACTGCATGTTTCAATCAGTTTTGACATCTCTTGGCATTTCTCTTCTAATTCTGCTTTCTATAAATAATTCCTTTACTTAGGTGCTCTTTCTAGTTCACTTTTGAGCATATAGAAATGCATCTCACCTCTCTCTGTGGTTATTCTTTGTCTTTACTTTGGCAACCTAGATAGAAAAGAATTGAAACTTATTTTGCATTAAAACAGTCTAGGACATTTGGATTATGGAACACATACTGCATTTTCAATTAAATTTGGCATTCTTATGCCAAAATCTTGGAAAAATTACCAGCATTACTCTTATTATTTGAGATAATCTGAGTTTCCTCATGATTTAAAGGTCATGAGCTATAAGCACATCAGTACATAAGCCTGGCATTCCTAGAGGTCTGATGAAGTCTTTGCATATGCAAAGTTTCAGAAAAGGAAGTGATAATCCTGTGTTGCAAAATCATGGAAAAACTCTGAAGACTGGAATATGGACAGTGTATGGTAAAATCTTCATAACTTTGCTGAGAAAAGCACAGAAATTTTTGAATCTCAGAATTCCTGTGAACCTTGCAAACAATCCACCATGTCTGGTTTAGCTGAGACACGCCTCTGAGAGCTCATTTGAAGACCTCAACTGAAATATCCCCAACAGTTATTACAGTAATCAACAAACATATCCTTTTTTTCATCTGAAACTACCTTCAACTTTCCATCCTTAGAATTGCTTGTGAGTTCACATGCTATTTGAAAATTTAGCAAAATCCTTCAGTAGGTACTAGAAGAGTGTTCTTCATATTTCTTTACTTTCCCACTGAAAAGCAGATATTTTGAACTTCAAATCATTCCTGCAGTTTCTTCTTGAATTCATTTTAAAAATACAATGAAACCTGACTCAACAATTGATAATGCTTTCATGAGTATTGCATGCAGTAGAATAGTGCATATTTCCTTTATTCCATATTCTTCTGAGGGTTCATTCATGACTCCTATCTTTCAATTTTAATCAAGGAGTCTGGTTTAAACCAATGTTGCTCCAAGTCTCCTCAGTAAGTGCAGCTTGTATTCTTGTTTCAAGAGAAATATTGATCCAAATACATGTAACAATACATTGGAAATGCAGAAAATGTGATGACCTAGACAATTCTGTAAAAGCGCCTGTATCATCAGTTTACCTCCATGAAACTCTGTAAAATTCAGTATTTTTTTTTTTTAATGCTGTGGTCCAGGGTAAGCCTGCCAGGCCAGTACAGCCAAATGCTGTTTTCATTTAGAACAGTAGCAATTTGGCCTGTGACTTCAGTTAATAGATATATTGGTATTGCCTAGGATTGGGCCAAAACCAGATAACTGTTAGAAATTCTCCCAGAAGATGATTCCTTATGTACAATTACTTTTTAAAGTCTATCAATCTATGTTAAAGATATCTGTTATTTAGCATAGTCAGAAGGGAAAATGAAATGAGGCTGTAAAACATGTCCTTGCTGGTCCACAACAATTGGGACTGTTTGCCACTCTGCTCAAGTTAGACTGTGAATCAGAGCTGGAAAAAAGTGCTAATACATAGCCTTTAAGATGAAGCTAGAAGCTGGAGTTGCTATATTTATTTTCAACTATTTCAAACAATTATTTTCAGCTATTATGCAACTATTGATCTCTTGCCTATTTATGGAGCAGGGACTATGAGACTGCAGAAATGTTTCTCAAGGTGCCAGATTGCTGTCAACAGAATTAGCAGAAAAAGATCTTTTCCTTATTGTAACAAAAGGATAAAGAAATAAAATGCCAGAAGCTTTTTTTGCCTTTCTTTTCAGCCAACCTCCAGTGTCTGGAATTCTTTTAGCCACTTCAATTTGGAAACCTTTTCTTCCTCATCTATTTACCTCTGCAGATTATTCACTACTGGCAATTAGCAACCAGAAGAAATCCTGCTGAGGAGAGCAAGTTAAAAGGGGACTTAAGAATGGCTGTGCCTGGGAAACAAGCAGACAATCTGGAGCAGCAGACTTTCAAATTTCAAATAAAACCATTGCAGAGACGAACAGCCAGAACAACCCCTCTTCTTAATTCCTTTTATCTGGGTCTCCAATCTGCTCACAACAGGGTTTAGTCCAAAACTTAGTCCACTTCAGTGGGCTTGGAAAGGAAATTACTGATTCCAGCCTTCATTCTACCCACCCCCCTAAAAAAAAGAACAATTTAAATAATGGCTGGCTACATCTGGATAATAACCAAATATCTCTTTTCACATTCAAACCTTTTCAGTCTGGCATCTTCCAGGGAGCCCTGGTGTCTACATGATGAAAACAGTGGGAAGGCTTTTCCTGCTGCCCAGCTTTCATCTGCAACTGGAAGAAACTGAAAAAAAAAAAAAATAAAAATCAGTGATTTCAGTAAATCAGAATAGATGGTCTTTTGTACCATGTTTATGAGAAGGAAAATAATATTTCCTCTGTGGTAAGCTTGGGATCTTTTCCTAAGGCTATAAATACAAGGAATTGGAGAAAAAACATTCCTCAAGTGCAGCTCTATTACAGCTGCTAATGCAGAAAATTCAGTTTTGAACTTTCAAAGATCTTCTTAGTGTCCCTATTCATGAAGCCTGCATGATATTTTAACAGAGTGAATAAGTGACAAAGACTTTAGGTAAATTATCTTGAAAATATTGCCAGAACACTGTTAAATAAAAGATGGCTTTTCAAACAGAATGTAAAATGTCACATAAAGTATTATCATTAAATAACGGGATTTTGAGGGAAAGCAAAGCCAAAGATGCAAAAGTCTCTTTAGGAATATTCACTTCTCACAAACAAAATCTGAAAATACAGAAAATATTTCAAAACCCAATTAATTTCACAACTTCCAGCATCAAAAAACTGAACATACTTCTTCAAGTTGCCTGATTCTTTTTGGTTTAACTCTAAACTACCAGAGCACAAGAATTATGCATATATAAAAGTGAGATAAAAGGTTTGTGGTTTCTTTTTTGTTTGGTAATAAACTAAGTAAAAATGATACAAATGACATAGTAACTTCCTCTGTAGCTACTCCAGCAGGCTGGTCTCCATCTCTGAAGTTGTGATTTTGCACTCATGATCCTATAAACTTTCCTTTTTTGAACAGATTCTTGCTACTCAAAATGCTGAATTGTCTAACCCAACCAAATTAGGAGAGAATCAGAGTGAGACCATTCAGTCATCATGTTTAACTCTCATGCACTTTGGAGTGAATTCTTAACAGGATTTTTAATAACTTGAACACTTCATAGGGGACGCAAAACCAGTACCTAATTAGAAACATTAAAGTTGGTCTTGAATTACTACATGTGATTTCTGATCCGAATTTTTGTCTTGTTTGGAGTTAATTCCATCCAGGCCTTTTAATTTGGAATATTCTTCACAATTTGTTTAGGGAAGAATGTAGATGGGTTTAGAACAGATATTAGGAAGAAATTCTTCTCTGTGAGGGTCGCAAGACACAGGGTGTCCAGAGAAGCTGTGGATGCTCCATCCCTGGAAGTGTTGAAGGCCAGGTTGGATGGAGCCCTGAGAAACCTGACCTAGTGGAAAGTGTCCCATGGCATGCCCAGGTCATGGCTTGGAAGGTGTCCCTGGCCCATGGCATGCCCAGGGAATCTTTAAGATCCCTTCCAACCCAAAGCACTCAGTGACTCCATGGTTTTCTGCCTTTGGAAGAGGCTTTTCTGGATGGTTTGGACGGGTCAGACATGAATAAAAAGCTTTTTTCTTAGCTGTCCACTTAAGGTGAAAATTACAAATTGTAGTCAGGCACAAAGGCCACCAGTTGCAGGAGCTGTAGATGTGCCATCAGAAAGCCAATTTCCACACAGATAGGCAAATCCAGTTATTATTTAAATTAATGCTTCAGAGGTGTGTGTAGTAGAGAGGATGCAGATAATTTTCTAAGCAATTGACCTATTTCTGAGTTTCTACGTCTTGAATATCCAGAAGAGGGTGTCCATGTATAGCATAACCTGGACACCCTCCCCCAGCATTACCTACTCCAATAATAGATCAGTGAAGTTTGCAGCCTTTGCCACTTCAGTAATGAGCACAATATTCTGACTGGAGGTGATGTAATTGTGGGACATCAGGTCAGCCAGTCTTCATATTAATCCTTTGCTCCTTATTTCAGTTAAGAGCAATGAAACTGAGAACACATGTAAAAGATTGAGATCATTTGTTCCCAGACCATTTTCTTAACATTTTTTATGTCTTTATACAGCATTTTATCTGGGTTTCCATCACTCCTTTTGGGGATGATGGCAACTCAGCCTTTTAGGAATAACAGATCTATAGAGATACGTGCACTCAGATCATTCTATTTTAAGGTTCCAAATAACTAGTACAGTAAAGTTGATTTTGTAATTGAAGCATGCCTAAATGTTTAAATTATAAACCAAACTACACTAGTTTAAGCCTGCAGTAAGGAGACAATGCTGCTTCATTCCCTTTCAGTGTAACATTGGGCAGTGGTTTTCTTTAGGATCTAATTGCTTGGAAAGTTCAAGTGGTCAGAAGCATCTTTATTTTTTAAAGACAGGGAATATTAACTACTTCAATTAAATCAAAACTTCTAAGCTCACACAAAATTCTCTGTAATCATTTTCATGACATGTAGATTTTTTGCTTGTATTAGAGAGAATCTAATTTTGCACAGTAAATGTTTCAAAGGACTATTTGCTGCACATGGGGTAAATTACTTGCATTTTTTGCTTAGTTAATTCACCTGATGCTGGCAGAAAGTAACACTGGAGAGGGAATTTAATGTTCAACATGAAAATACTCCTAGTTTTTGTAGTTTCTCCTGAAAGGTCTGGAGATAATAAGAAATAAGGCTTATATTTACTCTTTGCTTTACTCATGCCAAATGCAGAGAGGCTGAAGCAGTCAGGGGATGTGATATTAAAAGTCAAATTACAATAAAAACTACAACCAATGATTCTGTATAGCAAGCAAAAATTAAAAGCAAATAACAAAAAACACCCTTTGGGGTCTTTAATTTAGTAATGTCCTAAAATATGTACAGAGGTTTATGCAAAATAATAAACCCACTGAAACTGAAGGTAAGGTAAAATTAGGCCTCTGCTTGATAGTTTTAAGACAAGTTATAGGTCAAAACAGAAAGTTAGATTTCTCCAAAAAGATGCGTGTCCAGATTTAATTGTACATAAATATTATTGTGAATGTGTGCATATATATTTATATATATATATATATATATATATATATATATATATATATAATTGTTTCTGTAAAATTAAACATGCTGATAGACAACGGTGCTGGGTTTTGTGCATACCTTACTAAAGAAATCCAAATTGCTTTATGCATTACATTAAGACAAGTAAAATATCCCATGTTTCCCTCTTGTCAGCACTTTCTAAGGGTTTTTCTTTCTGTCATCTTTTCCTTACCCATAATGATAAAGTTCCTCTTGCATTAAAAGCAACTCATCACTGGAAATCTAAAATGAAATCTTATGAAGCCCCACAGACAAAAACACTTCCTTTAATTAAAGCTGTACCCCATTGCTGATTTTTTTTAATTGACAATGTAGATTTAATGTAAATGTAGATTTATTTATTTAATAAGACACTGAGAGACAATTTTTTGTCTTTTCTTCCTCTGGGAAGTGTTTTATTGTTTGCTTCCTTTCTCTTGCCTGCTTGCTGTGTAATTTAAGACTGATGCCTCCCTCTGGGAAACAAAACTTGATCAGAGAACAGCCTGCACTGTCACCTAAACAAATTATGTTTTAGTCACTGCTGATGTTGGCTCTGTCATAATGGAAATGTATAATTAATGCCTTTGCTTTTACTGCTTTGGAAAGACAGCTCCCTGAATCTGGTTCAAGAGAGGGAATTTTAGGACTGCACCTTTTTATCTTTCTAACCATTAACACAATGGATCCCTACCACTGCCTCTGGAAATGAATTATCTAATCTCTACAGTTATTTATTAAATTTACAGTCCAGGCAATTTATTATTACTAAATAATAAAAATCTGCTGTGCAGCAAGAATTTGGCAAGGAATAAGAGAGGAGGAAAAACTCAGGAACGCAGGTTAAATCCTACATTTCTCCTTTCAGCAGAGCTTGAAAAGATTAAGCTATTTCCATTAGTTTCCTGCAGAGTTGCAAGCTGTGATAATAGACATGTGCTAATTTCACCATTGCACTGTGCTATGAAACAGCATTTTAGATCATCTTTCACCTGTGACATGACTCCAAATCCCCCCAATTAGCAGCTTTCTTTTTGTTTTCAGTTTTTGTTTTTGAACTTAAAGCAATGACTAAACATCTGGTATTATGGCTACAAATAGCTTCCATCTCCTCACCTCTGGGATGCAGTGTAGCTTTAGACTATTTATACTTTGATCTAAAATTCTAAATGACCAAATTATTCTTCTGTAATAGGTCCTAAGTGACACTAAATGGATGGTCTCAGCTTTTTCTTTTCCAAAATGGACATCTCTCTCACCTCTTTTAGCTACTGAAGTGCATAAAAAGCTCAACACAATGAAATAACAGAAACACCATTTTCAGGACTGAAATAACCTTTGATTTCTACAAAGATGCATAGAGATCAAGAAACACCAAAGGCAGTGAACTGTGCTTTAAACACATTTTAGTGACATCAGAAGCTCAGCATTTCTATCTAAATTCATTATCACTGTGTCTGGAGCTGTACAGAAACCAGACCAAGCTACCCATCCTCAAAGAGTTGTGATCTAGATTGGATAAAATCATGGACAAAGCAGACTTGGCTTCTAAAATTAAACTGCTACTCTATACCATTTCCTCTTCAGGTATTTCTAGGCATCATCTGCATACATCATCGTATTTGCACAGAAATATTCCCACATTCTGAAAATCTCCAATTCCATTGTTGATGCCATTACTGAAATAACACTTGTAATTATTATAATCATCATAATTTTATTTTATGAAACAGAAAACTGGGGTAGAGGAGTTAAGTAATTTGCTGGACTTCTTACATTATTTTTTTTTTCTCTTTGAATTAGAAATAGATGAGAAGAAACTATAAAGCACAAGATCTTGAACTGATGTAAATTGGGTTACTTAATTCTGAAGCCATAAATAGCTAAGATTAATTCAGACAAGTCTTGAATCTGTCCCCAATCTTCTGACTTCTAGTCTTATAACTGAACCACTGAAGTATTCTTGGTCTTTTTAGAGTCCTAGGAGGCAGATATATACATCTGCTGAGGGTGATAGTCATCATTGATATACCCCAAACTATAAAACTTGCATCAAAAAAAAGAGAGTTTGATACAAGTTCAAGCTAAGAATGGTTCTCCCTATGGAGAACTAAATCTAAAATACTATCTCCTTTTTTGTTGCAAAAAAAAAAAAATCATTTCAGCCATTAGTTTAGAGAAAATAAGTGATATTTAAAAGAATCAAGACTCAGCCAAAGTGTCTCTCATATTTTGAATATGAATTAACTTGAGAGACTGATTTTTATGGTGTTCACAGAGCTGCAGGTGGGTCAGGCCTTTAGGAGGGTGATACAAGGTTTTTGGGGTGAATGTTGTGCCTACAAACACCCCAAAGGTGAGTTGCTCAGCACAGCTCAGCCTAAAAACCTCTCTCCTCTTCTGCAAGAGCAGCAGATTGCTGAAAACAATTTCATTTATGGTCTGATATTTCTGGATATGACAAGGCTACCAGGCATACTAAAGTACAAAGAAGGTCACGGGGCTCATGTTGATTTCCATGTTAAAATCCTCTCCCTATTCCAAATGATGCCCCACATCAGTTACCTCCTTCCTCTGAAGAGAAGAGCACCACCAGACAGGTATTGGAACACAAGGAAAAGACTAAAGAGGCTGCCTTGCCCCAAGCTGAGAGTTTTGGGGTTTTAATGTTGATTTCCCCACAGTAGACATTTCATTGTCATTAGATATTCAGCACAGCAGATGGACCTAAATACCAGAACCTTCAGCATTAATAATATTTGGGACCTAAAGTTTTGAGACCCTGGGATGCTTCCAGTGAGCACTGATAAAAAAAAAAAAAAAAAAAAACAACAAAAAAAAAATAGAAGGAGCTTTGAGGATGAAACAACAACAGCTCAGAGACACTCATGACTGTCAGAAAAACAGGCACACGTCCACACAGGCACCTGCAGAAAGTGGCTGGCAGCTGTGCTAAAAGTCATGAAATCTCTGTCATGACATCAAGGACAACCCCATGTAAGCAGAAGAACACCAGAAAGCAGACCCAGGAGTTATGTGCATAGACACACATACATGGCTAGAGAAGAAACAAGGCCAAAGCCTCTCTGAGTGTTTGAATAATTGGGAAGAACACAATACCCCTGGGGAACCAGATTTTCCTGAAAATCTATTACTGGAAATCCTGTTTGCTAAACTTAACAGTCTGACATGGGATTCCTCACATAAATCACTGCAGTCAGGCACATGTAGAAATCCCTCTGAGGTCTTCATAATACTGTCAAGAGATATCCATGTGTTAACCTCCCTCCTGTGCAGCTATTTTTGTTCTTCTCCTTAGTTTGCAGACACAAAGGGTATAATTTATTTTAATTATTTGTTTTCAAGTTGAATGGCTACATACTCTGTATACCATTAGGCTCCAGCATATCAAATAGCATTGTCAAGATGCTGTTCATTTGGTAGGAACACTAAGAGAATGGTGACATTTTCATTTAACAGTGATAAGCTGAATGTATTTATTTATAAAGGTAGCACACCAAATTATACTCCAATAAAATATATTCTATAATATTGCAGCAGAGCTAACAAAAGTATCAAAGGAGAAAAATACACAGACAAAGGAAATATTATAGCACAATTAATGTTTACATACCTTATGAGGTGAGGACCTTTATCTTTCTTACAGTTTTTTTAATTGAGTGGGATAAAGGTAAATGTGCTATAATCTGCCTTTGTCTTCACAGTATGTATAATGCCATTCTTCACTCACTATGGGCAAAGTTAGAAACAAAAGTTGTAACAGACATCTTTTATGAAAAATCCTTTCTTTAGGATTTTTCCTCCTGACAAGCTGGGAAGCCTCAGGAACAAAATGCAGACATTGATTATCTGCTGCTGTG
>JAHXMQ010003319.1:43482753-43496885 GCA_020466415.1 Ammodramus savannarum pratensis
GGTGGCATCTTCCCATTGTCATAACCATGTAATGAGAGTGATACTGGAAAATAAAACAGTTCAAGGCAGTTCCACAGCAGCCCTGTCCCATTTGTGATTTGTACACAGACTCCTGGCCAGCAATAGATGGATGTTTCAAATACATTTTTATTTCGAAGTCAGACTGATACAGGTAGCAGCATGCACTGACTTATGCTAGAGTACTATTCAACAGGAGAACTGCAATGTGTTTACATTTCAAACACAGGTGGTACAAACATCTTTGTGGGCCCTGCCTGGTAACATTTTTAAATGCTTGTGTCTGTGCACCATATGGCCTGATCTTTTTTTGTAAGTGTTGGAAATTACTTTTATTGTGAAAGATCAGCCCACCCACTCAAATAAAACAGAACCTGTGTAATGAAACTACAGAAGTTTGGCTACAGAAAATAGTGGGAAGATGTAAAATAGAAAGGATGACTGGTTGTGAAAGAAACAGTTTGAGAATTTTAACAGATAATCAGAAATTTTGGGGAAAGGGAAAGCAATAGAGCAAGAAGGAAAAGATTATTTCTCTGTAGTACTTTTACTGGACTGCTATCTAAGATTATCTTGACAAGAGCATGAGTTCCTCAAGATCACCAACACCAGAATTAATATAAAGAGTTCCAGAGCTGGAAGGGTAGTCAATCTGTTGGCACTCTTCTGGTCTGTCACTTAGCATCTTTAGGATAACATCATGTTAAAGCTGAGTATTTGAGAAAAAAGATTATTTCCCACCAATAACCCATCAAATATTCCACCAATGTCACATTTCCTACAAGGACATTTTCCTTCAAAGAAGTATTTTGCACCAAAGCACCCAAAAGAGAATTAAAAACAGCAAAATTTTTAACTACTAGTAGTCCAATCATCTTTAATCTCCACACTTTTCTTGAATTTCAGATCTCTGCAATATTCTGTGGTTCCAAAGAAGCTCTTTCAGAAACAATTTTACTATCAAAGGTGGAAGCCAGTGTCAGGAACTTCATGTTACTGTTTATGCAGCTGAAATGCCTGCTGAACAGCTCGTCCTCTGCTGTGCTGTTGCACTTGTCTATTTCCATGTGCCAGATACCCTCATGGCATCTCAGCACTGACAGCCAAACACTCCACTTAGGTATGGCTCCAGCAGTGCATAGGAGACATAAAGAAAACTTAATGAGCTTCCTGGGGTTTGCCTGTAATAGAAAAATGTGCATGTGGCATAGAGCTGCTCGCTGCTAATTCTGAAAGGGATAAAAATAAAAGTGTCAAATCTAATGCAGGGAAGCCCTTCTCCAATGGGAGGAAGCTATCAAGTGCTGAATTAATAGAAAACCCTTTTAATGTGCTAACCCAGAGATTAATGAAAAGATCTAAAACTCCAGAAAATTTCTGCATTTAAATTGCTTCTTTCACAAATGGTATGGCTAACAAACTTCTTCCTATAGATTTATTACTTACATTCTTTTATCCCATGTCCCTCTCTACTTCTCTCTCCTATGCATTCTAGTGTCTTTCTTAGTCACTTTTGCAATATTAAGACCTTCCTCCAGATCCTCTGAAATCTTCATATTACTCTCCCATCTTCACCCCATCTCCCCCCAAAACCTATTAAGGAAGAAGAAACAGCCATGAATGTGAGCCCTTTTTTTTTTTGTTTGTTTTTTTAATAACCCATCTAGCACAACCAAACAGATCTACTCAAATTCCTTTTTTTTTTCCCCAAATTTTCATTACTAACAAAATTTCTTCCCTCAGGACAACTACTGAAAATTGAAAGCAATTCAAACCTCTGTGAGGCTTGAAAAATCTTTATTCTCTCAAAATTAAACTGCTTAATACATTGAAAAATTACTTGGGAGAATAATAAACGTTTGCAGAACAAATAAAACCAGGTGACCACCAAAAAAAAAAAAAAAAAATTTTTCCTTTCTCTCTTCACAAATTCCTGTTATTATCTTTCCTCTCTACCTCAAAATGCATTAAAAAGAGCAAAATCGTATAAACATGAGACACATCGTAATTATTTCTTTAAAACCTAAATGCTTTAGGATCAGACTGAGAAGTAGATGTATATTTTATGAAGTTTGCAAACATTAGATACTCTCTGATCAAAATATGTTGTGCTCTATGCTGAGGAATATCTGGGGTAGAACATTTTCTATTATTTCAGACATACACTTGAACTTTCTGCTTAAACTGAAAATTAAGTCTGCCAGTTCTACAGTCCCACAGGCTTCCTTGTTTCAGTGATGAATGGCATTAACCACTTAAAATCAGCTTCTCAACCACACACCCTTAAATAGTTCTCCATCTAACATCTAATCCAATCAATTGTTGGGAAAAGCTTTGAGATTTGAGGCCACTTGGTCACTGTGCACCACTTTGCTATGAACAAAAACAAGGAGAAAATATAAATAATCAATAAATAGTAACTGTAAATGAGGCAATAATTTGAAGAAAAGCAAGTGCCATCTATACTGCAAATTAAAAATGGTGCAAATAGAAACTTCATCTTTTGACAAACTCAGAAAAAGTTGAAAAACTGCTGTAGGTTGGAGTAGTTGGTAACAAGTAAGATAAATTTTTGCTTTTCCGGTAAATTATAAGCTCAGCTCCATATCAGTGTAGAATTACTTCTGACACCACCAAGAATACCAAGTTTATCAATTTTTGAAAGTTTGAAAATATTTATTTTAATTTTCTTTCCCACCACAATTAAGTAGTTATAAATTAAGAAATTTGAAGTAACTCCGCAAAATGATATTAAGATTTATTTATCATGGCTCACTTATTATCTGCAGTTACTTTTTAGAAGTCTTGTTTAGAAAACTGCTTCTTAGGTTGTGTGTAAGGAAGTGGAAAATAATCATATGATGCTGTTAAGATACAACTTGGAGGAGATGCTCCCTATTGTTATAGAGAATTTGTCTGACATATTTGATGCTTATTTCACCATCAAATCAAAGTTAATTTCTCTAAAAAGGATATTTAGCCAATGATATTTAGCCATCTCTTTCTTCTCATAAAAATAGTTGTTGTTTTATAATTTTCCTGTGTAAGAAAAAGAAAACAGGGAAGAGTTGGACTGCATATGGTGTTTTCCAAATTTGAATCTGAAAATTGCTAGCAGCAGTGAAGAACAAAGTAGACAGACTACAGAAACACACTAAACAAGAATTCCAAGATAACCAAGTAATCTCACTCACATTTTCACATGAACAGTCCTACTACAAACAATGGGAAGTCATACCAGAACACTTATGTAACACTTTAAAAAGCTGCAGTCTTCTTAAAAATTATGAGAAACCTTACCATTTTTTGCACAGACACATTTGTGAGGAATGTTATGTAAAATCTGAACCTAATTGTTCTAAATAAAGGCTGTGAAGATGCATCATTCCCTTACTTGCCTCATCCATTTCTTGACCCTCTTTTGCCCTCAAAAGCATTCAAGGTATGAATAATAATCCAGCTGGTTATAGTAGACTTTAGTGATACACTTAGTTCCTTTCACTGCCAAACGTTGCAGATTTACAGTACACTGTAAAGACTAAAGTGCAGGCATAATTACCTCATTTCTTCCTTATGAAGATGATTTCTGAATTCTTACCACCTCAACACTTATGACTCATTCCTCAAGTCAGTCTCCTGAAGGAACAACCCAAGACACATCAAGCAGAAACTGTGCTCAGCCAAAAGAGCAGGCATGCTGCTTCTGGTTCCCCTCCAGGTACTGAGCCTCAGAAGAGCAGAGAATTGCATGATGTTTCCTTTCTGAAATGAAAAAGATCTGTGCTACTGGCTTGGCCAAAAGCAAATCTTTGCACTCTCTCTTCTAGGATCATTTCCCCTGTGGATCACAGTGCTTTTCCATGCCATACCTTGAGGATTCTGTTTTGAACACTGTTTTAGGGTCATATGATAATCTGATATATACACAGTTGTAATTACATTTTTTGACCAGTGAATTACTCAACTGACATCAAATACATGTGAGATTATCTTATCTGACATACCTTTCAAAAGTATGATCTAATTCCTTCAGGCTGCTTGGACAAGAAATTCTCAAATCCGTACTTGTACATCAATAACTACAATTTCACTGGGTCATCCATATTCTGAGCTCCTTTCAGCTTTCAGAACAGAGTTCTTTCAAAGTGCTAACGAGACACAGTTCACAGGGAGTGTCCTCTCTTTGTACACCCTGGCAGTGGTAAGGTCAGAGTCACCAGCTGGACTCTGCATCCTCGTGACAGAGGCAGACTGTCCTCTCTGACTCTTCTCTACATCGTGGGGAGGAAGCTGACAAGGAGCTGCTTTTCCCTGTCTCCTTTTTTTTATTACACTCTCTCACTGCTCTTGCATTAATGGCCTTGTTCAGTACAACAAGATTTTTATGCATGTGTTTCGTCGCTGCAAGTATTACACGATGATGAGGAAGCAAATCCCTTTTTTCAGGGGATGTGTTGAACAAATATCGTTCAGGGGATAAAAGCAGGTCAGCTATTTCAGTAGGCAGCATCTCCAGATGAAATTCCTCTATGAATTATATACACAGATATGAACTCACAGACACTTCTTAACTGAACTGGCATTTGTAAAAGAAGAGGCAGCAAACTGAAGAAGCTAATTTTCTGTGGCAATGATCCTACAACGAGAGTTGTAGCTGTCTTGTACAGACTGACTTCATTTAACTCCTGAAAATAGGTCTTGTAAACAGTGACTTAATTTAACTCCTGAAGAAAAGCTTACTTTGATTTCAGTTGATGTGGTTACTTTGGTTTCTAAATCATGTCATATATACTGTGTTTAAAGGATTCTTTTCAGAGACTGGAGGAAAGAAACATTGGCGGGAGGGTATAGTTATGAATGGAGAAATTGTTCTTTATGATATGAGCTACAAAGTGTCACAATGCTCTGAATTAATGAAAGTCTCCTGTAATACAGGAGACAGTAAAATTAGAATCTCATATGCATTAAACATATGCCGTAGGAATCCTTTAACAGATAAAATAAGTTTATTTCAGTTGTGTAGTTCAGAATATCTGTACAAACAGAAATAAAACCTACAAAATGTACTAATAGTTTAAACAGTCATTGTCAAACAAGTGTAGAGATGGGAGCCATAATTATGCCATGTACATATCTTTTTCTGTGCCAGATTGCAGTGCCCACTGATGACAATTGCCATTTGGTGAACCTAGGTGTTTATCTTGACTGAAGAGATAACCATCTCTTCCTCTGAAAGCAATCAGAAAGTTTTCATCAGACTTGAGCAGTGATGTATAAGGAGCAATTCTGGAGGATATTATGTCCTGTGGGCACACTTTTCCCTTAAGTCTCTTAAACAGTTTATTTTCAGTCTAAGACTATTTTCTCCTACTTTATGCCAGAAATATTGCATTTTCTAGTCAATGTGCCTATGAAAGCAACAGAAGGGAAGAATTACAGACTTCTATTGCTCCAGCTATTTCCCACCCATATATTCAGGTATTAAGAGCAATGGAAAAACAGTAAAACAATTTAGAATTTTAGATTTCTAAAGTTAGCAGTTCTTTGACCTATGTACAGAAAGTTCTGCCACAAAGTTTGGACCAGATTTGGAGAGGAGACACTGGAAGTCAAGGCAGATGCAAAGCCTTGGTCTGCTATTATCCACACTTAGAGTGAGTGGTGAACAGAAGTTTAATTCAACTGTGTCCTTCTTGATATAAAAGTCATATTTTTAGACATGAATGTCATTTTTCTAATCCCTAACTTTAGGGGATTGAGACAGGACTGCAGTAGGGGCAAGAGTAGAAAAGAGTTGAAGAAGGAAGTGGAGGAGGAAGGGAATTAAGCAACCAAAGATTTTATGTAGTATTTACTGGGAAAGTAAACATGTTTTCTGAAGAGTACAACTATGAATAGTAAGTAGAGGTCACACAGACAGATTTAGGAGTGTATTTGTGAGATGGTAACTAGAAAATCCTCATTACATTATTTTTTTTACTTTTACTGTGATCAGTAAAGCTTCTTATATTTGTTTCCATCAGCTTACATGAAGTCATCACTGAAGAAAAAGAAAACAATCTGCTTTATTTGCTTCATAAATATAATTATAAAATTGCCAGAACCAAGTTAGCCACAAATTAACATGACAGCTACATTCACTTTCACATGGATTATTTATGAAGAAACTTTGATGGGCTAAAGCTACTGATAGGACCAGGTGTTGCTGTAGAAGCCAATAGAGTTGCTATAGTGACAGGCCACAAGAATGGCCTAAAAGGTATGATAAATGACAAACATCTTGCAATTTGCAAGCCAGAAAAGCTTGGCATTTAGGAAATACTTGCTACATCTGAAAATTTATTTTCTCACATGGGAAAAGGCAGGTATATTGTATCAGGGTCCACATTAGGCTGATATACTCCCTTGGCTGTTTTATGCCTATAAACACTGTGCTGATCTGAATGTCTGTGCAGGAACTGAATTATTCCCTTCTGCTGTGAAGATACAGGTAGTGTCTCTGCCTTTCCTCTAAGCATTAAACTACACAAATTTCCACAAGATTGTCATCCTCAGCACCTTTGGAGCTACCAGGGTATGCTATCTGTGATGGCACAGGATTTCAAATATTTTAAGTTCATTCACCTGTTCAGATCTCTCAACTGCCATGGAAGCTGGTAGCAGATTTTCCAAATAAATAATACAACATAAACCTATTTTATACATCAGTTAACACTTCCAGGCCAGACAAAACAAAACAGGGAAAAAAAAAAAGCCAACAAAAAAACAAATTCAGAACCTCCATAACCATAGTAAAGAAAGCTTAGAAATTTTAGTAAAGTTAGTAAAATACAAGAGCTGTCTTTACAATTTCAAAACTTCCTGTGCCATAAATATTGCATTTATAGATATTTACACATTATAAAGTTCTTTTTTTCCTCCCACCTACTGAATTGCAGGAAGTCAGGGAGAGTTTGAGTTTATGAATATACTGACAAGGCTTAAAACAAGAAGAGGGAATCATAAACATAAGTAATGCCACTTTTGTAATAGCCTAATGTTGAATATCGGTGGCAAGTTAATATTAAACTTTGAAGCAACTTATTAAATAATAATTATTAAATAATACTATAAAACACATATGAATTGATATATTATAAATTAATATTAATATTGTATCTCATATATATATATACATATAAAAGATATATAAATTAAAAAATATTAAACTTTGAAGCAGTAGTGCACTTCTATGGAGAAAGCTTGATGCCATGGCAAACCAGTCAAACATTACTTGAATGCTGGGAAAGTCATATTTCAAAATGCTATTGGCATTGAAGAGTCCATTGCAGTTCTCAGGTGTATGATGTATTAAAGGTTCAAACTAATCTTTTAAAATACCATCTATATTTTTAGTCTAAGCCACTTGTTTTACTTCCCCACTTACTTTTTCTCCTTTACACATCTTTTGGTACAAAGACTAAATTTAAGTAGAAATGTCTATTATTGCCTTCTTTCTCCAATACAAGAAACTTCTGTACTTCTGAGCTTGTAAAGCACCAACACAAACAAGCACCAAAACCTGTAAATTTCAGAAATCATCCTTCTTGATGGAAATAAATTAAAGTTTGTTACCTCAGACGCAGGATGTGTCCTGGATATGACCAAAATGATTGTGTCTTCAGGACTGGAAAAACAGCACATCCAACATGAATTTACTGCAAGCTGCTAGAAATAAACCTTGCAAAATGTTGAATTGCATCTTCTGTAGCACAGAAGATTACTCAACAAGCATCGAAAACAAGAGAAGGTGACAAGAGAAGTGTGGAACTACATTCAACCTCCACTCCAACACAAAGAACTGTTTCATTTAACCAAAGTCAACTTCACATCACAGAACATTGCCATAACTTACTCCCAAGCAGAGGGAGGAGGCCAAACTCCCACTGAATGATCTGTGAGCAAGAAAAAGATTGGGGTTGTGCCCCCCATAGTGCTGCATGTGACACATTTAGCCTTTAAATGCTCGCTTCAGTGCAGCCTCATTGAGGGAGTATCTGGCAGGTCTGCATTTTTAACTTATAAACTGGCTCCAAAGGACTCAGAAGAAAACAAACACAGAGATATTCTCACCCTAGACATTGGTCATACAGTGAGGGGTGTACTGGGATGTGCTATGCTGTGTTACACAGTGAAAGACTCAGAATATTTTAAAGGCTTATGAAAAAAATTAAAAATTAACAGCTTTCTATCTCAGTATCTCTCTTCCAAACACTGGAATATTCATGTTCTCTACTTTCCTCTCTAAATTCTGTTAATTTTATATGAGACACCACATAAAGCACTCAACGATCACATGGACAGAAAACGGCAAATTCTCCATTTTTCATTTCTCCATATCAAAAAAAAAAAAAAAAAAAAAAAAAGGGAGAGAGACTTTACTAAAACAACAGAAACTGCTAGAATTTAAGAAGGCTGGAGAATTTAAGAAGGCTGGAACAGTCTTATAACCCCAGAAACTTGTGACCTTGTACTGCACTTTGCAAAGGCAAAACACATCAGAGTTCTGAATTCAAATGAGTCCACCAAAAAAAAATATTAAGGGCCAAGAAATCTTCAAGACTTCAGTGAAATCTGTCTTCAAAGATTCAACATGTACAAGTTATATATGCCTGCAGTACTTCAGGGTTTCTTTGTTTGTATTTTTAAGAACCAAATGCAGACATGAAAATATATTTATCATCATAGAGAAAAGGAAATGGATTGTTAATGCTATATGAAAATGTTATTTACAGAGGAAAAACAAAGTGAATTATAGGCAGAAAGCCAATGCTTTTTTGAATTGCTTTGCAAAAGTGAATATTCTCCAATCAAATGTATTTTAAGTATGCTTACTTTGATTTTCTTTTAATTTAAGAAAGCCTCTTTTCAATGAAAACACTATTTTTTGGTTCCTCATAAGATCTTGTGGTTCAGAGGAAGCAGAAACTGGATAACAGCAAAGGAGTAACTAGTAAATAACTAGTAACAAATATCTTTCTTGTCTACTACATGGAAGTTTAGCACAGGACACACCTTAGATTTAAATGCTCTACAATTTGAAGAGAGAACAGCACTTAAAAAAAATAAACTATCATTCACCTCTAGGTGGATTTGCAATCAGCTTTTTTTTTAAGAAGATGCCAAAATATTCCTTTACTTAAGAAATACTCAGAAGCTTTATTTCATTTTTAATAATAAGAGAGGTCGAACAAAACATTTTGTTCTGCCTGTTACTGAATAATTTAGCTTTTAATTGATCTTTGCAGACCTATTTTCAATATTTGGTTTTAAAATATAACTACTGAAATCACTTCTGGAGCTGCAAAAGACAAAAAAGAAATATGTGCAGACAGGTCTTCAAGGAATTCAAATGTACAATACAGTTTTGGATAAACTTTTGGTAAAAGTTCTTTGCCAGACTCCACCAAGTATTCTTACTCAGGCAATAAAATTTTAATGCAATGGTTTGCAAAAAATCCCAAACAGACTACATATCATGCCCATTCTTTTCAGATTAAAAGAAAAAAAAAAAAATCATAAAATCATAGTCCATTTTCAATCTCTCTATATCATAATTCAGCTTTTATTTTTATCATTTCCTTTTGTGCCCTGTGTGGCAGAATTATAACATTCTATACTGAATAGAGCAGCTTGAAGACTTGCAAAGGTATTTCTTATTACGTCAAATTACTTTTCTCCTCCTCAGAACCATCCTACAACCAGTCTCTTTTACAATGCCTGTACAAAGCACACATATTAGAATTTTAAAAGGAAGGAAAAAAAAAAAAAAAAAAAAAACAAACTAC
This sequence comes from Ammodramus savannarum pratensis, assembly GCA_020466415.1. Lineage (NCBI taxonomy): Eukaryota > Metazoa > Chordata > Aves > Passeriformes > Passerellidae > Ammodramus > Ammodramus savannarum. Next base: position 43,492,599 of record JAHXMQ010003319.1, read on the forward strand.
AAACAAATCCTTATTTCTAGACTTTCTTATGTGTCTTAGAGTTATTTTATCATTTAGTCTTTCTGTTGTAAAGACTGTGAGTATACAACGTAATGTAATGAAAATTTATTTTTGTTCTGCTTGCAGAACAAGAAAGTAGATATAGTAGATAAAATAATCACTGTAAAACATTCACTGAGTTCTGCAATTAGGGCTTTTTTATTGAATGACTGAATTCCTACAAATGCATTTTTAAATCTTTATTTTTAGATGGAACAGCATTACTCACCTTGCATAATGCATTCTTTATGCACTAGGAGCAAAAGAGTAGCCAAAATTAAGTACACAGTCCACAAAGTAATAATTTTGGGTTATTACAGGTGATCATTCATAGGAATGGTGTCTAAATGGGTACAATAAATGCATGTATGCCACGCTTTCTCCTGCTCTGTGACTCAGATGCTTGCAAAAAGCCTTTCTCTGAATATACATGACAAATTCTTAATGAGAATTGTCCTGTTTCTGTGAAAATATATCATACTTTAACTGGACCAATAAAGAAACTGGCTACAGACTCCTTTGTGGCTGTTTCTTCTAAACATGTCCAGTTCCAAGGAAAGGGAGAGCTTACAGACACAGGCTGAATTTAAAGCAGCATTACTTTTGGGTTCATATGAACATCAGACTGATTCCTTGAAGAGATTTCTTTCAAGCACCTTGTCCTTCGATCTTGGCTAAATTTTAGAAGCACATAGCATCCTAATTCCAAGACAGCCAAGCCTCAAGAAATCCAGTAACTGATACATCATCTTTCCTCAGGGAAACAAAACAAAACAAAAAAATCACCACAGATACACTTTGGATAAGCATTTTTTTAAGTGCAGCAATATTTCAATGAAGAAATATGATAAATATTCAAATTATCTTTTTTCAATGAGACAATATTTTTTTAATGTTGCCAATCAGAATATGAAGATCAAGGAGAAAACACACATGTAAGAGCAAAAAAAAATTGACAAACAGCAGGAGAATACAGAGCATTTCCATATATATTTGAAATACTTTTTACATTGCCAAGAATCAGCTTACAACAAAGAGGTTCAAAATGAATCATACAGAATATCTGGCTGGAAAATGTTGAAGTAAGTTTGGACTATTCATAAGAAATTCTGAAATAACAGCAAGACAAATAAGAGGCTAAAAAATGAGCAGAAGCCTGAAGAAAAATACAATTAAAATTTCCTAAAATTAGAGCTTCAATTTAATAACAAAATATCATTTAACCAAGCAAATTCAAATGGTTCCTCACAAAGATGCTTTCACAATGCCAGATCATGATTCAAAATCAAATTATTAGAATATACTTTTTCAGATTACTCCTATTCATTTTGATCTCACTCCAGAGCTGCAAGTCTATCTTGAGATATTAGGTTAATTTATTAATTAATTTTCAAAGATAAAGACTTCAGATGCACTTCATAAGAATGCATTTGTTCTACTAAAATAAAATTACGTGAGAATCTTTATAGTTTTAATTCATATTTCCGCTAACCTGCCTATGAAGTTATGCCAACTTGACAAACTTTTTTGCATGCAGAAGAATTACAAGTCTTTGATGCTCTAGCATAATGAGGAAAATCCATTTCTTGACAGCTTCACTTGCAGAAATCATAGAATTCCTTATATGTTGTTACATGTACAGCATGTGTTAAATTATTGGGAGTTTGTTGATGCCTAGTTATGAGTGACCACCACAGCAGTGCACAGAAATTGTACAGAAGGGGTCAGAATAACTCTCCACGTAGCTTTGTAGCCAGAATTTAGGTATTATGAGCCTGAAGGACTTCAGTCTCTGAGCAGCCAGTCAATTTTTCTGTGAGTGGAAGCTTGAAGGCAGAAGGAGCCCGAGGCAGCACACAGGGGAACACCCTGCTCATGACACCAGTCAGAATTTAGCAGTGCATGTGAACAGACGGGCAAATAATAGAGTGAGCCTTCACCAAATGCAACTCTGGGTCTCTAGGAGGCCCCCAAAAATGTGGCTGGATCAGGAGGTTGGAATGGAATGTCATCGAGGCAGCCATAACTGGCTTGTGTGTGTGCTTAGGAGCATTTAGAAATGAGTTTATGGAAAGGTCAGAAGAATCTGAGCAACTAAAAAATTGTTTTATACTTATTAGAGGTAACTTCACAACCATCACTGCACAAGTTCATAATTTAGTTCCGTTGTATTCTTTATCCTGACCTAACAAACAAAACACGCATATGCACAATTTCAGGCCATAATCAACCACAAAGAAAGGCCTGACTTTGAAAGACTACACAATTAGACTTTGTCCAAAGTCACATGGATGGTTTTGAGCCCTTATTATACCACAATAGATCCAACATGCTAATTGATTTTATGGTGAATACAACACAGTTCATGATCGATGAGATTTTTGCCTATGCTTCTGCTTATGTTTTATTAATTCCATAGCATGGAATTTTGTTGCATTAGGTATAAATTGGCCTCACTTTCCTGACTTTTGTGGTACCTGGCTGTGGATATTCTCAGTCCAGTCGAAGAAAGAACAGAGATAATTTCTTCCAGGCCGAGCCTGGGCAACTTAGAGAAAAGAATTCAAACAATTATTATCTCTCTTTCTGTAACCATTGTTTATCGATATGGTTCTCCAGAGTGTGCTATTCATAGTTCACCAATAGTGTGAGAGAAGATTCCTAAAGGCCAATCAGGTCTTAGGTCCACCATTGTTTCTATAATAACTGTAGATTTGTAATAATAAATTGTCTTTTCATGCCTTCTGATGATGGAGTCTCTGTATCACCTTTGTCTGTCCCCCATACCCCTTCAGTGATACCTGGCCAATAGTTATCATCCTAAAATTCAGCAAAAAAGGATAACTGCAGATATCAGGCTATCTCTAGACATGAATTAATCACCTGGGTAATTAAGATGTTAAAAAAAACCTGCCTGAGTAATTATCCATAGCACAGCCATCAATGTAATCATATGCTATAGAATACCATCATGTAGTTCATGTGTAGAACCTTCCTGGGCACAATCTATTGTGTGTGCTTTGGGAAACACAAATTCAGAAATTCATCTAAGCCTGACAAGCTGGTGGAGTATTTTAATTTATGGGAATGATGGTTAAAGGTGATCTGAACAAACAATTGAGAATTGAAGCAGTAATTAGTAGAACCAGGGAAGTGTGGAACGATTAGGGATAAATAAAATAAAGTCATTTTCTAGTGGAGGATGTCAGAAAGGTTCTTAGGGAGAATTTTAAATGATTTGAAATTGTTTTATGAAAATTCAGTATTATTATATGGATTAATGATCCATTAATGTCTATCATTTAAAATCATAATAAAGTTTACTACCCAAAGCTACATAAAATAATGGCATATTTGATATATCACCATGAAGATGGAGCACCAAACTATTGCAGTTAACTTTTTATATATGCTGGCCAATAAGCTTCTTCATTACATTGTAAAGTAACAGTCCTCAGGACTCACAGTTCTTCCTCTTCAGTTCCCTCATATTCAATATAATACCTGAGTTATGCACACTGCCTTTAAGATTTAAATCTCCTCATATGCTTTCTTCATTTTGCAAATAGTATCAGAGGAGGATCTGACTTCATTTCCTCACTTCCAGAGCTTCACCAGCCCCACAGACCCAGCAATTGTCTGTGTGAAAGTAAAATGTCATTTGGGTGGGTCATTGAGATGTGAGGACTCATATCCGCTGCATTTGCTAATTGACAGGACTGCAGTGTCAGAAAAGACATTTAAAAACATGCTGGATTAAAATCTCCCTTTCTTTCATGAGGGGACGACTAAGATGTTCCTAAGGAAGATGTATACCAGTGCCTGAGTGCAAATGCACCATCTCTGCTCTCCAATAACCATTGCCAAAGCTTTATGCAGCCTTGGCTGCAGCTGGGGAAGCAGTGCATGGATCTTAAAGCCCAGTCCTAAATGATCCTGAATTTTTTCAGATCAGCCAGTTGTGCTAGACTAAGATTACAGAGATACTGAAATAGTAGCTCAACTTGACGGGTGCAGAAGAAAACTGAAGTATCCAGTAATGCACATCACAAGATCTTCATTTGAGTGCTTCTCTCAAAAGGGAAGAAATTCCATGATTAGCAGTTTTTTTGAGGTGATGTTGACTCCAGCTGCAACTTTCAGAACAAAACAGGTGTTCCCATCCAACAGGGAACGCAGCAGCAATCCATAAGGGACAAATGAAAGATTTTGTAGCATAATTGTTGCCAGATTTCACTTTTTTTTTTT
>JAHXMQ010003319.1:43496895-43512993 GCA_020466415.1 Ammodramus savannarum pratensis
TTTTTTTTTTTTAATATAGAAGAGGAAAATACGAGTTAATCAACAGTCTTTATCCCTCCAACAAAGAACATGGGATTTGAGAATATATTATGAGAAGTATAATTTTCTATGGGACAAGTGGCAACCTCATGAGAGATACATCTGTGACCTCCCTGAGTGGAGAGAGTCACATTTCTATTGTCCATGGTAATATAGTCTAGAGTGTGTTCAGGTGTCTGCTTTACAGGAGTAATTAATACTGTGGTTATTTTACATGAACCCTTTCTGTAGTCTCCAAAGAAACTAAACCCAATGAAATGGTTTAATTCAGTGAACTGAATTTGACCTGACCCTAACACAGTGACATTGCAGATGTGTTGTAACTATTCTGGGATAAATTAGACCTGATTTGCATATGAAAAGAAAATCCAAGATGCTTCCAAAGTTCAGAAATTGAATTTGATTCATAGAATTTTTTAGGCAAGCAAAGACTATCTAAGATGAGCTGTTGTGTAACAGTGCAAGGCATGATATGCATGCAGATCCCGGTTCTGATTCAGCCAGTTTATGTGCAGACATGCTTTCAGAAATTTAAATGATAACTATTTTGAATTATTAAGTCCGACAAATGTGCCTAAAATTTTCAAAGTCAATATTGTTTCTAGGAGATATTGGCATTAATATTTCTCATCTTGGATAGAAATCCTGCAAGATCAACTTCTGCTAATTTTGTCTTTTTTTCTGTCACCCACTGTATTTGTTGGGTAGACAAAAAGAACAAAAAAACAACTCTAAATTCTTTCATATTTTTTCATAGTTCTTTCAAAATGCATCTGACATGGAACTAAAATGTAACTCTGCTACTTGAGTGCTACCAGAATAATTTAGTTCACAATGTAGCTATGGATTTCATCCAGGCCCTTCAGTCTTATCTTATAGTGGCACATCTTGATGTCCAATGTAAAACAATAATAACTCTGCATTATTTAGCTCTCTACCACGTCACATTGCATCCATTGGCAAATTGCTTCCTTGAATAAATGGTCTTTCAAATTTGCTTTTTTTCACTGACCTCATAGTTTAGACATTGGCCTCATCCATTCTTCAGGAATGGGATGTCTAACCACTACAAGAAGAATATATGAGTCAAGATATAGGATAGAGGTTTGCTGGTTTTGGTGGGTTTTTTTTGTTTATTTTTTACAACCACATCTGTTTTTATTGTATTTGTGGGGTGCCCTGACGAAGGAGGGAAGGAATGATGAATCTGACTCCATGTTCTCAGAAGGCTAATTTATTACCCTATGATACTATAGTATATTAAAGAATACTTAACTAAACTATGCTAAAGAATACAGAAAGGATAATTACAGAAGGATAAAAAAAGATAATAATGAAAACTTGTGACTCTTTTCAGAGTCCCAATCCAGCTTGGCTGTTGAGTCAAAACAACCCACACCAAACACCAAAAACCAATGAAACAATCACCTGTGGGTAAACAACCTGCAAATACATTCCAAAGCAGCAAATTGAAAAAAAAAAAAAAAAAAAAAAAAAAAAAAAAAAAAAAAAAAAAAAAAAAAAAAAAAAAAAAAAAAAAAAAAAAAAAAAAAAAAAAAAAAAAAAAAAAATCAGATAATTATTGTTTTCCTTTTATCTGAGGCTTCTCAGCTTCCCAGGGGAAAAATCCTGGGTGAAGGGATTTTTCCAGAAAATGTTAATGTCACATGGTTTTGTCTTGTTATTACCGCAAGTTTCACAGCATTTCCTGTAAGACCTGTACCTTTTCTTTTCTTTTGCTAAACTGGCAGCTTCTGCTTGCTAGCACATGGTTTTGTTTCCCTCAGGAGAGCAGCAGCAAAAAGGCAAAACCAAAAGCCTGTAAAATATCCTTGCTCTTGTTTCTGCTGTAATAAGCTCCAACCCACCTGGTTACAAGGCAACAGGTATCTCTTCTAACATCTCATCTTTCACATGTTTTTAAAGGAATATATTTCAGATCTTAGAAACTTTCTGGACACAACTGGTAGCACTTCTATGCAATAATCAACTAAATATCAGAGAAACAGCACCATTTTATCTGCTTTGAAGCCAATGAATGGATAGGTCCAATACTACAGTATTCCTAGGGACAGAATTTTCACTAATGAGCAGGAATATTGGTGTGGTGCCATGTCCCTTTTACTGGGCTGCACTGCAGAGAAGATAATCAGGAAAAAAGGACAGATCTGTGATGTCCCTAAGTTCCAGAAGCTCCTATTTTCCAATAAGCACCACCAGGGCAAGAGGCTTTAATTTTCTCTAATTCATGAAGCAAATCAGCTTGGTCAATGGCCAATTTTAGAGCAGTAGCTTAAAGCTAGCTGACTCCATCACAGTACATCACGCTATGCTAAAGTTGTGCTAAATCAGAAGGCTTTCTCTGAAATTATGAAAGTGAATTCCCTTAAAGGTTCCTACTAAGAAATAGTAAATATGGAAAAATAAAATCCAACATATAAACAAAACAGAAATCCCCTTAGCTAAAGGACTGTATGCAACTGTTAGATTTTAAAAGTTATAAATTATATGTACAGTGCTGACTCTTAAGCCACATTTGTCCATGGTTTTAAAAGGTTAAGCCTTAAAAGAAGTTCAACTAAATTCTAATTAACTGTGGGAAGTCTTGCTGCAAGATAAGTGGTGTGAGAAACAATTGACTTATTACAGAGCTTGAAAGAGAGCAATGAAGAAGGAATGAAGGCCCTTGAAGTTATTAATAGGTTGCAAAAATTTGTGAACTCCACAGTATCTGTGGGCAATCCAATTTAAACCCAATTCATATCAATTTTAAGTGATTTATTTCCCATATAAAACTAAATCAATGAAATATTGAACTAAATTAAGAGAAGTGTCCATATGGGAGTGGCACAATTTTAAACAAAAGAGCTCTAAAAATGACATCATCAAAAGCAATGCAGCTCATATACAACCAAGTGATAAGATCATTTGCTGATGAATAGGAATAAGAGACGCTATAGGGACAGAGAATTATTTGATCAGTTTGCACACAATCTGTTCTATTTTTGAGTATGTGGTAGAAGCCCTAAATGTTATCCCTGTTCTTTGGAAGTCCTTTTGCAAAACTCACTGACATTGGTAAGGACAGCAGCAGGCCTCTGCTATTGATTGCTTCCTCCTTTACAAGGCCACAGGCAGGCTCCCAGTAACATAATGCAAACTCAGATCCTAAGAATATCTGGCTAAATAATGGATGAACTGTGACACACACACAAACACACTGTGAATAACCACAGTGAAATCTCTGAAATTTCATTGGTAACTCAATTAGGCAGTTTTAGTTTAATTGCATTAGAGTGAGTGTTACTTGCTGGGCTTAATTCTTAGAAAGGCTGTCAGCCAGTCCTCACTCTGCTGTGTTACAGATCTGGATTCACTCACACATCAAGACTTAAAACTTCCAGGAAATCATCACAGATGATGGAATGGCGTAGTAGTGTCCTCTCATTACCAAATCTCTTTCCCAGATGGCTTGGCAGTAACACTCCTCTAGGTCCTGCTGTCAGACAGGAGCCTCATCTGCATTGCCTCCATTCCAGGCTCCTGGACACCTTCCTGCACTCCTCCCCTAGACATAATGCCTCCACCAGGCATTTGTTCTCCCTATCCTTCACTATTGGGATCCCTGCTGAAGCATAATGGGCATAGCTGTCTGCAGCACCGAGGAGGCAGGGGGAGCAGATGTGGGAGAAGGAGCCACTTGCTGGATGAGTGGTGGCCTGGCTTCAGCGCCGAGACACGGCTCCGGCACGTGGGATGTGCTCACAGCACTTCCCCCGCCTGCCCCGAGGTCTCTGTGGGTGAAATCCACATCCGAGTGCATCCAGCCAATTGTTCTCCTCGCTGAGCATGAATTTCTTGGTGCTTTAATTAATTCACCCACAGCGTGAGCGAGTTGGATGCGCGCTCCAAGAGCCCGGGCGTGTAATTAGCGCGATCGAACACAGAGTAATGGGCTGATGGAAACAGTGGGCTGGGAGTGTGCAGGAAAAGAGAAAAGCAGAATTTCAGTGAGACAGACAAATCTAGCTGGAGCTCATTCTGGCAGAGGCTGTCACCACAAAATACACATATATACGCACACAATTTTTTTCAAAATTCTTCACTCATTTCCCTGAGTGTCCCAAAGGATTGGCGGTTTGAAAAATGACTCCTTTTAGTTTTAAGTTGTACATGGAGTTGTATTTAAAAATTATGTCTAGTCATATTTTTATTTGGTTTAAGAACACTTGGGGCAGTTGGAAAAAGAAAAATCATTGTTTTCATTTGCTTTTGTTCTTGAAAAGCTCCTTTATGTACCCTATGCTGCAAGAATAAAACTTTCAAAAAGGGGAAATTAAATCACAGCAATAAAATATGAAGGCATTTCTTGGACTTACCCAATAAATGTGCCAGTCCAGATAAATGAGAAATGTGTATATTCCGTTAGTGTTCTTCTTAAATACGAATTTTTTTCCCCCATTCTCTCTCAATTCTTCTATACCAGGGCACAACCTTACAGGTAGTTAATTTTAATTCCTGAAATCAGACAGCAGGAATGCAAGTTTTCATGTGGTACCAGTTTTGTGACTTCATGGATCAGGCCAAACTTCTAATTTATGCAACCAATATGTTCTGGCATGCACTTTTCTAAAACAAATGAAAGGCAAATATAGCACCAATTTTGCATCAAATAAATCCATTCCTAAATTTACCCAGAAAGTGAATGAGGGTTTGAGCCAAAAATAATAATACAATCATTTTGGTCAAATCTTTAATGCAGAAGAAAGCTACTACAAAAAATTGAAGTCAAATTAAACCTGAATTAGATAAAAAATTCCAGAGAACATTATCAAGACATACAATGGCATGCTAATGGTTTAAATTATAGCATTTTTTCAATCAATTATCTATCTTTTGGCTCAACAATATAAAGCAGTGTAAAAAAAAAAAAAAAGAAAGGGAAAATTGATGCCTTTGGTCTCAGATTCAGATCAAAGACTTTCATGCTGTACATCTTAAGTAAGTGGCTAATAACTACAGGATATGTCATCTACTTATCTCATGACTACCTGAAGTTTTCCCCTTTGCACAGAAAAATATTTACTGCATCTATGAAAAGCTGATTTCAGGCAGCTACTGGGACCTCATCTCGAATGTGCTAATTGGAAAGAAATGTGCATAGGAGTGTCCCAAAAACCCAGATGATTGCCTTGATCAGCAGTCTAGGCAATTAGGACTCTATTTCTGCAGTTTCATAATTTGGAATGTAGTGTTGTGGTGTTGTCACAAATAAAGAAAATAAAAAAAAAAAAGGAACTCAATCTTGTATTACATGTGGAATTCATCATATCCAGATAAATCTGGCTGCATTTGTGTTGCTATTGCTTGTAAAATCTTTATGTTTCTTAAGAAATACCCTTACTTCACTTTCAGGAAACAGGGCAACATTTTCACACTCAGCAGTTCCCTACAGAAATCCAGGCTTTTGTAGGAGAATTAAAGAAGCAGAGAACAGGCACAAATGAACAAAAGGGGTCAAAGCATGAGGATTTTTAGATACATCACAGAGAACAAAATCTGTCCAAATGGGAATAAACAAACCTTTCAGTGTGGCAGGTCTTTCCAAAGGTTTCCCACCTCTGATTCATGCTGGTAAACTCGCATGAGTCTCTTTTCCGTGTTCAGTGCTGCAGTAAAATCCCAAATAATATCCAATTTAAGAAAGAGCTAGTGTCAGCTGCCAATCAACACCAGTTCTGCTTTACTATGTATCCAATTTATTCTCTAAAAAGAGCCCCAGGTGTCGTTTGCTGCACACTTTATCTTGTATTTTTTCTTACACTGCTACAGCTTGGTTTTATTTGTCTTTAGCACTCTGGAGGAAGCTGTTGCAGGGTGTTCACATCCTGCACTGTGCACATGCAGCACAGTGGCTCCTGTTGGTGTTCCAGAGCTGCTCCTTGTTGGTTGTCAGCATCTCAGCACACAGTGATCTTACTACAGGCTGCCACCCACTCTTTTTCATCTGCATAGATTTTATGCTGAAAGAACAAGTACTATTGTTACTTAATAAAATGACTATAATAATACTACCTTACATTTCTATAAATCCCCTTTTATCCAAGAGCCTTAAAATATTTTATAGTTTATTGTGATGATGTTCACAGGGATCTTAGGATGAGGGAAGAGACGTAGATCTGACTCCATATTTTAGAAGGCTTGATTATTTTTTTTTAAGTATATATTACATTAAAACTACACTAAAAGAATAGAAGAAAAGATTCTCAGAAGGCTGGCTAGACTAAGAATAGAAAGGAATGAATCAACAAAGATTTGTGGCTTGGAAAGAGAGAGAGCCAGCTGGGCTGTGATTGGCCATTAATTCCAAACATCTTCATGACACCAATCACAGATGCACCTGTTGCATTCCACAGCAGCAGATAATCAATGTTTGCATTTTGCTCCTGAGGCCTCCCAGCTTCTCAGGAGGAAAAATCCTAAGGAAAGGATTTTTAATGAAAAGATGTCAGTGACAGTTTATTTTTTTTTTTTTTTTCCTAGATATAATGCTACAAAGTTTTCTAAAACCCGAAAAACAGCTGCTTTTAATATGCAACATATCTGCTCACCAGCACAAAGCAGTGCCACACCATTTTGGCTCATTAAGCTGTGGATGTCCCATCCATGGAAGTGTTCAGAGTTGGATGGGGCTGGTAGCAACCTGATCTGGTGGAAGGTGTCCCTGTCCTGGAACAAAATGATTTGAAAGTTCCTTTCAACAGTAGCAATTCTATGAATTAAACGTGTCTATATGACTACAGCAGTTACAGAAAACTGTATCACAAGCATCCCAGTGCAGGAGCACTGCACATTAGCAGGAAAACATTAGAAAGTACCAGTTTGGACGAATTCACTGCTCCTACGGTCTCTGCCACCAAGAAAATGGGGTTGCAGGTCTGGTGACTCACCAAAGCAGATTTAAGGGGAAGTCTGAGGCACTGCTTGTGAAAAAATAGATGAAAGGAACTCAAGAGTAAAGATAGCAGTACCTCAGATGCTTATAATCCTGAATGTATCTAAAAAACCCAAACAATAAGACAAGAAATGTACCAAGTTTCAATAACACACTGGAGAAACAGGTGAGCTGTTTATCATAGATGCAAACTAAACCAGCTTTTTCCTCTCTAACTCCCAACTAAAACAAGGTCCTGGCATGGTGAGAACTTGTTCTCTATTCACTCTCATGACCAAACTATCCTAATGGCTTATAATAAGTTTCTTACTTTCACATAACCTGTTTGAGTGCTTGGATTTAGAGATTGAAACTCCATGACAGCACCAAGTAGTACTATTTCTCACAAGTGCTGTAGCAAAGTCTGGAAAAGAAAGAAAGAAGAGACGTGATCCTATTATTTCCACAAAAGCTATTGCAATACTGTAGGGAAAAGCTCACTTTTTCTATGCACTTCATCACCTAGAGTTATAATATCAGCTATTTCTTGGGAGGGTCATTTGCATTGTGCCACAGAAAAAGCTGCTCACCTACAAAAAAATATAGATCATCATAAGCTGAATTGTAAAATTATTAAATTTTGGATCCTTTTCCATCCAAACTTCTTCTGTATCTAACAACTAGAAAAAATTCTCTTTTTAAATTATGAGTCCAACATGAACCCTTGAAGCTCTGTATGTGCACATCAAGGACAGCAAGTGACTCTAAGTTTGCTTGAATAAGATTTTTTTTTTTTTTTTTTTTAAGGCTCTTATAGTATTGGCCCAGTTCTTATCTCTTGCAGACAGTAACCCAAATCTTCCCTGTTGCACAAGTCCAATCTCACATTGATTTCAATGGGTTTCAGCAGAATAACTGGAAAGAGAATTTGGCCCGTAATCTCTGACTATATCGTAAAACTAGTAAGTGTTTGTCTAAGATTAGATTTAAAGATAGTCCAGGAGGATGATTCAAGGACTCCAGAACCTTTATTTACACCAAAGTCTCTTTCCTTTGGGGAAAACACAAAAAACAAAAGAAAGTGTCTTTAAAGGCACTATATTCCTTAAAATAAGGAAAACCCTTAACTAATTTGCTGTTTCTTTTCCTCCATCATTAACACAAATAAGGGAAAATATTTATGTTCTAGAACAGAAGTTGGTTTTTCCTTTTCTGAAGTCTTCTTTCAAAAATGCATATGTTGATGCATGTGATTGTCTCAGCAAAGGAAATAACTTTCTGCTTCTCTTTAATCCTATGTACAATGCAATTTGAAACAGCAAGTGCTTCCGAACACATTATTCTACAAAGATTTTCTTTTTACTTCCTTTGAGATGGCTGCCTGAAAAACATGGGCCTAGTTTCTCCTGTGGGCTATTCTGTGCTACAGGTAAGCATTTCATGAGCTCAGGGATGAGACTTTTTTGTTAAGCTTGGGCTGTGTACACAAGCTAAATTCCTACAGCCTCAAGACTATCAGTACTTGCAAGGACAGTAAGTTTAAATGCTTGTTCATCATGGAGGAGATGGCTTATTAGCCTTTGTTCCACTTTATTCTTTCTCCCTTGAAATGGACTGAGACTTGGAAATGAGCAAGCAGTAATCCCCAAAAGCTGAAGTCACCGAGGAAAAAGGACTTGTTAGGATTTCACAGCCATGTGGCTGCTTACTGCTGGCTTTTTAAAGACAAGCACAACACTCCTCATGCTCAAACAAACAAAAACAAACAAACAAACAAACAGAGAAAGAAACCAAATCCAAAAAACTCAAAAAAACCAAACAAAAAAATAAAACCAAAAAACGAACCAGAAAAAAAATTCAAGCACTTCTTCGCTGTCTGAATTCTTTAGTCATACAGCATCATTTGATTTATATTCTGTAATATTATGAGGCAAGAATAAAACAACTGTGATTTCTATCCAGCATGGATGAGAAGGCCAATAAAGACCACAGCCACATTTCCAGATTTTAGGAAGTTATTAATCTCAACAGATGCAGAAGATAATCTTTTTTATGAAGTAAACAAACAACAAAATGCCCAAACTTTGAACTCTTGATGCAAAACAAACCAAGAAATAAAAAGCAAATGGCGATTCTGCAATCATTTTCCTAATAAAATTACACAAAAAGGCAAAAAGAGTAGGCAAATATTAAGAGCACAGGATCAGTGAATTAAAACAAGTCCCAGGAGTGATGGGTAACTCAGCCACTTTCGCAAGGTTCCTTGTATTTAGATTTTTAATCTATTAAAACTCTGGAAATAAAATCTGCCCCGGGTTTAGGTGCCTGCAGAAATGTAACTTGTGGAGAACACTTGCAGGAGCTCTGCTCTCTCCCTGCTCTCCAGAGAGGGCTCTGATCAGGGCCACAGGAGCAGCTGCCAGCTGAAGGTCTCCTGTTCCCTTTCCAATTTACCTCAGGCCGTGCTGACAGGGCTGACACACATTTAATTAGCAAATGGCTGGGGCTGTTGGGGATGCCACAGCCTGGCTCCTCTGCTGCTGTCCCTCTGGCTGGGGCTCTCATCTTAGCAGAATGTTTCAGAGCTGCTTTGCAGGAGCGCTTCAGTTTGAATCCATCATCGCTGGCCATGCGAGGTGAGTCTGCACTTTGCCTTCAGGGTAATGATGCCCTGACCCTGCTGAAAATCTCACCCAGGGCAGGGACAGGCAGTAGCTGCTGGCAGCTCAGCTCACCATGGATGCAGCCTTGGCAAGAGCCTCAGCCATCTACAGCTCTGGGAGAACTCATCCTTCCATTGCAGCACCATGAGCTGCAAAGAAGGTGATGTGATACCAATATTTATACAAAGTAAGTCTGCAGCTCTTCCTACTCTCTCCTCTTAACTTGTCCTTCATTTCTTATCCAGGCTCAGCTCTGTATGGGCAAAATCAGTAATGTTTGTTAATGTCATACACAGAAGGAACATCCCAGTGTTGTGCTCGTCAACTGGTGGAGCATCATATTGAGTCTACTTTTTTTTTTACATTTGTGTGGTATGGGCTCTGAAAGCTATTCCTAAAACCAATTTCCACAAAAATAAAACAATTCTGTCGCAGACATCTTTTATGGGAAATCCTTTCCTTAGGATTTTTCCTCCTGAGAAGCTGGGAGGCTTCAGGAACAAAATGCAAACATTGATTATCTGCTGCTGTAGAATGCAACAGGTGAATCTGTGATTGGCCCATGTTGGATGTTTGTAATTAATGGCCAGTCACAGTGAGCTGGCTCCGATTCTCTCTCTGAGCCACAAGGCTTTGTTATCATTCCTTGCTATTCTATTCTTAGCCGGCCTTCTGATGAAATCCTTTCTTCTATTCTTTTAGTATAGTTTTAATATAATATATATATAATAAAATAATAAATCAGTCTTCTGAAACATGGAGTCAGATCCTCATCTCTTCCCTCCTCCAAGAACCCCTGTGAACACTGTCACACAATTCCAGCTTATCCCTGTGTGCAGGATCAGACTCACTGCACAATTGCAGAGAATTGCACTCTGCCAACACTGTTGAATTGAGGACCTCTCGTTTCCTGGCTCTGCTGCTGTTGGGCAGTTTATGTTCCTACTGCTTTGCTTCCATCTGTGCTAACAACAGAACCCTTTTTGATTAAAATGTTGCTGAGTTATATTGTGAAAGTTCATTTGAACTGTGCACTTTCCTCCCTTAGAAACACTCCTCCTCCATTTGGATACAAGATATAAGCATTTAGGTGTTACACTTCCAGCCTGAGTTATTTCAGAAAGGAGAGGGGGGAAATAGATATTTTAATTAATGTACAGTTTTTCAAGCAAGGGGAAACTTAAGCTCTGGAGGAGTAGGATTTTTCTATTATGTGTATATATATATATATTGGTTAGGGTTTGAGTGTTGTGTTTTTTTTTTTTTTTTTTTTTTTGTTTGTTTGTTTTTTTTTTTTTATAATACAGACAATTAACAAAAATTTCTGAAAAAATGCCTGGAGGAAAGTGCAAGTGGAGAATATCTGTCCATGGGGATGTGCAGGCTCTGATTTCAGAGCTTTCTGAAATTTAAAAAATTAAAAAAAGAATCTCACAAATGATCTTTTTAAATGGGACACAGAGAAGAATCCATGTCTAAGTAAATAGAAACTGAGGTCCTAAACATTGGATTGACTATATTTTGTGAATAAATCTGAGGACACTGTGGTCTTCACAATAAACCCACCATTTTATTTTTTAAATTATTTTTCTATTTTTATTTTTTTTAAATCCTGAGGAACATGTACCTTTTCCTGTCTGAGAAAGACTGATGGTTGCATGGTCATTCCAGTTTCTAATGAAACTCTGCTAACAAGAAATCCATATTTAGGTATGTTGTGCAGCAAGTAGGGACATACCTTTTGACATAGCAAAGACTGTAAAGTCTATTTCCCAATTAAAGGAGAAGGGATAAAAATGTATCATATTAAAACAGAGACTAATAAGGAAATTACCAGAGGAAATTAAGATAAATTAGAAATTAATTAGACTGTAATTAGGAGATAATTAAGAAAATTAAGGAATTTAGGATGTACATTATATGTTCTAGCTAAAACAATAGTTCTAGTTCAAAATCTAATGTCATTAAGCACTTTTGTAATTCTCTGGGACACATTTCAGATACTGAAGTAGCAAAGTTGGCATTTTCAGGCTGGCCTTCAGCCAAAGCAATATCTCTGTGTTCAAGAATAGTGGATATATTCTTCTTCAAGCAGAGTTGGATCTGTTTCTTGGGAACTGTTCAAAATCTGGGGAATGATGCAATTCCTGCACTACAAAAAGGATCGGATCTGAAGTGCCTCTAAGTAAGTGAAGCCAGGATTTGGTATTTTATACAAATCTTGCTGACAGCAGAGAATATTAACGTAAGAGATGGTGACAAACAGAAAACATTCCTGGCATTTCCAAGCCTCGGGATATGCTCATGCTGGAATTTTACACCCAGCCTGCCCCTGGAGTAGATAATTCCAGGAAGGGTTGCTCAGGCTGACACTATGGCAGGTTTCACAGCTGCTGTGGTAACAGAAGCACTGCTCTCTCTCACACTGATGGCCAAACTTCTCCTAATAGCTGAAGTAAGATCCTGTTTGTTTTCACTGCTCTCCAGAGTTCTGGTGCCACTCAGATCTAACATTTACTTGCAATATGCATTATTCAGCACCTTGCAGTTCAGCCCAGGTACAGAGCAGGCATTATGTGCAGTTCAGAGCTTGTGGGTCCAACCTAACCCTGCTTGCTCTTACCCTTTTGCAAAATACAAAACTCCATCCACAGAGTGGGAAAAGGTCTGTTTGTAGCCACTCTATGACTTTGGACTTCAGCTATTCCAACACAATCCATTTTCTGACATGCTTAACCAGGAGTAATTTAGGTTTCAAATTATTAGTCTCAAATTAGCCTCTCTGCCTGTTGTTCCCATCTGATATGAATTCTTCTTAGATCATAAAGCTACAGTGCTAAAGCCTGATTAAAAATTAAAAAAAAAACAAAAACAAAACATGAGCATACACTATTTTCTCCATGATGAAATAGCTCTCTTCAATGAGTCTAAACATGCAATTATGTTTGAAGGCTGATGTCAGATAAATGCTGAACTTCTGTTCAGGGAGTGAGCTATATCTTTATATTCACTAGGTACTGCTTTGAGCCACAGGCCAGCTTCAGAAAAACTGTCCTTGTTGCCGATAAAGAGGATTGAGTAGTTTGTGGGATGTTTCTGGGAGGAATCCTGAGGAAGGAGAACCCAAAAAATGGCACGAAAAAACAGGGGCAAAGGTTTTGGTTTTATTCTGTAATTCACTTCCCACTCTCTCTTCCATCAAAAATACATCAAAACATATATAATACATGAATATAAAGAATCTGTTATTTACATGGCATTAATTACCTGGATGGAAAACACACTTGCCAAAGGATTCTGTGCAGAAACCATGGGAGTGAGCCACTAAAACACAATCATCCTTTAAATAAATATAACTACACCACAATAAATATAACTACACTGCAATAAATAGCAGCAGCATGCACTACAGTCAGAGAGGAGGAGTAGAATAATATGTTCAATTGTAAATCACTGTGCATGGAAATTTAGGCAGGCATAATACAATTACCCGATTGGAGGTCAAATGCAATTTCACAGGGTGAATAGCAGACTATGACCATGTATCTGTTTAATTTTTTTTTAATTTCAGAATGATCCAGCTGTAATTTAACATTCTGAAGTATATTTAATTTTTCATATGCTATTCCAATGAACAAAGTTAATTAATATAGCAGACAATTGTAATTTGCATAATTTTCACAAGTAACGCTTTAGTTCATGTTTGGAGTTTTCTATTCCAGCCCCATGCTTAAACTAAAAAGGGAAGGGTACAACGTGGACAGAGACTATTAATCAGAGTACTCACCTAAAATCACATCAAAAATACCTATCATTATAATGGGAATAGATAAGTTTTCTGGAGAGGAACAATACTGTAAGATATAACTAATGAGACAGGGCATTAAAATTATTTTTCTAACAAATATATATACATACATATATATATATATATATGAGAGGAAAATTCCAGAGATATCTTAGTGACCTATAAATCCTCCATAAGATATAAGAAACAAAACAAAAAATCAAATTAGAGAGCCCAGGTTTTAACTTTCAAGTCCACTCCAATTATCTCTCCAAGAGATAATTGTTTGTGGTCAGTCTGAAGCTGGGTCTTGAAAAAATGAGGATCTTGCTCTTAAAGTCCTCCCTCATGCCAGTGTTTACTACCTACATTCTTTATTGTTATTTACTGATACTCAGAGTTCTGTTTTATTCCCTTTCCTTGAAGACCTTGATTCTGTAATGCACACAAGAAACAAAATTACAAACAACATGCCAGTGTTTTTGAAAATGTGAATTTTTTCATCGTGTTGATTCAGAGTCAGAAGAACAACTCTAAACAGAGGCGCTTGGGTCAGTTTTACCTCTGAGACAATGCTCTAAACAAATCAACATTCATGGAAATATTTCTATCCTTTCACTGGCCATTTTCTGTGTTAGCTTTCAAAACCAACTAAGAATAAAAAAGTCATTCTTTTTGAAGATGAGGTTTTAACTGGTCTTTTAGAGGCTCACATACGTACCTGATTTGTGGTATTCAGATTGACACAAATAGGTATAATTTGCAAAATACAGTGCTTATCCCAGCAAATTACATGTACTGCTCATCACCTTAAAAACCTTTAGTACTCCCCCCATAAATACAGTGCTTTATCAGTAAGACACTGAGTTGGATCAGTGCTGGCTCTTCCTGGCAGTTCTGCACTGCATACCTGTCTCATTTTGTTAGTTTAATAAACTGGTTCCCAGCTCAATGCCACAAGTACAGTGTGGTCTCTGCTTTAAAAAACAAAACCAAAAAAAACAAAACAAAAAAAAAAAAAAAAAAAAAAAAAAAAAAAAAAAAAAAAAAAAAAAAAAAAAAAAAAAAAAAAAAAAAAAAAACAAAACAAAACAAAACAAAAAAAAAGGAAATTAACAATATGATTCAGCTGATACATATTTTAGAGCCATTCATCCATGCAGTACTTAGTGACTTCTTTTGGCCAGGAATCAGCAATGAGCAGCAGCGTGAGGCAACATTTTCTGCTGCATTGCTTTTGCATTGCAAAGACTGGGAACAAATTAAAAACACAGCTCAGTTTTATTAATTAAAAAAGTTCTTTGAAAAAAAACAATTTGCTGTGCTCATCAGCCATTCCCTAGGTGGGGACATATGTGCTGCACACCTCAAACACAACCAGGACAGGCCAGTGACACACTGGTGCCTCTGGCCACGTTGTTTTCTGAGGCTGTCCCAGAATTAAAGATTTTTCTTCTGAGTGCAGACTGACAATATCACTGGAGTCACAAGCCTATGAACACGAGGTGAACTTGGCAGCTTCAAAACTGAAGCCATAGCGTGAAATTCATGTTTGCTGTAGGTAGCCTAGCTGTTCAAAGAGCTGAGCACGTTGGCACCAGCCCAGCAAAGCACTTAGAGGACGGCTGGGACTCCTGACGTGCCAAGAGCTCACCCCAGCAGGCAGGGCTTTGCTGAGCTGGGGCTGAGAACACAGCACCCCGTAGGGCAGAACCACCCCAGATACCTGCAGCTCCTATTGCTGACAGCGGGGATGGTGGTGACCTGCTCAGAAGGACCCATGGTATATCAGGAAAACGAGGAATTCTTACCATGGGAACTCCACATAAGTTAATGAAGGTTTTACTGTGGCTTTCAGTACAGATGTCATTTCATTTGGCTCTTCTGCCCTACTATTATTATTATTATTATTATTATTATTATTATTATTATTATGCTCAGAGGGACCTGTGGTATATCAGGAAAATGAGGAATTCTTACCATGGCGTGACAGTGTTCACAGGGGTCTTATGTTGAAGGAAGAGACTAGGATCTGATTCTATGTTTCAGAAGGCTTGATTTATTATTTTATGATATATATTACATTAAAACTATACTAAAAGAATAGAAAAGGTTTCATCAGAAGGCTGGCTAAGAATAGAATAGAAATTAATTAATAACAAAGGCAGCTGTCCTAGACTCTCTGTCCAAGCCAGCTGACTGTGATTGGCCATTAATTACAAACAAGCACATGAGACCAATCACATATCCACCTGTTTAATTCCACAGCAGCAGATAATAAATGTTTACATTTTGTTCCTGAGGCCTTTCAGCTTCTCAGGAGGAAAAAATCCTAAGGAAAGGATTTTCATGGAAAGATGTCTGGGATACCATGGGAACTCCGCTTAAGTTAATGAAGGTTTTACTGTGGCTTTCAATACAGATGTCATTTCATTTGGTTCTATTATTATTATTATTATTATTACTAAAATCATCATCATCATCATCATCATCATCATCATCATCTTCCTCTTTTATTTCAAGCATTTTCCCAATTGCACTGATCAATAGTTGCATAGCAGGGCCTGGGCCACTGAAAGAGGAGATGTTGGTCTCTGAATGAAGCCACCAACTGCCCTTGAAACCTCATTAGCACCTTGTCTGATTGGTTTTGTTGGTGTTATAAATGATCAATT
>JAHXMQ010003319.1:43525817-43547627 GCA_020466415.1 Ammodramus savannarum pratensis
AGTTCACTACAAGAATGTCAACATCAGAAGGCTTAGAAAATCGTAAAAAAACAGGGTGATATCAAGGAGTGATTTCTATTAATATAATTCAACATCCCCTCACTGTACTTCTCAAGTCTGATGCTGAACAAAGCCTGCAGGAAGCAGACAATGAGGACCAGCATTCTGTGTCCTACAGATTTGGGTTCATATACATACACACAACCTAGATTGTTGCATTCTAAAATTTAAATTTCAAATAAAAAAAATAATTCAAATTTAGACAAATCTAAGTTTCTGTCTTTATTCAAGGAAGCCTTCCCTGTGACCCCAATCCTTTATTTTTAAGTAAGTGCTGTAGGTACAGGCAATTAGATGGCTAAGAATAAGTTTCATGTTTTCAGATTAAAATTACTGAAATCATGTCAGACAATGCAGAAATTCCAGACTATGCCTATTAATCCATTATTAGAATAAGAACTGCATTATTAATAAGGATTTTCTTCTTGTTAAATAATACACTTCCATCTGTGGTACATGGCCACCTAGTGACTAATTTAAATTGATTGAAACATTTATGTGATACATACTTTTAATTACATTTCACCTTCACCACATTAACATATTCTGAAACAACTGTCATGAATGCAGCACTCATTTCTGGCTGGTGGCAGTGAAGTGATAAAGACTTGGTGAAACACTGGGCTTATGATTATATTGAAACATTATCATTAAAAAGTCAATGACAGCTCCATTATTTTTAAAAGGTGGGCATGCATTCTTGTTTGGGAAAAAAAATCAATTAACAAACTTAATGAGGAATATGCTTGCATGTTTGTTTTTTTTTTAAATTTAAATCTAAGTTCAAGAAGGAACTTCTTTTTATTTTTAATGTTCCAATTTTCTGGAAAATATAAACCTCTTTGAGCAAATTCAGCTGAAACCAAGAAGTTTTCAGAGTTTCAGAAGTTAGCTCCTTTTGGGTTTGGCTTCTGTGAGGTTAGGCAAAACTGATTATGTTTTACATTTCAGCAATTCCAGGTTTTATCCTAAACTACAAATACTCACATGGTCCTAGTACACATCCCTATTACTGATGCTGCCATTTCACATGTTCTTTTTTTCTGATGCTGTGCACCACATTTACAAAAAAGAAAAAATCTCGACATTAAGCTGTCAAGTTATTACATCCACACTGAATGCTCACAGATCTCTATTCAAACACAGAGAGATTAAAATCCAGGCTGCTTTTTTTGATTCCTATCATCCTAATTATAGATGCACATTGCTGGCAAATTTTGTTTGAACATACCATTTCTTCAGAGTGCATTGTGAAATGCACACAACTGCTACTAACCACCATGAGTGAAATAAGGAATAGAAGTGGGAAACTTATTTATTACCTTGGCCTACCTGATTTTATTGCTGTAATTCCCCTGCTCTCATTAGATTCAAGAACCACACATTTGTACTGGCTAGTGAGCTGAACATGAACCAGAGAGGTAATTTGAAAAGCAATGATGACATTTGGATTGGTGGTCTCTTGGACTCCTGCTTCCAATAAAATAACCATGCAGCAGTGAAATATGAAGAAGGAAAAAATATCCAAGATCTCCAGGTGGAGACGATGGAGAAGGAAGATTAAATAAGCATGCAATCCCAACAGTTCTTTTTTCATTCCTGACAGTTCATGGCATTTGAAGGCTTCTGTATCATTAGTCATGACACAGAGAACTTCCCCTTTTCTCTCCAGCTTTCCATACATTTTTGAGCTCCTTTCTCTTGTAAAGCTTAAATGTACAATCATTTTAGCATTGTTTTTTTGGGGGGTTTTAAATTAAGCTTCAGTTTACTTTTCTCTCATTGTGATGTTGGTTTATTTCTGGGCTAGTTATGAATGAAACTTTGAGTATAAGAAACTAAATTTGCTACTACAGAATAAAATATTGTTTCCACTATGTATCAAATTTTCGTTGTGGTACATTTTGTCACATTACCTGTTCTCTGTTCATAATTACAAGTTTAAAAAAGCTCTGACGAGGATGAAAACAAACAGCAACTTTCCCCAGCTAATTATATTTGACCTTTACTTGCTGTGCAGTTTGCAGCATAAAAGTGCTGAAAGTAGCAGGAGTAATCTCACATAATGGGTGTTGTTCAACAAAGAAAATGCTTCAGAAGTCGCAAGTGGCAACAAAAGAAAATGGTGTTTTCTATCACACTGCTTGTGCCAGTTATTGTGTGAATCTCCACCAAGCTGGGGGCAGCTCCTGGTGTGTTTCTGTTTTACCACACATCAGTAACTATCACAATTCATTTCTTTTCCTCTTGGAAAGCAAAATGCCCTGAAAACTTCTCTTCTTATCCATCTATGTTGAATAATAAGACCACGGAATGACTTGGGTTGGAAGGGACTTTAAAGTTCCTCTATTTCCCATGGATATCTTTCACTAGGCCAGGCAGACGTGAGAAATTTTATTTCCTCCTCAAAATGTGTAACTAAAGTACTAGACAAAGAAAAGAACATTACCTATGTGATTCTTATTTTCAGAGTGGAGTTTCATAACTCATATTATTAGAGCAATTATCAATTCAAACAGCTTTGGGACCAAAGGAGGAAACAGGCTCTATTCTCATATTCTTAGCTGATCATGTTTGGAAAAGTGATGGTGCTGCCCTCTCTGAAAAGGAGAAATGATGGGGCTAAGACTCCTTGACATGAAGCTCCAAAATCATCATCGACCCAGCAGCTGAAATAATTTAGATCATAAAGATTTACAAGTTACAGCACACCTTCCTCAGATCTGATTTACATTAACAATGTATTTTTAAAGACATAGAGATGATTTAGAAAATACTGCTGGGAATACAGAGACTATTGGAGGAGACTGGTCATAATATTGTCACTTTTGATAAAAGGTTTCCAGAGTTTAGCAAATCAGATTGTCAGGAACTTGAGAGTCATTTTCTGGTCATAAGGCTTCTTGACATTCATTTGGACAAATGTGTAGAAGAAAACAGACTTTTTGGTTAACCTCTGTTGTTCTTTTGGATTAGTTTTATATCAGAATACTCAGTTTTATAAAATACAATGTCAAGCTCACTAATCACTTGCCATTTTTACATATTATCCTTTAGAACCCTCATCTAATATCTCTGCATAAACCTGCTTCTGAGAGAATTTGTACTAGTTCTTTGCTAATGGAATTAACTGTAATATGCATTCCCTATTGTAAACAACTTATATGTTCCTTAAGCATTACAAAACAGATTGTCTTTTCCATCTTTGAATTACTAAATGCCAAATAAGGAAAGTATTCACAATCACACAGGTCAGAACCAAGATCACCATGAAATGTTTCATCTTCCAATTAAAAAGCCAAGCAACAATTATTGATAGAAGTGAGAAGACAATATGAAGAACAAAAATGGAAATAGGAGGGTATAGGCATCTAGTCAAATTTAATATTATTTTATAATTTCTATCACTCCTACAGTTCATGCCACCAGATGTTGACTTGCTCATGTAACAGTAGAAGAATATTATTAGTTTCAAATGAAATTTTCTAAATTCCTGAGCACAAGAAAACCTCGTTCTGTGCACACTGCTTACACAAACCCCTTCCACTGAATGTGGATTTATTCAGTGTCTGACGTGTAAATTATTCTAAAGGGAGAATGCTGTTTCAAGGCACTGTGTTGAACATTCCAGCTGTCTGAAAGTGAAATGCCATTGCTGTTCCTAATTAAGCTATTTTCCTTTTAAGTTTTCCAGAGGATGATGTGGAGGATGGCAATGTTGATGAAGATTAATTGGACTGAAACTAGCAGCGATAAAGCTGTAGATAAGGTTATTCTGCTGGGTAGCAAATGAAAATTACAGCCATTTAAAGGCTGAATACTTAAAGTCCTCACATACTTAGCATTAAAATGGTGTGCAGTGGGAAAAAAAAAGTCAGGAAATAGGCATATTTCAGATATTGGATATGTTGGCACTCCTTCACTCAATGAAAGAACAAAGTGAAAATGCAATGCCAATTCCCAAATAAATAAATAAATTACATGTACATATTATGTGAATGGATTATTTTGCTTTGTCTGGGAACTTGGTAGACCCATTTATCCAATATCATTAAAAAATATGGTGAACACGGTTTTGTCTGAGCACTCTCACTAGAGCGCTGTAAGGATACCAAAAAATTCCAGTTGCTTCAAAAAAATTTCACAATAGTTGAATTGATACTTTATTGGGTTCTTGAGGTCAGTGGACTTCTCCACCTACACAAAACTTTAGACTTGTCAAAATTCAACTGGTAGCAAGATTGATAAATGGCTATGAAAAACAACCAACAAATATTTCAGCCCTTATGATGTTACATTTTGGAGTAAATAATTCAAAATCCATCAAATAAATTGATTTTCCAGATGCTGATTAGTGTTTTAATAAGAGTAAAATAAAAGTCTCTCCACAATTTTCTTGCTACACATTTGTTTGTTCAACTCTTGGTCAACAGCAACTATATCACAATATTGCCACTCCCTAAAACCTGGCTAGCAAGTTCTTCAAGGATGATCTTCTCAACACCAGGCAAAGTAACCACAACTGCATTTTTGTCAAGAGATTTAGAAACAAACATAAAGCTGTGTAAGCAGTAAAGATGCAATTTTCTGAGAAGTCAAAGTCTATTCTGCTGTGAAGTTATGATAATACATACATCCAGGGGCACAAATAAAGATATAAAGAAAAGAAGCAGTTGAACACTCAAAGTATTTCTGTTTCACAGTTACTTAACTGAACAACTAATTTTCCTGAGTGTAACCTCATGGTGCAATAAGAGGAAAACAAGCAGCCAACTAAAACCAGGGCAGTTACCTGGGAAGAAATGAAACCATTGCAAAGGTTTTGTACAAGCATTTCACAGTGACAATCCAGAAACAAAAGTACCAGGCACATCTGCTAGTGGTACCTTTACCTTTAGGTATGAATTATAGCACACATTTCCTCCATTAACCGAGTCAGATGGTATTGAACTGTGTATAAGTTAGTATTGCAACTTCATTAACCTCCTGTTGCTCCAGCAGTCTCTCAGTCTGACCAGTTAAATAAATGCTGTTCCACATTTACATCAGTTCTGTAGAGCTGTGGATTTAGTGTTTGCTTCCTCCACATGCACAGGTGTAGGACCTAATCAATCAAGTGTCATGAATAGATCTTTACATATTTGTATAACCATTATGTTTATACTCATTTCATACTCAGTTCAGGTAGTTTGAAAATCAATAAAACCATTTGTTGTGTATACTTCCTTGTGAGTAGTGAGAATACTGTGACTACAATTCCTCATATAATGTGTATGGATGCAGTTCCTAATGCAGAGATATTATTTACTGCCCAAAAATAAAAATATCTTTACAGTCACATTTTTATTATTCAGACTTAGAATACAGCTGTAAAGCCTCAGCACCTGCTTATACCCATAAGAAAAAAAAATATTCTTACTGCATAAATAAGACGTGACGATGTATATACATCTCCCACTTTTCAGATTCCTCACTCATATGCAAAATTTCCCTAATTACTATAGCTGCCATCACCATCATCCATCCATTAAGAACCTGTCTCAGTCATCCAGAGATCTGGATGCCTTCATAACGCAGCATCCAGGTTTGGCACAGAACCATTTCAGAGCCATCAGCTCATGTTAGAAGGACCTGTGTGTGACAGGGATGTGTGATTTCATAAGCAGAACCTAAAAAGATCAGCATTACACAGCACTCAGCACCAGGCTCCAGCCAGGAAAACCGCTGGAAATGAAAAGGCAAAATAGCTGAACACAAAGTGGGTGCCACTCATGTCCAGTAAATCTTAAAATGCAAAACCTGTTGCTGTCTCCTTATACTGATTTTTTTTGTTTAATGTACACAAGTAAGGGAGATCCTTACTTAACTTGTTAAATAAGCTAAACCCCATAAGAGAATGTTCAATGAATTTCCTAGGAAAGAAGAATATTTCCTGAATATCATTAGGCAGAGCACAGTAATACAGAAGCAGCCATTTAGCATAATAAAGCTCCAACTCTGTTAAGCCTCTTGAGACTTACAATTTTCAAACAAAAAGATTTCTTCACTCTCATAAAATCCCAAGCCAGAATACAAACAAAACAAACAGCAGACATCCACCCATTCAGATCTCTCTCAGATACTTGTCATTTACAATTTACATGCTATTGAAATTCATGCAAGAAAATGAAACAGTGATTTAGTATGTTTGCAAGTCAAAGGAGAAAAGTATTTTTTTTTTTCCTATCTGCCCATATTTCTTTTCTCAAGTGTTCCAGAATCTTACTGGAAACCATATGTATGCCTTAAGCCTTTGTTAGGACTTGGCTTTCATGAGCTTTTATGGTTTGGAAAGATACAGCACTTTTACTTTTGAGGAGCTGAAATCTTCCTTATTCCACATCACATTTGCAACCAGTTACAATCAATATTATCCACAAACAAGAATTGGAGAAGACAGAAATTTAATTACATTTCAAATTAAATAACTTCACAGGTTTTATAGTTTGTGGCTGAATAACAAACTGCTTTAATTTCTAAAGTCATCCATGTCACAATGCTCTTTGACTTTTAAACACAAATGAATCAATCTTTGACACCAAAGACACCAAGACACCGAGATATAATCTCAGGCACCAAGAAATGTCATGGTGCAGTGTTCACTTTGGGGTTTTTTTTGGTTTTTGTTTTTGTTTGTTTTTTTTTTAACACAATAGGTAGGTAGTAATCAGATGAAAACTATGTTGTGAGTTGTGGTCCAGCTGCCTACATTTCCCCCAAGGCCACAGTTTGTGTTAAAATTCATAATTAAATTGCTACTTATCCATGTTCTCCACATGTTTCAGTGTCTTTGGCTCCAGTGCAACTCTCATGAGATGCTGCAATGCTATTATGAATGTTTGCTTATTAAAAGAATGAACAATTTGAAATCATGATAATTTTTAATAAGAAAATGGGTCTATCAAAGCCCTGACTTCACATGACTAACCAATCTCAACACCACACTTTCCATCAGGTCTGCAGGACAGGGAAATCCCTGCATCTTCATTTTCAGGGGAACTTCAGCTGCCCCTTCTCAATTTAGAAATACTACAGTGATTCTGTTACGATTAGAGGACAAGACACACATGGAAGCCTCTTTCTCTTTCTTCTCCTACTTTAAATTGCAGGGCTCCCTTTGATAGAGATGCTGGCCAGCAATATTCCCCAAGACAAGCATCGAGAGTGCCAAGGAGCTGTACACAGAGATCTCATTTGTATTGATGGAAGCACATGCTGAAAATGCCTCCAGCTCAACTTTGGGAATTTACCTCTACTGATGCAATTTAGTTGACTATCAGTACTGACTTGACTTTTTTTTTTTTTTTTTTTGCCATGTAAACAATGTAATTACTCTACAAAATGGAAAATATGTAAATGCTATGATTTAACTTTACACAGCAATTCTGTACTAAGCTATACTGTGTCCCAGAAGGTTTAGCCACTAGATCATTATTTACTGATGGGCTGTAGGGGAGCCATAGAATATAACCTCCAAAGGCACAAAGATGAATATTTAATCTGTGGTTTCTGCCCATTAATATTTTATTAAAGCCCGGTTATTTTCCACCGTCCTGAAAATATTCTATTCCATTAATGATAATTGTGAATCTCAATGGATTTGGGTTTTAGCAGCTTCTGGATATTACAAGGAAATAATTCCTATGCTGGTCATTAACAGCAAAGATGGCATTATTTGCAGCTTCAAACCCCAATAGCCTTTTGTGAATATTTTTTTTTTTTTTTTAACCCTATCATTACAGGGTAGGACTTGGGTTTAGAGATCACAATGAAAATATCATTATAATTTTTTTTTTCCCCAAATAACAAAAGCAGCCCTTAAGCTTCAGCTGCCTTGTGGTGTGAGAAATAAGCTACAGGCCCTTCCTCTGTTGTGAACTGAACCAGCTTTTACAAATGATAGCTCCTCACTCACCCAGGTAACACTAACGAGATATCAAGCCCTGTTTTTTTCTGCAAAGCCATGTACATGATGATAACACTAGCAACAAAGGAACAGGCACTAAATTGAATTTTCTAGATCAAGCTCAGTAGAAAAACCTTTCCCTGTGCTTTTCTATGACTGGAAGACTGATCACAAATGACTTTATTGAATGTCTTTCACAGATATTTGATTATCCAAAACAATAAAACAAAGTAAAGCAGATTATTGCCTTGGGAACAACACATTTCCTCATCACAGAGGTACAAGAAACAGAAATACTTTTTCCCATTCCTGCCTGTAGGACTGGGATGGTAAGGAAATTCTTAAGCAAATGTTCAGGACCAGTACACGCAGAAAAAGCCTTCCTTGTGCCATTAAGCTGCAGAAGAAATTGCACTAAAAATAGTTTTCTGTTATTCTTTTTAATCTGACTTCTCTACAGTGGAGAGAGCTGTTTAGTGATTGTAGTGGATTAACCAAGATCTGTCTGCTGAGAGATACAAACCTAGCTCCATGTGCTGCCTAAGAACTTGAAACCTTTTCAGAGAGACAGATCCATCATCCAAACCCCAAAGGACCTGCTGTGGTGTCCTTTAGCTCCTTGCAATAGCAGTTCCATTTCTCTCCTGGTGTAAACCACAGAGACATCCAAGCTACATTTGATGAGCAAATGTTTATCATCTTTGGTAGCTTTTGATCTAAAAATATATGTTAAAAAAAAATGCTCAATTTCATTTACATTCATGCTTACCTGTCACTTGGAAGGTTATTAATGCACATAAAATCAAACACACTTTGTTTTGAAGGCTGAATCTTCAAAACTGTAATGAGTGCAGAAGTTACATAATTGATACACATGTTCATTAACAAGCTTATTTTAGCAGCAGATTTCACCATATAAAGCTTTCTATCTAAGTAACAGAAACAGAATTTATTACTTTCTTTTCCTGTGAGAATATCATTATTCAAAATATGCTTTTAATGAAATACATTACATTGATACATCAGCATATATTTATATATCAACATATTTTGGCTATTATGTCTGTCTACATACATGTATCCAATTTCTATATGCAAAAGGACTCCCATGTACTTCTCACTTCTCACTATATGGTCCATTTGTGTGCAAGATTAATCCCATTCTAAAGCTATATAATAACACATTTGTCATTGCTCTAATGTTTTGTCGATGTTTGCAATGCTTTGGTTCTATTTCATTGCTAAATATGCTCATTTTTTTGATTCATTTTTAAGTTCTGTTACCTGAGAGTACAGGTGTTCAGGCCTTGAGCTCATGCTCATGATATTTACTTCAGCTGGTGTTGCTTACAGGTGTTCAGGCCTTGAGATATTTACTTCAGCTCATGCTCATGATATTTACCTCAGCAAATAAAAGCTTTCATCTACCTAAATAAAGTAGGTAAGTCCATCTTCACCCTCCTTCAGAGTGCAAACCATCCTTCCCTCACTACAATTTTGAGCTCCTGTCTCTTTCAGCATGTGGTGAGTAGATGCTTTATTTCAGGAAGATTTAACTTTGTGAAAATATTTTCACTTTGCAATTAAAGCATTCATAAATTTCCTTGAGAAACTGTTCCATGAAAAAACAATTTTCTAAGTATTTTTCTTCATTTTTTTTTACTCTTTCTACAATAAAAGGAAAATTTTGCTACAGAACAAATAAAATATTCCTTTCCCCTTCTCAAAAATAAACTGACAAGTTGTTTTCAAAAATAAACAAGTAACAGAGTCATTTACTTTTTTCTTACCAAAGTACATTGCCAAGGGAAGAGAAGATAGAGAATGAACTGGTATGTACTCTGTCTCATTTCAGGTTTCAAAATATTTTGAGAGCAGTGACTAGAAGAGTGTCAGCAAGTCAGGTTGAAAGGGGTAGGTAGAAAATTTAAAAAGTACAAAAATAAATCAAACATACAGGGACTTTTGTGTACTTTCATCACAAATCTTGCTATGTTCAGCACAAAATGGTCCTAAACAGCAATTCTGATGTAACAGCTGATCAGTTTAATAGATGGTAAGCATTTCCCCCTGTTTTGATGAGTGACATACAGGGGCCTTTTATTCCAGATGAGAGCTGTGTCTACAAAACCTTGTGTTAAGGCAGACTCTTAAATGTGCTGATCTATTAGTTATTTAGACAAGGTAGGAAGTTGTTAAGGCTTGCATTAAATACTGTCACCATGCAAAAAGATGCACAGAGCATTTGACTGATGATAGGTGGCAAAGACCTCACATAAACTCACAAAGAACAGACTTGATAATGGCAAAAATGATCATTAATTAAAGCACAGAACTGAGAGATGCATATCCAGAATGTCATTAACTACAAAGCCTGCATGGGGTGAAGTTGAAGGATACACAGATATCTAGAGCTAATGGTCTATGGCTGGCTTCTAAAGATCTTCTCCCTGATAAGGATTTTGCTTCTGAAAGATAAAGAATGGCAAGAGATAACTATGGGACACTTCTCAGTTTGTGTTCTGACTTGGACTACAGCAGGAAGTAAGAGGGGAAAACACATAACAAATTTGGGGATACATTTAAATGCTTCCCTATTAAGAGATTCCTTTAAACAAAGTATTAAGTGCCATTATTTCCATAAGTGAACATGTCCTACACTGTCTGTTCCACTCAGTTATTTCTGTCAGTTTGTGTGTTCTGGCTTGAAATGTTACAGATTTGTGGGAAGAAGTTTCCTCCACTGAAAAAAAAAAAAATACAAATTGATCACTTATTTTACTAAGATGAGAACATCAAGTTTTATAGATATGTGAAAATAGTGAGAATGTGTCTCTAGTGGTGTAGCTGAGCTGTGGTTTAAGTATAGCCCAACATTAATAAAAGTAATGTTTTACACTAAAATGCCTCCATGTAAAAGCAAACTCACCTCAAAGTTAGACCCATTACTCACAAAATTCTTGTCATATAGTCATATTACCTTTAGAATTTTTATGTGTTTTCATCTACTTTTTCAGAACAATAACATAGAACTTTAATAAGTAGTTGTATTGTGCTTATATCACTGGGCAGAATAGTGCATAATTAAGAGAAGAAAATCTTATTTAAAGAGCTAATTGTTAAAGAAAAAACAAACAAACAAACAAACAAAAACCCCCAAGTCCCACCCCTTTTTGTGCTTGTGTCCATTCAAAGGTGCCAAAGATCTTGTGAAAAATGTAAATGACATTGAGTTGGCTTTTAAGCAAACTGCAAGCTACTTGAGGAACCCAAGGGTGATGTGGTTATTCAATTACATCTGCATCATTCATCTATGCATCAAAATCCTTTTAGGTACACAGAAATTGTAACTATTTTTTAATGCAAAAACAAGATATTATGTAATGCTTTCCCAAAAGACCTAAAATCCTTTTTAATTTTTTTTTTATAATTTACTTATGTATCTTAAAGAAAGAGAAATATGAAAGATATTGATGAAACAAGCAGTGTTTTGTATGACTGCTAAAATGTACAGACATAATGACATGGTGTAATCTATGAAAAAATGTTAATTTCCAACTCACAGATCTAAATCTTGTAGGAAAATAAGCAAATCCCCCCACATTTGTTCTACCAATCCACAATATTCCCCTTACTCCTCTGCAAGCTCTCAACAGTTACCCTAACACTCCTCAAGATTGTTACAAAAAACCAAAAAAGTGGCCATTGTGTTTGGAAGATGTTAGTCATGCTTAAAGAGAAATGTAAAAAATAGAGAAATATTTCTATAAATAATTATTAGTACTTTTTAAATGTCATATTTATTTCATTCTAGATACTTATAGTGGCACTTTAACCATTCAAATAAAGAACTTTAAATATATATCTGTAAAAAATTAGACATAAAAAAGAACAGGTGTTTCAAATGTTAAAACCAACAATATTCCCAATCCTCCCTCCAAAAAAACTGTATCCATAAAGAAAATTCTTCTTATTTAAAATAAACAAAATCAAAGTGGACTATGTGACTGATGTTGACACAACTATCTTTATCTGAACCTGGAAAAATATGAATCCTAGCAGTCATCACTGGAACAGATGCCAAAACTGAGGCATGGTTAAAGTTTTAAATGAATGCACAAGAAAGTATTTTTCACCTTCATTCCTCCCTAGGAATGCAATAGGGAATATAAAACCTCAAAACCTACAAACAAACCCAATCCCAAATGAAAAATGTAAGTAGAGTGCTAAAATCTCTGATCTGTAAGAATGCAAGCTCTGAACTTTTCTAACAGTCCCAACATTATGCAAAAGCAGAAAATAAATATAAAGGACTGAAGACAACTTTTTTTCATATAACTAAAAAGCAGGTACAGTATAGAAGGACTAAACTGACACCATAAAATAAAATTAGAAGCAAGTTATCCTGTCCCTTTCCAGAATGCACATTTCTTTAAAGTGCAGATAAGGATCAGTGATGTTTTTTTTCCCCTCACAAACCTTGGGAGCAGAGAGGGACAGAGCTCTTGTTGCACCGTTCATCATCGATATGAAGTTGGCTTGTTGGAACAGAATATTACTTCTTATCTGCCCTGGATATGCATATGTGTGATTCTGCTGCTCCCTCCTATCTCTGCTTAGTGCAGGAATAAGAAATACTGACTTGTGCATCAGCAGCCTGCTGAATGGCTGTGGAGCACAAGATAAAATCTAATTAATTTTTTAGGGAAATTATCGATAGAAATTCTACCGGCTATAGACAACACATTTCAACACTCCTAGGAAAGATTGGTTAATACACTAGGGAATGCAGACTCACATGCGTGCCTCCCAGCCAGAGCAAGGAAGATACATCCATTCCTTGCTGACAGCTGCTAGAGACCACCAAAACCAGGGGAGAGATTCATTAAGGTAGCTCCTGCCAGAGAAATGTCCTGAAATGAACAGCTAGCCCATGTCAGAACGAGATAATTAGCATCAAAATAAACACCTGATGCATTATTCTTTCTCTTTTTTAAATCAAAACTCTTGCACAGTAAAAAAATTTCCAAGTAGGCAGAGCCTTCAATGAACCACCAGGGATCATTTCAATTTCCTTCCCCATTTGAAAGCTGAAATATTTGGTCTTAACCAGACCAGTCCAACTCAGTTCTATAACAGAAATTTGGGTACAGAGATATCTTCCTTTCAAGGCAAACTGAATATTTGGACTTCTAGCCGTGACACTGTAACCAAAATAATTCAAGAACAAACACATAAAGATTTTATCAACCTCATATTTGATTCTGTAGGAACAGCCAGTGATGTTAATAGTGACATTGCTCAGGTGGTGTTTTTCAGGTGGTGTTTTTCTCCAGATGCATACAAGGCAGAGTGCAATGTGATCTGCTACTGTATTTGCAGTCAATGCCTAACAAAGGCAGGAATGATGCACCTGACTCCATGTTCTCAGAAGGCTAATTTATTAATTTATAGTATTATTTTATATTAAAGTATACTATACTAAAGAATACAGAAAAGACACTTACTGAATGCTAAAAAGATAATAATGAAAACTCCTGACTCTTTCCAGAGTCCAAACACACCTTGGCCCCAGTTGGCAAATGAGTGAAAACAATTCACACTGGAATCCAATGAAACAATGACCTGTGAGTAAACAATCTCCAAACACATTCCAAAACAGCAAAACACAGGAGAAGCAAATGAGATAAGAATTGTTTTCCTTTTCCTCTGAGGCCTCTCAGCTTCCCAGGAGAAACATCCTGGGTGAAGGGATGTCTTCAGAGAACGTGAATGCCGCAATCCGCTGCTTACACTGCAATTCATTCCCTCAGGATGGGGCCCTTTCCTGGAGTTTCACAAATTTGAGCCCAGCTTGACCCATGGCACTAGTGTGGACTCCCAGGCACCCCCAGAAGTTCAGGGAGCAGGTTGTGACATTCCCTGACCCCATCCCAGTGGTTCAGGCTGGCCCTGACCCCGGCAGTACGATGACCACAGGAGATGCTCTGCCCCATGGCACAACACTGCTGCTCCTCACCTTCTCTCACCCTCAGCTGCCAGCAAGGCACAAAGTACAAATTTGTAATGCAGGAAGAACAGAGAGCAGGATCCAAGCAGCAAAACACAACAGTAAGAAGAATTTCCTTACCTTACCTACTGCAGTGGAGTCAAGAGATCAGCCACCCATTCCACCCGGCACAGAATTTCTGTGGCTGTTTAGAAAAAGAAGCAGCTGTACAGCTGTTGCTTCACAGTCCTGACTGCAGATGTACAAGCCAAGCCATAATATAGCTAAAGGGATGCTTAAAATTTGCCAGCTTGGCTACAGAATACATTATTTACCCCCTCTGGTGCTTCCTGAAGCTGAAATACAGTTATGCACCCACAGATGTATACAAATAGATGGTTCAGTGAAAAATTTATTTGAAAATGTTCTGTTTTAAGCAAACAGAGAAGTAAAAACTGTGCAATCAATTCCTTTCCTACTTATTCAAGCACTATGAAAAAACAGTACATTACCAGCCTGCTCTGAGCATAAAAAATTTCTTGGATTCATGCTGGCAGTAAGTGGCCCTTTGAGAATTTGGGTGTCCCCCCTCCAGATACTCTCCTTATTCTTCTGGTTGATCTAAATCTTATCAATTTCTACCTCCTCAAGTTAAAAGCAGTCCAACTCTCAGACAGCCTGTGGTTTGCAAGATTGAGATGGAGGGAGGATGACAGTCTGTCTCAAAATCTATTCCTGAATTCATTTATTAGCCCTCATAAAAGATGTAAGAGAATTATGAAGGCAGAGGAATAATGAAATAGAAGTCTTTTCCAAACTGGCCTCACTATCCCACCACGTTCAGATATCTGATTTCCATTGTGACATACTTTCTTCCACATTGATGAATTTTAATTTCTGTTGCTCAAGGGTAACACTTTGGGAGCAGTGCGAGTGGTCATTATTTCACATACATATTAGAGTTCTACCTCTCTTTAAACTAGATGCCTGAATTAATAAGGTCCTTTTCCTGTACTGTGCTGCCACACTGGCAAATACTTTCTGACTGAGTAAAACTAAAGTGAAAAAAGTGCTTTCCCAGCTGTCTTGTGAAGTCAAGATCAGAGAGCAGCATGCAGCCTTTTGATATTTCGTGTCAGCGTGTGCATTCTCCACAGCTTTCCATTGGAGACCTCGCTTCTTGACAGCCTTCAGCTTGACAAGGGGGCAGAAAAAAATTCCTGCCTCTCCCCCAGCACACCCCACCCCAAACAAATCACAGTGGACCAGCATAACAGAGTATTTAAAAATATGGAGTGCAGATTTAGCCTAGTGAGGGCCTGCTTGATATACACGTACAAACATTTGGGATGATGCTTCAGTATTCACAACTGAATGCTTTGAGCCCTACAGATTTATCTGCCCTCTGCTTTGAAGGTAGGGTATAATCAACTGTAAATATGGGGCCTGATTTATTAATACTGGTTTTGAAAGGTGGGTTGAAGTATAATGATGTTTACTTTAGGCAGAAGATGGAAAACTGGACATCTACCAAAACAATGTACGAGTTACTGACAACAGTTTAGTTTTGTTCTCTACTGCAGAGTAATAATTTTGCCTTATGATGAAAATATTGCACTACAAAAGATAAAAATGTCTTTAAGAGGTTTTTAAGAGCAAAAATGTAAGACTATTTCCTTATAAGAAACTAGCTTATTATATATAATATGTCCTATTTTTATATCAATGAATCAAAAATCAGAATAGTGCTACAGAGCTGAATACTGTCTGAACACTATCCCAATACAGGAACTCAAACTTCAGTGAAATTAAAAAAAAAAAAAAAAAAAAAGCCTATTTCATTATGGTACAGCAATTTCTTCATGAGTTGTCAAGAGCAAAACTGTCAGTCAACATCACTGAGGCCAAAGGACTCATTTGCTTGGGTAAAATGCTGCTCTCTCTACAGTTTTCTGGAGCACCTTTTCAAAATACAGCTTGGGTATTGCAGCCCAGCAGTAAGTTTCTATATAAAAGTATGTTAACTGTGCAGAAGCTGCCAGCAATTTTACTTTCTAACTGCTCAGTCAATACTGTGTGATAAGATCACATCAGCAACACAGCTAGCTTTTCAATATGAACCAATTCTATATCTTATCTTTTCCCAGGTGTCTGGCTGTGACGCCAAGTGAAAGGGCAATGAAGACCTCAAAACATGAGATAAATGATAGATGCCTGCAAATTTAATTAGCAATCAGAAGTCCGTGGATAGCTATTTAGCAGAAATATATAAGACCTGGCAAGATATCCATGGGCTCTCCTATTTCAACATAACAAGAGACACATTGGCAAGGGGAAAGGAAGATGTAATTTCTTATTTTTTTTCCCAAATTTGGAGAAAAAATCTACCCCATCCCATGGCTGGTTTTCCAGACTGGTGTGTGCTTGAAGCTACTGCTCTGCTGCATCCATCTCACTCACATGCATGCAAACACACACACAAGTGGGCATGACTGCATAGGAAATACCTCCCCAGACCTGTGCCAAGCTCTGTGTGTCTATTCAGGCCCATTTCTTTAATTAAAAGAGCTCCATCATTGCTGCAGACAAGATATGACTCGGTTTTGGAAGACAGGAGATAAGGAGAAGAGGGGAAAAGAAAGTAAAAACCATATAGGGAGGAGGTTAAAAAAAAAAAAAAGAAAAAAAAAAAACTTTAGAAATTGCTGCTGAAAAACAGTTCTTTCAAGGCAAATTAAAGCACTGTAGCAGTTAGTACTATCGAACCCACAAGGCAAAATTTGCTCAAACCTGCACTGTCAGTTCCCTTGTATAAATAACTTCTGGAGCGTTTATCAAAGTTCTTGGAAAGCAGATAATATTGTTTTAAGACACAATATCCTGATTTTTTTTTCAAATAGGGTTGGAGAGACAATATATTCTTGGTAAAATGCTCTTACTTTACAATTAAAAACACTCTTACTTTACAATTCCCAGATTTCCTACAGTTTCTAGAAATTTACATACCAAATGTTTTTAAAAGTGTCTAAACAACACTTTTTAAAACTTATTTTTATTATTATCTCAAAAAATATCTAATCGTAGCAATTTTATTCTACATGTTTCAAATTTTATTCCTTTCCAGGTGACAGCAAGTAGCAACCAAAAAAGGAGCAAGTTATGTTTGAATAATATATTTACACTGTTGTTATTTGCATTTTCCATCTCTCTCAGAAATGGAACTGTTGGCAGCTTTCTGGAAAATGAGTTTTGTGGTGTGCAGCAGATACTAAAAAGACAGAAATGCACCAGGATTTGAGACTGACAGGCAGCTGGCTGGATTTAGAGGGAAAGTAAGCACAGTGGTGGCAGCATCTCTGTGAACTTAATAGCAGAGAAGTGAGAGTCATGGGACATCTGGGATCAGAGCAGGTTCTGTCAACCAGAAGATGATATTACACCTTTAAAGCCATCGGGGCTCCCAGTCTGGTAAGGATACAGGGCACTTAAAAATGGATCTGTCTAGTGTTAAGGGAGCCCAAAAGAGTTTGAGCAGGCAGAAGGATTGTGAAAGTGTTCACAGGGGTTCTTGGGTGAGGGAAGAGACGAGGATCTGACTCCATGTTTCAGAAGGCTTGATTTATTATTTTATGATATATATTACATTAAAACTATACTAAAAGAATAGAATAAAAAGTTTCATCAGAAGGCTAGCTAAGAATAGAATAATAAGGAATGATAACAAAGGTTTGTGGCTCGGCTCTCTGTCTGAGCCAGCTGACTGTGATTGGCCATTAATTACAAACATCCAACATGGGCCAATCACAGATGCACCTGTTGCATTCCACAGCAGCAGATAATCAATGTTTGCATTTTGTTCCTGAGGCCTCCCAGCTTCTCAGGAGGAAAAATCTTAAGGAAAGGATTTTCCATAAAAGATGTCTGCGACAAAGGATTTATAAAATTGCATCAGTTTAAGATAAAGTTCAGCCTGCTCTTGCTGGCTAGTTAAGAAATGGAAATGCAATAGGAACACTGAAGTCCTTTTCTCTTTATAAATTTTCCAATTATTACATTGGTTTTCAGTTTGCATATACTTAGTATGGGTTGGCATGCCTAAGGCTTTTTAATGCCATTCCTACTCTTTGTAGCTGTAGTTTTGCTTTTCCTTACTGAACACCAAAAGAAACCGAATAAAGATCACTCCAAAGTCAGCCAATGAATAAAGCACACAAGTGCAAAGCATCCTCTTGCAGTGGCTGGTATGAAAGTGTCCTGAAAGTGTAGTTTGTGTACTGAGGAACAGAGGTTTTCATATTAATGATGTCACCTCATTTACTTTATCATAGAGTCACTGCTACACTGGGTTAGTCTCATTACAACAATCATTTTATTGCAGCTGCCAAGGTGCGAAAAAAGTATTCCTCTTCTTAAGGATTTACATTGCATTTCAGGGAACAGGTAAATTATCTAAAACACAGAAAAAGGAAAACCAGCAGAATTAATAAGACAGATTACCCCTGGAATATAGTCTCCAAATAATTAATTCTACAACTTCAATATTAGAATTCATTATCTTACATGACCCTCAAAAATTATCTTCATTTTTTGACCCTCACAGACTGAAAAGCTCTTCCTTTCTGTCATATATTTGAGAAAGGGTCCTTTAGGATATTGGGATTTGCATAAATTCCACATAATGTTTTTACTTGCCAACCACTTGTTTAAATTTTAAGTCTATTACTGATGACTTTAAACATTATTTTTTAACGTTTCCCTTGTGGAGAGTTTTCATCCACGACAAGATTTTCTCAGATATTTTGCTATTAGTTTAATGATTCCTCGCTATATGTAAATTTCAGAACACACTTATTTTCCTTAGAGCATCTAATTTAGTGTCAGTAAACAGCATCTAGCAAGTGCAGGGATGACTGTCCCACTTTATACCAGTTGAACAAAATATTATAGGTCAAAACGTGAGAAAAAGGCCGAAATACAAGTTAATGGAAATTTGGTAAATTTGTGTTGAAGTTCATTAAAAATAAATTGGTCCAGAGTAATGTAATAATGGTTTTAATAAACAAGATCAATTTACTAAATTTAAATAATTTCAATCTAAGCTCAAATAAACTACTCTATGTCCAATATTCTCCTACAGCACAAAGGATGAGTTCAGGTGTAAAAGACAGGTTGCAGGACAAGAATTGCAAACTGTGTAAGGCATTGATTAAAAAAATAACAGTAATTTGCATTGGACTGAAAGTTGTTCAAGTATTCCCACAAGGATGAGCCTCAGAAGTAGCAATTTGTTAACAGTAATAATTTTGTGGGAGAAAAACTGAATGGATATGTAAAATCTGTTGGTCAGGAGAAATAACCAAATAAAATTAGGTGTAATCCTGATTAACTCATGGGAATGATGGGAGCAGCAATATGGGGATTATACTCAGAGAAAGAGCAAGATCTTTTATTCACTAATAAAAAAGAAATTATAGTTTTAGATATGAATTATTTGGATGTGACAAAGGAAGACAGACTTGGGTTTCTTTTTCAGACTGATTGACTGAGCTATTAATTCAGTGTGACTGTGGGAGAAACAAATACAGTCTTGTGAGGTGGCAGGTGATGTATTTCCATTTTACAGAGTATCATTAATGTCATGGTACAAAAAGTCCTTGTGAATCAAAACAGCTTAAAACAGTGACACCCACCCTGCCCATAGCACTGAGATAATGAAAACGTGCCTCTTAAAAAGCAGAGAACTTTTGCTGCACTGCCACTTCTCAATGAGTAACAAACTCATTAGAATTAAAGATAATGAGGCAATATATTCCTGTGCCTGGAGAAATTCCTCACACCAGCTGGAGATCATAAATGATGCAATTGTTACGAAGAAGAACAAGCTTCAACCAGCTGAAGGCACCTGGACAAAGTTCACCCTCCAGGCTGCTGTTTGTGCTCGTGTTTGGGATTTGAAGACAGAATTTCTAACGAAATCCTCTACCTGGATTGCAATCCATCATATCAACTAGCACATCTAATGGCCTAGAGCAAGCTGCCACAGCTCACCTTACAAATATCAAATGATCCTCTCATGCCACTTCTTTACTGCTGTCATTGCATGAAGCTTGTTGGAGAATTTGGCTCGGACATGGCTTATGGAGAGAGGCCATGAAGGTGTACATCTGGTTGAAAAGTAAAAGGCAGCTGTAATCAGTAGGTTCTCAGGCTTGCTCTTATAAACAGCAAAAGTTCTCAGGTTTGAGCCTGAGAACTGCAAATGTTCCCAGCTCAACTTTTAACAACAATAAACACCACATCCTTGAATAGGTATGGGAAAGAAAGATGAAAAACATGGAGGCCTTGAGAACAGTGAATAACAAGTCAATAACAGAATGAGAAAAATAAGTTTTAATTAAAGAAAATAAGGAGGGATTAGTATGTACCCAATGATGAGCTCAGGTTCTGTAATATGCATGAACTTAATTAACATGGTTATAAAAATGTGCACAATGAATCAATAAATCAGAACTCAATGCTGATCAACAAAGATGAGTCGTCTCTTTTCACTTCAATAGAAGCTCATGTTGCACTTTTGGAGACTGAACGGAGGACTACAAGACTATGAATGTAAGGTACCTGATTAGGTA
Organism: Ammodramus savannarum pratensis; assembly: GCA_020466415.1. Taxonomy (NCBI): domain Eukaryota; kingdom Metazoa; phylum Chordata; class Aves; order Passeriformes; family Passerellidae; genus Ammodramus; species Ammodramus savannarum. Next base: position 43,546,441 of record JAHXMQ010003319.1, read on the forward strand.
TTTCTTTGTTCCAGTGTTCCATGTGTAAATGGATCTCTCTGAATTTCCATTTCATGCTCCCTGGTCTGCAGGGCTGTATGGTTTGTTACCTCAAAACTCCAAAGGATTAAGAACAGAAGCCAGTTAGAATGCTATAGAATAGCCAGACAAAACAGGGTTATAGTGAGCACCACAATTAACCTCTGACATTTCAGGTACAGCTCTTAATATCTCATATTACAGCAAAGATTAATCCATTTTGTTTTTCTAGTAAAGAACCCCTTTGGAAAGGATACAACTCAACATGGCCTGGAAACTGGCATATTCTTTTTAATTAGCAAGGGAAAAAAAGCACAACGTTCCTGATTTTACACAAATGTTTTGAAGTCTTTCTTTCTACAGTACCATGACAGCAGCTTCTTGTTGTTCAACATCTACTACCTCATGATGGGAAACAAACGCCCTTACACAATTTTATCCTTTGGATTTTCATGGCTTTCTATCCTCCCATATGTGCATTTCTCAACAAGCTCTCAGCACTCAATCATTTTGCCAAAATCTACCAGACTGAACAAAGCTTTTTCTCAGTCACCAGAAGAGAACAGGGGATTGTCCCAGTCTAGGGACACGTCCTAAGCCAGACACTGGGCTGGGGCAGAGTTCCAATGTACCCAGAGTGGGATTAAGACACAAGTGTGGTCAAATGTTGGTAACCAAAAGGAAAATTCACATTTATTTACTATAAAGGAAGTGAGCGAGGAGGAAAGATAAGAAAGGAGGATAAAGTGAAGAACTACAAAAGTAAGTAATCACCACCAGGAATCTGCAGCATCCCATGAAGAGATCTTTTCTTTTGTATTTCAGTGGGGAGAGCTCTGCCAGGACCCAAACAATGGCAGGACAAGTTGTTTTATAGCACTTCTCCACAGGGGTCAAAGTAGAAAAATTGGCCAAAGTTGCAGCTGCAGGCTTGACTTTCTATAGGTTCTGCTTATTTTTCTGAATTCTCAGTCAGAACCTAGCTGGGACAGACTAACATGAAGCCACCTGCAGTACTGGGGGACAATTATTTCTTGACTTTCTATAGGTTCTGCTTATTTTTCTGAATTCTCAGTCAGAATCTAGCTGGGACAGGCTGACATGGAGCCACCTGCAGTACTGGTGTATACAATTATTTCTGGACTTTCTATAGGTTCTGCTTATTTTTC
>JAHXMQ010003319.1:43556478-43623981 GCA_020466415.1 Ammodramus savannarum pratensis
AAAATCAAACAGCTCAAGGCCCGTTCCACAGCAGCCCCATCTCGTTTGCGTCTGAAAATAACCCCCCTCGCCGGTGTCCAGCTGTTTAGCAAAAGAGCTGAGAAGGGGTGGCTGCTGCTTGTGTTCCCCCCTTGGACCCTTAACCACGTTGCAGGTGAAGAGCAGAAACCACAGGATTGCCCAAAGAGGTGAACAGCACCTCTTTCCTGCATATCCCTGAGCATCTTAGGAACCACCTAAGTTCAGGAAGGTCTGTGACCTCCTCCCTGCAGAGGCACAGTGCCAATCCTCCCCAGGCCCCAGCTAACTCTGCTGTGTGTCTGCACAATTTGCTCTGATTTCTGCCTCATGCTCCTTGGCTCCCCAGATAAAATGAGAGGCTCCAAAGATCAGAAGTTGAAAAATGATGGTCTGTCATAGACATCTTTTATGAAAAACCTTTTCCTTAGGGTTTTTCCTCCTGAGAAACTGGGAGGCCTCAGGAACAAAATGCAAACATTGATTATCTGCTGCTGTGGAATGCAACAGGTGCATCTGTGATTGGCCCATGTTGGATGTTTGTAATTAATGGCCAATCACAGTCAGCTGGCTCGGACAGAGAGCCGAACCACAAACCTTTGTTATCATTCTTTGCTATTCTATTCATAGCTAGCCTTCTGTGAAAATCCTTTCTTCTATTCTTTTAGTATAGTTTGAATAAAATATATATCATAAAATAATTTCAAGCCTTCTGAAACATGGAGTCAGTTCCTCGTCTCTTCCCTCAACCGGAGATCCCTGTGACCATCGTCACAATGGCCCAAAAATTTTTTGCATTGGAAAAAATATTCTATGGGACTGAAATGAATACAACCTTCTAAGTAAGTTTCTTTCCTCACAAGAACTTTCTAAGGATTTAGCTGAAAGGAAGTAGTCAAATCTCTAGTAAAAAGTGAACATAGGTGCCAGATAACAGGCTCTAGCTCTCAAGGAAACAGAGAAAACCTTGGGTTAACAGTAAGGAAACTAGATGAAGAGTTAGTACTGGAAGGATATTTGTTAGTATCACCAACTCTGAATTAAGCTTTAATATTTCTTTCATTCGCTGGACCTGCCTCAGGTTAATTTATTTTCTGCCAGACCAGTCTTTGGTCTCACAGTCACCAGCAGTGATGACAGGCCTCAGGCTGTGACAGATGAAGTTGTTCTCAGGTGCCAAACATAGACTGACATCACATTTGCTTTCTGTCCAAGAGTATTTCCCTTAACCTTGAAAGATAAGGCAGTTTCCAGGTATTAGTGGGCAAGAGCAGGGGTTTGAGCAGTTCCCTCTGAAGCGTCTCACTATTTCCATGTTTACACCTACATTTCTCTGTCACAGACATCTTTTATGAAAAATCCTTTCCTTAGGACTTTTCCTCCTGAGAAGCTGGGAGGCCTCAGGAACAAAATGCAAACATTGATTATCTGCTGCTGTGGAATGCAGGTGCATTCCAGGTGCATCTGTGATTGGCCCATGGTGGATGTTTGTAATTAATGGCTGATCACAGTGAGCTGGCTCGGACAGAGAGCCGAGCCACAAACCTTTGTTATCATTCCTTATTATTCTATTCTTAGCTAGCCTTTTGATGAAACTTTTTATTCTATTCTTTTAGTATAGTTTTAATGTAATATATATCATAAAATAATAAATCAAGCCTTCTGAAACACGGAGTCAGATCCTCGTCTCTTCCCTCATCCTGAGACCCCTCTGAACACCATCACATTTCTCCTCTACTGAAGTTTCTAAATCCTCAGTCATTCATTTGCTCATAAGTCTGACTGAGGTAATAACTCTCCACACTTGTAAAGATGTAATAATAATAATAATGTAATAAAAAGAAAATTTAGTATCTTAATAGTAATATGGTGCCATTGTTTACTCTGTGGCTATATCTCATCAGCACCATGAAAAGCAAGATCTAGAAGAAAATATTACATAGAACAGGATTTCAGACTGGGTTTTTGCCCTAACTGTCACAACCAACAGCAATGGCCCTTACTTGTTACAACACCAGCTCCAAACTAAAATATTCCCAGAGTTCTGAGTGTCATATGGGTTTAAGTAAAGCCACTGTAAGGATACCACTTTTTATAATCACCAAAATACTGAGCATTAAATGAGAGTCCTACAGTTCCATTCATCACATGTGTTTGTAATTGAAAGGTGACACCTGGCACCTCTCCTGCTTACTTTCTATTTGTCATGTTGTTTTTCATATTGACAAGCCATGTCTTGTCAGATCCTGTGAATATGATCTTCACTGGTTAAACAAACTGACATTTAAAAATAATTATTCATAAATCATGCTCTCTGCTGTTAGTCAACTAGTCAGTCCCATTTATTCCCATGTCCTTTCCTAGTGTGTGAGGCTAAGGTTTCTAAACCTTTGAGGTTATCTGAAACTAAGAAAACATACTTTTATTTGGCATTTAAACAGTACATTCTGCTTTTGTATGTTGGAGGCAGCAGCTCCATACCCAAGACATTTTTTTAGCCCAAATTAAATGAATTTGTGTATATGCACACATCATTAAAGTACAACATTTAGAATTTATCCAAGATCTAATTGCCTGTACACCAAATGGAGTTTTTATTGCTGTCTGTAATAGGAAATCTAGATAATTATTTTTGTTTGCTTGTATGCCTGCCAATATAGAAGTTGACATAATTCAATCTTTCAGATTCTAAGCAACCAAGACGATTAAATTACTTGCATATTATTATATCTTGACAGAAACTCCCTCTCCCAAAATATCATTAAATCTGAGGGGGTTTGTTTGTTTTTACGAATATTGAGTCGAAACAGAAAAAAGTAAACACAAATTTGCAGTCCACATAAAAGCAGGGAAATCTACAATTTATTTAAGACATGTTAAAAATGAATTGCAAGTGAGTGATGTATTTCTTGGCTACTACATAGGATGAAGGAAAAGAAGTAGGTGCATGGAGGCCTTTTCTGACAAACATATATAAATCCTTATTTAAGACATGTCAGTTTGAAAAAAATATTTCATGTTACTAGCAATTTCTAGGATTGTTTTAAGGTTTTACTGAAGTTAGTCACATCATGCAGCTACTAACTCCTGTCTTTCTTGTTAACATAAGCAGCAAAAAACCTTCTATTACTGTCTCATTTAAAAGTGCTATTAAATAAAAGGAAAATAAACACTCTATGTACATCAAATGCCATACAGCTGCCCACTTACAGATCCTTCTGATGCCTGCAACACCAGCAGACCAGCTGGCATGTAAAAGTAATGCCAAAGAATATTATTTCTCTTTGGATACCTACCAATCATGCCATCAATACTCAGGCCCTGAAAACAATGAGCAATTTACCTAAATGGAAGTCCAGTAAACCTAGCAGTGATGCTTACATGTTCTCTTAAGTTAGTTGATAGAAAGTCTGACCTGAAAATTAAATAAAAGAAACTATTTTCAGTGAGAATTATCAAATGTGCTTGACTTTACTAAAAAATTCAACAGAAAAAAAATTCATAAACAATAGTATCATCTGCAAAGGAAGGAAAATTTTCATCAGTTTCTCTCCACAGCCAGAAGCTGGGGAGCACAAAGGAGTCTGGAAAATATGCAATGTTTGATAAAAATCCTTAAAGGCTTTAATAAACCCCAATAAAATACATTTTTAGCTAAGTTAGAATCACTCTTCCATCTTGACGAGTCAGGACACTCAGTTCACATGCTGGCTGAACCTCACTTCCATTTATTTATTTAAATATATCTTTATTATTTCATTTCTTATCAGCAAAACATAGAACACTTTAAAGAAGCTTCAGGTCTTTCCTTCTGGCCCCCTCAATCACTACTTTGCAGAAGACATTATTTTATTACAGAGATCTGGGTAACTTTCTAGATGTGGCATGTATCAGTAGCACTATGCCAAGGTACAGAGTTGTAGGAAGGAAATCTAAAAAGATCAAAGCAAATCCATGTTTTTCCCTCCTAATCTTCGTGCAGCCTGATTTACACAACTTTTTGACATTCACATTCAGTGAGTATTCACAAAAGTTCCTTATTTTACAATCATAGGATCACAGAATGGTTTGGGTTGGAAGGAACCTTAAAATTCAACTTGTTCCAGCTCCCATGCCATGGGCAGGGACAGCTTCCACTAGATCACGTTGCTCAAAGCCCCATTCCACCAAGCTAATTTTTATTTAAAAATACAGTAGGCGTTTAAAAAAGCTTTTAGACAGTGTGTGACTAGCAAATTTAACACCCATGAAACACACCATAAAACTTTTCAGAGAGCACAAAACCTTAGGCTAACTTAGTAAATATTGGTGTAAAACAAAAGAAAAACAAAAAACTCTTAACAGGTATGAATCCAGTAACAGCTAAATTAAACTCACAAGAATGTCTTTCCCTGGAGATTAGTGCTTTCTAGAATGTTTCACAGATATTTTAGCATTAATCCCTTTAAACAGGCATGCAGATTCAGTTTTACAGATAAAGTATCCCCCAAGAGCCTCAGCTTGAGGTTGTCTTTTCAGAAGCCAAAGGCCAGTATTTGAGATTACTTCAACAAAAATAAGACAGTGATTAGCAACTGTCTTCATTTACACAGTTGCTGAGATATACACATTTTAGCTGCATCATGGTCTTCCACATATTCATTGGCATTTTCCCTTTTCTTCATATTGACTGCAGTCTGTTTGCCTTTTCTTTCATTTCTGTACCCTGCCTTTTCCATCTGGTGTCTCTTTTATCTCCATCTAACTAATGAAGCTCTGCCCACTCCATTTTAGAAGTTTAAGCTGTGACAGTTGTGCATGCTCATTTCAAGCATTCTTTATTTATACCTATTCTGATTTTGTTGTGCAAGGGCTTGGGACTAGACCTAGTCAGGAATTTATTTTATAAAACGGGCCTCTCCTAAAAATTATTCTCATCAGTTCAAAATAATTAACAATAGAGACTCAGATAAAATTAGTTTTCAAATAGATGTAGTATGGTTTGCTTGTGTTTCTGTTAAGCTAGTTTCCTAAATAACCAACATTAGGCTATTCAGAATGTTTGGATTTATTCTACCAGAACTATGTTTAAAGCACCACACAAGCCTCTCATATTTATCCCATGTAGCTCACCATAGAGGTCAGCCCATACAGGTTCCCTCATGTGCTGCTTTGAATAAAAAACATCAGCTGGATTGGCAGGGCAAGTTTTAGCAAGTCTGTATGAAGAAAAATAGCTCTAACATCTGAAAATATGAAGAAATATAAGAAATTGTATTTAGGAATTACAGTGTGCTACCTCTGTTATGGGGAACCTACATTGCTTTTAATGTGCAGGAAGAAGGGATGTTAAAATATTTCATATATTCAGGAAGATTAGATGTTTTAATTTTGTCTAACAGTAAAATAGAAAAGCACATTTGTGTTTAGAAACAGAACTAACGCATATGTATTCTCTAAACACACATAATTAACACAGTACCAAATTTAGGTAATCACAGGCACATTTGGTCATTTACAATAGAGCTTTTCCTTTGTGCCAAGGGCATTTCTTACGTGAGAAGATTTAAAACAGACTGCAAACACAATCTATCATATAATTCATATTCATATTCCATATGTTTGAGCATAACATCAGAACACCTATTTCTTTTATAAAGGTCCTTCACATTTTATGCCTTCACTCTTTTTTTATATTATACTATATCAAATCTTAGTGATCGGTTACTTTGTTCTCAGTCCCACTGGGCCTGTTATCTGTAATTAAATATAAGCCTCCTTGATATTAGTAGTGTGCTGATGGATTGTTGCTTACCTACCAGGCAGCACTTAGAGAAATGGAGGTCCTTGAAAGCAAACACCATCAGAGCATAAATCAGCTAGAATGAAGACAGGAGTGAATATAGATTTTTGTGGTAGGAATGCTCAGGAGATTGTTCTTCGAAGCCCACAGATTGGAGATTACATTCATATTGATTTATCGTCAGGCACTTATTGATCATTGGCTAAATGACTCTACAGATAAACATATGTATCTTTCCACTTCTGCCACTAAGCCTCACCTTACTGACAGTGCAAAACTAAAAGCATAATCCTCTCAACCTTAAAATGTTAATTAAATGCTGCATGAAATTCTTTGCAATACAATGGGCATTAAATTACAAAACCGAACCTCACCTCCTACTCCCATTAGAACAAAGGAAAACCTGATTAAAATATTCCAGATTTACTTTCAACATTTTAAGTAAACTCTTCTGTGACTTGAATCCCTCGATTTAAGTAATAGAATTGTTTACTTAAAATGTTTACTATTCTATCCCTTGAATTCTGAAATCTTTTTACAGCATTTCCTGTAACACCACATATACATTAAAAACAAACAAACAGCCACAAAAAACTCTACAAATTTACAGCTGCTTCCAATTTTTGAACTGCAGGACATTGCTATGAAGAATTGATGTTATAGACAATGGACAACCTGATGAGTAGGAGCTGTTAGCAAATTCTTAAAATTATTTTCAGCTAGCCTTATCAATTCACACCCTGTAGTATCATAGAACAGATCCTATATTCTATGGAGCCCAGACAGTTCACTACAGTTGTACTGAAACTTTTTTTACTTAAGGTCAGATTTTTTCTGAGTTGTTTTTTTTTTTTTTTTTCAGAAACACGTTTTTCCATTTGCATGTTGCACTTAGAAATATGAAATTCAAATGCGATCACACCACAGATCTATTTTTGCAGCACATGTAAATCTAACATTTCAGAGATGAAGTTCTCCAGCTAAGTGCAACTAACTCTTCAGTGTGGTCTGCCATTTGAAACAAATTGATTTGGTGAAATCCCTATGATGCTGAACTCACTTAGTTCCTGTATTTACTCAACAGCAACCAATGCACCAGCAAAGTTAACAACAATTACCTGGCTAAATGCCTTCATGAGCCAAAATGAGAGGGAATACACAAAGAAAGGATCAGTTAAACAGAAAGATAAACCCAGCATCCATGCAGTGAACTGCCAGTCTAGTTTTAATGAGCTCATGAGTTTGTTCTGGACATCAGCAAAGATTTTCACTTGCTAATAAACAGCGAGGGTTACCTGAGCTCAGCCTTTGCTCATCAACACTCTCTCCCATCCAAAATGGAAACTGGTACACAGGCATTTAGCACCCCACCAATGTAATCATTCCATCTTAAAAAACCCAGGACAAACCCATCAGAAATATTTTCTACTTCATACATTCCTTGTGAGTCTCTCTTACAAAGAATTTTTGGTTTTCATGGTGATTTTTCCCAGATCACTGAGGAGCTCTTTTGTAACCTGTTGCTGGAAGAAAATCCCCTGCACTTCTCCAAGCCATCTGGTCTCCTGATCTTTTTCTTTCTTGCTGCTGCAGACTGTAATTAGTCCCAGCTGAACAGACAGATAATCTCCTCTAAGAGCCAGAATCACCTGGGGCATATATATTTCATTGCAGAGCATGGACCAATATTTACAGATTAAAAGAACTTTCCTATTGTCTTCCTTTCCTTGTCTTCAGAATGCACACAAATAAGATTGGATTGGAAGTTCATAGACAAGAAAATTATTCACCACCTTTATAATAGATGTGGAAATTAAGAAAACATATATTATTAGTTCAGAATTCAAATTGACATATTGAATGGCGCTTTCCCGCTGGAAAAATGAATTCTTAATTGAGAAGATAAAATGCTTATTTGCAAATAGAAAGTATTGGCTTTCCAGAAAATGATGTCAGAAGCCAGGGGTTAGAACTTACTGCCTTAAGGAATTTTTTAAATTAGGATGGGTTAAGTCAAAGAAATTGTGCCAAGTTGGAACTCTGAAAATGCACCAGTGATATTTAAGGTTAACTTATGTATAATACACCACTAGAATGAAAGTGCCTGGATAACTATACTATCAAAAATGCCTTTATGGAACTGAAGAAAATGGAATAGCAAAAAATAATGAGCACTTTGGAACAAAAAGCCTATTGCTTACACTTTATTTTATGAAAAGAAATAATAAGGAAAGAAAACTAATGAGACAGTATAAAACTATTTTTCATTTCATGGTTATAGCTCCAGTGAAATGCCTAAACAAAAAAAAAAAAAAAATTGTTCATTATTGTTCATTATTTATGTTGTTGTGAGAAGCCAGCAACAAACTTGACTTATAAGAGTTAATGCAAATTGCTCTTACTGCATCCATACACTTATGCTATTAGAAGTGTGGAAAACTCATAATGAATAATGTGACTTTTTTCTCATATTAGCTTCACTACTACCATGAGGTTATAACATATAGCAATTTGAGTGGGAAAAGGAAAAGAAAAGAAAAGAAGAGATGCAATCCTGAAGGAAGAAACATACAGAAAATGCAGATGGCAGTGATTGCCATCATGCATGGCAATCATGGACCTCACACTACTTCTGCTCTCTGTCCATAACAGCATTTACATATTTTGAATACCTTGAGTTAAATTTCACATTATTTATGGTGAAATTATGGTATTATTTATGGTGATCTATGGTGGAGACTCACAAACCCTTAGGTGGCCCCACACCATTCTCAGACTGTCAATACCGACTCTGCAGAAGCAGAAATAGAGAAACACATCAAATGCCTTGGAAAACAATGCTGCTCCATCTCCTAGGATAAATAAGACCTGTTTTTTTAGTGGCTGGCATACAGACTTCCTTCACTGACAGCTTCAAATGCCACCATCACTCAGAGGTATCTGAATTAAACTCTGTGGATTGATGCTGTGAGTGCACAGTGCTCATTTGGGTCGATAACAGCACTGCGCTGTCTTGGGCACGTCTGCTGCTCCACAGAGTACCAAGAATCACACTTTCATAGCTGGAACTAAACCCCCTGCCCCAAAAACTCACTTTGCTGTTGAGATTCACAAAGAATAACACAGCACTGCACGTGGCAGGAAGGGGTGATAGATGAAAATAATGATTGGCAGCCACGTGTCCCTAGTTCTGCTCCTGATTTTGCAGCTGACCTGCAGTGTGAGACAAAATGAACCATTTTTATCACTTTGTGCCTTTATTTACCTATCCAGCAGATGAAGTAACTAAAACTTGCTTTTTATTTGAAAGCAATTGGAAATGGATGTGGGAACGGCAAAAATGTATACATCGAGAGAAAAAAACCTCAAGGTTTTGTGCCCTCAGGGGCACAAAAGGCCTTAAAGAATGCCTTCTTGGATAACATCTTTATATCATTCCTTCATCCCTCTAAATAATTGCAATGAAAAGAATGTAATTCTTCTATAGAATGTGATGGTACCATTTGGTTCTGCAAATTTTTGTGAAGACCTGAATAATATAATGTGAATGTCGTGTCTTTGACAAAATGAGGCTAATAACTACCAATCAATTCTGCTCAGATTTTCTATGACAGAACTACAGACATACATTATAGATAGGTACAAATACTAGTAAGTGGTTGTTAGGAGGACAAAAAGTTTTTACTGTGAAGGCCCCCTAGGCCTCCTAGGCCCAATTTAATAAACATCTATATCTGAAAATGTGTTTCATATTGGGGAAAATGTTTGTGTTGTAAGCGCTGCTCTTTTAAAGTAAAGTTTATACCCCATGTGCTGTCATGTGGATAAGCCTTAATTTCTTATTTTCCCTTCTTATTTGAATAACAGCTGGGAATGCTGGCATAGTATAAACTGCCAATCTTGTCAGAAGCTGCACTTACAAGCATTAAGTAAACATCAGTTTTTAAAATTAAGTCTTCAACATGCTGAGAAGCATGCATTTTTATCTCAGATTACAAGTAAATGTGTTAAAAATGAGGATGGTTAGCTCTTTTCCTGCCCACCCCTCCTGCTAAGTGTAAAATGCACTGGTTACAGTAGTTCAAGCTAACCATCCAATGGTGTTGATCAGAATAGTTTGTTGTGACAAAGAAATACATCTGGACAAAAGATAGGTTTTGTAAGACATCTTCTTCCATGCTACATACATTCTACATGATTTACATGCAGTAATGTCTTATTTAAATACCTTTATTATATAAATACCTGTGATTAAATGCTTTGGATTGGCACAGAGAGAGGTACATCTAGATACCTCAGTGACAGAAAAGCCGTCCTGATTCTAGAAGATATGTTTGACACCTTGATAAAGTCCATGATTAGGGCAATACAGCAAGCAAGAATAGGAGCTGAATGTGACTGAAGTATAGCAAAGAAGATAAAAGGAACAAAGCCAAGTTAAGGTGGACAAGCTACAGAAGGACATATCTGAATTAGTGAAGGTGAAGGAAAAAGTGAGTGGAATATGACTCTCCATGATGTCCTGGGATTAGAAGGGGGTCTGGCAAAAATTAAAGAAGGAACTATAAGTAGTCCAGCTATAATCAGCCAAGGGGTATTAAGTGAATGGATTGCCAGTCTCATTTGTTCAACAAAGAGATTAATCTCTGAATAAAGCAAATCTGCATGAAAGCTGTTAGAAAGAACAACCAAGTTTTGGCTCCTACCCTCTAACATCCCAGGAGCTGTGTTCCCACATCTCATCCTCATACAATGAATGACTGAAAGAACCAAGGATCATATCAAAGGCACAGAAAACACTGTTGAGAGCAGTTCTCCTCCTGTTTCTGTGTAGTATTTTATGGATATACATGCATAGCAGTATTGTGTATATATATATATATATATATATATATATATATATATATATATATAGCTGTAGTGCATATATATGTAATAGACAGAAACTGGCAATATTCAGTGTGAAAGCTAAAAACATATTTAAAGCCTAATAAAATCACAGACCTATTTTTTTTTTTCACCTGTCCTGTATGATGTACTTCAAAAAAACTGCCAAGCCTTCCTTGGCCAGCATTTGTGCTTCAAAGCATTGCCCAAAATAACAGAAAAAAAATAGGCAGCTGCATTGTAGGTTTGCCTCAACAGAACTTGATTTATCCAGTTGCTTTTGCTTCTGTATTCCTTTTGGTTTTACTTTTTCTTCTTCCCCAATATATGTACAGAGTGAATGTGATGCCTGGTATATGTGGTACAGCTGAAAGTCTTGTTGTGCCTCAAGAAAGCCTTGTTGATCAATATCAATTCTATGTAAGTTACCGTGCATTCTTTGATCCTTCTGAGTAGTTATTAAAAAACCATGTCCTTGTGTTAGTCATCCACACACCACATTGCTGGGTTTTCCTCCAGCAGAGATACAGGCACACACAGATAATGTTGAAAGGAAAACACAATTCCATCTGGACAAATAACACTGATTGACAGGGTTATTTTTAAGAACACTTATCACTTAGGTTTTTATGTGTAAAATGAGATAACAGATCTTCTCATATTTTTTTTTAAACTCAGAAACACTCTCTAAGTCCAAGGAGGCTATGTTTCACCAAGAATTCTTGAGTGATGTATTTGCACTGTGATTATTCACAGTAATTCATAGTTTTGTCAGCTATGCATTGCAGAGTATATATGAACAAGAATCAGTTGATGGAGTACCAATAAAAGCAAAAATATTACTTTTATCTTGGGAATTTTCACTAGATGTGTTTGCTAACACATTCACAGTGGAAGCAGAAGACATTAAGGATGAGCTAGGAGCTCTCTTCATATTTTACTGATCCAACATGGAGTGAATGAGAACCTGGAAGTGCTGCACAGTGAATGAGTGAGTGCTGTCAACACCAGCTACATTTCTAAACAACACACCAGAAACTATCAATCAGAAAGTCCTAAAGAAGCAGTGCACATAATTTCCAGTGTAATTTTTCCCCTACTACCTTCAAGTAGGAAATCCTTCTGGCATGGGCAAGTGAATTTTAATATTCTACCTAGTGGTAAATCTGCACCTAAAAATAGGATAACAGGTCCTGTTGTGGTTTTGACATTTATTTGAATAGTAATGTGGTTATCAAGCAAATCTCAGGCATCTAAATCTTATGTTTCTATAAACTTCATGTTTGCTAATGGTACTCCAGAACTTCTGTGGAGCTCCTTGGAGTTACGTGCTGTAAAAAAACCCCAAAAACAAACAGGCAAGAAAACCAACCCAAATTTGGAAATATCTCCAAAACTAAAAAATTCCTTTTATTCTAAGGAACTCGTGTTCCAAAGAGAGTAAGAAAAGTGCTGAAAAATCCTGCAGCTAAACTATTGTGAATGAGTTTCCTGATCAGCTAGGAAGGAACTTAAATCTTCTGAATACCCCAGAGTCACTGATCATTCTTACCTTTCATTGAATGAACTGAAAAACATGTTTATTTATATGTATTTCAAATCTGTCAACTGGAGAGCCTACTAAAAATCAACATTTACAGAGAGGAATTTGAGGAGAATCAGAATTAATATATCACAGCGAAGAATAAAGTTCAAAATATATCTATCTGATATATGCTAGCTCATCAGATATGCTGTGCATCACTTACAAAAGAAACCTTCACGTTGCTGCTAGGATATTTTCTGTCAAACATTCACCAGCTCTGACATAATTTTTGTAAATGCTTCTAATTCATATGAAGAAAGTATATGAAATCACTGTAGATATTGTTGTTTATTTTTAATTTTCTATGGGTTATAAAACGCACGCTTAGAACTAAATGCCAATCGTTTCCTCTTCAATGTTGCTGAACAAGATATCAGATTCCTAATGAGGAAAAACCAGAACATCAGTTTGTTATGCATCTTATTCATGAGTACATCCAGAAAGGATGAATAGATGACTGACTGTAATAAGGAATAGCTAATGATACACAGCACAGTAGACATTTTTCATTATACATCACTTCTCTCCAGTTACCAAAAGTATGGATTAGCAGAGATGCTGGGAAAAGGAACACACCTGACACTTTGGTGCTTCAGTCAGCTCATACAAATGAGCCAATTTCCAACACATTGTTGCAAACTCAACAGAACTTCCTGAACATCTTATATTTTCGAATTAGAGATAACAGGGAGCAAAATTATAGATTCCTCTCCTTTGCATTTAGTTGACAAAGATAAAAGGCAGTGAAAATACTTATATATGTATCACTCGAGTGAAATCTGATGAACGAAAGGAAAAGACAACACCAATAAGCAACACATTTGCTGTTAATGACTCTAATTCATGTTTCTGCTTTTTTGCCCCTTGCAGTTTTAACAAAGGCCCTGCCATAGCACAGCACCACTTCCAAGGCCATGGAAAAACCTGTGAAGAGGGTTTCTTTGTTTTTAACCCGTGTGAAAGAAAAGCATGTTCGCATAAAGTGATGCATTCAGACTTGTGTTTCTGAGTTATTCCTTTCACAGAATCTGACTGAGTATTAATGCATGTTTATAAGGTATCATGACCACGAGAAGACTAATTCATTTTCTAACCTTGAACAGAGGCTGCATCTCAGCTACAGTGGTTGCTCTAATGTAGTGGGGTGGATATTCCTAAATGTGAAGGTTAGAGACCAACTACTTGTGCTAAATATGCAAAAGGGTTTCTTAACCATGGACATCTGCCCCATCCTACCTTCCAGAGACCTTATTTCTATCCTGTTCTCACATCAAATGTGACCATTGTCAAATCACCATATGCACAGGGTCATGCAATCCTTTCTTTGCTGACCTTTGCAAAACTGCTTTATAGTCTCTCATGGGAGGCTGGAATTGATCCACTGGTAAAGACAGAAATATCTGGGGTCAGAATATGCTTTCCTTCCTGCAGAAAGCATGTTGTATAACTGTGGGAGAAATACTTCAAAAGGAGATGGTTGTATTTTCTTCCACTCTCTTATTGCTACAACCAGAGCTTGAAAAGTTCATTATTTCACATATTTCTGAGATATGTTTTATCTGAACAGGAAATATCTCAAGGAAATACCTGTAAATGCCAATCTTATGACTGAGGAAAAAAAAAAAATAGAAATTTTGTGCTTCCAGTCAGAACTCAGTTTTTTTTTCTCTCATAGCACAGCAAAGTTTGACCAAAAAAAAAAACCCCTGTTTCAGCCTTCTTATGTAAATGAGGATTGTTCATGTACCTGACAGAAAAATAATTCTATTCAGACATCAAAAAAATTTATTAGAATCCTAATTGAATAGCAAGCTGTTAAAAACTATTTCACGCAGCGTTCTAAAGAAAAATAGCACGGATTCCTTATTCTATTAATTCTCTTATTTGAGAAATATACTTTGTCCATAGATATAAGAGGCAGAAAAGAAAACAATCCAAAGTTTTGGAGTAAAACTCTTACACATAGCCAGAAACACTACTGAGGATGATGCACTTGCTTGCTATTTTGGAATGATTAATTAGAAAGCTGTGTAGAGTAGACTTTTGTAGAAGCTAAAGAGGAAAGGACCACACATCAGATTCCCATACCTCCAAAATGATGGTGAGGTGAGATTTGACAAAATTTAATATCTCTGAGCAGTGGGATTATTGTCTCATGAGTTCTGTTTTACTGCATAATGATGCTTTGGTATTAGAAAATACAGTTTCTCATGCAACTTTAAAAATATACAAACCTGCAAAGCTTTAATTTCTCTTCTAGCCTCTCTTTCTCTCCGTGTAATCCTGTTGAGAACAAAACTCTGTTAATGTTCTAATACATTTTTAATGAAGAATAACAAACTGTTAAATCACACATTAATTATTTTACTACATCTTTAATGCAATGAATAAGTAAACTCTTTGATAGTACTGCTCTTATTATACGAGTAGAAAGTTGCCAAAACATGGCTGATAAATTAAAAAGGCACCATCCACATACTAGAGTACATCTACTGACATGTGCTTACTGTCTAGCTACTAAATAAACAATAACCATCCATGTTTTCAGGAATATACAAGCATAATCCCATAACAGACATAAAAAAAACATGGGAATACCATGAGATACTGCACTGAGATACAGATGTATTTCAAAATGATCATAATTTTCCAAATATGGCAGTGTAAGTCAGGTGGTAGTTTTTGTTTATTTGTTTGTTTTAATGTACATGCTTTACAACAATCAAGGAAAGGAGAATCCAAAACTAGAATGTGAGATCTAGCTTCCTTCCAAAGTCAGGACCTTAAATCCATCTCTCTTATGAATGCTACGAGCCAGGTCTGCTCCTACCTGCCAAATAGAATGTTGAAACAAAGATTCCTAGAAATACAAAAATATTAGGCTTAATCTAAGTCTTGACCATAAGCCTGCAACCTATTTACAAGGCTCAGCTCTCTCCTATAAATTAATA
Source organism: Ammodramus savannarum pratensis (assembly GCA_020466415.1). NCBI lineage: Eukaryota > Metazoa > Chordata > Aves > Passeriformes > Passerellidae > Ammodramus > Ammodramus savannarum. The sequence continues at coordinate 43,571,702 of JAHXMQ010003319.1, forward strand.
TAAGGAGTGTCAAACTTTGCAATCAGAAAACCAAAGGAGGTAAACCTGCTCTGCATGTCTGAAAGGCAGACCTGACAAGCCCAGCATGGGAGTAAGGGTTTCCTTCATGGTGAAATCAACCTTGGCCTAGCATTCAAAGCTGAAATCTTCACTGGGGATTCACAGAAAAAACACCATCTAAGATAAATATTAAAGACATTATTGTGCTTTCTAATTAAGCCATTGGGTAAAACTCAAAGCATTTGCTAATACTGCTCATGTATCTGATTCCAATCAACCACACCAGCAGGCATCTGTTTTTTTTTCTCTGTAAGAAGTCTTCTTTAATGCTCTTTAAGGTTCTTAAGATCACAGGAAATTTTTTGAGTTCTTCTCAATGGATTATTGCTGCTAATGAGAGTCAATGGGACCTTACTGTATTAAAATTGGGACTGCGTTTACTGGCAGTGAACTGCTTAAAAAAATGTCATTAACCCTTACAGGAAAGTAACATTCAAAGCTCAAGATCCTCATTGCAGTAAGTAGGCTTAGGAGAAAGTGGGAAGAAATGTCAAAATTCTTAGTGTCAGCCCAAGGGCCATGAACTGCAGCTTCTCAAAGAAACAGGCTTCCAAACTTCACATCCTGGAAATGAGGACAAGTTCTTTGGGAAAGAGGATATACCTTTCCCATCATGATTATAGATGCATTTGCTAGAAATGAAATGCATGAGCATTAACCTCAGCTTGAGAGAAATCTTCATAGTCAGGAGTGGTCAAGCTCTGTGAAATTTTCCCATTCTTGCCAGGAGGAAGAGACCTTTCAATGATCTACCAATGTCTCATAATAACTCAGAGAGAAAAGGTCCACAGGTTGCTTCAGGAGGGATCTAAACATCAGCTGGACTGTCAAATCAATTGAAATGTGACCCTTTTGGAGGAATTTTTCTTTGCATCCTATTTTCAATACTCTTTGGCAATAGATTTTCTTATATGTATATGTGTGTGTATATATATGTGTGTATATATATATATATATATAATGTATATTTGCAATATATACATAATCTAAATGTAATAGTATTTAAAACAATTGTTTTTTTTTTCCATCAGTGAAGAAGATATATATCTGGCCAGATATATATCCTGAGTATGAATTCTTGAGAGTGCTGAAGCAGGGAGAAGAAAATTGATCATTTTTTCTTTAGCAACATTTTCATAAGGCAACGAATCTCTGTCATTAAAAAAACCCTACACAGTTAACAGGAATACAGATTCATTACAGACATGCTTCATGTACCAAAGCTTCTCCATAGAGCTCAGGTCAGCTAAGCCATGACCTGTGTCCATGTAGTTCTGTTTCTGTCATAAGCTAGTGAAGATGCAGCTCAAGAGATAAGAGAAGGTAGGGTGGTTTCTTCCTCCCAAAAAAATGAGAGAATGATAACAAACACAATAAAAGTAGTATGCAAATAGTGACACAATGAATATGAAGAGCATCAAATTCAGGAAATCTGTGATTCACAGCCTTGACCTGGAACAATTTTGCAGCCCAAGTGACAAATACTTAGCTAGTCCATTGCATAGTGGCACATTCGGTGTTGAAATATTTTAACTTTGAATTTCTTGGAGTTCCTTAAAATATACTCCAACTCATTTCTCTTCCCCAGTCCTGATCACAGTCAAAGTCAAACACTGTCCCAGCTATGGGCACAGCTCTGGATCTGCAATTGAACTTGCACTCAGATCACCAATCAGCACTTTGCAGCCTGCCAAGAAAAGGCATCTGCAGAGATGCTCTGCAGTTGTGATGTGGCTCCAGTTGGTAGCCTTCAGTCTTATGGTTCATATGGTTAGTTTCTTGTTAAAGTTAATGTTAATGTTAATGTTAATGTTAATGTTAATGTAATGTTAACTGACTAATGGCTCACTGCCATTCCTGGTGTTTTGCATAGCCTGCACAAACTACTTGGGATAGCTCAGCACCGACTTTTGCAGATATTCATCCCTCAGTTATAATATATAGAAAGGACTGTAAAAGCTTTGGAAGGATTGTCCTGGCATCAACTTTATGTGCAAAGTGTGGCACTATTGTATTTGCAAGGAGGAAGGAATGATGCATCTGACTCCATGTTATCAGAAGGCTAATTTATTATTTTATAATACTATATTATATTAAAAAATAATATACTAAACTATATTAAAGAATATATAAAGGATACTTTCAGAAGGCTAAAAAGATAATAATGAAAACTCGTGACTCTTTCCAGAGTCTTGACACAGCTTGGCCCTGATTGGCCAATGAATGAAAATAACCCACACCAGATATAACACCTGTGGGTTATTTTCATTCATTGGCCAATCAGGGCCAAGCTGTGTCAAGACTCTGGAAAGAGTCACGAGTTTTCATTATTATCTTTTATGTTATCTTATCTATAAGATAACCACCTGTGGGTAAACAATGTCCAAACACATTCCAGGTGAGCAAAACACAGGAGAAGCAAATGAGATAAGAATTGTTTTCCTTTTTCTCTGAGGCTTCTCAGCTTCCCAGGAGAAACATCCTGGGTGAAGGGATTTTTTCAGAGGATAGGAATGCCACATGGCACCATCAGCAAACGCTGGCCTGGGGTGCCCTGTGCATCTTTGGCCACTAAAGATTACTCATAGAGGCTGTTTACAAGCTGACTGCCCTGAAGGCACAGCAGGTCCCCCACTCCTTGTGACTGGATCATGGGTCACACACACACTGCACTGTACTTTTGTGCTTCGTCCCACAGTTCAGATTTCTCCTCTCTTTTTAATTTTATGCATGTAGGTGAAAGGGCTCTTGAACACTAGATAAATCTTGTGCCTGAGTGAAGAGAAAGGGCAAAAAGAGATTATAAATTACATTTTCTAGTTTTCCAATCTGCTTACCAAATCCTTCTTTTTTAACATGTGCAAGTAGCAAGAGCCTATTGGGTCAACTAGCTTTTAATTAATTATTGATTAGATATTAAAGCCATATGCTGAGACTCACTTGGAAACCAAAGTTCTTCCTTGGTACTTATGTTAGCATTTATTAAATATGCATAATTAATCTGAATTACATTGTGTTCAAATGTAAGCCCTTAGAGCAAAGATAATGATCACAGCATTAGTATTTGTAAAACAGAATTGATTTTCCAACTTCACCATTAGCTGAAATATGGGATAGGCTGCAGGTGTTGAAGAATGAGTACTACTAGTGTAAGCTGGCACGCTTAGTTCCTTCTATGTACCACAATAAAATAAATAAAAATCATAACTAAACCTAATTCATTCCTCTAAATAGTGTAGGCATAAAATAAAGGTCTAAAACTCTTTTAAAAATAATTAAGAAACCCTATTCATACATCATGATTCACACATTTTTGTTTTAAACACAAGACTTGCAATATAAAAAAAAAACAAACAAAAAACAAACCCAAACCAAAAAATACCTTCAGTTTTCCATATGCAGCTATTTCACAGAAAACTGATAAAACTTCAGTGAAGTAAATGATTTGACATTTCACTACACATTTTGAAATAAGTTCTTTTCTTTTTCTTCTGATTAAATACATTTATGTAGGAAAGAAGCAAGAATGATTAAATGAGATATATGACAATATTTATGGTAGTTATTTGGGCACATCTTGAAATTCAACCATGAATTTCACACCTTAGTAACAATCTTAAAGGAAAAAAAGCAAGAAACCAAAAACTGACCCAGTGGTGTGAAAGATTAATGTTAGTTTTTACACAACAATATTGTAGGATAATTTCATTCATTTGATAGCACTTTTATTTAATGACTAGTTTACTGTTTCTCTGTAGCCAAAATGGTCTGTGATTTGCATGGAGAATTTTCACATTTATATTCATATTGCTTTCACTCAGCAACAAGAATTCAATAAGAAATATTCTGACATGATTATAAGCTTCACAAAATTTTCTAGCATACTGGGTGGGAGATACAGGATTTGAAAATACCCTTCTGTCTGCTTTTTTCTTTGTAATACTTCAGAATTATGGTTAAAAGCTGAGAAAAAAGAGAAAGTGGATTTATTCTCTGGTAATTATGCAGCATGCAGTTTCTCTGACAAGACTCTGCAGTGCTTGGAAGGGATATGGAGTTCAAGAACAGGCTATTGCCTCATGATTTAACATTCCAGGTATTGCCTCATGATTTAACATTCCAGGGGGGAAAAAAATCAGTTAAAAGTTATTTCACTTTTTTGTTGTTGCTGTGGGATTTTTTTGTTTTGCCACAGACAGAGGCTGGTATTTCATTTATACCATGGCTCCTAAACCTGAAATATAAAGGGAATATTCTAACAGAGAAGACAGTGGATACTTGGAGTTGAGTTGTTATACCTACTAACCTACTTACCACTTTGCATGAATAAAATATTGACACAAAACAACAACAACAACAACAAAACCCCATCACTATTGGGTATACTTGTATTTAGAATTTAAATAAGGACAAGAGCATAATACTGTTTTGATGTTTGATTGCACTAAGGGAGAAAAGGAATATTAAAATGAGTGCAGCAGGTTTAAGACACATCTGTGTGCCCATACACACAAATTACAAATAAAGAGCAAACCAGGGAAAGAGAACATCCTTTTTTTTATTACAATTAACACTATTTTTATAATCATTGCTCATTTCATGTCTGTCTCGTGCTTTTGCTGTTTTACTCTCCCTTTGCTACAATTAAATTTAAGCCCAGGTGTATTTGCTTACTCTTTCTACTCAAAAAGTTGTATAAGAATTAATTTACAACTGCACCAGTCAGAAAAAAAAAATAAGAGAAATAAAAATAAGAACTTGGTGCAGTGTATGCTCAAAATATAAATTAAAAGCATTTTGATTTTAAGGAGCAAGTTCATTTATGAGAATGTTTTCCCCCATTTCTATCCATAAGTATTAACAGCTATTAAAATTAGATACTGATGACCTCACACATTCTTCTACAAATAAAATACAACATGAAACAAGGAAGTAAATAAAACACATGAAATATAAAAAAAGAAAATTTGTATAATAGCTGCACCCTGTTGATTCACATCTCCCAAATTCAGCCAAATTATTTTAAAAGTAAAACCACCTTTCATATACCTACAATTATTTCATCACATATCATAAAGACCTAATTTCTGATTTAAAGCTAACATATATATATACAACAAGCTAACATATATGTATACAACAAATTATTAAACATATTCTCCCTTATTATTTCTTAAGTGACAACTAAATTTTATTGAAATAAAGAAGGTACTAATATTTCCATTTTAATATATCAGAAAATTGATTTCTTTCTTATATTTCTAATATACCTGCAGTTAAACATTTTTCAGCAATGGAAACACTTGCATTTGTTTTCACAGATTTTGTGCATGTGGAATGGAGTGTCTGAAGAGTACAAAACTGAAACTACCTTTTATGGTTAAAAAAAGAGTCTTTGAGCTTTCTCACACCCCCCCTTCCACAACAAAAACCATATTAATGCTCCCAACAGACTCCATATAGGTGCATGTGTGGTCTGGAAGTATTTGTGTGCTGTATCAACCATATTTGTGGGCTGGAATACATTTCTGGAAATATTTTGTGCACTGTTTCCATGTGTGCATGCACTATGCAACACCACTAAACCTTCAGCAAAACTAGGAACACACAAATGTTTTCTGTCTTCTTTTTCTCAATAAGAGAATAAAGCAGTATCAGGTTAACAGTGTAATACTCATATTGATCATAGAGAAACAGTAAAAGGAAAAAGGGGGAAGATGTTGAGTGGAGAAAAGGAGGTGAGGCAAGGAAAGAACAATTATGGCTCCAAAATTACAGCTCAAACATTTGGCAAGTTATTGCCAGCCAGCTTTGGGGGCAAGCATGCTGGAAGCTGTGCCCTAGCTGGTGTTAAGATTCACGGTGGTTTTGGGGTTAATAGAACATGTGGGAATTTACTCCCAGGTCTTTGATAAAGGTTGGATGAAAGGCAGAATTTCTATTCTCAAGGAAACGAAAAATCTATTTTTCACTCCGATTTAAAAAAAAAAAATTGACATCTTGTATTTCCTGTAAAATGAAAACCTTTCCAAAATCCATGTACTTGAGAAAGTAAGGAGAAAATAAATAAAAATAAAGAAATGAATAAATAAATGGAAAATTTGTTGCTGGGTTGGATGACTAAATGTATTCTGTACTTGAAGGTGGCTGTCCTCAGTTTCTTTGGGGAAAGGCAACCTTCCTTTATACAGCCCACAAGAGATATCTGTACACTTTTTATTAGTAGAAACAACAATGAGAGCTGGGTATTGCCCTGCTTAAAACTTCATCCAAAGCATTTTATTCCCATTTCAGGCTGTCCCACAAGTGTGCACAACAACTCACCACTGCCTACCTCTGGTTCCTCCCCTCTCATCCAGACACTTTCCTCCTCAGGGCCTGGGCTCCTGTGCTTCCAGGTTTAAGGTAAATTAAACTCCACAGAGTTTATTTTACCTTAACATTGAGAAATTACTAAAATGGTACAGATTTATCACAGTGCTTTGCTTTAAAACGTAGGGAAAACAAATATTTCTGCTTTGACTTGGCTGCCAGATCTATAGCTTCCTGTGCTCGGTTTTTAACTAGGATTGTAGCTATCTATCAAGTGTTATATTTGAAAGATAATGAGGGGATTCTTAATGGTATGTTTTTATTGCTGTCACCCATCATGATTACTTACATCTAATTGCAAAGTAAAGTAATTGGTGTAGTCCCCCTTACTCAGAGTGTGTGGGCTTTGCAACTTCCACATGCTGAGACCAGAGGAGAAGAAGGGCTCAAGCTGCAGTCATTACGTTCCTGAATTCAGTCTTTCAGTTTCTCCTTTTTAGAGTCTTAGTTTCATTTCTAGGCATGTTTGACCCACTTATTTTAGACCACACTCACTCAATACCTAGGTCCCATAATGAGTGAATTTATTATGGCAATTCATTATTAATAAGTATACACTTAGGACAGGGATGCATTGTAACAAAAATAGAGAGGCTATGTGGAAACTGTGCCTTGGAACACAGAGACAAGTAACTTAAAATTTAATTTTAAGATTGCCCAGAATTAGTTTGTAGTAGAGAGAATATCATTCCTCTAAGCTCAGCTTAGCAGTTTAAACATATTTTACCTAGTGAGTGAAAATAAAAGAAAAATTATGTACCTCAAGAGTGAATGCCCTTGGAAACAAAATGGAGAATATAAGTGGTAGTTCTCTCTCATTAGATCTCCTTAAGAACCATTAGGGAAACATCTTTTTGGGGACACATTCTGTCATCTCCCCTCTAACTCCAATTATTTTTGTTAATATTTCTGTGTAGGATATATATAAATCTATATTTCATTGCTCCTTGTGCAAAGAAAAGGTGTTATAAGCATGAGTGTGTGGTATTTTCTGGGGTCCCCTGTCATGGGGAGGAAAGATGAATCTGACTCTATGTTCTTAGAAGGCTAATTTATTATGATATGATATGATATTATGATATGATATGATATGATACGATATGATATTATAGAATACTATACTTAAACTATACTAAAGAATAGAGAAAGGATACTTACAAAAGGTTTAACAATAAAGAATCAATAAAGGTTTAACACTAATGAATCTCATGACTCTCTCTCCAGAGTCCAACACAGCTTGATGGTGATTGGCCATTAAGCCAAAACAATTCACACATTGGATAAACAATCTCCAACCACATTCCAAAGCAGCAAAACACAGGAAAAGCAAATGAGATAATTTTGTTTTCATTTTTCTCTGAGGCTACTCAGCTTCCTAGGAGAAGAAATCCTGGCAAAGGGACTTTTCAAAAAATATGAATGTGACATGAGTGATTACACTTTGTATTTCAGTATAGGAACCCAACTTTGAGTCTTCTAGAAGCTTTAACACTGTTCTTCTGTTTCACAGGGTCCCTATGAAATTATTTTAATAGATAAATGAAATTGCAAAGGTGTCTTGTATGCCTGTCTTGTTAAGCTGCTATGAGCTGCTTTAGTCTTTCCTCTCCCAGAAGCTAATTTTCGTTTCTAATTCCAGGAAGAGAAATCTGATATACAGTAACAATTATGTGGATGTAAACAGCAATGCGAAAAAAAAATGACAAATTTAGCCAAGAAAACTTCATCCAGAAAAGATGTCAAACAGGGTTAGTGCTTGCTTGTAAACAATCTTCTAAGAGATCCAAAAGCTCCTTCCTCCTGCCTCACCCTGTAAGTGCATGTGTGAGGCATCAGAGCAGCTTCATGGATCAGCTGATGAGATCTCCTGTCAGCCAGCTAAAAATGATGAATGAGAACACAAGAAAAAGCAATAATTAACCTTTTCTGTGTTCTGAATTTTGGAGATGAGCTATCATTAGATGCACAAAACCGACCCGACCAATGCTTCGAGTTCTGCCACTAATAACAAAAAGAGCTTAGGAAGAGGATGCTCAGTTAATCACTGTTTACCAGATCCCATTTGGTAACAGTTAAATAATGCATGCAAGCTTGGAAAGTCCAGAAAGTCTTAGCCAAAGTTCATCCTAGGTCTCAAAGTTTGAGGAGAAATGTTAAAACCCTGCATCCAGTGAGTGAATTGCTCATCATCTATGTACAATACATGGTTCACTGACTGACTTATCATTCTGAGAAGGAAATCCATTTGTAGGCTGTAAATTACTAAGCTGAGACTTCCATGTTAGTAGCTTTCAATGCACTTTGTTTCAGGAATGTTGACAAAAAAATCCAGGGTGATGCATCTTCTTTTACTGTAAAATATGTGTTACAATTTAGAAATATTGATGAAAAGTGAAAATCAATTTCTTCTGTCATACCTTTGTGCAGAGGCCATTTGAAAGGTGATTTGCTGCAGTTCTAATCTCTCTTCCATTTTGCAGCACCTATGGAAAAATACCAAGTGGGTAAAACAAAATGGTCAAAGGGAAAAGAAAAAAAAGAAGAAGAAGGAAAAAAAGAACAGAAATTTAAAAAATACATGCTTGTGGTGTCACAATGCACTTCTCCAGCAAGAAGTCTGGCATATTATTTTTATTTGGTGCCAGATCCATCATCCACTTAAGTAAAGATACAGGCTATTACTTGCTTCAGTAGGAGCTGGAACAAACCTGCAAATTGCAATTGTCAGGGTCTTTCTTGCTTTGCAGTATCCAATATCAGCAGGTATTAAAGAGATTCAGCACTTTGAAGGCATTTTTTACAGCATTTCAGATAAAAATAAGTTACTGGACACTCATTGAATAGTGCAACGTTGCCCTATAATTGCATATTCATATAAACATGCATTTCATGACAGAACATTTGAAGATCTTTAAGAGTGCTTGGGATTTAACCCCAAAGAATTCACAAAAAATACACAGAAGTGTATTTGGTTTAGAAAGATGTAAAAAGAGTCCAATATCAATGGAAGAATTAATAGTAAATCCTACTCTTTTTTACACATTTTAAGAAACATCTAATTTTGGGAAAATAATTTTTTTTTCATTGCCTATTTTTAATATGGTTAAATTCAACAGTCTGTTTTATTTGGCTGTGTTTTATTTTGATGGTTTTCAGAAGAGGCACAATATTTTCTGAATGTTTTCAAGATAGAACATTTCAACTTTCCATTTTAAAATTGAAAAAAAAATCCCCAAATAATAGAGATGGAGCAGAAAAGGTTGAAACACATACATGCATCATCTGCCTTTGATCATTTTCCAGCTTTACACAAGAAGCCATCAAAAATAAAATAAACTCAACCAATTCCCCTTCTTTGTTTTTATCTGTTTATTTTTCATTCCACAAACTAAAGCTGTCTTTCTTGTCTTCTTTAAAGTTCTACTTACGTACAGAAAGAAAACACAGTGTTTAATTCAGATTTTAAAATGTAAATACCAAACTATGTCACAGTCACAGCTGCACTTGCTGTCCATCTTCTCAGTGATTCATATCAATCATGTACAAAAGCAGGTGGCCCTGACCTTTTACTGTGTGGGGGCAAAATGTCCCAGCATTTCCTCTACAAAACATCAGGAAAAATGCCAGAAAGCCCACTAGGACTCCCCAGATTAGACACTTTGATGATCTGTCTTCTCTAATCGTCACCAGTGTGTCCTGCATACTGGTTTAGGTGCCTTAAATCAGCCTTATCTCTTCTCAAAAGTAGATAGATAGATAGATAGATAGATAGATAGATAGATAGATAGATAGACAGATAGATATGGGTGGACAGACAGATAGAAAGATAGATAGATAGATAGATAGATTAGATAGATAGATAGATAGATAGATAGATAGATAGACAGAAAGTTGTGGGTTTTTTGTTGTTTTTTTTTTTTTTTTTTTTTTGTTTGTTTTTTTTTTTTATGGTTTAGATCCCCAAGATCACAGATTTTTCTTTGATATTTGTTTATCTTCAGGCAGCAGCAAGCACAGCTGGACTCCCACACTGATCTACAGATTACAGATACATTTAAGCAAGGCAGTGTTTACAGAAGAAGGAGGAAAGACATGAAGATTTTCTCAACACTTTTGCCCACCTGAACATGGGTAAGCTTGTGTAAGCATGAGTGTAAGCTGTTATATAAGACCTCACAGCTGAAGTTTTCAGTTTAGACATCAGTAGCTACAGTCTCACGTTTTTATTAGCTTTCATTCTGTTTGCAGCAATTTCTTTTCACCCTTTTCACTCCTCTCACATAAGTGCTTTTAATATTCAGAGGGGCAGTTCATGCAACTCCTATAATATCTCCATTGCCTCTCCTATATGTATCTTCCCTCCTAAGGTAAAATACTCTGAGCCTCAGATCCCAAAATGTATCTTAAAGTTTCTATATTGTGTAAAAATCATAAGAAAGATAAAATCATGAGAACTCTGCTTCTGATGCCTCAGGTTTTAGCTTTTATATTTTTCAGATTCTGTACTGCTTTAGTGTGTAAGTCTAGGCTTCATATTAGGGGATGGTAAGCTCTCTTCACAGAGTAGGTAGACAAAACAATTCCTTCTCTAGCTGGGGACCAAGGAAACTGATCCAGATCTCAGGCCCAAGAGCACAAACAATGTGAACTGAAAAGAGAAAAACAAGAAAGATGGGACTTCATGGGCTAAAGCTATAACTAGACAATTAACCCCAATATTCAAATGGACCAGAACTTATAAAAGTGTGATACCCTGTGACTGGTTATCCATTTTGTGCCCATTTTGGGTTCATCTTGGGTGTAGCCCTGGCTGGGCTCCTGTGCAGTCCAAGGTGAATCCATTGAGACCTTTTAATAAATCCCTGCTTTATTCTTCAACTCCATCTAGCCTCTGTTCTAGGTCAGCCTTCACAAGGCATCACTTCCAGTCAAAGAAATGTGAAAATAAATGCGATGAAGTGGCCCTTTCAAAAAATCTTTTTGAAGTCTTTCAGGGAATATTTCAATACATACCACGGACTCAAGAGCACAGATTGTGGTTTTTTTGGGGGTCCTCCATCATTGGAAGGAATTATTAAATCTCACTCTATGTTCTTAGAAGGCTAATTTATTATTTGATGAATTATATTATATTAAAGAATACAATACTAAACTATACTAAAGAATACAGAAAGGATACAGAAAGAAGGCTAAAAGATAATAATGAAAACTCGTGACTCTCTCTTCATAGTCCCGAAATAGCCTGACTGTGATTGGTCATTAAGTCAAAACAATTCACATGTTGGATAAACAATCTCCAAACCACATTCCAAAGCAGCAAAACACAGGAGAAGCAAATGAGATAAATATTGTTTTCCTTTTTCCCCGAGGCTTCTCAGCTTCCCAGGAGAAGAATCCTGGGTGAAGGGGATTTTTCTAGAAAATATTACAGTAAGACAGTTTGCTTACAGCACTGTCCTGCCAGCCTTTGGCTCCCCAGATGACCTCTCATTCCAAGTTCACAGCAGCATACAACAAATCCCATATAAAGGTCTTTCATGGAGGAGAATGGCTCTGTGTTTGTGTGTTTTGGGGTGGGGAGGAGGAAGATGGAATGGAAGAAAAAACAGTTTTCCCATCTCTAGAACAACACAATATTGACCATGTTTACTATTTCCAAGTGTGGCTGGACCCAAACCCAAGGAATTTTCTCCTAAACAGTCCTATGATATGACAAGTGAAAGAAAAACCTCAACAAATTCAGGAAAGACTCAAGAGCTGTCATACAGTTACATTTAAAGTGTTTTTTAATAAAAAATCTGGAATAGAAAATCATGTCCCAAAAGGTGGCTAGATTAGATTTTTTTTTTCTTTCTCTCTTTATTTATCATATGTTTCTTCAGCTTGTATTATTTACTGTCCCATTTGCACAATAAAAGAGGGTCATTTGTTTGAAGTGTTCTCATTATTATTTTGCTTTATTTTTGCATCTACCTCCACAAGCCCAATTAACTCCTGCTTTGTTGGAAGGCCAGCTGTATGTACAAATTAGGTTGCAAACATTTTAATATTCACTCATATAGTATTTATTTAAGAAGCTGCCTTATATAATACATGTTCATGTTTTGGTAGAACAGAATAACATGTGCTTTGAACAAAAGATTAAATTCCTACTTACAGCCCAATTAAATTCCTGCTTATAACTATTTACCTCACATATAACATTTATCTGTACCCTTTTTCTCCCTAATCATGAATATCAAGAAATCTTTCCTCAGAAGATCTGTGCCAAGGAAAGTTACAAAAAAACAGACTGAGAAACAGATTTGCTCTTATGTTTCTTCAAAATGGAAGTGAAAGGGCCCAGGAATTGTTACAAAAGGGAAGACATGTTAAGAGTCAAAAACAAAGAGTGAAATTTGTTTACTGGAAGAAGGTTTGAATTGTTAAGCTGGAATATCAAAAAGTCAGAGATAAATTGAGGCCTTAAATTTTGAGGCATATAAAGTAGGAGATAGATATCTCTTGCAATATTTTCTTCTTGCTGCATCTATGTCATTCAGGAAAAATAAAGCCTAAAAAGAAATTATAAAATTAATAAAATCCTGCTTGCAACTTCAGACCCTTGCAGACTTTTCAAAATCCACTATAGCTCTAACTTTGTTTTTGTGGTTTCAATTAGATTATGTACTTCAAAATTACACTGGAAAAGATTAGAACAATGCTTCCAAGCACAGAAACACATTTCCCTAAGAGCAATTATTTTAAGATTTGTGATTATGGGTATACTCTTTTGATACTTCAATATGAAAAAATGCAAACATTGGGTAATCTTAAATATTAGCATCTATAATAACAAAATAAAATACTGCAATTCAGTGAAAAATATCTATAATTTATAGCTAGTTCTTAAATTTGTTAAACTGTAACTACAATGAAAGTCATTAACTCCTTTTATTAAGTAAATAAGGTGTTTTAAAATTTGAGCATTTTAGTGAGGGATGCACAGCACTCTCCAGTTCATGGTCTGTGCATTGCAGCTAATGTCTTTTTCCAACGTCATGGGGCACGCATGAACTAAATTCCTTGTCCCTTTTCTCTCTTTTTATTACTTTAAATCCTATTATGCCATTGATTTTTAGAGCAGAACTCCCCACAGAAGCCAACAGGACTCTGCTTGGAAATCGATGGTATCATATGGCCTTAAGTATTCCATTATTGGGCTGCAGAGATGGGCTGAACATGTTAAAAAGGGTGAAAACATCAGCAGGTAGGCTTAAAATAGACCAAAAAAAAAAAAAAAATCTATTTTCAACCAATGGTTTCTGCCAGTAAAAGGTGAAGTAGGTTTTCTGCTGCCTTACCAAGGGGAGCACAGTTCAAGTAAGGAGAAATTAAAATCACATCCCCGTGTCCCACAGACACTGCTGCACCCCTATCCCCCAGGCACAACCTTCTGAACAAAGAATGGGCTTTATTATCCCATTAACACACCCCATTGCTGCCCCTTCATTAGGACCTTCTGTGAAAATAATAGACATTTCATATGTGTGAGTGCATGTGTGTATTTATATCTTTTGTTCTTGGCACTTCTGCAGCCAGAATCTTGCACACAACGGAGAAATACCGAGGATCATGAAATTTCAGAAATCTTTAAAAATGTGGCATTGGTTGGTACAGAAGTAATAGGAATCAAATCAGCTTCGAGCCACTTCAGACCAAGGGATATTTTCAGTTTATCCCCATTTATAATGCAGGTTTGCAAATTTCAGTGAAAGCAAGCTTGAAAAAATGCTTACAAGCACTGGCCATTTATAAGGGAAAGACAACACAAATAATACAAATTCTCTGTTATAGTCATAAATTGCATATCAGTGACAAGACATGAATCTAACAGAATCTAATTTTTTTAATGGATCAAGTGGGGTAATTTCTATTTTAAGGGAGCAAAAGATACATAGTGTACTACCTAAATCTCTCTGACCAACTTCAAACACGGCCAAACTCATTTCCCTTCCTAGCAAATTGTCCAAACCTGATCACATCACTCTTGCTCCTCCACCATCCATACAACTGCAGCTCCAAGGAACATTAATTTGGACAGAAGAGATCACATTTAACATATAAAATACAGAGAAAATATAACTAATGTACAATCCTTTATACAAGTAGCAGTGCTTCTGGGAGGGTAAGGGGACTAGATGTGGAAGAGCAAATATCATGTGTGGGAAAAAAAAAAAAGCATCAATCTAACCTAAAATAAAAATTTCCACTATGCCCTCATATGGTTCCTCTCTGATTAGAACAAGTTTCTTTTTAATATTAGGTGCTTAGTAACAGAAAAGAATTTGTAATAATGTTTCTCACAGATGAAGCATCTGCTCCTTCCTTTCAGGAAGAAATATTTTCTTTTACCCAGCACACATTTTAATTGCCTAAGATGCAATTTCCCTTATGAATAATTTGAATACAGCTGACTTTTTGACTAAGCAAATTTCCTTCAGAACTCAAATGATGTGTGCACTGTAAAATATGGAAAACCATGTGGCAGGGTAGCAGAAGCAAAGTGATGAAGCACAGCATTAATTTTAATGTCATTTAAGAAGTCACCAAGGTTCATCCCCTGTCAGTAACACGTGCCTCTGACCAGATGTGTAGCCTACATTTTAGCTCTCAGCCACAAAATTTCCCTCCACAAAGCTCCCTCCACAACACCACACTTAATGTCAGCCTTGCCATTACAGACCCTGTCTCAGTGCTTCATAAGGGCTCTAAAAAAAAAATCAAAATCTTCCTTGGCTATAAAGCTTGGTCTCTCCATCAGAGAATTTGTTACTGTCTTTCTCTCATGTACAGCCCTCATGGGGCTGTGTGCTTCCAGCTTAACATATGAATAACTTATTGAAATCACTATGTCCTCAAGTGGAAAAGAAAGATTTAGCAGCTGGAATTAAAATAATTTTATGTTCTTTTGGCTTAAAACATAAAAAAATAAAATTAAAGTATCTAAAGAAACACATTTTTTTCTAGTGTGAGTTGCAGGTGTGAATTTTCAATAAATCATGCAAGAGACTTAGACATCATCTAAGAGTCATAGATAACTTATAACAACTAAAAATTAGATCACCATTTCCATTAACAGAATCAAGCTGTAGACAAATGTTGGGTTTAATGATACCGCAGGGCCCAAACAGGACTAATAAAGCAGCTTTGTTGATATTGTCAGTGTACATAATTTGAAAATCCATTATCTCATCCTAAAAATGCACTCAATGAATACTTTGTAGAAGCTGTATTAGCTGCCTAGTCTAGTAAATAAATTGAAATACTAATTACTCTTTCTTTGGAAAGAGGCTTTGTTGTTTATTTTAATGTTGGAATTATTTCACTATGAGGAATTTATTTTTTTTTTCACAAGGACTGTGTTGGGAAAATTTGTCTGCTAAGGGAAATAAATGAGTTGCTTTTGTACCAACATAAACTACCTCATCTGATGAGTAACCACTAACCATAACTTAATATAATTTCAGATTATTTGCATTTTCACTTGCCAGTAGCAGCTAAGCCATCTGGCACACCTTTTTTCATTTTTTTCTTCACTTTAAAAATAGCAAAAGCAAGCACTCTTTATCTATGCCTTTTTAGTGGTAAAACAGTGTTCAACTAAACTGTACCAATGAGTAAGAACTAAAATATTCAGCAGTTTTAGATGTCTCTTCCAAATGTCTGATACAAGATTTTAGTTCACTGGAGCAGATGCATACACAAACTAAATTCTGGCAGATGAACATAAATTCCATGAACTTCATCTTCAGTGTGTTTTAAAATATTCTCTTTTTTTTCCTAGTCAGATACAAGTAAAATCAACTAAACCTGCTAAAACCTTATATTAAGGTCCTATTTATAATAGTAACTTATGATTAATGCACTCTTGCTTAATAGAAAAATAGAAAAAAATCCAGCAAAAAAAAATCTGCTTTGACATCTGAAATAGACATGTTAAACAGAAATACTCCCTTCCTTTAGCAAGTAGCAAAACCCTTGTAAGAAAATGAGCTCTCAACTTCCAGTCATTTAACCCCATGTAACACTGAACATGGTGAGTTTTTCCAAAGAGGATTTTGTCATTTTATATGATGTGCACCTCTTAAGATAGAAAGTAAAACAAGCAAAAAAACAAATTAAAAAACCACCAAAAAAAAAAAAAAAAAAAAAAACCAAAGAAACAAAAAAAACCCAAAAACCCCTATTGACAAGATGAACCCTCAGCAAATTTGCAGATGACACCAAATTAGGTGAGGATTCTGATCCTCTTGAGCTCTCCTTTCACTAAGGAGACACTTGGCATTGCTGGGTTAATGTTTGGGTTTGATCGTCCTGAGGGTCTTTTCCAACCTAAATGGCTTCATGGTTGGGTTGTGGGATTTCAAAGAAATCTGCATTAAAACTTGGAAAATGTTTCCTCTCTGGAGAACAGCACTAATTAATTCATTAGTGATGAAATGCATTAGTGATGAAAAATGTCTATGTATTTAGGTCTATCTTCTGGTAAGGGAAATCTTCTCTGGGTGTTGGAGAGCAAAGTATTCCCAGAAATTGATACATAAAAGCATCTCTCTGTCGGGATGAAGTTTAGCAAAACTCTGAGGGAAAAAAATTAAATTAATTCCTAAACTGTTTCTTAGTGTTGACAGTTTTCAATATTTAATGGGCACATTGGAGTTGAGAAAAGGACATAATTTCTTTTTCTTTTTTTTTTTTTTTTTTTTTTTCTCCTTAAAATCCTAATGATGAGGTCTTTTTGTTTTGTTTTTACTGAAAACCTTAAAAAAATTCTAAGATTCAGCAACCTATAAGTATACCTATATAGAACAAAAATATTCAACCTCTACCATTGGAATCTAAAGATATATAATTTTATTAACATTTAGGGTGTGCTATGCTCAGGGAATACCCATGAAAACTGTGGGAAATTACTCAAGTAACAGCCTGAGAGCTCCAAAAAATTTCTCTTAAAATACCAGACTAAAGTAAAAGCATTACAGGAAAATCTGTCTATACTAAATATTAATATGATTTGAGGGACTGGGAGGTGGTGTGGAAATCATCAGAGATCACAATCATCATCACAATAATCATTGTTATCATTCTTTGCTATTCTATTCTTAGCCAGCCTTCTGATGAAATCCTTTCCTCTATTCCTTTAGTATAGTTTTAATGTAATATATATAATAAAATAATAAATCAAGCCTTGAGAAACATGGCGTCAGATCCTCATCTCTTCCCTCATCCTAAGACCCCTGTGAACAGCATCACAATTTACCACTTTATAAATCCCAAAAAATTGAACTGAATTCTCCAAGGGGAAACCCTTCACTAGTATAAAATATATCAGATTTGCACTTATTTAGGACTATCTTATTCTTTTCTCTTTTACAGGACAAACTGATTCCTCTATCCTACAGGTCAGACACTCTGCCTGGTATATGTGCATCCTTTTGAAAATTAGATTAGCACTTGGAGCTCTCCCCAAGTCTGCTAAGGTGTTACCCAAGCATTGTTCCTTTCATTGCTTTGTTTCTTAATCAAATGCACTGAAGAGCATTTGATGCCACCCTGGGTGGGTTGCAAGGTTGCAGTGGAAACTTGCACAGAGTTTGTCTTGGTTTGGTCTTGAAACCAGCCCAGAAAAGGCTGACAATACACCTCACTGTGAGCTAAATCTACCTGAAAACTTAATTATACAAGAAAAATAGTTGCAGAATTTAAAAGCACCATCAGAGAGGAAGGGCAACTTTTGCCTGTAACATAGCTAAGCAAAAAAGTGGAATTGGAATAAAAGGAAAATGGAATTTGTTGTAGCCACCTACAGTGAAATAGTGTAGAGATGCTATTAAAAAAGCCCAGATATTTTATGAAGTGCACATTTTAACCCCATTGAATATTAAAAAAAGCTCCAAAAATCCACTTGCAATTCCCAAGCTGTTATTTCTCAAAGTTAAGGAAAAAGACTTTATGTGTTCAGAATTTTTTTTCCTTTATTTTTTCACAATTTCTGCAGATGTTTGCTTTTAACTAGCCTCACAAAACTGGCTTAGATAATTCCTAATTTACAGAGCTATAAGCCTTTCCCCTGAGCACCATCTGGTTGTTTTTATTTTACAGGTAGCAGTTCTCTTTTAAGTGTGATTTATTCTCAAATCTGAAACTTTGAAAAGCATCAAATCTTTGCCTCAAACCTGGAAGCTCTTTGTTCCCCACACCCTGGCTCCTAGCAGAGTTTCTCTGTTCCCAAGCAAATCAAAAGTAGTGTCTGTGAAATACTAGTTTCTAAAATTTCTTATGCCACAGATATATAAGTTCTCTATACTGATTTTGTCAATCGCATACTGGCTTGTTCAAGGTTGTGACTGTCACCCCTTTTTATTTTCTAGTCCCTTCCCACCTATACATAATTGTAAGAAAGAGATGAGTCTAGACCAAATAAATTTTAAAAAAAATATTATCCGGTAGTGCTAGTGGAACTTTAAGAAAAAGAGACTCCAAGTATGAAAAGAAAAATTAAGGAAGTGTATTTGTACTTAAAAACCTGCAGAATAAAAAGGTATAACCAAGAGATACAAGGGAGACAAAAAAAAAAAAAAATCTTTGCAGAATGATACTTTAAGAACTCACTAAGAGAAATTCTAGGTCCAAATAGTGTATTCAGGTGATCAAAAGGATGACTTTTGAGTTGGCAGTTGAAATTTAAGAGAGGATTATATTGATTTTTGTCAGCAGCATACTGGCTTGTTCAAAGTTGCGACTGTCAACATCTTTTTATTTTCTAGTCCCTTCCCACCTAAAAATAATTATAAGAAAGATATGAGTTTAGAGCAAATAAAATTAAAAAAACCCAGATATTATCCTGTAGTACTAATGGAACTTTATGAAAATCAGACTCCAGGTATGAAAAGAAAAACAGAGGAAGAGTATTTGTGCTTAAAAACCTGCAGAATAAAAAAGGTATAACCAAGAGATACAAAGGAGAGAAGAAAAAAAAAAATCTTTCCAGAATGATATTTTAAAAACTCACCAAGAGAAATTCTAGGTCCGAATAGTGTATTCAGGTGATCAAAGGGATGACTTTTGAGTTGGCAGTTGAAATTTAGGAGAGGATTATTAGTTTTCTTCTCTTTTTCTTCTTGGTTTAGAAGACAATGCACATTGAAATCATGTTTTACTATAGGATAATTTATCCATCAATCAGAACTGGCTTAATATAAGTTAGATGGCACCCCAGGAGGTCATTCCATCCGACTTTCTCCCATGACATGGGTCTCACTGCACAGGTTACCTGCTCAGCAGCATATTGAGCATCTTGCAGGAAAAAAATGACATTTCCACATCTCTGATCCTTTGTTGCCCTCTTTCACTTTGGACAGCAGCTCATGGCTGCCCTTGATTTCCTTTCTCACAACATTTGTGTTCCCAAATTCTGGCCCTTTGTTAAGCAGGTGCTATGAAGGGTTTCATCAGCCAAAGGAGAGAACTTCAATGTCTGCCAGGGACAGCAAATCAAACCTTGTGCCTGAGCACGGATGCAGACAGCCCATGTACAGAGGCAGGTGTGGTCACAGAGTGGAAAAAGGTGACAAACAGCCTGTTGGGTGATGTCCAGGCTGGAAGGGGGTCTGAGTAAGCTGGTCAAGTGAAAGGTGCCACTGTCCATGGTGAGGGGATTGGAGCTAGGTGGCCTTTAACATGTCTTCCAACCCTATGGCTCGATAATAAATCAGAACTATGATGAATCACAACTATGCATCCTCCACGTGCTGCCAGGCAGAACTTTGGAGGATAAAACATGCTCCTTTGAGTGTGTGCACAGGATGCTTTCCTTCACAGTCTGGACAAGTTGAAAACTAACATTTAGACATTTCCAAAGGCCAACATGGTAACTGTCGCAGACATCCTTTATGAAAAATTCTTTCCTTAGGATATTTCCTCCTGAGAAGCTGGGAGACCTCAGGAACAAAATGCAAACATTGATTATCTGCTGTGGAATGCAACAGGTGCATCTGTGATTGGCCCATGTTGGATGTTTGTAATTAATGGCCAATCACAGCCCAGCTGGTTCAGACAGAGAGCCCAAGCCACAAACCTTTGTTATCATTCTTTGCTGTTCTATTCTTAGCCAGCCCTCTGGTGAAATCCTTTCTTTTATTGTTTCAGTATAGTTTTAATGTAATATATATCATAAAATAATAAATCAAGCCTTCTGAAACATGGAGTCAGATCCTCATCTCTTCCCTCATCCAAAAACCCCTGTGAACACTGTCACAGGTTACAATCCTGTTAGTCAGCAGTGTTCTACAGCATCCTAACTCTCCCCTACACAAACTTTTAAGCTAAACTTTATTTTTTGTTTACACTAACTGGCTTGTACAGAGCTATGTATTAATTCTGAATTATCAGACTTTGGCTTCGTGAGAAGGCTGTTTGCAGCAAGATGAGTTTTATCAAAACTGTAAAACATGCCTGAAGTGTAAGAAAACTGGCCCCATCCTGTGAAACAGCAGGGCACAGGACACCTCCAGTGGTGCTTCTTGCATAAATGTCCCTCCTAAGGATGAGAATTGACATGTGAAATTGCTTGGATAATATGCCTTAACTCTCTCTTTTAGCTCTGTGACTGAAGAAGTAGCTTCTTCCTCTTGTAAGTCTTTTAACACAAGTATGAAGTATTTTAACACAAGTATGAAGTATTTTTCTAAGTCTTTTAACACAAGTATTTACTAGAGTATGCTAAAGCCATGGGAATATATGATAACTCATATATTCCCATGATAACTCATGATAACTCATATATTCCCATGGCTTTAGCACACTCTAGTAAATACGCCTTTCCAGAAAAAAAAAATAAAACAGAACACACTTTGAACTGGTTAGAGGTTTTAGACCATTAGGGGAAGAAAAATCCCCTTTAAAAAAGGAATAAACTATTTCTTCTAATGGACTTATGATGGCAATGATTGGAATTCACCCAAATTTGAGAAATACCTTTTCTAATCAGAAAGAGGGCAAAGTTACTCAACAAAGTGACATCTTACTGCAAATTTGAATTAATTCCAGAGGAATAAATTATATGTTGGGAAGAAAGGTCTATTGGAATGGCAGAAATAAGAAATGAAAACTAACATAAAATGCAGAAGAATAAATATAAAGCATATAAGGATAATTTAATAAGAAATATTCACTTTTCCTTAATAGAAGCAGAGCAAAAAATTACATAAATCCAAGACCAGCTAAAACCAAAGTATATTCAGTATCTTTACAATGACATAACAGGCAAACATTGATAGAAATCAAGATACTAACCTTGATCAAGGAGTACATATCAATTGCAGGAAACTGACTCAGGCACACCATACATGAAAGACCTGCATGTAGCCCAAATAGTGTGACTTACCACAGTTTACAGCAGTTCTAAAGGCATTCAGCCAAGGTAAAGCCATTATTATATAAAATATATAAAATACCTGGAGAGCCCAGCCATGGCAGGGCTCACCTGCTACCATTGCTGTTTCCATCTGAGAGGGAATTTCTGTTCCAGCAACAAATGCCTCCTGGAACTAATTGGCACTCATTGTCAATCTCAGAGCAGAGATTAATGAAGTACCTTTTGAGCCTGAGAGCTTCTGAAGAGGTGATCTCTCCAGCACAGAACAGAGCCTCTGTAATGAGGCAGGATAAGGATGATTCCTCGGCTAATGCTCATTCCTTACCTGTCCTTGCTGTAAAAAAGAAATGGGATTCATCCATAGGTTTAAGAAATCCAGGGAGTCCCTGTGTAAAAAAAGTGATAACACTGCAGTTCACTGCTCCTGGGGACAAGGATCACAAAGAAAGGGAACCAAGATGCTCTTGCTGCAAACCAGCTCCCACCTCATGCATTTCACTGCTCGGAAAATCTATTTGTGATCTATCAGGGAATAAGTCTGAACAGTGGTAACAGCAAAGGACTGATTCCTGGAAGCCATCACCAATATTCTATCCTAAAATTGTGTTTTCTATCCTAAAAGAAGTGTTTTTCTAATTCTTAGACAAAATCTGGGGGTCTGTCACCTGTGTTACACCAGCTAAATCTTGAGGTACAATTTACGTAAACAGAGACATTCTTACTACAGAGCTTTGGAAAGAAACAGCACAACAGAGCAGCTAAATGAACTAGAATCTTTACCAAGCATTGGTAAATTCCTACCAGATGACTTCTTTTGTATGTGGACTGCAAATAAAAAATAATTCAAGTTGGCAGGCTCCTTTAAAACTAAGGGAATGCTTTGAGTGCTGGACTACATTCTGCATCCATGCTACATGTTGAAATCCTTAAAATACAGGATAAAGCCTTTTAAACAACAAACCCACAGAAGTAAGACACGTAGGCAGTCTGGAGGCAGTGTAATGGGCTTAAGTCAGAGCTCTTCAGCAAAGGAGGTTTATAAAGGATGTATTCTTGAACATGAGGCTATTACTGCAGACCATCTACTTTTGAAATGTTTTCAGACACAATAGTTTGTTCCATCAGTTAGCTGGAAAAAACGGAATTAGATACTCTTTAGTACTTTTGGATAATCCCAACAAGCATGTTCAGCACTTTGCTTTTATTTAGTATTGGTCTGGGACCAATGCTGGCAACCTGATATTAAAACATACCTCTGCTGCTGTAAAATATTTGCTGCAATGAATAATAGTTATGATAATAGTTATTATGATTACTGTGCTATATCACAGTTCTGGGTTTTTTTGCCTCTGTCTATTTGAAAAAATGCCCAGCAGGGCTTTAAAAAAGAGCAAGGTAGTGGCATACATAACTCTCCCTGAAAAGATAACAAAGGATTTGTCATCCAAGTGGTTAAAGGGCAGACCTCCAAATTAAAACACTTTGGAGAAACGCTGAGAAAATTCCATTTACCAAAAGACAAATTGTCATTTTGGCACATGTGGATCCACAACTAAAGGGTGGAAAATCTGTGCCAGTTCCTGCTGCAGCTTCTGAAAGGGGTTTATCTCCCTTTCTCCTGAGGTGCTGTGAAGCTCGGCAGCTCGTGGAATCTCACTGGCAACATTTTCATGGCAATTGCAGCTGTGATTTGGGAACATGCTCTACTGATCTGCTGCACCTATTGAATGTTAAAATAAGGAAAAACCTGTCTGAAGTCTTCCTCATTGAGAACTCTTCTGAATCCCCAGGATTCTGTGTTTTGCTTTTAGCTTGTTCTGACAGTAAAGATAATTATAACCATTTATGAGTTGTGAGATCAACCAATGTTTTCCTCTCCTATACTCCAATTTCTCCCTTTTGTTCTTTTTAGCATCCTCTACAATACCTCTAGACTAAGGTACCTTTGAGTTTGCAGCCCATTTGTACTGTTCTGTACTGAACATTCCAGAATAAGATGAGAGTAATCACAAAATTGCATCTATATCTTGGCAAGAAAAGCTGAATATTCCCTGGTGTTAGGGCCCCAGAACTCAGCTATGTCATATCAGTTGGCCTAACTACATGTTTCCATATAAGTAATAAAATAATATCAGATTTCCTCACAAAGACAGAGGCAAGGATTTTTAGGTGAGAGTACTTTCCTACAAGGACTGAATTTCATTATAGATAACTTTAATCCACATAAGTCTATATCACAAATGACATTTCCAGGGTTCAGATTTCAGCATGTAGAAGAACTGGAAAAGGTCAGAACTCTTTCAGCGCCCCTTGAAACATAAACTGTTTAATAGACTTTAAGTATAGACAAATATATATTAAACATTCAGGATGTGAAAATACACATAAAACAATGGATCAGCACTGAATAAAAAGTGAAACAAGTTGGGCATGTGTGTGTAAGTAAGAAACAACTTAGATTTTTGGAGCATTTTTGCTGTAGTGGAACACAAGAAAGTAGTTATGTTCTAAGCTTCTTCGCAGCCTGGAAAAGGGTGACAATTGTCTTTCATGCTCCATGGAATATATTCATCACCAAAAAAAATAAATCTTTGATAAATCTTTGATAAATCTTTAACAATAAGTTAAGATGTATAAACTCTTACAAAAAAAAAAAAAAAAAAAAAAAAAACCTAACTAAAAGATAGCATCTATTACAAGAAAGATCTAGCTAAAATATTTAAGTCTCTCTTTTTTTAGATTATCTTCCAATCATTATCTATGATTTTCTCAAGCAACTAAGCAACTCAAAATAAACTATGCTCTTTGCAGAAGAGGAGTTGGACTCTCAATGATGTGGTTTTTCATTAAATCTACCTAAAGTTAATATTCATAAGCATCTTGAGGCAATGAAAATCATTGTCTGTCAAACAGGCAATAGCTACCACATGTTTAATAATTGCTACAAATCAGTTTTTCTAATGTCAGAGTCTGATGTGCAGCTCAGTCTGCTTGCTATCTCTCTGTGCTAGTGGAATTGACTTATTTTTTGGCAAAAAAAGGGTTGATCCCACTGTGGATGGGTCATTTCATCCCCTCCTGATCATATTCTATTTAATCCATCTCCTGCTGGACCAACAGACATACTTTTCTGAAAACCTTTTCTTTCTGAATATGGCATGTATCTGTTACATGTTACATGCATCTGTTAATCAGCTCTCCTTTTCATATTTATTTCATTTAATTCAGCTTTCAAACACAGTGTCAGAGCGAGGTCAATGCCAGCTCCTGTGTGCTGTGATATCAAGGCAACTTTAAACTCATATACAGTAATGTTCTTAGTATATCACATATATCAGTATGCTCATGTACCATATATAAAAACATATATGCTTATAGCACACATCTATTGTTCATTTTAAAGATATTAAGAGAGGCATGTAATTAGCATTTTATATAAGAAACCTTTTTTTAATGTATTATCAGTTTCTTGAAACAGTACGTACCTGACATTTATCATTTACTTACTTAGAAACAGAATTCCATAGGTATTTTCTGTCTATAATGCTGATAAGTTTCATGGGAATATCTGCACTTAAAATATGTGCCTCAGTTAAGAATAAAGTGATTATTGCAATCACAGCGTAGTGAAAAGACAATGTGTCATTGAGATCCAAAATCAGCACTATCAACTATCTCCAAAAGTGCTCAATCTGTCTGTCTTGCACAGAATCAGACTGAAGCACAGAAATTTGAATGGAAAACAAAATACAGCTTATAAGCAAACAAGAACTAGAAGGAATTCCTAAAAGGAATTATTATGTTTCAGTACTGACTAACAGAGGAGGAAGCAACTTGACCAAATGAGCAGAGTTTTTCCCATTTAAATTTAAACAAAATTGCTGGAAGGTCATAGAAAGTTATCTATTCATTACATTTTATTAGATTTAATGAAAAAGATGCACAATAACTTCAACCTTTAAATTCCTTTTTTTGTGATTTTTAACAAGAATTATCCTGCTTTTAAGATGGCTGTTCTCTCTTTTGATATGAAATTCTAAATATGCATGGAACATATTGAAATGACTGACAGAATGCTAATATTATCTTACTGATAAGAAATTATATTCTGATTAATATCTACTGCTTCAATATGTACAGAAGAATTTATCAAATTCATTCATTGATTATCCAGGCTCTGGTCATAACAAAAAAAGTTCATCAAAAATTCAACAACAGTTGCTGAAGTACAGAAAGTGCATATGTTTATGAAAGGAACAAAGATGAAAAGGAACCATTTAACTATGCAAGAGAAACTGGGGCCTAAAGTTTCTAAGCAAGCAAAATTTGTTAAGAAGAGTGTGCATATGTGGTTGCTCTTTTATTCGGATTCACATGGGAAAATGAGCTATTATTTACTTATTTATCCCCTCCCCTCACTTTCTGCCATTTATATTTAAACAACTGCGTAGCTGGGAACCTGGAACTGGGTTGGGTATTTGTGGAGATTTTTAAGCATTGTTGTAGGCATAGATGACCCATCATAGACCACAAAAATTATGAAATATTAAAAAATGACATAAGCATTCAACAACATACTGGAAACCTCAGGTTCATTTCTTAAGCTTATATCTCTATCTAAATCCTGCACTTTGTTTCCAAAACCCACTATCATGCAAGAGGAAATGCAATATTTTTCAATATTTTTCAGTATCTGAAAGACATTTGTTTCTGACTTATCTGCCTGACATTGATAAATGTATGAAATACCATTCATCTGTAAACGTCTTTCATTATTAACCTTTGATGTATTACGTATATATATATATATATCTAGGGTTTCCCCTTCTAATACTGGAAACTGATGACCTAAACCAGCAAACTTCACCTACCAGGCAGTGTAGATTGAGCAGCAGGACACAGCATGCAATGATTGCATGCCACAAAGTCATTATCAACACAGGGTGGTTAATATTTAAAGTATATAATTCTGATTATTCAGAAGCTTCTCGACTAGAGGGAAAATCCTTACTCTTATTCCCAGGAAACACAAAGATAATCACAACAGAAGGCAGACTTTGCTATCTAGAAAATTACTTTCTTTCAGGCAAGTATATTCTTTGGCATATAAGACATACTAACAAGGATCCAACAAATTTACTGTGAGGTTCTTTACTTCAGCACGTGGGTAGAGAAAATAACAAATCTAATGGCAATTAGGAAGCAAGCTATTCCACAGAGGCCTCACAGTAATTTGACAAGCAGCAGTATTCTTTACTTTAACACATTTTTTTGTCCTAAACCTTCTTAAATATTTTCTACCAGATGCTGGCTGCTTATTCTGCCCCTAAAGAACCAGACATCCAAGTAGCTTTCATGGTTTTGTTAATCTTCCATTTTTTAAAGCTCTGCTTTCCTGATGTCAAGCCTACCTCCCCTCCTGACTAGCAAAACTTCCTAATAGCAGCAAAACTACTGCAAACCCTGCATGGAGCTCAGCCTCCTCTTGCAGCTGACAGCACAACAGCTTTCTACC
Source organism: Ammodramus savannarum pratensis (assembly GCA_020466415.1). Taxonomy (NCBI): domain Eukaryota; kingdom Metazoa; phylum Chordata; class Aves; order Passeriformes; family Passerellidae; genus Ammodramus; species Ammodramus savannarum. Next base: position 43,599,067 of record JAHXMQ010003319.1, read on the forward strand.
CACTTACTCTCTTTTCTTCAAGACAGACAAAAAGGAAGGAAACTTCATCGGGAGGTAGCAGTTTAGAAACCTGACATTTCACTGCTTGATGTTCACTTTCATCAGCAGCAAGATCTTGACTTTAATACTGAAAAATAATGAAGAATAGTGAAATCAAAACTGACACTTTGTCTGCTTAGATTCATGGTGCCTGTACACTACTACAGAGAACAAAAATTTCATTCTCTTTGAAAGCATTTTGCTATTGAATGAGAAGTACCTTTAGCTTTACTTGCACATTGCCTGTAGCAGTCAAGTCAGTCTTTGAAAAAGAAAATTCAAACATGATTCAGGTGCATTAATTCGTACTCTAAGGATTAATATAGTATTACATATAGGGCTTGACTGAAAAGGACCTCTAAGATGGGGTCCAACCATTAATCCAACACTACCAGACCCACCACTAAACCATGTCTCTAAGTGCCACATCTACATGTCATTTAAATATCCCATGGACAATGACTAAACCATCCTCCAGCACATCCTCTTTCAATACCTGACAATTTTTTTTGTGAGGAATTTTTCCTGATATCCCATCTAAACCTCCCTTGGTGCAACTGGAGCCCATTTCCTCTTGTCCTATCAGTAGTTACCTGAGAGAACAGGCCAACCCCCACATGGCTACAACCTCCTTTCAGATAATTATAGGGAACAATGAGGTCCCCCTTGAGCTTCTTTTTCTCCAGGATAAACACCCCCACAACTTCAGCCATTCCACACAAAACTTGTGCTCCAGATCCTTTACCAGCTATATTGCCCCAAACATTTTTCAGTATCTCAATCTATTTCTTGCACTGATATGACAGCACAGAGCACCCTGCATCAATAAATAAACTAGAGGAAAATTCATATTGTGACACAGTGCAACAAACCAGACCAGTCTGATATGCTCATATGAAAGGAATCACAGTGCTTCTTGGAAATATTTTTTTCCATTTTATAATTTTAAAGTGCTTTAACACTACTGAATAAAGTGTTTGAAGTTTTTCAAGGCTTATAAAAGATGAACTCTATCAGGTTTTAGCTTTGTGTTATTTTTATTGCTCTTTCTCCATTCTCCCTTTTTCATTTAATTCTCCAATAAAGGACTAAAAGCTATGTGAAAATGAGAGGAGATATTTTTCCACTTGCTACAGGTGTTTATATATACTGCCACACTTATATTCAGATGTACAGATAAGCATGTTTTCCATCTCACACCAATTACTGTTGCTTCCCTGTATTTATTTCTCTCAATGCATCAGGGAAAGGACATTTTTTTAGAAGGAAAACAAAGCAAAGGAGAGCAAAGCAACAACACTATTCCAGAAAAGAAAAATAGCTAAAATGTTTGTCTGGTAGTTGGAAGACCTCGGGCAGATAGTCAGACATGGGTAATTGGACTTGAGTCTCTGCCAGTCTATCGTCATGCTAAGTCCACCCTGCTTGTTTTTCTAAGAAAAGGGGAGTTGTCAAAACCTTTCCATTTAACATGAAAATGCATCATAAAACTTTATCACATAAAAACTGAAATGTCACAGAAAGCTTGTTTCAAAGAATATTTATCCACAAAATGAAAAGGTTTAAATAAAGATTTCCACCACTCCTACATACGTTTTTAGAAAGTGTCAAAATAATTCCTTCTGAAATTATTACAAAGCCAAGTCAAAATAGAGTGTATTTGTGACATAGTATTAGAAAAAAGCACAGATGAAAGTATTAAAGAGCCTCAGTGAGATGGTCACTCATGTTCACTAAAACTGCAAGAGAATTCCAACCAACCACTTTGAGGGGGTGATTTAAAAATCAGTTGGCACTGGTTCAGGCAGAATGCTAAAAATGCAAGGCAAACTCCACCCCTGCAAGTTTGTGTTTTCCCAAAGCTCGAACAGGAGTGTTTGCAAGGCTCAGATATTGCACAAATTATGAAAGCCACCTGCAGAGCAGCATCAGGGGCAGCCTTGTTCTGGGGCTGCAGCTACAAAATTGCTATCCTAGGATGCAGAGCAAGCTGTGAGAAAGCAAAAAATTATAATGTTGACCACATCCATTACTTCACATGTAGCTGCTTTTGATTTAAGGGGATTTTTGGAGTACATTTTATTCAGATTCTCATTCCAGTTGTTCTTTGTAGGTTGGTGCTTTTCTGTGCAGGTTTGTATCCAACCCTGGTACATGAGCCAGCTTCTATCATCCAATAAATTTCCCACTTTTAAGTGTGCTCTATGATCTTTCCTGTTTTCAACACCTTTTCTGTTGATAACCTATTTGCTACAAGTGCATCTCTTGCACAAAATTTTCTGATTTTTTTTCAGAAACATTGAAGATTTGGTTTTTGCCTCTGAATGAATACAGATATTGACTACAGTATAGAAAACTTAATCCACATGGCGGTTTAGTCACGGGTAGGAAGTAAAACAAAAATCATTGGAAAATCTTTTTTACTAATATGTTATTTTAATAGGAAGTAATCTCTGTCCTTATTTTTTAAATATAATTTTCTTTCCTAGCTACTGAGTTGCCAAGATGGAAGTTTGCTGCAGTCTCTGTCCATTGTGGCTTATCAAACCACAAAACATAGCACAAGTAGCACAGAAGGAAAGTCCAAGACTCAGAACTTGCAGGCAATGTGCAACAAGCAGTTAAGCAGTAGATATCAAGGGTAACAGTGTTGTCTGAGTGCCCTGTAGTATTGGGGAAAAAACAGCCAGAAAAATCTCCCATATTTAACATCATCACTGTCTCTATAAAACAAAATTCATCCCTAACTGCAAAACATGGCAGACACCCAAAGAGAAGCAAAATCACTGAAATCACTGTGATTACCTAAGAGTGCAGGCAAACATTTCTGACTCAGATTTAGGTCAATATGCTGAGTCTCTGCAAGGTGACATGGCAACAATCTGAAGGCCTCTACAGTCAAATTCTAGCAAGAAACAATGATTTTTAAAGGCAGCAAATAAACACACCAAACTTTGTGATCAAATTATGAATCAGCATATGGTAGGTAAATATTTTTTTTCCTTTCATTTCCATCACAGATAGCTATCAGAAACCTTTCAGCACACATTATCCCTTACTGTAAGTAGTTCCTCTTCCTCCTCAGTACTCATCACTCAGATGTAATTTTAAAGTTCGTATTTTCTTACTCAGCCTAGTGGAAATAGCAGCATGTCAGAACAGATAAGAGGAACAGATAGAGGACATAAAATTGTTAACTTAGTGTGCACTGAAGTCCTTTTCTCTTGTTTTCTACTTCTCCAAGCAAAGTGATAATAGAAAGAATATTTCAATTTTGATAGAGCACCACTGAAAGACCTTGCAGAGGCTTTGAAAACTGCTGCCAAACATTACTGCATCACCAGTCTAATTACAGCCACATATCTCAGCTGGAGGTGGGGGAATAAATTCCTACCCAGGTCTAATGTCAGTGGAATATTTTAATTACTCCTTGAGCAGTGAACTTTTAGAAAAAAAAAATAGATCACAAAGGAAGAAAGGAAGCCCTTCCTTCTCTGCAACCATTTCCTAAAATGTCTTAAAATATCAATAAGCCATTTTGTCTCTCATTTCTTCATCTCTACCTTGGTCTTTTCAAATATACTGCCAGATATACTGGTTTTGTGCCAATAAACATATTCAGGTGAAATCAATTCAGCTTGAGAATGAAACTTTTGGCAGCCATAGAATCTACAGAGATTGCACACTGCACATTTTTTATGTTGGCCAACAGAGATTTTGCTTTTTTATTTTCTCTCATTGAACTTCAGAATTCTAAATTTTAAAAGTATTACATTTCCAAGCCAAGCAGTATTGTGTTGTATATCTAACATAAATCATCCTGAAATCAGACTTCAATTTATTGATTTGGCTCACTGTAACCAGATGTACACAGTTTCATCTCCAAAATACCTCACACAAATGAAAACAATTAGAATGAGGGGAGGTTTTCCAAACAGTACCTGAATATTAAGAAAAATATTCTGCATTATTGCTAATGACTTCTGTTCTTCCTAAAGCTGAATTATATCTAGACTTGCACACAAATTAATTCTCTAAAAGCCTAGAGAAAGGGCTTGTGGTCTAATCTGCAATACATCAGAGGGATCTATGTCTGATTGATAGGCACTGCCCATTCGTCATATTTTCTTTTCCCCTTTGAAATAAAGCCAATTCAAAAGTGACATCTATGAATTACTGGGTTACCTGAAGGTTAAGCCACTTAAGAGAAGGGGGAAAAAAAAAATCATTTACAAGCTGAAAATCTATTTTTGCAAATCTTACTTTCAGTCTAGGTTGAATGCTTCTAATGATATCACAGGAGCCCTGCAGAGAAAGCAAGATCATGAATAAGAATTTGATGCTCCAGTGTTCCATTGCCTGGGTAAGAAGGATGCTGCCATTACTGCAAGCACATAAACTTTGATTACACTTCTTAAAGTCATTTGCTAAAGTGTAAAATAAAGTGCAAGAGGCTGCATTAAGATGCTTCATTGAGTTTTAATCAAAGGGAGAAATGATATTTCTATTTACTATTTATCTTCAAAATGTGACTGATTTTTCCAGTCATAATTGCTGAATTTTTGTAATGGTTAGTGTTAAGTGTGTCTAGATATTAATACAATTTAGTTTTAATGATGTGCCAGTTAATTGCAAAAATTTACTCACATACCCATGCAAACTCTGCAGTTCTGATACCATTTTTAGAAGGTAAACTCACTTCTGCTGACATATGCTTTAGCAAGTAAAATATTAACAGAGTTAATGTTGTATTGAAGTCCTATTTTCTCTCTCACAATAATACTGTTACCTATCTTATTGTATTAGCTGTCTTTGAACATGTTCGTACAGTACACATAAAAAATACTGAATTGTGGAGTAGACTAAAAAGGAAAAGGGCAACAAATAGTACAAATGTACATTTGCAATGTGAAAATAACATTAAAAATCAAATTTTAATAAATAAATGCCTATCTGTTTTAAAAAAAAACCTGATTCAATAGTATCAGGCAAAGCATGGGAAATATATAAAAAAATGAAAGCTTGAATAGTGTTCCACTTTCAAAATACATGAAAAGTGAAAATGAAAAGGAAACAAAACCCCCCATCTTTTTACTAACAGCAAAACCGACTTAAATGTGAAGGTTTCTAACCAAACATTAGTCCTCTCAAATAACAAAAGATTGGCTATATTAGTTAACATTTAATCAAATTGCTTCAATGTGGTACTCCTATTTCTAGGGTAATTATTCACATTTTGCCAAGGTAGCTTAACACTGGAATTTAGAGGCTTGCTATGAAATGTAAATTCGAACACCTTTTATCTGAGGAAAAACCCTGAACTTATAAAATTGCTCTCTTGCCCTGGTGGTGGCATTTGCACTAACTCCAGCTAAAGAAGGGTGAAATGGAACACAGAAATGTGTCTCTAAATCATGAAGAAAAGCAACTTGCACAAATTAATTCCACAAGTCAGTCACAAAAACCACCAAAACTGTGTTCTGCTAAAGCTCCCACGTGCATGCACAGAATGCCACAGTGGCTCTTATCCCATGGGGACCCAGGGACAATGAGGGACACGTTCACTCTTTGCATTATTTCTGTGGCATTAAACAACGGCTACAACAAAACCAAAACTGAGTGGACCCCATCAAAACACAGAAAATTGACTCGAGATGATGAGAACTCCCAATAAATTTGTGAGCAAGGTTCCTCCCTCTCCCTAGTGTAAATCAACACTGACTTTTATGGAGTTACACTAGTCCATGCCAGATGGGAGTCTGAATTTCATCAAAAAAGACTTAACCATAGGAGGGAACAACAAGGAAACTAAGTTCCTCTGTCAGTAATTAGACATTAAAATAATAATAGCAACTGTAATCAAGAAGAAGAGGCTCCAGCATAAGTTTTAGCCAAAGCCATGCTGAGCTACAATAAAATTATAGAACACAATACCAGAGACAATTCATAAACTGGGGAAAAGAAAAGGCTAATGACAGTGCTACCCAAATCATACCTGGCAGGAGCACTGCAAGAACCATATCTGTTGTTGGAAATCCACTCTCCTTAAAGAGGAGAGCTACTTTAGGCTATTTCTTGTGGTTGTCATGAAATGAAATAGCAAAGTAAAACTGCATTTACTGTTATATTCCAAATCCCAGAGACTGTCCTCAAAGTACTTCTGGTTATAAGGATACAAAATTCCTTTGTATATTATAAATACATGAGAAACAGGCATGCTATACCGAAGGCTTCAAGGTGTGTTTTTTTAATTTTCAAGATTATAATCACAACTGCTCACTTTCAGCAAACAAACTGAAATAGTACAGCTGAGGGAGTTTTAACATCAGCTTCCATAACTTTATAAAAAGTTGGCACTTTATGTTTGTCCTCAAAATAAATCGGAATGTTTCTATTTGTTCAGAAACATTGTGCCAGGATCTCAGAATAAAAAAAAAATAAAATCTGTATCTAAATCCTAGGATTACAAAAGAAGGATGCAAGGCTTCCTGCCTGACCAGTTCAGGTATGTTCCACAGGTACATTCCAGATACAAGGCAATGCAATCACCAGAGCCACTAGAGAATTGCTAGCTATGCCTCCCCCACTGACGAGTTGCGCTCAACAGAACTTGTTTTATTAATTTTCAAAAAGCAGTCAGCATCTGAAATTCACTGTATAAAACAAACTCAAAAGGGGCTCCTGACATTTTATTTTGTCAATTATAGTTTATGGACTTTAGAAACTGCATGGAAAGGAAGGCTTACTGTGAGCTTCTTAACTAGTTTCAGAGACAAAACAACCCTCTCTTTTAAAGATAATATTTCCAGCTCAAAGATTAACATTTACTACATACCTAGGTTTCAAATTTTACCTGCTCTACTGACATTGACTGCCCTTACCTGACTCAGTAGTACAATTCACACTCCAGGTATGTCTGCAATTTTAATAAACCTCTACTCAGTTTCCCATATTCTGCTGTCAATGATTTCATTGCAGTGCTTCATCTATCAGCAATTTCCTCTCTTCTATGGGGTCATAACAGAAAGTCACTCAGCACCACCACAGTTCAGCTAAGTGTTCCTTTGTTTTCTTTTTCATTTTGTCACACTTTTTACCCATCTCAAATTAAGGCAAAGCTCCATTGCTGTAGCTTATTGTTACACTAAGGCAGTAGGAGTTAAAGCTCTCAACAAAGCATCTGTTGTTAGGTTGGGTAGAACATATTTTGTGAGGTTCTGGTTGAATCTAAGAGTAACACACAGACTGTGCATCCTACCTTAAGAGTATTAAAAAAAAACTCAAAACAATCAACGAAAAAACCAACCAAACAACAAAAAATCCCAGACAAGCCCAAACACCGTCCACCAGCATTTTTCGGTGAATTACTAAAATGAAGCTGAGTTCCTACAGTCAGTGTAAAGGGGACATAAAGTCAGTGTAAAGGGGACATAAATGGGAACACAGTTAGTTTTCACTGTTTAGAAACAAGAGTGGAAACTCTCAAGCTAAAGCAGGGATTTCTGGACCATTGGGCTTGGTTCCACAGCAACCTAGAAAGAAGAGCCCAGTGCTGAGCTCTTGGGACACAAGCTGAAGAGCAGCAGCACACCAGGTCACACCTTTGGCATTCTCAATGTCCAGTCAAGAAAAGAGAACACAATGAAAGAGAATGAAAAAGAATTAAAATAATTCCCGCCTATGAAACTTCATATAACTCATCAAACAGTCCTGTCATATCCAATCATAGCCTTCTCTGGAGATTGAGTGTGAGTTACCTACCTCTATGACCAGTTATTATGCTGTAGTTGGGAGGGAGAAGGGCAACTGAGAAACATTCACACACTATCTAAGTATTTCCTATAATTTTTACATCTGAGATGTAGAGCAAGGCAGGGTTTTTAGCCCACAGTAACTTCACATCCAACAAGACCCTACCTTCAATAAAGAGCAATGCATCCTTCAAGCCCTGGAACTCACAGAGAATGAATACATGCATCCCACCTGTCCTGTCATTTTGATATCAAAAAGACTTAAGAACTATCAGGAGATACAACCCACCCATCTGTAAAAGTCACAGGGCAAATGATTTTTTTTTCAGCTGCCTCTAATGAACTCGGGTGTTTTCTTAAAAATAATTCATGTGGAGAGAAATTATGTGGTTCCTTTCCAGGTAGCAGTGATATGGCTACTTAATTTCAGGTAGTAAAAAAATGGAAACTGCTGTCAAACAAGTCTCTAAAATTCAAATTCTCCTAAATCCTTCTTCAAGGATTATTGCTTTTCATAGTAATGTCAGGTCTTGGAGTCCATGATTTTATTTTATCTTGTTTTAGCTTTTTTTTTTTTTTCTTTGAACTTTTGATAGTTCACTGAGGAGCAAGCCATAGTTTCCTTGGCTTAAAAAAAAAAAATGTGCCGTTGTAAATGATGTGCTAATGATCTTTCTCAGCTTCATGCTTAACTCATTGAGATCTATAAATCACTCTCAGATACTGTCTCATGAAAGATAATAACTCAAAATAGAAATCTCATTTAATTCCACTGCAATTAAACCAATTAATATATCATGTATCTTTTCAGACACCACAAGAAGTTTTATCCTCCTTCCCCAATATTTTGTACTGCTCTCTGTCTTCCACCTGATCCTGCAGCAAAGCGTCTTTAATCCAGGTTCTTTTTTCAGGGAAATGGCAAAAACAATTTCTTTCTATGACGTCTCATGCCTTCCTGCACTGTTTCTTTTTTTCCTCCCAGGGCTGTGTCTTTCCCCTGTTTGAAACCACTCTCCAACAAACTGTAGCCTTGCGCTCTGCCATTCACCACTCTATGAAACATATTTTATTTTCCTTTTACAGCTAAGAGCAAATGGCTTTCCCATCAAATGCACTGATAGCTGAGTGATTTTGAACATATATAGTATATGAACATATACATATATTTTGAACATACAGTATAGACAGAAATACTAAAATATTGATCAACAATAATCAGAAGAAATATGAGTTTGCAAAACCAATACATGCTCTGATTAATTATCTTCACTCACTAAAGTTGCATTATGTAGCAAATATGATCCATATTAAAAGCCATGGATGCAAACTGATAATTAAGTCCAAATTTGTCAGGATGCAAATTTGCTGATTAATATAGATTATTGTGGTTACAAAAATAATAATAAAGGCATCACAATTGTATTCTTCCGAGAATATAGATGGTACTGTCACACTGAGTGCATCTATACTGCTTTTAAACTGTTGTGACATGGCCAAGCCCTAAATTACAAGATTATTCTGTGAGAGGACAGACATTTACTGCTTGTGCAAGAGCAGCCATTATTGTATTCTGCTAATCATCCTCATCTCTGAAGCATAGGATATATATATATATATATGTGTGTGTGTGTATATATATGTATATATATATATATATATATATATATATATATATATACACATACCGCAGGCTAAATTTATCCAAGTTTGGAACGTATTATAAAACACATCAACTACCCTTTTTTTTCCTGACAATGAACTAATTTCTAAAACAGTATTTTGTTTGAACTCTCTCAAAAATCCTTTTTAACGGTGAGTGAAAACATGCTGGAATATTTAACGGTCAGATTTTAAAATTACAACTCTCTTGGTTAGTTAAAAGATTGGATAGACATTTTCTGATGTACTCTTGTTCTGTCATTAGACTATCCTTATCTTAAAATCAGGAATAAAGATTAACTTCCTAACATTAAGGATATCCTTAACATTAAGGATAATGTGGTTTAGACTGATGGTCCCTTGAAATTTAAGGTTAAGATGATGACAAGAAGAATAGCAGATCCTGGGAAACTGTACACCATTCTATTTTCTGGAACATATATGTCTTTGTTTGAAATAACATTATAATGAAGAAAATAAGTTATATCCTTGTTTTAATCTTCCAATTATTTTTTAGGTAACATTCACAGAGATAACTGCTCAAATTTTATTTGACCATTACTCTTGAGGGGCTTTAGTATCTATATCCATAGGAAAACTTAGAACACCACAAGAAAAGAAATGGATGTCTAAATTTTCGTTCTTGGATACCATGCTCTGATCAAAACCTTTTTGCTGTAAGATCATGACATTTAAAACCACTCTCCTCTGAATAAACTTCTAGCTCAGTAGACTTCTTCCCAGCAGCAAAAAGGTGGGAATTTCCAACAAAAAGCCCCCCTGTGCATAACCAGATAACATTGTGCTGGCATGAATTTGAAGCATTCACTGGTTCCTGATTTTCCCAGCACGAGGTGCTGGTTTTGTATGAAATGATGCTATCTTTGGAAATAAATCCAAACAACTAGATGTCCACCAACAGTAGCAGCCATCCCCAGAAGCAACTCTTACAAGCAGAAGGCACACAGAGACAAAACCTCTGTTACTGGACAATTCATTTCTCCCAAAGGCTGGTTCCATCTTCTGATCCTATTTTTGCTTTATAATGAGATAGGTTTGGGGCACGTATCAGGCCTAACCCTCATTTTCTCTCTGCAGCTGAAAGGGAAATTAGGCATGTTCTTCTAGTGGGAACTGTGCATGCTCTGGCATAGACAGAGTTTGGGTTATTTCACGACAATCAGATGTCCATACTATGCTAAGTGGTCTAACTTATGTCCAAAATCAGGATTCTATATTATATGCATATGCACATTCAAATAAAATTGCTCTTAATTACAACTACAATTCTAACATCCATGAATCTGTCACAAGCCAACTAGTTTTAAATTCACCAATATTAATCTTTTCAGCACATTAAATACACAGCAGTGACAAGAAGTCCTGATATCAAAATAAATAATTTCAAGAGGTAAAAACAAAAACATGTCTACTTTAGTTGAATTCTTCATTATATATCCCTCAGCACGGTCTCTGCATTTGTAGTTTAGTAGGAATTTGGCAGTTCTTGACTCTCAGCATAGAAGTGAGAGATCCTACTCTGTACCTGCTTGTGGGAGGAATTAATATTCACAAATCACTTTTCTTGGGGCAAAAAGGAAGGGGGAAGAAGAGTAATGAAATTATTTAGCCATTGTGACCCTCCCAAGAATTGAGACTTAATTATTTCAAATCAAATCACAACTCAAGTTCCTCTCAGAAATTAATTTTAAGTAATTTTTAATAACGACACTGCAAGATGATTTCAGCAGAACTTAGTCCTAAGTAAACAACCACAATTTTTCTTAACTTTGAATTGGAATAAAAATTCCAATGGCTAGGTGCTAGTTTCTATTTAATTATTTTGAAATTATAATAGGCTTCATTTCTATGTTGAAGTAGAATATCAAATGTCTTAAATACGCTCTTCACGAGTAAAAGCAGGCAGGATAACAGGAAGGCCACAAGACACAAAGCATTAGACATAGGTAGGAAAATATACTGGTTAAAGTGGGTGCCAAGCTTTTTAACAGAGGTTGAACATCTGCCCCTACTTTTTTACACCACAGAGAACTGAGTTCATTGTATATCTGCAGTAACTTGAGTGTATTTAGACTTGCAAGTTTAACCAGCTGTTTCAATTTAAGTGGTGTTTCACAATATTGCTTCTATTTAGTCGAGCTGATGCTCAGCATTTCTGAAAATAAAATCAATAGTTTGATGCCTCAGTGTAGACTGGAGCATCTTTTGAGTGACAAATTTCATTTCATATTACCACTTCATCCCATATCCCTATGTGGATTCCCTACAGAGAATGCTTTGGAAGCATTGCAGCATTAATGCCCAAGTTTCACTGAGTCAGTGTAGGATTTCATCCACAACTAATTTAGATATGTGTTGGCAGCTCACTCTCATAAGCTACATAGTAGATTTCTAGAATTTACAGAATCACTAGGTTGGAAGAGATCCTAAAGGTCGTCGAGTCCAACCCAGCCCCAACAACTCAATTAAACCATGGCACTGTGTGCCACATCCAGTCTTTTCTTAAACACATCCAGGGCTGGTGACTGCACCACCTCCCTGGGCATCCATTCCAGAACTTTATCACTCTTTCTGTGAAAAACTTTTTCCTTAAAAAAATTTTTTAGATTTTAGTTTCAAAAAAAACTTTTATCCAACTTAAAATTCCCTTGACGCAGCTTAAGACCATGTCCTCTGGTTCTGTCAGTGCTGCCTGAGAAAGAGACCAACCCCACCTGGCTACATCCTCCTTTCAGGGAGTTGTAGAGAGTGATAAGGTCACCCCTGAGTTTCCTTTTCTCCAGGCTAAACACCCCCAGCTCCCTCAGTGGTTCCTCACAGGGTTTGTGTTCCAAGCCCCTCTCCAGCCTTGTTGCCTCCTCTGGATGCACTTGAGCATCCCAACATCCTTCCCAAACTGAGGGACCCATAAACTCCATGTTCTAGGTTAAGAAGCAGTAATGTGGTGCTCCATCCTCTTTTAATTTTTCATTTTCATGAAGCTGATATTATTTCTTATTTGTGACACACCCATTGTGTAATATTTATAGAGGGGTAAAGTCTTTATCATAGTACTTTTGTACTCTTGTGTTTTAGTCACTCATGTCAAAAGCAGCAGATACAGAACAATACAACATGAGACAGCCATTTACCTAAGATCATCAGGAATTTGGAAAAGGTCACAAAAAGTGAATACAAATGCTGTGTCAGGCCTTGGAAATAAAGCAAGTAGTGTTTATCCTACCTTCATGTGGCAAGCAAACTTAGCTCATAGAACTTTAACTTGGCTTTTTGAAATATTATATTTTTTTTTTTTTTAATTACAGCAGTGAGCTGGAGGAGTTCAGTAGCTCCTTGTTTCTTTTTTTAATTTTTTCAGTCAGACTGAGAGGGAAAGCCTTCCTGAACTTGCAGCACAGCACTGCTTACAGCAAGGCTGTACCTGAATTAGCAAATCAGCCCCAGCTCCCATTGATGGGAGAATAGAAGACTGTTCCTAGTATGTCTTAGAGAAAAGGATAATAATGAGAAATTAAAGGCATGAAAGCAAAACATTTAAATTTATCAGTACAACTCAGGATTTTAAAAAATTTTCTTCTTTGACACATATATTATTATAATACATTTACATTTGTAATACAAGTGTCAAAAATTTGCACTTGTATTATAAAATATTACGGAAAATATAAAATGCTCATTTGAAAATATATTAATAGGTAGGTATTACTGTCCTTGAATGATGGTGCACTGCATCCTTAGATTTTAATTTACTTTTTTTTAACCTTGTGCTTCATTAGGCGTCTGTAATAATTACCAATAGCAATGTCCAGATCCTCTAACCAGAAGATAAACATGATTCAAGCAGACTCCAGTGTTCATGAATAGTTTTATGTCTTATAACCTGAGGTTAAAACAAAAGTTTGCCTCTCACATTTCTCCGGGCCCAATTTTACCAAATACAAAATGGTCCAATCAGAGGCTTTGGTATTGCAATTGCAAAAAATTTTTCAATGCTTAGAGGTTTCAACATTTTTGTTAGTTAAGTGGATGCTTCTGGCACACCAAATTAAAGGAAAAGAATAGGGAAGAATTTCCTTATTTAAGTTGCAGCCATTACAAGGAAAGCTATCAACTCCTAGAGGCATTTGTCATTTTGGAAACACATTTGTGTTTCTAAAATGAGTTTTAAAGTATTTATTGCGAAATATTTGCAGTATAGATATTTCAATTATAATTCAGTATTTAAATACTTAAATAAGCAAGTGAATTGTAAGACAGCTTTCTGCCAACTGCAGAAACTGTTTATTTTTTCTCTAAAATAGTACTATCAGTTTTTTCAAACTCTTTTCATATAAGAGAATGCTTCAGTGAGTCAAATAATTTTCAATATTTAGAGAGATGAGCACTATAACTCAAATAAACCTTCACCACTCATTAACAAACATATATTATACAATTTTCCTCAATATTTGCTTCCATTCTGCCTTTATGCATTCTAATATTGTTTGGGTTTTTTTCCTGAAGCTGCTTTCAGCAAAGATTTTTTTTTTCCTCAGGTTTCTACAACAACAGCAAGCTAACTGAACTGAGTCAGTGTGCAAATTTGGAAGCTGTTCTCTCTAGTTTTCCTACCTCATGTACAAAACTTTACATTCAGACCCTGATTTCCTTTGTGTTATTTTCTCAGTTTCAGCCCTTTTAAATTGCAGTTGTCTCCCCTGAGCTTGGTTCACCTTGATGCCTCCACTGGCTCATCCTTCACATCTTGTGATCTCTTTTCTTCTTGAAGACTCACACACTCTGTTTTTCCTGCTGTTTACATCTGAAGTCAATTTCTACAGCACAAGGGTGTCAGTAAAAATACATATGTGTGTGTGTATATATATATATATATATATATGTATGTATTTGTATGAAATGTCCTCTGTTTGGTTGGCTTGCTTTAGAGCATTTCTCAAATTTGTCATGATCATTTAAAGTTCTAGGTCTTCTGACATTTCATGACTGAGTTCAGTCAGAGTAACTTTAGGCCTAGCATCAGCCTCTCTTGATCTTTGTTTTTTGCCTTTTTTTCTGACAATCTCTGATAATTGTTTACATTTACTAGCAAAATAGCATTTTATCCATCAATTCTAATGTATCTACCTGTTTTAATATCTGTATTTATAGACAGCCTTCATTTCTATTCATTACTTAGTTTGAAAATACGTTTTGATTTTTCTTGTATTTCTCACAACTCCTACTGTTGTTTATTTTATTTCCTGTCTGCTGGCTACAGTGAGTTAGATTTTTGAGGGCTCTTTTCTCAGTTCAATTGCTGGAAATTTGCTATTTAGCTATGTAAGTTTTTCTTATTCTCATTTTGTTCAGCAGCACAACACCTCCTGAGACACTATTACTGTTTCCTTAAGTAGAAGAAATGCCAGTAGAAGAAAGGAGTTTACTTTTCCTCAGGGCTTTTCTATGAGTTCCCTCATTTCCTTAAATCTGTCTTTCTCAATTTTATCATCACTCCAGTGTTTTTGTGTACATAACTTTCACATGATACGGATTGCAATAACATTGTGATTATCATTGTTTTGCAGTGCTGCCAGCACTGCAGTTTAAATGAGAATCTCTGTTCTACTTTTATGAGGTATTCACACCACCCAGCTCAAGATAGTCAACTCAGCGCAGCTCAGACACAATTTCCCCAGATTCCCTACATTGTCAATAAAGACAAAAAAGCACTCCTGCAGGAGGTGATTCAGGAAAAAATAGCAATTTTCAGAAGCTGAAGTGTACATCCCATGTGAGGTGTAATATTCTGGCTCCCATTTAACTCACCTGGCTTGCTGCTTTGGTGTACATAGCCCTCGAGAGTGATGATCTGCTTCCTCTCAGTGTGTTCACATTCCATGGAGCTAGCAGGGAAACAGGCACTCCTCATGCAGCTAGAAGGGAAGAAAAATGTTATCTGTTCTAATTAGATGACATTAAATAATAATGTTCTAATTTTAATTAGGCTGTCTCCTTTTTTTTTTAAAAAAAAAGCAATTTGTCTGAGTAACATCTTTATATTTTCATGTAGTCTTCACAAATGATGAGATAAAACCTTGTGTTGTCTGAGAGTCAAATTACTCAAGTGCTTCTGGAAAAGAACAAAGTTTCATTGAATGGGGTATTTTTTCTCCACAATTATCAGAAAAGCTACAATACATGCTAAGAGATTTGAAACTAATATGTCAAGTAAGTTTTTTAAATATTAAAAAAATATACATAAACAGTTAAAGTCGTCTTGTCTGTTTGTTTTAGGGACTCTCCAAGGCTTAAATATTAAGGGGAATTAGCATTTGTGTCAACTGCAGTTGTGTGAGCTGTATGTCCCACAATAAAACAGCTCTGCAGCTAATGTTCCTATCACTGAGGAACCATAGCTATCCATTACTACCCAAAGACAGATGTCTAAGTTTTGGCTCATAAAAACTGGATGAAGGAAACTAATGGGAGACTAATCTCCTGGTATCTCATGGGACAAAGAGAAAGTGAGTAAGATTTTTAAAGACTACAAAATTTGTTTCCTCTGCAAACGCCTTGGAAAATGTTATAAATAAATCATCGGTTTCATCATGGTTTGACTTTTGGGAGCATCACAATGACAGAATGAAAAGAACCTTGCCTTGGAACCCTGGGACTACAAAAGCATCGATTGGTCTGTGACCAAACTCCCTTCTGCAGGCAGCAGCTTCTGGGAACAGGTATTTCATCAGCCAGTCATTGGTGACAATTATATGATATTTACAATTTCAAAACAATGCAGATAGAGCTCTCTCGCTATAAAACTTTAACGAGCAGCATGTTTTGTTGGAAGTGTCATAAAACTTTCATCAAAGTTCAAAATATTCCCAAGAAAACAGCTCTGTCTTTGACAAGAAGATCAGAAATTTTCAGTTTAGATCAAACACTGTGAAGAGGAAGAGAAATGTCGTCTGTTATAATTATTAGGATACGATAATTATACTTTTACAAGCTCAGAAAATTTTTAAAAAGCAACTCAGTAAACATTGTAAAATCTAGTATTAAGATTAGCTTTTATAGTTTTCCTTACAAGGAAGATGAACAAAGTCATAGTAGCTAAAACCAAACAACAGTGGTAGGAAAGAGAATTTTGATTAAATATGTTGTTTTTACCATTATTCAGAGAGGCTACTTTGAAAAGCTGGCCATTAGGGAAAATGAAATAAAATAAAATACAAAAAAATTAAATAAATAAAAATAAAATAAATTATTTATTTACTTCCTTCTGGAACAGTTCCTTTTTTTTTCTAGGCTAGCAATGATTCCATGAACAGCCTTCGTGTGCAAATCACTACAACAGGGCCTGTCCTTTGTTTCTGCTCTGCTTTTCTGTGGCATGTTCCAGCACAGGCCATAAGGAAATTGTTTGCTGCACTCTGTCATCCATCCCTGGCCTTGTTTTCCACACTTGGTGTTGCCTCCATAGCACAGATCAGGGTGCTCTGCCAGTTCATGGAGCCTGTGGCTATCCTCTCCCAAAACCTATTGAGGTTTTCGCCTCTGCAGCAGCTCTTGGTTCCTGAATTTTTTATTCAGTTTGCATTAGCCTGCCAAAGGGCTGAAATGGAAATAATGGTGACAGCCTCCCCCATTTCTCTAAAATACACCTCCTGCTTCTTCTTTCCTTGGACAGAGCAGCTTGTACACCATGGTTATGTCAGCCTCTTGAACATCACTAGAAAGGTTCAAACTTGGTAGTCCAGGCCTAGATCCTCAAGCCTTTACTTGAATATATCCCTCAAACTAAGCTAAGCAATGGTGACACCACCTCTCTTCCAAATTAAAACCTTCTCTTTCCTTGGAGAGAGTAGCCTATACACCATGGTTATGTCAGCTTCTTGAACAGCAGGTAGAAAGGGTCAAACTTGGTAGTCCAGGCCTAGATCCTCAGGCCTTTACTTGAATATATCTCTCAAACTAAGCCAAGCAATGGTGACAACACCTCCCTTCCATGTTAAAACCTGCTCCCAGGTTTCAAACACACAGCAGCAACTCCAAGTTTCCCTCTAGTCACTTACTTTAGGTCCTTAAATACAGTTATGAATCATACTTTTTGTGTAAATCCTTAGTTCTTTAGGCTACTAGAGACATGAAAGGAGTATTACTCTTTTAACAACAAGGTGGTATGCAGTACTGCTCAGAGCTGAAAATATGACCCTGAAAGCCCCCAGAAACCATAAAAATTCTGGGTTTAGGTTCTCATATCCAAACCAGACTGCTTCTTAGCACGCCTGAAAGTCAAGGAATTTTGCCTTCAGAAGTGAAACTACCAATTAGGCTAGATAATTCCAAGAAGTACCTTTAGCAAGTAGCCAAAATTCTGGTCCTTGGCAATTTGCAAGTAAAAACTGATACCTGGCTTCCTAAATGTGGAAATGAGGTGGAATTAGGAGAGGTTTCAGTTCTTTCTATTCCTCTGTATGCATCATGTATTGACCAGTGGACATATGTGACGGTGTTCACAGGGGTTCTTGGGTGAGGGAAGAGACGAGGATCTGACTCCATGGTTCAGAAGGCTTGATTTATTATTTTATCATATGTATTACATTAAAACTATTATAAAAGAATAGAAGAAAGTATTTCCTCACAAGGCTAGCTAAGAATAGAATAGCAAAGAATGATAACAAAGGTTTGTGGCTCAGCTCTCTGTCCAAGCCAGCTGGGCTGTGATTGGCCATTAGTTACAAACATCCAACATGGGCCAATCACAGATGCACCTGTTGCATTCCACAGCAGCAGATAATCAATGTTTACATTTTGTTCCTGAGGCCTCCCAGCTTCTCAGGAGGAAAAATCCGAAGGAAAGGATTTTTCATAAAAGATGTCTGCGACAGACATAGTTTCAGACTCACTAGAACTTACTGCTAGAAATTAAGATTTATTGCTCATCTCATTCATGTCCAGGGTATCACATCTGTGCTGGCACTAGTCTCTGGACCAGATTCTTTTAAAAGCAATTGCTAAACTGGAAGTGAAACAAGATCTAGATTTTGGTTACAACAGCTCTCCGGTTTGCCTTTTCTAGGTGTGGCTGTCCATGCTACACATTCTTGAGAGCATTCACATATTCAGAATTGCTTTAAATCCTAAATGGCTCTGAAGTGAAATAATCAAATGCTGTTTGAGCTGCAGAGTAACCAAAGCAGGTCTTCATTTCCCACTGTGACTCAGGAGGGCAGAGGAGTAGGTGCCACTGTGCTACAGTCATAAAATCCCCAAATTCACCTCATGCCTCCATCCCCAGTATGGGAACTGCAGAATGAGTGCTGTAGGATGAGGCAGGATTTTTCATCTTCAAACCATTTCATCATTGCTCCAGTGCAGATGATTGGAACATTTTTTAATCTGGTAGATAGATACAGATATTCCACAAAACACCTTCAGTTGGACTGCCTCTTCAGTCTTTCCATGCAATCATCTCACTTGTCTTCTTCTGTCAGGACTGCATTTTTAAAGATTTATTCCTTTTCACTTGTGTTTGTATGTCACAGACCTGCATTTATTCACTGTGTATTTATGTAAATATTTTGTTCAAAACACCTGGGTTATCAGAAAAAGGCAAGCAATGTAAATATTTACCTCATTATATATATTCAGCACACAAATTAAAGTAACCAAATTTTTCTGAATAGTGCTGGGGACTTGAATATAACAAACAGGAGCAGGATGGCAATAGTGCAAGGTTTTCAATAAAAATAGTAGGGATCATTGAGTTAAAGACTTGCAGAAAACTACTCATTAAACTAAGAGAGAGAGATAAAAATGGATTCATTTAATTATGCACTTGGGTATATAAAAATGCTTAATACAAAGAAGTTAAGTTATGCTAGTTAAAAGTTTATCTCCCTTTCCAGAGATCTCCATGCTTTTGCACAACAAAGACATTGCCACGGATGCTGGAAATATACTTGGCTAAATAATAAAAATAATGTATTCATGAGTAAATTATTCAGAGATTGACAGGAAAAATGTTGAATAAATTATTCACTGAACATTATTTAATAATCTAGAGAGCTGGTCAAATCATAGAAATATGTATTTCAGATAATTTATTCAGTGAGTAATGTCAAAATCCTTTGGCTAGGACTTTTCTAGTCCATTAGGAATAAATAATTTGACAAGTTATTGATTATAGCTCATTTCTGTATTAAAACAAAATTCAGCAGGAATGCAGCTAAGCAGAAAGATACATAATTGACAATAAAGTGTCATCATCCTGATGATGAAAATCTTTTATTGTGCATGCAAACACAGCCTGTGTTCAAGAATTGCTTCAAACAGTGCTTACATACCACAAAGCTCATACTTCTGGGGGGTTTTAAGATATGCAAGTCTGTGTTAATAAGTGTTATCAGGCAGCAAAGTGGGGCTGGGCAGACCCTGCCAGCCAGCAGTGTGGGGCTGGACAGGTTATCTATCCTTTCCTTTCAAAGATTGTGATTCATTTTCCTCAATGCCAGTAAATCAGTTAACTTTGATATCACAGAACAAAAGCAAGCAGCATCTTTCTGCGTGTGTTTTAGCTCAGGTTTCAAGGTATTTGTGCTCAAACAGCTGAAGTGAGAACAGGAAATAGACTTCTTTACACACCTTCACAAAGGCATTTCACAACAGAAGTTTTTCCAAGGAGCAAATCAGTGAAGAAGGGGAAAGGCTATGGTTTGTGTGGGGAGTGCTCACAATGCTGCTGCCACCACAAGGTACCCCCAAAAGGCACTTAGGAATTGTTTTTTTTTCTGAGTGCTTCTCTTGTGGGAATGTGAATCAGCGCTGTATCCTGCGCAGTGCTGTCATATGAAGCCACAGCTGAACTTTGAAGAATAGACAATTGAAAAATGACGTGTTTTCTTCATCAAAAGCTCTCCTCATCCTAAGGAAGCCAGCTGAACATCTGCAGGAAAGGGCAGTCTGCCTCCTCCACACTAAATGCACATAATTTTTCCTTTTCCTCAATTCACCTGGCCAGGAAAGCTCAGACAGTGAGTACTTCTCTCTTAAATATCCTATGCATTTTCTTCCTGACACACTGGACATTAGATATATTTATATACTCAGACAGTGAGTACTTCTCTCTTAAATATCCTATGCATTTTCTTCCTGACACACTGGACATTAGATATATTTATAAAGACTACAAGTTCCTAATACTAAAGAACTGGCAGAATGGATTGAGAAACTGTGCATGAAAAGGTAAAACACAATGCAAAAGTTAATTATCTGAATCATTGTCACTACAAAAAGGCACCTGGCAGAAGGATCCTCTTCACTTGTTACTATTTTCGAAAGTGAATGTCTAGCAATCATAGTGAGAGGTGAAATGGAAAGCAGGAGTTTTGTGATAAATTTGCACCCAGAATTAAATCTCATGCAGAGGTTACATGCATTGCTGCAGGCAATGTGTTTTAGAGCTGTTAGGTACAGCTTTCTTCAACTTCCACCTGCCCTCTCAGGGACAGTCCTGTATTCCCAGCTATTACTGTACTCACCCCATTTGACATCCATCTTCACAGCATTCATCACTTCAGCCTCCTCCACAGATCCTTCTTCCAGTCTTTTTTTCCTTTTCATCCTTTGAGGGTGGGAGAGAGACAGAAGATGCATTTCACAGTGCAGTTTTACACTTCATTAACAATACCATGCTAAAATCTCTCAGCCTTCAATTAGTCAGCCCATCATGTTTTTAGCCAGCACCTGTAGATGTGTCTGACTGATTCCTTGGAATTGTTATGTCTTCCCTATTTTATAAGTTCATTAATATACTTACCATATATAGTTTCCATCCATTTTGTAGGGGGAAGATTGTGGAAGTGTCTGTAACACTGGCAATTATAGAAATAGATGTAATTGAAACAATTCTGATACTTGTTATTTTGTAACACATAACTCACCCTTCTCCCATCAGAATGGAATTTACAACACATGCCATGAAAACTTGCATAATATTTACTTTTCAGCATCTGCTTGAAGAATGAAAAAGCCAAGCTGACCCTGAAAACATGGTGAATGCAAATAAGAAAGAATCAAACTACTTATCCACTCCACTGGTTTTAGATGGAAAACAACAATTTTTTCCCCATGTCCTTAATGATCTTGAACTGAAAAGGGTGATGGGCTGTAGTATTGTGCATTCATTTATGTGGATGATCCAACTCTTTCTTTATATCTGTAATCAGCTGTCCAATCCACTGTGTGCAAACACCCAAACATTAAAGCTGCATCTCATCTCAAGTGTATCAGTCTCATTCAGGTTTTAAACATCTAAATTTCAAGTCCACATAGAACTAAAACATTAATACTGACACACGACACATGAAATTACCTTATTATACATTTCCAAATGTATAAAGAAATATTTTAACAAAAACTGAACCACTGTCTTATGCCAGTGAGCTGAGAGGCTCGAAGGAAGGATTGCCTGTTCCATGTTTAAGCTACTCATAGTTTCCTTGTTTATTCTCTCAAGCTTTTTGAACTTTAAGAGAAAAATAGTAAAGGTCATCAATTAAATAAATAACAAAGTAAATCCTTTCCTATCCTTGAGGAGATTAAGAAAATATCTCAAAATATATTTATTATACATGTATCTGGAGAACGGCATTGACTTTTTTGTGGATAATTATTGATAGTTTGGGGTTTTTTATAGATAAGTCCTAAGGCTGTTCCTGGAAGAATATAATTAATGATATTAATTCTCTCCCTATTCTCTAATTTCCCTTTCAACAAAAGCTAATGCTTTCTCTAATTTTTTATCCATAATAAAGCTATTTCAATAACAACCTTTCCCTCCAGGTTAACTAATAATTTACCATATAGTTACCAAATTAGAAACTTACCTAAAGTCAAAGTAGGTCGAAATAAGATCAGAATAAGTTACATCTGTAGCACCTTACTTTTTAAACCAGCCACCATAAAAGAAAGGTGCAATTGTATAAACTGATGGAGAATTTTATCTCACTTCACTGTAAAGAGCTGTAAAGTTTTGCACAGTTTTAAGGTCAAACTTAAAAGCCTTCATCTGGCTGGAATATGCTTTCTCCTTCCTGTAAAGAAAGAAATTAGTTATTTTTATTAAAAATTCCTGTTATAACATGGATATTTTTATGTTATAGTTGTCTGGATGTTTGAATATAATTTAGATTGGTGATGAATACAGTTGCCCTACTGCTTTTCAATTAGCCATTTTCCATTAACTATTTTAGCACATTGCCAGGATTATTGTCCAGCTGGAAGTATTTCAGTTTTACCCAGCACATAAAATATCTTGGACTTCTCATTCATACACAGGCTTTAGTGCTTCTTCCTTCATTCTTGTTACATGCTAATTTGATAATTTTCACCGTTTTTAATTTCTTTCTGGGGTCAGCTGTCCTGGCTGTGTCTCCTCCCAGCTTCTTGTGCACCCCTAGGAACTGGCCGTCAGGGGCAGCTCAAAAAGGAAAACATATTGATGTTGTGCAAATACTGTACAGCAATAGCTTAAAAATCCTTATTGCCAGCACTGGTTTGGTCACAACAGAAGGCAAAAAGGGCCAAATGAACTAAAGTAATAATAGAGTTTGGCCAAAAAAAGAAATTTTTGAGGAAGAACTAATAACACCTCTTATAACTAGTGGCAATTCTGGGTGAAAATAAATCTGCTCTTTCCCTTTGTCCCAAGTAACATTTGAATCTTCACGACTGCATTACTGGCAGTAATGCATAGCTTTTTTGAAAATTTGTTTTTATTTATGCACATGCACACATACACAAAGATTTGGAAGGATGCTGAAAAGCTTTCCAAAGAATCTTTGGCATTTTTGACATTTATGAAGAATTTGGGCATTACTTCATCTGTTCCAGAAGGATCTCTTGTAAGTGTAGAGCACTGGGAATTCAGAGACAATAGTTTTTTATGTTGTCTGCTAACAAGAGAGCTTCAAGAGGCTCAGGTAGAGGTTATTAAGTGTGCGTATTTTTGTACAAATTCCCATTTACAAACTAAACAAGGCACATTTGGTACCATGGCTGGGATGCACAAGGTGATACCTGACCATGCTCCTTTTTGGGGCACATCCTGCCTTAGACCCAGGGCTGGAGCAGAAAGCACCACTGGGTCTCCACTCCAAAGAATACACAGCCTTGGAAGCAAAGGGAGGAAAACCAGGAATGAAAAAGTATCATGTAAACACAGATATTGCAGCCATTCAAAGCCAGTTTCATTCTCAGTTTTTCTTTCCCGCTGAAACTGTGATGATGCAGTCTTTAAAAAATAAGACAATACAGGGATGCCATAATAAGGATGAAGCCTAAGTAACAGCTCCAAATGGATACTAAAAAAGCTATGTAGGCATCGACGTGAAAAAAATGAAGAGGCTTTGATGTGTGTCATCTTTTCATTTTAGCAATTAAAATGGCTTTTGAAGCTCTCTGGCATTTAATTTAAGCCCATAGAGTATAAAATTATGCTGTCCCTTGCAGATAGTCCCATATTTAGCACAAACAAGTTCATAAAGATCAACAGACTTAGAAAAAAATGGTAATTTGAGTTTTCAAATATATAAACTTAATTCTTTTTATTTAGGAGCTTGCCAAACTATGACATACAAGTGTCCTTTTTTTTTTTTTTTCTGGGTTTTTTTTTTTTTTTTTAGCTGTAAAATCAGGGAGTGCTTGGTGTTTGTTAACATCTTTTTACATAAATACAGCTCTGAGATGGAGTAACTGTTTTTCACCCGTGTAAAAACATGTGAAAGATGTCTGTCTAATGTGCTGTTTGAAAGATTACCCAGCAGAGACACCTTCCTATTAAAAAAAAAAAAAAAAAAAAAAAAAAAAAAAAAAAAAAAAAAAAAAAAAAAAAAAAAAAAAAAAAAAAAAAAAAAAAAAAAAAAGTGGTATTCCGGTCTTCTAAATAATTATTCTGACATCTCTGCACTCAAATGACATCTGCTTATATGTCTTAAATATGTGACAACTCAGGATGAATGATGTTAAATTTTTGATTCAAGCATGACAATTTAGAGGAACGTAACAGAAAGGATCTTGAATGATATAAAAACCCTTTAGACTATGTTATGAAATTACACCAGTAATTACACTGTGGATGTGTTATAAAGTAGCAAATGCAATTATTCCAGTTGTACATGGTAATCTTGAGAAACATTTACCAGTAAATCTTTCAAGAGGCAGGTTTCATAAAAGGTGCTACATGCAATAAATGATCCAAGTGCTGGATGCAGTTTGACCACAAGAGTGTCAGTGGGATCTGTGGGATCTCACAGGACAACCAATGTTATTCTAACATTTCCTTTTAATGGAAAGATTTGTGTTGTAAAATGCATTGCATACCAAAAACAATTCTTTGTGTCCTTGCTACATACAGAGTGTATTGTATTTGCAGGGTGCCCCGTGGCAGGAAGGAATGATG
>JAHXMQ010003319.1:43624081-43656515 GCA_020466415.1 Ammodramus savannarum pratensis
GAGAAGCAAATCAAATAATTATTGTTTTCCTTTTTCTCTGAGATTTCTCATCTTCCCAGGAGAAAAGTCCTGGGTGAAAGGATTTTTCAGAAGATATGAATACGTCAAGACTGAGATTTGCAATAGGAGAAAAAAGTACCATCAAATTGTACTATTGCAAAATCTCACACACACATACACAAATTAAAATAAACTTTGCTTCCTAACTACTTTACTCTACAGTGCTGTATTTTACCAGTCATAGCAGCATTGCACTGAATCAGATTTAGCTAACAGGTGCTCTCCAGGCTGTGGACAATTACATAACAAAAATGTATTACAGTGCTCACTCTTGGGAGTAAAGACTTTTGCTATAATAGTGAAATGCATTATATGAAGTGGAATTTCTAATGGGCTTCAGCAGAACTGGTGGCTTGAATGCTTGGTGATACATCAGGGGTAGTGCCACTGAAGGAAGCCTCACAGGAAGGAGGTAATTTATGTATTAGAAACACTTATGCTTTCCATTGCATATATTTGCAACAATAAATCAAATGGACAACATGTTTCCTCTTTGTATTTGCAATAAGCATTTCTAGCTGTTAAGACTGTAGATTTTTTTGTTTTCATTATGTAGTTTCATTATCCACTCATGCTTCTGAAAAATGAGAAAATGGAGGAACACACAGAGCTGGCAGATTTAAATGGCTCTTAGAGAAGTACTTCAACATCAAAAAGTATCAAGAGCAAATTGTTTATACAACCTTTGCTTTCACCACGTTCCCTAACGACTAGTATTAGTAAATGAATCATGTAAAACCACTTAAATGCAATTCTGGAAAGGAGAAGAATTTCCTCACAAATTCATATTTTATTAATAACTACCTTTTAGCCAAGTTATTATGTTAAGGAACCTAGAGTTTGGATTCTGTTTTTAAACCAAGTGTTATGAATGACTAAAATGATATTTTCAGGAGATCAGTAGTATTATCTTAATTCCTCAGATTTATTCTCTTTTACAAGAATTTTAAATTCCTTACATTTTTTTGAACAATGTCTTAGGCCACTTTTAAAAATACCTGAAATTCCTTTCACTAAAGTGATTCATTTTAGCAATTATTAAAAAATAATCACATTTTCTCTGCTTTTCAATGATGTTATACTTTATACACGACTGCATTAAACCTTAAGATTGCACTGATCTTAAAAATCAGGTCTTGTGTCAAAAGGTGATTAAAAACATCTCAGTAGATCTTAGTGGAATATCTCCTTTGTTGAATTGTTGCTGTAGCTAAGGTCTAGTCTACAATGCCCCTTTCTAATCCTCTGCTTATTGCATGCACCTGATGTCGTTTTTCTCCATAATGAAATCCTATTGTGTCCTTTGTGTTGCCTTCACTGGCAGTTCTGCACTTCCTCTAACGCTTATCTTTGGGATTAGTCTGGGAGAACTGTGGGGGCTTCCAGTATTTCCATGTGTGGTTACCTCAGGAGTTCTGATGCATGTAGCTGATGATAACAAAGACATTTTCTCCCACACTTCTACTTGTGCTATAACAGCATAAATAAACTAATAATAACTGTGGAGAGCTTTGTAAGCAGCAAGCTCTCAGGCTTTTTCCTTAACAACAATAAACACCATGTCCTTGAGTAGTGATGAGAACAACATGGTGGAAAACATGGAGGCCTTGAGAATGGTCAATAACAAGTCAACAACAGGATGAGAAAAACAAGTATTAGCCTCAACAAGAAACCACAGGTAATGAAAACAAGAGGAGGGGTTGGTGTGTAATCTGTAGCCAATGATGAGCTCGGGTTTTGCAATATGTATGAGCTTAATTAACACTACTATAAAAGTGTGTAAGCTGGATCAATAAATCTGAGATCGATGCTCATCAATCGGATGGTCGTCTCCCTTCATCAAATAACTGTTGGTAGACATGAAGTAATTCTGTCTTTTACTTTATTGAAGGTGCTTCAGAAATTACCATTTATGTTCAATGATAGAGAAATTATCGGCAAGCACTAACCAAGTCTAAAGACAGCTTTGGGTGGCACGGAAGAAATGCAATATCTGATTTTTAGAAATGTAAATTAAAAGTCAGGTAGGTAAGATGGGTTGTGTAAGAAAATCAGCAGTGCTTACCCTTCATCCAGCCTCTGACATCACAATGCAAACAGCAAATCAGAAATCCTCAAGTTTTGAAGCATGACCTACCTCTCAATAGGGAATTTCTGAACAGAAATATTTATATGTGTCCCCTCAGTCATTTGGCATTTGAAGTGTGCTCTCAGTTTAAGGAATTCTACAACAACAATACAAAAAGTAAAAGGAGTAATGACAACTAAAACAAGGCAGAATGCCAACCCAAAATGACAATCTCCTCAGCTCAGCACAGCTTTTGGTGTACTCTCACTCCTGCTAGACAGAGTTTAACCAGACCTGTTTAAAAGCTCTTTCATTAGAAACAATAATTTAAATATATTTTCAATTATGTGCAGAGAATTCTAGCCTCTTTCCCCAAAACTTAATTTTTCTACATTTTTCTCATATTTGTGGATTTCTAATAAGCTCCACTGTCGCCGACATTTTTTCATAAAATCCTCTCTTTGGGATTTTTTCCTCTGCTGGGATCTGAGGCCCCAGAAGAAAAATGTAAACAGCTGTTATCTGCTGGTGTGAAATGTAGCAGGTGCCCTGTGATTGGCTCACGGGGACAGATTCCCTGGACACAAGTTTGTTATTTTTTCTTTGCCTTCTATTCTTAGCTTAGCTCTCCTCTGCAGTTTCTCTCTTTATACCTATTAGTATAGTAATAATGTATTATATATCATATATCAATAAATCCAGCCTTCTGATCAAGAAACAAGAATCTCTTCCTTCTCTCACCTCTGCAACCCCACACAGGGTGCGGTAATACTCCACCTAGCTTGAGGCTCTCCATTCATGACTCACATGTACCAGAAGAAATCCATCCATTATCCAAAATTATAATTTACAGCTCACTTTAATTTGGGAGTCTCTCAGGCATCCAGCAGCTCCAGTTACACCAAGAGCAGCTTCTCACTTCAGCTGATGTTTTGGCAAGTGCAGTCTCTAAAATGACATAATCATATTTTTTCAGGCAAGATTTGAATAAGTTTTGCCTGAAAATAACCCAAAGGGTCATCTTGATTTATGAACTATTTATCACCCATGTAAGGGTTTGGAGAGTTCCCACTATTTCTTGATTGGCTAAAGAGAGGCAAATTAAAAATAAATTGCTCAATGTGCTTCAGGACTCTTGCTTTGTGAAATTTACTTGCTTTACTTTATTGCCTGGATAAGAATCTCAGCAAATCATTTTATAAGGAAAACCCAATTTTAAAATTCTGTGTCTCTGGGTAGGTGGCAACACAGATGTTGCTGCTGCAGTACAGATTTAGCAGTTTGGTTTTCTAATCTATGCAGGATAAATTTTCTAAAGATAGCACTTGGGGCAGTAAAAAACTGGATTAACATCACTGAACTGGGCTGATTAACAACAATAGAAAGACCTGTCCAGTCTTTTGGAAAAGGGTGAACCAATGGTCACTGGAACATTTTAAGAAATAAAAGTTTTAGAAACAAGAAGAAAAACACCCCAGCATTATGCAAAAAAAAAAAATTCCAGGATTTTATGTACTTTTTTGCCTTCTTATTACTTCATTTTTTTTACCATTACTCTATTCATTCCCTTTACTAGCAAATTTCAATTCCTTATCAGTATTTAATGCTTACCATAATAAAAAAGTAATTTTGAGAAGAGAATAAAGACAGAAAACGTCAAAGTTGCAGAAAAGTGAAAACAATGTCAGAAAAGAAGCTGTTATAGAGTTTTAATTGCATTTTCTCTCTGCTGCTTTTTCTATAACAGCTTGATTCTTCTTGTTAGAGCTGCACAGTCTTTCTAATGAAGTATTGGCTGTCTTAACATCATTAAGTATTGAATATGCTTTTCATTTCTACTTTCTATCTTTTTTTATTCAGCCACATGCAGAAAATCTTATCAGTTACAGCACAAATTAAGAAAGGTCACTGCAGTGGATGGGCACACGCCTTTGCAGCCCCCATGAATTTCTGGAAACCGAAATAATAATAATAATAATAATAATAATAATAATAATAATAATAATAATAATGATGATGATGATGATGATGATGATGATGATGATGATGCCACCAGACTGCATTATGCACCTGGAAATCTTCCTGCCTTCCAGAAACCAACTACTACTACTACCAGCAGAAAGTTTTTTTAACCAAACAGTCAATGCTGAGTTACTGTAGTTAAAAAAAAAATGCCTGAGGAATATCTAATTTTTATTAATAATATTCGGCAGTGTAGGAGGGAAGTTTTCTGGCCTTTCCTATTTTTCCTTGCAGCCTGAAGGCTGTCTCATTTGAGAGCTGCCTTTGAAGGAAGCATGGAATCTCTCTGTTTTGTTGTTCTCTCTGTTATTGCTTTATAATTCATAATTTATGGCTACAACAATTTCACACATTCTACAGAAAAGTATGTTAACTTTAATATTTTGATCATTATTCTCCAGACTAGGAGATTATAATATTTACCATACATAACCGTACAGAAGTCATTATAATTTCTATATTTACCCACAATTACTCAATACCTGCTTTCTCTACTAGAAAGAGTTTTCACTTATTTTGTCATGAAAATCTCACTAGTGATGTATCTATTCATCTTTAAATCATAAATCACAGCTGTATGACA
Source organism: Ammodramus savannarum pratensis (assembly GCA_020466415.1). NCBI lineage: Eukaryota > Metazoa > Chordata > Aves > Passeriformes > Passerellidae > Ammodramus > Ammodramus savannarum. The sequence goes on from JAHXMQ010003319.1 coordinate 43,628,815, forward strand.
GTCTTTTTATATATTCAGGTTCCTTTTGACATTTTAAGCCAATCTGTGTTAGACAACAGCAGGTCTAACACTGTTCATAATGAAAATAAATGAAAACTCTAAAACATTTACCACTTGGTAATGACTTCATCTGAAGTGCATACATCATTTAAAAATTCAACCACTGGGAAATTTGCAGGTCTGACTGTTCTCCTAAGAGTCATGTGTCTCAGAAAACCCCAGAAAATTTCAAAATTAAAACCAGAGTTTCTTTAGGAATAGCATGTACCTGGGACTGAGAGAAGAATGACTGCTCTTACTCCTACTCTGATTTAAATATGTGCATGAGGATATCACATCAATGAATTCTACCTGACTCAAGGGTCACCAATTCCTTTCTTGTGATCCAGAAAATCACCTATTATAAACTGTACTCCTCCTCTGGAGCTAAAGCTCTACAGCAGATGGCACCTAAAGGTCACACAGTGGTCTGCATTCTAAAAACAGAAAATTATATTTTAGTTTGAAGAAAGATGATCACAAAAATTATCATTGAATGGATTCAATTCCATATAAAGTAACTTCAAAAAATCTTATCAAAATCAAAACATGTCTGAAGCATGTGTCAACACTAAATTTTGGAAAAAAATAAAAAAAATAGAAGAAAAACCAAAGCATTAGCATTTCCAACATGAAGAAACTTCCAAAACATGTTTGAAAAGTTAAAGCCCATAGATGAAAATCATTAAAGGATCATTGCAATTGTTCTCTTGACACTGCCATCAGGAGGAGGAATGATTGAGCATGAATAGGAAATACTGGTGCATTTTTGCCTGCTTTCTTCTGTGTGTTGCAAAACCCATGTGTATTAATGAGAATACATATTAAAATACATTTCTCAACAATAAAAATCTAAGTTTGCTAAAGGAATAAATAAATAAATCTTAGTTCAGTCCAGTAACGGCTGTCATTTTAGAGATGTCTTCTAATTCCTCTATCTAAACCTCAGAAGACAGGCTGTGCAGAATTTCTTGGGAACTTTAATTTACTGTGTTAATACTTAACATGGCTTCCAGAGAAAGGAATCTTCCTGTTTCCAGTGGTTAAAATCTAATAGTCAGGTCAGGTTTCACAGCAGAGAAGAAGTAGCAGCCTCTTAAGTATGCATGACTATCACCATAAAAGTTAAGTATAAGTTAAAATCAATATCAAGAATTACACTTGGAAGCAAATGAAGCTCTGGAAGTAAATTAAGTTTATAGAGTTCTAATTTAATGTTCCCCACACAATAAGCTCTGCAGAAAGTACTTTAGGGCCCAGTGTGGTGGTGACAAGGATACAACTGATTTTAGTGAAGTCTCTATTCAAGACAAATGGCCAAGACTCCCTGGAGGCTCCATGATGAACTTTTGGGCACTTGGCTGCTACTACTGCTCTTCAGATAGACACAGAGATCCCTGAAAGGGTGATGGAGAGAGATAAACATTGCTCTCATCCTTTTATGCAACAATAATGGACATAATCTTTCACGACCTGATCGGTAAAATCAATACGTCAGAAATATTTGCACCCAGGATTCATAAAAAATGGTTTTTGCAATTGCACCCAGGATTCATAAAAAAAATGTTTTTGCAAAGCTGCAGGGAACATTTCTTGTGTGCATCAGGCTGTTGCCTTCTAAGGAGTTTGGTCTCATGATCTACAGCTTTGGGCCAGCACCTGCCACAGGGTCAAGCCTTTCCTGTCTCTCCAGACATATTCCACAGAGGAAAAACAAAATACAGAAGATAAAATTACTTTTTTTTTTTTTTTTCTTTTTTTTTTTTTTTTTTCATTTTCTTTCCCAGGATTACAAAGAGAGCATCTGGCCCAGAGGAATCACTTTATAGGTAAGCTGGAAAAAAACCATACAAAACTTGCCAAGATTGTTCAACATTATATTCCTATGTGTGGGTTCTTAGATGGTTTCTACTAGAAAGGTAGCACACATGAAATCGGGTTCCTCCCCGTTTATTTCTTTTTTTTAAAGAAAAACAAAACAAAACCCAAACTCCAGATGACAGTTAGTAACTAGAATTTCTAGTAACAAAAAGCCTAAGAAATTCAGGATCACCAGTTTTCTAGGAAATCATAATTACCATGCCACTAACATATTACATATGTCAGAGTGAGCAATTCCATACAACATGCTGGCATTTCAGCTTTCTGTGAGGTGCAGGGGGAACAAAGATAGGGTTGTTTTGATCTTGCTGCTGTTGAATTTCTACTGTCTGCCTTCATCAGCATTTCTTTGTACAGAGGAACTAATGAAAAAGAACAGAAACCCTATCCTGGATTGTATATGATTCTCCATTTATTTCTGGAGTTTAGGGACAAGCCATGGGATGAAATTTCTGTCACATCCCAATACCAGGCTTTGAAGGGCTGTTTAAATTGAACAGAGTGTATTATGGCTTTGGGTTTTTTTCCTAATTTGTGTGTGTGCCCTAATACATAAAATGAAAATATAGGAGTAGAACATAATATTCCAAGGGCTGATTTTTATTCAATTTGTCATGTAATCTAAATATGTCATTTAACTGCCAAGGGAAAAAAACCTAAATCTTACTGAAGTCTCTGTCATTTTCCATGGCTGCTGGAGGCACGTGCAAGGTATTCTTTCAGTGTGAGCACATGAGGCATTTCAGTCATTAAAAAACACACCATCAGCATGATTAAGTTGTTGCATTAGAAGCGTCAAAAGCCCTTTTGTTTCAAATTGTTAATAACATACCAGGGATTGGAGGCACTCTGAAAAGCAATTCACAGAAAGTCAAACAGCCTGGATAATGGTGAAGAGGAAGCTAACACATAAATAAATTACTTGGGCAGGCAAAAAACAAATTCACAGAGAGAGGTGGTAGCGTATTGTCAGAAGACAGCTTCAGGCAAAATAGGTGAAAATCACAAAGAAAAGACGTGAAGCACAGAAAAGGAAACAAAATTGCAGAGGAGTAGAAAAAGCAAAGGCCTAATAGTTATTCTGACTAGGACAAGTTGACAGCATGCCAAAAGAATTAGGATCTAATCAATCTGTGGGGCTCAAGACTGCTTGTAAGAAGAAGAATCAAATAAATGGAATATTTGAAAAAAAGGCAAAGGAACAAACTGATTTTGAAGGGAATATTATGTTTCTGTCAAAAGCCTATTGACAGAGAAAGGGTGAGACAGACAATTTCTGAGGCTGGGTCATCATCACCTCCTGATGCACAGGTAAGGTTACCACCATGTTTAAGACAACCTATTGAAGATAAAAGACAGTGTTTTTTCCATCTGCAGCAAGCAGGCTGAATGATCCATGGATGCACAGGTAACTCAGCAGGAAAATGCAAATGATTTTGTAAAATATGTGTCACCACTTTAAACTACAGAAGGCTGGAAAAGTGTATCGGCTATGTCGTATTGATAACTATAATGTAATTTTGTCACAGACATCTTTTATTAAAAATCCTTTCCTTAGGATTTTTCCTCCTGAGAAGCTGGGAGGCCTCAGGAACAAAATGCAAACATTGATTATCTCTTGCTGTGGAATGCAACAGGTGCATCTGTGATTGGCCCATGTTGGATGTTTCTAATTAATGGCCAATCACAGCCCAGCTGGCTCAGACAGAGAGGCCGAGCCACAAACCTTTGTTATCATTCTTTGCTATTCTATTCTTAGCTGGCCTTCTGATGAAATCCTTTCTTCTATTCTTTTAGTATAGTTTTAATGTAATATATATCATAAAATAATAAATCAAGCCTTCTGAAACATGGAGTCAGATCCTCATCTCTTCCCCAGTCCAAGAAACCCTGTGAACATCGTCACAGAGTTTTGCTTCTCAATATTTTTACACAGTTTTCCACTGTTTTTTTTTTTTTTGTTTGTTTTTTATAATATTAAATTCTCCTAAAACCATCAAACAAAAAGAATTGTCCATAATTAGGTTATTAGTTATTCTCATTCGACCCTGAATCCACTGCCCACTTCAAAATTACTTGATTTTTCTCTTTGGAAACGAGTCTCAATCCTTCAAAACAGGCCAAGAGTAATTGCAAAAGCAATTACTTTGAGGCTTGCATAACCTCTGGACAGGAATGCTGTCATTAATAGGCAACTCATGACCCAGAACTGAGAACAGAGTTATTGGTCATGACACAAAATAAGCCCAGAGTCATCTAAGACACTGAGATAAGGTATCACAGGAATAGCCTGCATTCACACTCTGAAGATCATGCTACTTTCATTAGAGTGTTTAACTGTAAATCCAAATTTACATGCCCAGATTCTTTACTAAAATGTAAAATCACCTCCAGCCTAGAGGTTACTTTGATCATATCTGTTTTGAAACTGAATGATCAAAACACTAAGACACATTAATTATTTCCTATAGTATATAAATTTTATAACATCTCAGATATGACTTGGTGGTAAAATTAATTTTAAAAATAACATTTTAAAAAACCACAACAAAAGAATGCCAGCAGTAAATAAAGTACCTCACTGCTGTAACCACACAGCCCAGCAGCACATAATGTCTGTATCAAGAAATGGGCCATAAGGCAGGGTGGAGATGGAGCACAGGCTTGAGACACTTTCCACCCATAAACAACTTGTCCATGGTTCCCTAAAGAAATGCTGCCAGTCCTGAGCTGGAAAAATCTGGTTTTAGGGGCAACAAAGAGAATGAAGAACTAGTATCTAACAAAAATACAAGGCAGTATGTGTAGCAAATTCAAAACTTACATGGAGTTGCTTATCAATGAAGGAAGAAAAAGGTGTAAAAGTACATTAAAAACATTAAACCATCCAAATTCCTAACTGCATAATCATACTTTGTTTGGACTAAGAATGATCAAACTCTCATTATTTCAACTGCGCTAACAAGAAATTCTTGGCCTTACCTACCACATAAATTTTGAATGCAACATTGCATAAGTGACACAAATTCAAAACGTTACTTTTCATGTAATTAAAAGTGATCAATTTCACTGCGGTGCCTCTAAAAAGTTACATAAACTGCTAAACTTTCAAAGAACAACCCTGTGGATTTGTAGTAGTGTCATAAGAACTGGAAGGGAGCCTGTGGGCAGATTGTTCATCTTTCTGAGAAAGGTTCTGCTCACCAGGTGTGTGATGGAGCTGCCTTGTCTAGGAGGAGAAGGAACGACCTTTAAGGTGAAAAACTTTCATCAATCCACCAATCCTTTTTGTTACCTGCAGTTTTTCCAAAAATAGACTCTTCTAATTGCTAGCAAATTACTCTCACTTGACAATATAAGGAAGTGTAAGCAAATATTTATATTTTTAAAATGAAAGCACCCATGGTTTTTATCCTGAATGTGTTGCTGAAGAGTTGTCTAAGCTGTAGATGTAGTTTATGTATAAATGTAGAGGGTGGTTTGAATGGGAAGTGATGGGATGCCAACAGTAAGGAAAAAAAAAAATTCTTCATTTTTCTTAGAATGGATTTGAGGGAGGGAGAAAGTATTTTTGAGTTTTGGCTTGTTTTTTGTTTATTTATTTGTGTTTGGTTTTGTTCTTTCCTCTAATGGTATTATTTGAAGTCCTTAAAAATGTGGTATAAAATCTGGAGCATGTCACTTTGAAAATCACTGATATTTCAGATTATTAGTCAGAAAGTGATTAAAAAAGTTGTTCTTCTTTCAACAATAACTTCTCAAAAGGGGTTAGCCTGAAGCAGCTCACAATACCCACCACAGCAGAAGGTTGTGATTCTAATCCTACTTTAATTTCACTGACACTTTGCAATTTCATATATCAGTGACAGAAATAAAAATTCAGATACTTAAAACACTAAAAAATAAAAAATTCTCATTTAACCATTTCACTAGCATTGCTTTACATGGGGCAAACAACTGGTGAAATATGAGAATATACAGAATATTTTCATGTTAAAGTGAAAGATCTGATTCAAACAAGTCTATATTATTTCTTATATTTGTTTTTTCATTGGCATCAGTAGAAACTGATATTCCAAAGCATAGATCCCTTTCAGCAGAAGCCTGTGAGAAGAGGTGGGCGAGGCAGGTTTGATTTGCTAGTGATGGCATGACCTTACATATCAAATAATCAAATATGTTGGCTGTGGACCAGTGCTGAGTGGATCACCAGTTTTTCCCAGCCCATTTCAAGGCTGAGCTTTGATCATTTGTGGATCTGTGGGTTTTTATAGGAATTTTTCATGGCCAGGTAGTCTGCCTGTATCTATGGATTAGTACAGATTCGGGAAAATATTAAAATTAAGCCCTAGCTTTGCAGTTTTTCTACTTTTCCTTCATATTTTCTTTTTTTCTCAAAACATGCAAGTGCTTGGATTTTATCATTTCTTCATGTATATGCCATGCTGTGATCAAAAGCAGTTTAATGTAGTGCTGCTGTTTATACAAATGGACATTTGAGGCCACTTTGATATCCCACATAACATCTTCCTGTGATTCTTCTCCCCAGTTGTGCATTATTCAGACAGAGGTAACTGCAATTTAAATAAAAAAAGGAAATAAATGCTAAAACACACTTATGAATTTCCTTTATAATATACATATCCAATCACATTTTTTTCATTAAACTTGGCCTATATGTAACCATGTGGCTATTATTTTCAGTTGTTTGAAAAACAAAACCATGTGAAACACTATATATTTAAGGATATAGTGCTAGTGCATTCCTGTTCCATACTCCAGTGGGAATCACAGATGAAGATTTTCCTGCCCTGAACATCAGCTCTGCCCAACAAAAAGCAGAGCCAGTTCAAGACAGTGTTATAACACTTCAGCTGCTATCTGAGGGTTACTGTAATGCATTGTGCTGTGAATCTCACCTGACAAACAATGAGGAAAGATTGACTCAAACCAGAGTGTATCACTGCATTCAGAGTGGGGAATCACAGAACCATTGCAGCTGGAAAAGACATCCACATCCATCAAGTCCAACCATTAGCATAACATTTCTACCAAACTGTGTCCCTAGGCACCACATTTACATGGTTTTTTAACACTTCCAGGGATGGTGACTCTACCACTTCCCTGGACAGCTTGTTCCAATCTCTGACCACCCTTTCAGTGAATAATTTTTTCAGATATTCAGCCCTCATGTTGCTACAGCCTTTTTCAAGTGGTTGCAGAGGGAGACAGGGTCTCCCTTCAGCCTGCTTTTGTTTTGGCAAAGGAAACATCCCCTAAACAACCCCAACACCTTCAGCTTTCATGAGGACTTGTTATTCCAGATTTTCATCAGCTCCATTGCCCTTCTCTGGATACCCTACAAGAAGGTCCTCACACCTGGAGAAAGTTTTTGGGCAGTGAGACTTTCAGGCATTATTTCCCTCCACTTTTTGGGTGGCCAGGAGATAAAGCCAAGGTTAACTCTGTGTCTGAACTGCAGTGTTCATAGCAATGCATGTGCACCCCTATGTGTTTAACAATTAAGTGCATTTCAAGAAGGGAGGTGGTGGTTTGTAGGTTACACATCTCTACATTTTCCATGAATTCTCAATTTATTCAGTAATAATTTCATAATGATAACAAACAGGGTATTTATCTGATCCTGGATGCTCATCAGGAGGTAGGAATAGCAGCTTCATGTAGTCTAAAATCTAACAGCAAAAAAATACTAGAATACAGGTTTTCAGCTTGTAATGCTAAAATTAGTTGCTCTGCCATAAAGTTATTAGCCTTATTTCCTCACCCACAAAATGCTGAGACCCTTCATTACTGGAGAACCATGACAAGGAAAATGAGTGATGTCTTTGGAGCATTCTGACCCAAACTGTGATAGGAGGGTCAAAAGGGAAAGTAACAGCCATGATGGTTTTGGGCAAAGCACATGGAACTCCTCCTAAGCCATGCCCAAAACACACTGCTAGTGCTCCAGGGGAAAAAGGAAAGGAAATTGAAAGCTGAAATAAACATGTCCTGAGTCTTAGTAAAAAGTGCCCCACCAGGGCAGCTCAGAGGCTTGCACATGCAGAAGAGCAGGGCTGGGATAAATCATAAGGTTACACAGTGGAATAGTGGACACCTGCTGTATATATTGCTATATCCTTTATAAATACTCAATTCAGTTTTCTACACTTCTCTCAGCATTCTGAGTGAATAAAGGATCAAGAGGAAAAACTGTGTTGCGTTCACACCACCACAAGTAAGATGCACCTTAGGTATCCTTTGAATGGTAGATTTGAGTTCTGATATTTTCTAGCATCTCAGTGTTTGATTTTACGCATATTTCTACATGCAAAATCAATCTACCTATCTAAATCCCGAAAATCTGTTCAGTCTTTTTTAAAACAAGCCCAAAAGTATAAATGTGTGCAGTCTTCTCTGTGGAAGAATGATACATTTGTGGAACTCAGTGAAGGGTTTTTAATGTCTAATACTCTAAAATATGCTAAAAATACTGCAGTAAAATTCTAAATTTTTTAAAAAGAACAGATTATGAAAGCAATATAAAAACTGTTTTCTATAGCTGAAGTTCTCTCTATTTACCTGTTAATTAAGGATGAGTCTTTGATTTGTTTAAGTCACCCACAAAAATCCTACTGTCACATACCTGCCATCTATCGAGGGGAAAGCTACATGCATATTTGGGTTGGGGAAAAGCCCAAATTCCTCAAGGTCCAGCACCAACAGAAGAGAGCCCAAAAGAGAATTTGAGAGCTGCTGCTTTAACACAGCTACTTGCAGAACTGCCAGGCTGTGTAAGTGGATTCAGGAAGATGTTACACTTGGCTTGCTGTGACAGAGCACTGATATTTTCACTCTGGTGGATCATCCTGGGATCACACTCCTGAGGATGTGCTGGGCCAGGATGCACCATGCAGACCTGTTGCAGGAAAGAATCTGCTTTAACTAATGAGGAGAACAGCAAGAAGAAAACAAGATCTGACAGTTCCTTGATACTAAATGGTGTGACCTAAGCCCATAGCTGTCAAGGTTCTTGCACTGCCAGAAGGGAGATTTTGGGGTTTTGCAGCAAGAGAAACAACCATGATGATTTAGGTTTAACCTCAGCAGTGCCCTGAACCATTATTTAATGATGACTCACCTTGGAGTATGCTAGTTAAATGTTTTGATAAATGGAAGAAATAAAAGTTACTGGTCCCCACAGTTCCATTGTACATAAATAAATGAAATAGTGTATAAAACAGTATGAAAAGGCAGCTAGGTAGCATATAATTATTCCTCAGGTGACACGAAGTAAAATGGGCAACGTAAATCTACTAAAGAGTACAATTATCTCCAGGTACCAGGTCCACATGAGACATTATCTAACACCTGCAAAAGCCAGCAGATTGTTAATTTTCACCTGTTGCATCCATAGGAAATATTGCAGCGAGCAGCTAAAAGCAACAGGCAGCTGCTTCAGAAGAATTAAATGTTAAGGAAAAAACAGAACTAATTCTGAGATTTGTGTTAAGGGCACTGAATAAGAACCAATATGACACAGCAGACTCATAGGGTGAGGAGGTCAATTAAATAAGCATGGTGTTCTTCAGAAGGTGTGAGTGAAAATATTCTGCTGTGCTCCTGACAGTCAGCAAGGCACCCAGGGCCTTTTCACAGCTGCCCAGCTGTGCTCTGGAGCTCTGCAGGGCTGATAATTGGTAATAATCAATAATCATGGCACAAAATCACACCCATCAGGGGCTGGTCCTTCTCCCATCCCCTCAGCACGGGAGGTACCCCACAGACAGATACACTGCATGCTCCCTGATTGTTAATATAAATTTATATGTTGAGTGTGGAGCAGAAAAGGAAATGCTTGTCAAGAAAGCCATAAAGTAAACAAAGTTTTGTCCTGTTTTTGTGTAAATGTGAAAATGGAGATGTGATACTAAGTGACATCTATCAAAGTCTGCAGATGACACGGGGTGTGTATCTCCTATCAGGGAATAGGATTCTGCTGGTTGGTCCTACAGAATCAAAAGAATTTGCATAATCTGTAGAAAGAGGAGCTTTCAGAAGCAAATGCTGGTAAATAGCCTAAAGAGTGCTTCAAATGCAGAAAAAAAAAATTGATAATTTAAAAGAAAAAAAAATGTCTTCTGTCTTCCCTTAAAATAAAAAAATAATCCACTGAATCAAGAATCTCATTGCACGAAATAAAATGTCAAAATTGACCCCTGCCTTTAAATTTTACACTCCTCCAGTGGATGTAAACTGAAGTATCCTAAAGCAAGATGCTTCCAGTGTTCCTAAACACACAGTCACCTTTCCTTACTACTCTGACATGATTTGGAATGAGGTCTTGCAAATGAAGTTTCCAAAGCATTTGATATTGCAAAGACCTCTTGCTTGGCTCAATATTCAGAGGGATTTTGATTTACTGTTACTGTACAATTTATTTTATAAACAGAGGGATGCATGTGTTCAGGACTCTTCAAATAATAATCCTGTACACTTTGGTTTTAGTGAGATGGATATTATTCTATAAAACAAGCAGTATTTTCAAGATTTCAAAATTTAACACTTAACTATTACAATCTTTTAAATATAGGGTTCCAAAGCATTAGTTACTACCCAGAACCTTGACTGCATTTATCATCACATTACAAATCTAGAATATGTATGTTAATAGCATTAATGGAGAATTGGGTAAGATTTACTGTTACTGTACAATGTATTTGATAAACAGAGGGATGGATGTGTTTAGGACTCTTCAAATAATAATCTTGCGCACTTTGGTCTTAGTCAGAACATGATATTATTCTATAAAACAAGTAGTATTTTCAAGATTTCAAAATTTAATGCTTAACTATTACAATATTTAAAATATGAGGGTCCCAAAGCATTAATTACTACTCAGAACCTTGACTGCATTTAAGATCATCACATTACAAATCTAGAATATGCATGTAAATAGCATTAATGGAGAAGTAGGTAAGCAACCAGCCCACTAATGGTACTGCAGAAAACAGAGACACCATGTTCATGTGACACCAATTAACAGTGTGGTTTTTGAAGAATGCCAACTTGACAAGCCATTGACAAGTACTGGAAACTTGAGTCTCGAGAGTATATGAGACATGACAGAGGCAGCATGAGTTCTCCCACCCTTCCTTCCCAATACTCTTCAGGCCTGACTTCCCATATTCTCTGGAAAAAAAATTAATTTGTGGTGCCTGCTCCACGGTTGTTATCTGTGAGTGACCACCAGCAGGCCTGCTGGCTAATGCCAGTTTTGAGAGTGGATTATGTTGTGAAATGACATTTGGGTTTTGTCCCTGCTCAATAGCAAACAGTGGTGAGGAACTAGGTCACAAGACAACTTCCTAGGATAGGAAGGTGGCAGAGTTTTATGGGCAAACAACTTTATCTGTCCTTTTCTTTTAGGTTATGTTTGGTTACCAGCGGGGGATAAGGGGGAGAAAAAAAGTTTACCTGCCTAAAAGGAAAGAGCTTATGTACAGAGCAGAAAAATATTTGATTGCCAGAAAGTAAAAGTGCCTATTAGAAAGAAAATAAACATTGCCTGAGAGAGGAGCTTACCCACTTACTTCAAAAAGCCTGACTGCTTCCAAAAAAAGAATTCACCTGCCAGGATTCAGCTCACTGGCTTTTCTGCCATGTGCTGGAAAGCAAAACGCTGAAGCAAGGTCTATACCCATTACTTCTGCTGCTATAACACAGTCAAAACAAGGCCATCAATTAATTTCTGCACAATAGCTTCTTTAGTTTTCAAATCTGCTGTGCTTTGCTCACTGCTTTCAAAGCAATCTTGGAAAGTAAGGGTGCTATGAAAAGTGCTAATCTTTTCATCTTTTTTTGTATGGGTTTAAGAAGGGAACAGAGTCTAGAAGTTATTCATCACTTACAAGGCATAACATGAAATTTTCTTGTGCTTTTGAAGTGATTCCCCTGCATATAATTGACTAAACTGATTAAAGCAACTGTTGAGTTGAAAGTCTTCCAATCAAGGTCTGAAAAATGCCTTCCTGTGAAATGTTTAATATTTCTTTTTGTACGATCTCCTTATTAGGCTGTTCAACTTTGTATCCTGGGAAAATTGTGATTTTTCAGGAAATTGGATTCTATCTCCTCACTCTTTCTGTAGCTGACACCATTTGCTTGGGGTTTTGTTTTTAAGAACTGACATTTTTCAGACATTTCATTTTTTAGAAAACATATTCATTCTGCAGCATAGCACATTGTTTAATTATTGCATGCCTTGATTTTCAGGGCCCACCCTTACTAAGTTTTATGTAAAATGAAGATTTTATGTTTAGAACCAAATCATTATCAATAAGCCATATCTAAAAATAAGTTTTTGGCGTAATGTAAAAACATATAAGACATTTTCCTCCAGGCAGTCACTCTGTCAGTGTTCAGTCATCTCCCTGTACTCAGTGCACATATATCTATTTTACTGATATTTTATAGCTATAGATATCTGTGTAACCTATGCATTTATGATAAAAAACACATTTTATCTGTGTGCCTGCAACACACACTATGTGTTTTTTTCACGGCCTCCCATTAAAAACAAATAACCACAAGCCACCTTACACCGAACCCTGAACCTTTTCATAGCACAGCTTCTGTCCTTATTAATCTTTAACAAATCCTTTTTGGGAAAAGAAAAAGCAAACACAAATTAATGTCCATTTTGTGTTCACATTTTAAGATTCCAGGGTAGCTGATTTTCCTTCCCATTTAATACCTGGTAAGGTGAGTGCATTTCTATTTCCTTGTGTGCATCCTTCCCATCCACAAATCTGTGCTGCTAAAGGGCATATCTGAAAACCAGATTGTGCAAGACACAGCAATGTAAGCTTTAAAATAATTCTTAAAGCCTTCAAATAAATTAAAAAAAAAATAAATAAAGCATCTGGAAGACTTTGTACTTCATTATATTTGTCTATATATTTTTAGACACTACATTATCTATTCATAGTTCAGCAGGTATGCCAGGCTCATCAGTTTCCAAATTATTTGCTGGCTTCCTGGCACACCTCTTAGTTATTTTTATCTGATATTTCAAATAAATTACAAAATGCCTTGAATTGCATGATTAGTCCATTATGTATTCTGTTTATTACAATTATATGAACTTTTGATTAACCTCCATAAGTTTCACGAATAAATTACCTGGATCGAGGAAACTGCCAGTTAATGTTACAATGTTCCAGTGAGGAGTTTCCAAGAGATTAGTCTGCCTTTTTTAGAGGCAACTTTTTTTCCTCCCTGCTTCTTTTAAAAGGATTACATGCTGCTGTTGCTCAGGTTTTATGAAGAACACGCAAATCTATTTTGCAGCCCCCTCAAAATGAGTGGGTGCAAAATTTACTCACAGAATCACATCTTTGGAGGATGATTCGTGCCCTTTTAGATATTGATGGCACAGCCATTTGAACATGATGAGGATAAATTGTGCTAATCATCATGAGGCTTCTAAGCTGTACTAAATTACAGCCCAGAGATTTCTTCCCTGTGTCTTCTCTGAGGGGTGTTGAACAATTTCTTGTTGAGAAATAGAAAAAAAAAAAAAAAAAAAAAAAAAACTTCTCTACATTCCACAATGCATTTATCATGAGAAGAATCACAAGTGTAGATGGTTGTCAAAGATTGGCTCTGTTTTTTTCTCAAAGATCCTCCCATATCCATTTCAGAGCGGTCTATTTTTTGGATGGAAAATTCCATTCAGGCAGATAAACCAGCACCACCACTTTTTATAAAGGTGATCAAGGAAGCAGAATTTAAAATTATGGGAGGTGTGGCCTTTGGGAGCAGCAACCAAATTGACTGCACTCAACAGCTGCTGTGTGCTGTAGGATTAGGACCAGATAAGAAATGGGAGAGCTCTCAGCTGGTCTGTCAAGAACAGGTAATAAACCTCCAGAGTGAATCTGTTGGTAAAAGAAAGCCTGATGTCACAGGAATTGATCAGGCAGAGAGAGGCATGGCACTGCAGAAGGGTGTGAACTGTACAAAAGATTTTTTAAGACAAAATAAAAGTAAACACTTGAAGTATTAATCACAATGACATAGGGCCTGTCTGCAAGAGTTGAGTAGCACAGAGATTTCCACAGGAGCATCTCAGTGCTGGTTCCCAACACCATCACAGCAATCCAACAGCTCAAAAAAAGAGTTTGTGCAGTAGACCCTCAAGAGGTGCCCAGGAAATCAGAAGGAGATTTGGGAGACCCTGAAAGAGCAATGGTGAGACTGAAAGGGTACCTTTCCACTGAGTGGGGTCTGCTGGCCTGGCTCAGCAGCGTGCAGCTGTTCCAAATGGATGTTTGCATCGAAAATGTAGGATATTTCACCCCTGCCTTAGTGAATCTTTAGACTGATCCTAGAAGATAAAATTTCTGAAGTATTTCTTAAATAAATACATGAGGTCCTGTAAGGTCAGAATAATCTGGGGGCTGAGTTCAAATGTGATGTAAAACTACAGGGAATGATCATCTAATGAGCCTCAGCTATAAATATTATTATTGATATACTGATTATATCTTTTGCTATGCTGCTTTTTCATAGGAGATAGACAGAGATGGTGCCAACTGCTCTCAGCAAGTGGCAGAAACAGAGCTGGCTGAAAACCAGCTTGTTGCAGCTCAGATTGGTTAGATAGATGGCATTCTGGAGAAGTATTTCAGACTCTGAATACTGCAACAAACTATTCCTGAAATCTTTTTATATCAGACTTAAATTTCCATGGGATTCACAGATCTGTTTGGGGTCAGCTTTCCAGGGAAAAAATGTAACACTGCTGATCATACGTGTTTTCTCTTGTGGAAGACTATACTCACAGTAAATGTACTCCCTTTTCTGTGATCTGCAATCACAAAAGTCCCAAGATGTCCACAGGAGAGGAAAAAGAGCTAAGGCCAAGCACCCCAATGACATTACTCTTCCCAGTGAGTACCAGGGTGCCAGCTGAGTGAAGGCAGGTGAGAGCCAGGAGACTCAAATGATAATAAAAGAGTGAGGACTAAAGTGAAAAGCGTTCTTCTATTGATCAGCATACCAGTACAGATGCTGGAAAGCAAATAAAAGAGATAAGGAAGTGAGCATTTTTAGGTGTTAAAATAAGAATTTTTTTTAAAGTAAATGTGAGAGGACAGGTAAGGTTGAAAATATGTTCTTTCTACAGGATAAAGTAAGGAGTATTAGAAGTTTAAAGAGGCATGAATTTAAGTAAGAGAGCTGTTTATTATAAAAAGCCAACAATGCATGCAGTTGAAGTTCAATGATATTTCTTTGCAGCAACCCCTCCAAACAGTGTTAGAATTACATAGGATTCCATGAACTTTTTGATGTAATTTCCTTCTGTTTCCCAGGAACAATAAAATAATGTACAGGAGTCCTTTTGCTTTCCTCAGCGCAGTGACATTTTACAAAAGGTAAAGTAATGCTGCACCTACTGACTTCCCTTGTCTATTTACAAGAGGAAATGTCATCAAGCATTCAAAATGTCACTCCCTACCGGGGTGACGTCATGGAAACATCCCTTCCCCTTCAGATGCTGGTGTTTGGAGCAACAACCCATAATCTGCTTAAGGAGATGATGGTTTGGTAGGCAAATGGGACCCAGCTTAATACCTACAAAATGAATTGTGCAGCAAACACGTTTGCCAAGGCTGAAGATATTTTCCAAGGAGCTCGGACAAGTGTTCAGCACTGCTGTCTGCCTCTTAAGCCAATTACTGCTGCAATGCAGACAAAGAGGTGCTGTGTCTGCTGCTTAGCCGTCTTGTTACAGCCCTTTAAAAGTGTCATGTACACAGAGAGGCACATTTGTAATCTTTACACTAAGTACACTTCACCTTAATTGCATCACCTCATGAAATTATACAAACAAAGACTTTTGTATTTGTGCTGGAGATTTTCTTAAGCTGTAGAAATAGGAGTTGCTTATAAATTTCACAGGATACAGTTAGTGCGTTTAGGACACACAGTTTTGGTGAATTTAATATTTATGGAAAAATAGACATAATTCTGAAATTTCTTTCTGTCATTAAATGTCTACCAGATTCATATCCTGCTGTTTATTTCTTGCTTATACTAAGACTTTTTTCTGATTCCAAAATAAACCATAAAACTAATAAAATTTCAGAAAGAAATTATTTGATATGACTTACCTACCTAATTTCTCCATTATCAAATATGGAAATAAATATATATGACAACAAAAAGGTTTTTAAACAAAGACTAATATTATGTCCCTTTTCCATTTTAACCTGTTTAATCCAAGAGAGACATACACTGATTCTTTTAGCCTGAGGACTTGCAGGCATAGGCATAAACCTCAAAGTGATTCCTAAATTAAATCTACATTATGATGTGAAAAAAATCCACCACTGGGGTGGTGGGGTTTTTTTGCTTTGTTTTGTGTTCTATTTTTTTTTTTTTTTAATTCTTTAATTCTTGATTAAATTGCAGTTAAAACTTAAATAAATATATGAATCACAGTGGTGGTTCTCCTAATCACTCATAACCTGCCACTGCTGATCTCAGCACCATTATTGTGGCGCTCAGCCCCAGAGGCCTTGTGAGTACTGAGGAGCAGCTGTGTAAAACCTGATGATAGACACCAGCTTGAGATTTCTAGCCCCTAAAATTGAGTATGCACTGAGTTTCTCAGTCCTACCACCAAGCTAGAAATTTGGGCTATATTTATGAAAATTCTCAGGTGGAAACACTGAGAAGTTTTCCATTAGCTTGCAAGAGAAAACAAGGTGACCACGAAGGATAAATAATTTTTACTCACATTTAACCTGAGCATCTGAGCACTTACCCAAGGTCATTCAGTGAGTCAGTGGCAGGACTGACTGCAAGCTTTCTTCCATCTTCTATGCTCTCACTATCAGAGACAGTTTTTATTTTTCTCACATTTTTATAGATCTTTCCAGCCTGGCAAAATTCACTGGGGCCCTGATGAGTTGAGAGCCAGTGCACAGCTTATCTGAATCTCCTAAATTTCTGAAGATTTCCTATCACAAGATTACACATTTATTTTTAGTGGCTGTGCAACTTCTAATGGGAGCACAAACCCCAAGACAAACTAAGTTTATAAAATTATCAGAAAAACATAAGATTCTCAGATTTCCAAATTATTCCATCAGCATCAATGAGTAGGATGCATTTTGTGGAGATAAAGTTACACACAATTCAAAATTCATCTGAATATTCCAAAATTAAATGGAAGAGCTGTTCTCTGGAGATAAAATGAGGAACCATATTCTTCTCACTTGGTTCAGCTAAATCTTTACCAATTTTTTTTAACATTTTTGCCTCTCATGTTATTTATAGGGATCACTTATTAATAGCTCAGTTCAAATTAATGTGAGGATGCAAGTGCCCTCATCCCAAAAGTTCTCTCAATTACATCAGCTGAAATAGAATTTTATATGTGATATTAAAATAGTAAGGTTGCATCTACATAGTGCAGACATCAGAGGTTCACTCACAGACACTGGAAAAAGAAAAAAAACTTCAAGACACCAAAATAAAGACAAACTCCAATACTCTCCAAATGTTGTTATAACAGGATTTAAGATTCATTAGACCATTATAATACTCTTTTCAATTACTTCAATGCAACTTAAATACTTTGTCTTATAGCAAATGACATCTATATGTCTTATCTTCTTGAAAAAACAGATTAAAAAATACTGAAAATATTTATATTAAAGTAAATACTAAAATGCTAAAAATACTAAAATACTAAAAATACTAAAAATATTTACATTAAAGTAAAATATTTACATTAAAGTAAACTTCTGGACCAAAAAATAAATAGCCTTGAGATGTTGTACAGGTTGTTGTACAACAAGTGTTGCTACAACACTTGTTGTACTAGCTTGCAGGCTAGCTTACAGGCTAGCTTCAAAATCAAAATAATTTTTATATTAAAGCTAACCAGCTAATCTCCATTAAAGGAGAATTTAAAGAACTGATATTCATTTTAAAAAATCTAGTTTTCAAATACCTATTTCTTAATTTAGAAAATCTATTTTTATTACTCTTGAACTAAACTGATTAGGAAATAAGTGAACTATTACCTCTCACAAACTTCTAGCTACAAACATTCAAATCCAAAACAAATACATGGTCTCTGGAAGTTTCCAGATCATTCAATGCAAAACAAACTCCTGCTGGCATTAGTAACTTGGGAAATCATTACATATATATCTGTATTATGGTTCCCAGGAAGAAATTTCTCTGTTTGGGTGAACCTCAGTTTCTCACAGGAAATATCCAAGCACACATCCCTCTTTCACACCATTTCCATACAGAGAGATGCTAAAAAACTTCCCACCTCCTCCAGTGTCACCATGATATTTTCTGAAAAATCTTCTTTGCCCAGAAATTTTTTCTCCCGAGAAGGTGAGAAGCCTCAGAAAAGAAATGAAAACAACAATTATCTGATTGCTTTGGAATGTGGTCTGGAGGTTGCTTACCAACAGGGACATCTTGGATTGGTTCCATGTGAATTGTTTTTTAATTAATGACCAATCATAGTCCAGCTGTGTTGGACTCTCTGGTCAGTCACGGGTTTTTATTATTCATTCTTGTCTGGCCTTCTGATGTCTCCTTTCTTTTTCTTTAGTATAGTTTTAGTATATAATATAATATAATATAATATAATATAATATAATATAATATAATATAATATAATATAATATAATATAAATCAGCCTTCTGAGAACAAGGAGTCAAATTCTCATCTCTCACCTTATCCTGGGGACCTTCACAACACCATACTCCAGCATGGGCAGATAGCAGGCCAGCTAGATAGGCTGTAGCAGCAAGTCTGCAGGTCTGTCCAGAAATACAACCCTAATCCAAAAGAATTGAGAATAGATCATTAAAAATTCATGGTATTAAACAAATATTTGTTTCAGCTACCTTATTTTCTCCTGGATAATTGCTTTTACCTTTGCCTGTAATTTGTCATTATTGAATGAACATGTGACAAAAGAAATATTTAGCTTCCCATTGCAACTGTTGAAAAAAATGGGCCTGGTGGAAGCAAATGAGCCATCACTGATCCTCAGTCACTCGCTGCTAGGACACAGCAGCCCATGGGCTGAGAGAAGAATGATATTCTGCAAGTTCTGCCTCGTGAATTGTACTTGTTTAGAATACACAGAGATGGTTTAAATCCCCTGAACTGACACTCTCTTTGGGTGGAAAGGTCTCCCTTTATCGATGGCTGGGGGTTATTTACGGGGATTATGGACGGGGCTGCTGTGGAATGTGCCTTGAGCTGTTTGATTTTCCAGCATCACTCTCATTCCATGGTTATGACAATGGGAAGATGCCACCAGCTCACATCCCAGGCAGCACACTAAGAATTTCATGTTACAATTCACTTTATAAGTTTTTTGACCAATCACACAAAGCAAAAGCACATTGACAGTAGTTCTATCCAATCACTATAAGCACAGGTACCTTTGGTTAAAGCAATGCTTGCTTATTTCAAATACAATACCTGCTTGTAAGCCTTAAACACAATGCACAGAGCTCCATTATTAAGCTTAAAACTTCCTAATATCTTGCTAGATAATCTTTTCTGTAGCTTAGAGAGTTATTCTAGACAAGTGTTAACACACAGACCATTGTTCTATTTGCCCTTGCTTTTCTACTTTTTAAATAATTTTTCTGCTGACCAATCTCATGGCTGCTGCTTAGCTCTAATCACAGTTCTGCTGTCTCTGAGGCCTGCCTTTTGCAGCTTTTCCCAAAACCCTCTAATTTAGTGGATTCCCACATCCCTTGTGCAATTAGACACAGCATTTGGCAGCGCTTCATGCTTTCCTAGGCAGAGTGCTCGGGTTTGGGTTCTTTCCTGAAAGACAAACTCCAAGGAGAATGTTCAATTTTTCAGCCACCTGAGCATTGACTTTAAAGAGCTCTTCCTGACATCCTGCTTTTGGCTCTGTTTGCTCCCCTGTTGCTACTTTATCATGCCCACTAGGCTGTACATGAAGCACCTGAAGGATGGCTGAGAAGGTACAAAACAAAAAAATATCCTTCACATCCGGGCACATCATGCCTGCTGGAGCACAGCATGGCTCAGGGAAGGTTTTAAAAACACTGAAAGAGTAACTGCATTTTATTTCCACACTCCTGTGGAGTCCTTTGAGGACTGTAGGAGAGCAATGCATATATACCCAAGTTCTCCAGCCCTACAATACGAAATTCTGCAAGTGTGAACAAAACAAAAAGTAGTAGATTGTCAAGATCATCCAAACAGAAGAATCTATAAAAAAAAATTCTGATCTTTAGCACCTCCCATTTAGTAATGTTAAAGGTCATTGCAAATATTAATAGTCAATGCCTCATGATGGGTAGTAATATTAATAGTATCTTTCTGGCCAGCAGTCTGATTTTCATAACGTGCCTGTTCATTAATTCATATATTTTATGAGTATAATTACAACAACAGTGTGTTTCTGTTGGCCTGTTATGTGCATAAGTAGCTATTTGCATCTGCAAATATCTCATTTATGTGTACGGTCACTGTTATGTCTCTGTGCATAATTTAGATATGCAATTGCAAACATTGTAATGTTCACATATTTATAAGAAAAAATGTCCATGAGCTAAGCCATACATCCTGCAGTGTCAACTTGGTGGCAGAAATGTGAATGCAGCACAAATTGTCAGACTCCCAAGCCTGCAATTTAATGACAGAGCCTCACATATTAGAAGAAGAATGAGAGATGTAAAAAGACTGGAAGAAACAGCCCAGTAAGGATAATGGTGATCCATCTCAGACTCCCTTTTTTGACTTTGTTAAATTGTTAAGGCTAAGGGATAAGCCCTCTTGTTTCATAGAATAGATCACCCTGAGTGATGTCTTGTGAAATAATCCTGTGGGAGTAATAAAGCAGCAGAGATTCAGCACCAATCTTTGCAAAGATTGATCAACATGCTTCTTTTTTATTCTGTTCTCTAATTTGTAATCTATTGAATTGGAGGATTTTAAGTTCCTGGACATTTTCCAAACACTCCTGTTACCTGCCTACTTTGTGGATGTGTAATTCAGTCTTCTAGGAACATCAAAATAAACCACAAATCTGATTCTGTGATTCTGAAGGATACTTGTGTTAAAGAAAATATTGATTTAATTCGTTGAGGTATCCAAGGTAACAATTTTTGTTGAGCCATAACATAAGAGTGCATGGCTATAGGGCAAAAGGAAGCAAAATGAAAGAAAACATCAGGAACTTTTCTGGAAAAAACTATATTGTGTTTCCTGAAAAGGACTACCAACCTTTGAACTCATACTAAATGTAATTCAAAACATCACAGCACACACACATACAAATGATGAATAGCGAATAATAAGAAGAAAACACAAAAATTCTGTTTTCTCTAGGGCATCAGGAGGCTCATGAGAGCAGAAGGGCAAGAGAATCGACAATCTTTGGACAAGGCCTGTGTTGGGAGCTATAAAATCCCCGGAATTGAAACAGCACCTGGACATCAAGAGCAGGACTAGATGGCTGGAGCTGAAGTCCAAATTTGGGACCCCATACCTTACTCCTTAATAAATAGACTTCAATATATGGAGTATCCACCTCTTTACTTTCTCCAACATTCACAACTACCACATTATTTACCAAGAATATGACAAGCTAGTTTAATGTAAATCATGTAATCATATCCATCACAATTTCAGTATTTTCACATGTAATTAACTTATGCTTTCTTGAAACCAAGCTTCTCAGACATCCTCAAAAGGCAGATGCTTAAGTTGACTAAAAAAAAAGCAGTAGATGGGACACCTGTACAAAAACATCCCCTCCAAGACCATCTCTAATCTATTTTTTTCCACTGTAGTAAGAGGCACAACAAGTAAGTGGTCTACTTGGACTGAAAACAGAAGTTCTCCTCCCTTGAGTGCAATATTCCTGGAAGAAAAGAAGAAGAACAAAAAAGTGACACAATTGCTGGTAACAGCAGGTTATTCAGACAGAAAGGAAAATTCTGAAATTTGTTTTCTTTCTGTCCAAAGTAGTTTTATTTTTTTTATTGAAAAGATTAAGAAAAAAAGGAAATAATCCAAAGAGTAGGGAACAGAATTTGAAATTTATTTCATCTCTCTGAAGTTGGAAGAAAGTGGCAGCTTACTAGTCCAAGGCCTTTTTCTTTTGCTGAAGCAGGCAGGTAACAGAATTTTGCCTGTGAACTGCATTGCTGTCACTGATGGTTATGATTACCCACTAGAACTGGATCATTTTTAATACCTGGAATGGAGAGCAGGTATTTCAGTATTTCAGCACCTCTACATCCAAAGAATGTCTATGTGTCAAATGTCCCTTTATCCCCCAGAGTAATCTTGCTGACTTTTTCCAATTGCTGTTACCTGTGAATTGGTGGGATGTGGCAGCTTTATTTTGCTTGAAATAAATTCCAGCTGCCAAATTTCTCTTCCAGTTTGAATTTTGATTTCGTTATTGCCAACAATAATCTCCTTATTCCTTTCTTCCATGTTTTATGTCTCTGTGAAGAATCCTTTCTGACAGCAGGTAGGGATTCAAAAGCTGACTTTTGCCCATGGACATTCAGTACACCACCTGTATCAAAAAAATCAAACAGCCTTTTGTCTGAGTGTATGAGTAACTAGGTGACTCTGTTTGAAAATATTCATTAAATGGTTTCATTATTTTTTACATTACTTCACAGTCATTAACATATTGGGTGAAATTACGATCTCAATTACAGAGGAGTAAATCTGAGGTAATTACATGAGCACAGAATATGATAAAAATCTGGTGCAAAATAATTAGAACCTTTCAGTAGCTCTTGGTGAAACTTCACTGGTGGAATTACATAAATTAATAAAGTCCACTAAGATGTATGATGTCAGAGAATTCACAGATGCACAGACACTGAGAATGAAGTCTTCATTTGCATTGTTCACAGGACACATATTAAGTAAAGCAAACAAATGAAGCTCCAAGGTCCTGGTAATCACTCTTTGAACTACTTATGGCCTTCACCTTTTTGGTGGGAACAAAACTAATCCTCTTGATAAACTGAGCACCAATGACCTTCATTAAAAATTCACTGAAACCTCACTGGGCAGATAATAACTATTAACCTCAAATTATGTGGACATAAAATTATCCAGATTGGATTCTCTGCACAACTATTACAGGGGCACAGCCTGTCTCCCCCTGCAGCTCCCTGCCCATACACACATTAGCAAGTTCTTATTCTAAACACATTTACAGATGCAAAAGCATGAAACAAACTTTTTACTGTTGAGAAAAAAAAAAAAATTGACGTGCTGAAAGATAGGAAACATCAGAATTAAAATTGCATATAAACATATTCCCATCTCTAATAACACATGTATAGGGATTTCAGTTTTGGGCTTCACTCGCACTCTCCTGTGGGAACCCTCTCCTTCAGCACAGGAAGGTGCACATCCAGAGAAGCTCTTCCATTTTCCCTTTTTCTATTCAATACTGTTTTTCATATCCTGAACTACTACAGAAATGTAAATTCCTTATTCTGCAGCATTTGACTGCTTCATCAACATTAACGTGTGCTCTTCTTCCAACAACATTTATTAATGATATGGGCCAGCTCCTGTTCTATCAGAAGTTCATATATCCAGAAAAAAAGTGCTCAGAAGATGGTCAAGGCAAATGTTGAGTGGAAGGAAATACAGAAACAGATAACACAATCCTTTAAAAGTATCTGCATAATGCCTCGGTTTCAGAGGAACGGGGCTGTGCATCATACATGATTTTTACTTACCCTGGGGTGCCATGAAGGGATTTGTTTGTTTGCTTTTTTGTATTTAAGTAACCTGAAGTGCAGGCAGGGCTCATTTTGGTGACAGCCTGCCAGACTCTGGGATCTGGGCTGGACCTGGCATTGGAGAGCTCAGGAGCTTGCTGAAATATCATTGGGAATGGCACCTACCAACACAGACACCAGCTGTAAACACTGCAATCACTTGAAAAACAAGGAGCCACTGGGCAGAAAGATTAAAGCAAAAATGCTCATACTAATTATGTGTGCCCAAAGTCAGTGAAACTGGATAATTTCTTGCAGCATGTGTTATCATTTTATATCCAGAGGTCATAAATCCAGATCTCCTGGACACCAGCTGCAGTGCTGAAGGCTCAGCTGTCCTCCCACACAGGTATCAGGTCTCCAAGGCAGGGAAAAAGCTTTTGTATCTGTGTCTGGTTCAGCATTTCCCAGGGAATCCATGACACATGAAAGGATAGCATCTAATTTATCCAGCTTTCCTTGACAACACACTAACAACAAAATAATTCAACTTTTCAAGGCAAATGCAGTTCATTGTTAACAAAAATTACTGCTGTTTCTTATTAAGATTAAAAACCCCTCCTTTTCAGGTCAACCCTTTTTTCCCCTACCTTCTCAGCTTCTTTCATGCCCAAAATAAAAATAAGCTGATTTAACTCATAAAAATACATTCTCAAATATTTTTAAAGATTGTAGTTTTCATCTCTTAAAATGATTTAAAACAAATAGTCAAACAATAAGCATTTCATAAAGTCAGCTACTTCGATGTTTGAAAATACATTTTTCTTTTTTGTCTTGTAGTCACCATAACATTTTTTTTTAAGTGACCTTGAGTACTTTCATAACCTGCAAACTGCATTTTTTGCAAGGTAAAATTTCCTAACTTGCCGGTCTGACTGAGTGATCTCTGTAATTTTTCAGCATATTGGTTTGCAGCCAAAATGATTAAATGTAGATAACATATAACTGACTTAAACAAAGACTTACTATAAAAATTGTCACCAGTATTGATCAATATTGGTCTTTATTTCTGTTGGTCCAAATCATCACTGTGTTTCTTGTTGCATAAGTGGTTATGTGTAGCCTCCCCCAGTCCAAATTAGAACAGTGCAGCAGCAGAATTTCAGTAAACATGAATATTAGGCCATTATTATGCTTAAAAGACAATGTGACATTTCATTTGCATAGAAGAAACTTTACAATTTTGGTTAGCAGTGCCAGCTCATCAGTGTTTTTTTCCACTATGCAGGTAATGCTGATGCTGTTTGTTTTTTTTTTCATTTTTTCAAGTAAAAGGAATAAAAAAAAGAATTGTGCAGAATGCTCGGAGTATTGCATCAGTCAATGCCATCGTTTACTCCTCAGAGACACAGAGGATAGAAAAAAAAAAAACAAACTTATCCTCATTTTGGCTTTACTCTGCACCTTTTTTTCATTTTTATGTAAATCACTATCCAAAACCAATATGTCATCTCTCTGGAAAAATGTCATCATGAATCTACAAGAGAAATGCATTTTCAGTGGTGGAAAAACAAAAAGGTAGCAGAAGCTTTAAAGATCTCTCTGCTTTATGAAAATATTTGCCCTTCAAACATAATGCACATCAAGGATGTATTAGAGTTCTGAGGACAGAAGGTAATAGAGATCTAAGCAAAGACACTGAATGTTGGACTTGAATTTTGTCAGAAGTAGTGGTGTCAATGTAATTTTGGTGGTGTTCACCATCTTTTCTCAATCCAATGGTAGCACATATTTCTCACTTGTTGCAGTAAAAGCCTAACCCTTATGTAAAGAGTTTTAGCTTTTAAAAAATCATATATTTAGAAAACTTTGTAACAAATGGGTTACATTTTGTTTTGAATCTAAAAAAATGGCGGGAGAGAACACTGGCATTTTCAGTCAAAAATTTTGCTGCAAGAGTCAAATTTAATTTGTCAAGAAAACAGTCTCTATTCCTTCAGTGAATGTGTTTGCCAATCTACATGAGATCTCTGAACATAGTGGTCTCTCAAATTCAATATAAATTCTTTCTATTTACTCCTGAAATTTACTCCTGTTAAGTTATGGTTGCAAATGACAAGATCTGTTACTTTTGGGAAATGGCTCGAGTTAGGAGGAAGAAACAGACTACAAAATGAGGCTTTATATAGAAGTCTTTCATCTCTAAGGTATCTCAAATTGCTTTCAGAAAAAAAAAAGAACATTGCTACATCAATCATATAAACCCAGAGAACTTTTCAGAGGTGGCAACATGAAGTCAACAACTGTTCACAGCTCAGTTCAAAGTGCAGAGAGGCTTTATAGAGGTTGCTGCAACCCAGAGATGGTACAGAATAAAAAAGTGTACTTTCAGGCTGCTTGGACATGTTAGCTGGAGTGTTCATGTGTGTATCTCTGAATTGAACAATCAGCTCAAATTTAAGTCTTTGAGGGATGGTTTCTGTATGTTTTCTTGCTACAACACTGCTTTTAAGAAACCTCCTTCTTTCCAAGGCAGTTCCATCGCCTGTGGCCTTCAACACGACCGACGTGATCAAGGTTTAGCAAACATGATACATTGGCCATGTAAGAACAGATTCCTGGGTTTCACATTAATGGTTCTTATTTTGATCTTATTTACACCCTGTAAATACATTGCAAGGAAAAAAAAATTAAATGAAGTGTCCATTTTAAGAAGAAAAATTAGATGAGAGCACTACTAATTCACACATATCTACAATTTCTATAGTGTAATGTTGCTTATGCCATGATATGTACATTAAAGCAAAGCCCTGCAATCCCAAGAACACCATTTATACTTTCTTTTAACAATTTTTTTTCCAAATAGGTGACAGATATATAAATAACTAAATGCATCTGAAAATTCCAAGTGTTCTGAAAATATGTTTTGATAACATCAAAAGAAATAAGCACATTCTTAAGCAGAAAGACTACTTTAAGACGATGAGCATTATTTGTTGAAGAGTTTATACTGCTCAGAAATAATACTTTACATAAATATGGGGGTGATGTTTCATCTCTCAGTAGCAAACCAAGGAGGGAATTAGGACACTTGTTCCATTGATTCCTCATTTGCTTTTGGGGAGAGAGAGGGAAAATACAACACTAGGAGGGAGCTTTCTTGGAAGAAATGTTGAGCTAGGTGAAAAATCCGATCTAGAAAGTCCTTAGGTAAATTTGATGTCTAAATCAGCAAATCTGGGCCGCTAATGCTGGGAGCACTGGGTAGAAACCAACCCTGCTCATTTCTTGTTTCTTTGTGTCTACCAGTGAGATGATAAAGACCATGGAAGCCAATATAGGGCAGTCACTTCAACGCCTAAAGAGGTAAGATAGTCAAGAATATGTTCCAAAAACATCCAAGAACATGCTTCTAAAGACAAGGAAATATTTCCCATTTCTTTGTACAAGTGAAGGGAAAAAATCAAGAAACTGTTGAAATCATCCTCAGCTTCAGCCCTGTTTCCCAAAATGCCAAAAGATACCACTGCTAGTGACGAGGTAGCAATTTACCCGACCTCTTTAAAAATTAAATTTCTAACTAGGAATTGCTTTTGGAAATAATTAAAAAACAAGGCATCAAATTATGTACAAAGGGCATGAAATTTGTGTTACTTGTCCCAAAAAAATAAATAATATTAATATTGTGTAAGAATTGTGTTAAAATTGTCATTTTTTTCAGAATGTGAGAAAATTTATTTTCATTTTAATTTTGGCCCAAGTCAATTGACCTACTTGTGAAAGTCTCATTTTTTGTTCCAAGTAGCAAGCAGAGCAGGGCACCTTAAGAGCCTATGCATGTGTGTACACGTGTGCACATGTTTTTTTACTGTAACAGTGAACTGCAAAGAACCAGAGGAGTTCTTTGGCATAAATCTAACTGGCATACATGTCTGTACACCTTTACACTTTGCATGGAAATACACAACCCATTCATT
>JAHXMQ010003319.1:43656615-43668555 GCA_020466415.1 Ammodramus savannarum pratensis
AACTCTTAAAATACAATATATGGAACTTAAAAACACACTGCAGCAATTCATATATTGCTGTTCTGCCAAAATCAGTTATGTTCTTTTCCACTAAGAATAATCCGAATTGTTCTGACCTATGTGAATTTTCCTAAACATGATGGATGCATTACCTTTATTTTCTTATTTCTTTCTTTCCTATTTCTACCTTCCATTGAATTTTTAATTTTATTATACATATACATGCATTTTTTTTTCTTTTTAATTATCTTTGCAATATCTGTTTCTATTTCCTCACTGAAAGAGTTAAACTTGTTGCTCCTACCCAAGACCACAGTGTACAGTGTTTACAAGAGTTACGTTCTATTCCAAAACTAAGGCTGAGAAAATTACTTCTATTCAATGTTTCTGCTTTAAAAAAGGATAATGATTTCATCTGGTTAGAAATGTCTGTACCTCCTTAGTTTATTGCAGGGAAGAAATTGCCTGTTCGCCCATGATAAGATAATTTGTCGCCTTGGAAATTAAATTATCCATTCCAGTTTACCTTGAGGAGGAATACTATATAATACCTATTTGTTCCATTACACCCTTTAAATCAGAAATACGCTTTACTCTACAAATATGTTCCGTGTAATCAGAGACATTAAGACAAGTTAAAATAGCCCCTGACTGCAACTTAATTAGCCTCCAAAGTTGTCAATTGTGTAAGACTTGGATCCAGTGGAAATAAAAGGATATTGAATAAATAATTTCTTTTAAAGAATAAAACTAAGCCTGCTGTACATTTTGAAGAAAGCTTTTTATATTATTTTTTTTCCCATCTAATATTCACAGAAAGCCATATAAGGTATACAACCTCACTCCAACAAAGCAGAAAAACATTTCTTGGTACCATTACAAGATGGAACAAGCAGGATCAAACCTCATTTTTCACCTAATTCTTTAAATTCTATAAGGGATTAAGGATTATAAGTATATGGCTAATGTGGGGTTTTTCCTGCTTCTGCCAGACTGTGCTTAAATACATAAATATGGTCTGTTTTTCAGAGACAGCAGTTTGTAAAATCACCATTTCTCAACCAGTTTTGAAGTCCAAGCTGAGTGAAGGGGTTTTAATATTCAAAACCTGCTATCACAAACCCACAGGAATTAGGGATGGCCATAGTTCTAGGCCAGGGAGAACACATCAGAAATGTTGGGTAGGGCATGGTAGGACACAGCTCTCAAGGCACTGTTTGACAATAGGCTCTGCAAACAGCTTCTGAATCCTCCATAAAGCCCATCCATGGAACCACATAATCCAAGTGATTCATTAACTTCTCACAGACAGAAATTTGGAAAAAAAAGAAAAAGAAAAAAGGCTAAGAAAATTAGATTTTTCCATAGCATATTTTTTTCCAGCCTTTGAGTAGTGATGAAGAGAAGCTGGTCTTGTGATGGTGATAATGGATTAGGAAACAAAGCCTTGTGCTGTTGGCTCTGACACAGGCTCTGACCTTCAATGGATTGTAAAATCCCTGTGCTCCTGTTTCTCCTCTCTCCTCTTGTGAAACCAGACAATTTTTACCTACAGTGAAAAAACTGTTCAGAAGATTAATTTGATATTTATTGGATGAGAAATATATATATAAGTGTCCACTTATTTGAGACTAAAATATATTAATTTTACATTGAGTTCTAGAGATAGGAGTTTCCTAATAAAACCATTTTTTTCCTCCCCAAAATACTGGTTTGATACAAATGATCATCCTCATGGCAGAAAAGTGGCTGAAGAAGTTTTAATAAGGGAGATTTTCAGGTTCCAGAGGATTTATCTTCATCCATCCTAGAACAACTGGGAAATGCAACCTGCTGTTCCCACTGACACAGATGCTTACTAAGCCCATGTTACAGCTAATAAAAAATATATAATGGCCTTCACCATGACACTAACACTGAAATATCATGACCTTCCTTCACCTTATTTGTAATCTTGCTACCTCAGTCTCACCCAAACATTAACAACTGCTGTATCAGATATATAATTCAATTCAATATTATTTTTCCTGTTGTCTCATTTTGCTGGTTCATACAGCATTTTGGAAAAGCTGAATAGAATTCACAAATCTCAGTGGTGGGATTATTCCAGATATGCATGGAATGGGGGCTGGAAATGGGATTTTAATAACAAGGAAAGAAAATTCACCTCCATTTCTAGATCCAATTATTAGTAAATTAATTATATTATTTACTAAGTAGAGAAACATTTACTGAGAGAAAAGTCTGCATGTGAATAAAACATGATTAGATATTAGTAATTAAAATGGCAAAGTGTCTCCATTAAGCTTCAAAAGAGCACTTAAGCAAGCAGGATGCAAGCAACAAAATTGCAAGAAATCTGAATTATTCCAACATCAAACAAATTGAATTAATTTACTTCTGGATGGCATAGTGTGTGCTCTCAGTAAACAAGGAGAATAAATTATTTGACTGAAAATCAGGAACAAAATGAGTAAAATCATCATTTGACATAGAAACTGTTGGTCTGATATATTTTGTACTTATCAGCTATTGCATACCAGTGGAAAATAATTGTTTGATCCAGGACATCCAGGACTTATTTCACTGGTTCAATTTTCACTGGTTTACTACTAAAGGTGAATATGAGAGTCTAATAAAAAATGCCACTTTTTTTTTTTTTTTTTTTTTTTTTTTTTTTTTTTTTTTTTTTTTTTTTTTTTTAATGTACATTAGCACAATTGTTTGCAGGAACATTCTCTTCAATAATGTAGACTCAATAGGCAATATTAATGAACCCTTTGCTCAGCTGCATTTTTCATTTTAAACTGGCAAATGCTGCTTTGCCTTGCCTTTTATGCTAATCCTTTAATATTGGTAGCATAGCCACCAAAACCACAGTCCATGGACTTGGAATAGTTTAAAAAAAAATTTAAAAAAACCCTAAACAGAAAACAAAGATACCAGAAAATTATAACAAAAAAGTAGGACTTTAGGTTAAGTCTTTTTTTTTGTAATTTTTATTCCAGGAAAAGATGCACAGACATAATGCAGTTAAATTTCAGTCCCAAGTTGTGGCTTCAGCTGTCTGTACTGTTCAGATGCAATTGTTTGAAGTTCATTATTTTTTGTTCTGAAGCCACCCTGCTGTTCTAACCAAAGAAAAAGCAGGTCAGAACCAAGCTATTTAATTAGTGCAGAAGGTAGATGATGCTTAAGCATGCTGCCAACTATTTTCTAACTATTTATAATTTTCAGTCAGGGATACATTAACAATAGAATTTTGAAACAACATGCAGAAAATAATAATTCATGAAAAATGGCTGTGAGGAGTTAATTTCAGTAAAGGAGAAGGCTAGAAAAAAAAATAGATTATAAATTATTAAACATAAGAATACATCTTTGTTATGTCTAAACAGCACTCAAATCTGTTCCATGAATTGAATAGAAAGAAAGTAGATCAATAGATTTCAGTGTTATAAAAAGGCCACTGATGAGACCTGAAATGATGGAAGCACACAAAGGAGCTCACTAGCACGTGCAATTTTTATTTTCCTGCATGGTTCAGAGCTTGAACCAGGGTTTGTCTTTGTGATTCCATCAAAATTCCACTTGTGTACATAGTGCAGGCCACTAAATTTTGCATGATTACTTGCAGAATAAAAGTTGTATTGTTTGCAGTACTTTTAACTTTCAATAATAACATAAAATATAAATAACGCTCTGGTAGTTTGTTTTTTTTTTTCATTTGCAATGTCCCTCTTTTGATACCTCACACAAGCTGTTATACTCAGAGATGTTAGTTTTAATTTTCTGCTCTTATGCTAAAATATTTCTGATCTCAAGAACTTTCAGTGTCCCATCTGGAGCAAAGAGGGATAGAATATAACATCTTTTGGGGAATTCTAGGAGGAACTGTCATCAAGAGGGGCTCTGTTAATCAGAAATCAAGTTCCTGAGGTGGTGTAAATTCACAAATTTAAAAATTTGTCTCCCAAAGAAACAAAAGCTTATGATTTTAAATATAATATACCCATTACCATATACACATAAAAACTTCAGACCAGCAGCTTCATGTCAAAGCAAGCACCACTGACTGCTGTGTTTCAGCTAACACCCAAAGAAAACCATCCTCTATAGTGAAGAAGGGAGCTCTCCCATGACTTAAAGTATTTTGCAGTAAGCAGAGTTGTGTTTTAATTAAGACAAAGAATTAGCATCAATAATGCACTAACTGGAATGCTAAACCAGCCTTTTCCCTGTTATTAATGAAAATCAGCTAGCTAGCAGCAGCATTAATGAAATTTTCATTGTTTATCTGCTAGGTTAACAGTCTTCCTAATAGGTGGCTCAGTAACCAGTGCTATTAAAGGAACTATGAAGAACCTTAATTAAAAATACTAATTAGTCCTAAAATAGTGAAGATTACTTTGTAGGAGTAGGCACTCAGGGCATAATGGCCTTGTCTATAAGAATTGAGAAGGGACATGTCTTCTTGCCTTTAAAACCAAGATCAAAGGCAGCTTTTGTTTAGTTAGTGAGGTGTTTTCTTCCACTGTTATCACAAGACCCTTCCCCAAATAAAGCAGGGAAATTTGAGAAAATAAATTTTGATTTAAAAGCCAGTCCTCTGGGAGGGAGACTTCATGAAGATTAAGGGGTAAATCAGGCAGTGCTTCTAATCTGGTAAGGGAATAAAGTAATCAGGAGAGTACTAATAGAACATCTGGGTAATCAGATTCAGTAATTTTGATATTCTGATTATTTATTTGATCCATTGAACTGGACAGTTTTGATTCCTTCATGGAAACCCTTTTTGAGTGAAGATATATTGTTCTACAGATTCCAGAATAAGATTCTATTCTGCAACAGGAGAAATGAAATAGCTCTGAAAACCACAGGAGTTCCAGTCCTGAGTTGTAAAAACATTATAAATTCATTCATAATATATGTACACCTACAGAGATAGGTGTTCAATAAGACAATAGGAAGCTAAAGTATGAATGCTATTGGTTTTCATACACCTGCTCTGTTAACTTTTGCCTTCAAATCTTCATCTTCTTGATTACCAAGCTACCCAAAGGTCTAAAAATAATTGAGTCCCTAGACTTGGGGAAAATTTTTGTGTAGTTTGGAATAAAATCTAGTTTCTTAATGTAATAAGTATTGTTGGGGAGTTTTTCTTGTTATAATTGGTTCTAAATAATGAATATGGGTGGCAAATTTATCACTTCCATATCCAATCAAAGTTTGAAGCCTTTGAAGCTGCAAAGACACACATGATGTAAAACCAGAATAATCACACAGGCTCCTTTCAATCAGAGCATTGTGACTAGGATCAAAACATCACAAAGTTAGGGAGAATAAAGAACAAAGCACTCACTCATTGGGAACACATAAGACACAAAGCAGCAAAACCAAAACATATTCTAACATGTTGCTTTCCAATTTTTGTTCATTGACCTTAGATTTTTCTCATGCATTTAATACCCATACCAGCTATTTTCTTGGGTATACATTCTTGTTTTACCCATATCTGCTTTTGTTTCAACTAGATTAAAAATAAGTATATATATATGTATGTATGTATATATATATATATACAGATCTGTATAAGTCTATATATAGATAGATAAATAAAATGTGTTGGCTCTGGGAATACAAAATAAAAAATATATTTTTGAGCATTCTAGGCAAGTTGTTCAGACAGCAGAACAAGTATTTTCCAACATCCCCTTTTGAAACTAAGCTTTAAAAATGTTCTTACGAAACACAAGACACCCTTCCTGACCACCTGCCTCCCCAAAGGTGGCCTCTGACACTCCAGGGTATAATTAAAGAACCCTCACAGTGAACAGTTAAAAGGTATGCTTCCTATAAAAAATAATATTCCTAGCTCCTATCATTGTCTTTTGCCTGAAGCATGAGAAGTTATATCATTTCTAGATCCCTGATTATTTTTAAAACCCTAGTAACTCTGACCATTGTTATCATCTATAGAAACATCCTTTTCCTTTTCTAATCCAACTGAGCTCTTGACTCCAATAATATGTTGTGGCAATGACCTTTGTTAGCTTATTGTTGGCTGAAAAAATAATTCCTTCTCTTGATTTTAGATTTACTGTCTTTCAATTCTCTGAATACTGCCTTCCTCTGATATTATGTCAGAAGTTAAGTAGCAAGCATGCACTAGTTTCTCTCTAAATCCATTTTTACACACAGCCTTTTTTACTTGGTTATTTTTCACATCTCATCTTGTTCATCTCTCTTCTGAAGTAAATTGTTGCTGTCTTTTCAATCTTACTTCATATGGTAGTTTTTCCACTTCTCTAAGCATTCTTATTGCCAGTCTCTGAACCCCTTCTATTTTCCCTATAGTCTTTTTTGGAATAACATAAACAGAGCTGAAAGCTGTGTTCCAGAGGCAGCCTAGGTTACAAATAGCATTATAACACCATCAATATCAATTTAATAAAAATCCTAACCCTAGATTTCTTTTCTTTGTTAACCATTACTGATGACTGATGAGGGTTTTCAGCTGTTTGAATTTCTGATCTGGCA
Organism: Ammodramus savannarum pratensis; assembly: GCA_020466415.1. Taxonomy (NCBI): domain Eukaryota; kingdom Metazoa; phylum Chordata; class Aves; order Passeriformes; family Passerellidae; genus Ammodramus; species Ammodramus savannarum. Next base: position 43,663,156 of record JAHXMQ010003319.1, read on the forward strand.
GTCACAGCTATGGTACATTTCATTCCAGACGTGGTGTAACAACATTCATGGAATATGTTTCCTAATACCGCTGAACTCACTGAATACAGTGGATATATTTTATATTTTTCCCTTTTCATACTTTATAGCTGGAGAGCTACTGTGTTTTCCATTCTCTATTGGAAGTCTGTGATGCCTCAGGCACTTTCCAAGCAATATCCTTTTATTTCAAATAAAGAGAGACCATTGATCTCCTGGAGTAAAATCAGTTCTCCAGAGAGCATCCAAGCCCCTCTTTTGACAGTGGGCAGTAAAACGTACTGGTATTGACCACCTTCACATGATAACTCACAGCTGTCATCATCTTCTTTTTGTACAGTGGGAGCTCAGACTGAACACTGCAAATGTCGTGGAAATTGTGCCTGAAGCACAACCTCTCACCAGAGAGCTGTACATTGTCTTTAGATCTTAGGGGAGATCTTCCACTCATTTCTGTGGTCATGAGTTCAGGTTATCCTTCATAAACCAAGCATGCTGCATTGCTTTCCAGACTGTGGATGAAAAGCTTCCTTTGCCTTGACACCTGAAGGAAACTTCTGCAGCATCTTGGGGTACAATTTGTCGTTAAGGGCAAATGTCAATAGGATCAGGTAGGATATTTACCTGAAGCTTAGAAGTAAAAATATTCAACACTTGTTGCCTCTTGATGGCAGACTGCTTTAAAAAGACTTAATTGCTTAATCAAAGGGATTTAGACAATAAATCAGAGTCTATTAGAGCTTATTTTACTACAAAACTCTAATAGTCACCTGAGATTGTTAATTTTGAGAAAAAATTCCTCACACCTATGTTGCCAGTCTGACTCTTATTCCTCTCTAAACTCTTGTTGTATTATATCATTTCATACAGTTTTTTATATTGAGTTGCAGATTCCTTCACAGCAATTCTCTACAGAACCTGGTGCCTGCCTGACACATATCAGAATCCTGCACAGGGATGGGGGGGATGCAGGTAACCAAAGGAGATTGCTTCCTGGAAGTCAATTATTCATTCTCTGAATTTCTACCATCTTTGATGCAGGAAGGAAAAACTAACCTGTGTGTAGGCTGACTTGTTAGAGCTGAAGCAGGAGTAAAAAGAGTCTGTGACCAAGCAGGAATGATTATGATGAGTAATAGATTTGTCACTACAAGGGAAAAAATAAAAGAAAAAAAGTTCCTGTAAAATTGAAATTATTGTACTGCTAGATAGGTGAAAATTCTGTATTCCTCCACTATAAAAGGTAGGGGCAACAACTATTTTTCTCCAACATTCTTTGGAGTCTGCACTTTTTAATGTGCAGACATAAAACTGTACTTTGAAATCAACTTTGAAGTCCCTCTAGTTTATCTCATATTTGAAGGCTCAAAGGTCCATGTCCCTCCAAAGCCAGCCTCAGTAATCTCTTCAAGGAGAAACACATTTGATTTGCACAGTTCACCAAAGTAACCCAGAAAATGCCTTGAGAATGACACTCTTCTCTGATCCCACTGAGGGCTGGCACAGTCCAGGCAGGGGAGTGGCAGTGAGCTCCCTAATGATTATTTTATTTTTCCTCCTATGACAGCCTTGTCTATATGCAGATACAAAAGCAATGGTTCCTATTCTATTATCCTAAATACAACACAACTTGAAAAGAAAGAGCATAATTGATGCCTATCAGTTTTTGGGTTTTTTTTAATGGAAATCAGAAATCTAAATTATAATCTACATGTCATCTTTGCATTTGGAGTTAACATTGCCCAAGCACTTCACACTGGTTTCTGCCAACAGCTGGTGCAATGTTATTGTGGTATTCCAGCATGTCAAACTAGTTTTGGAGAAAAAATTATAATAACTTCCACTATAGATGGTTTCATCTATATCCATCAGTAAAACTCTTTGCTAGGTAGAATATGTTCTTCAAGATAAAAAATTATATAGAGATGTTGGCACGCGTGGGGTTTTTTTGGTAAGATGGTCAATCACACCAGGATCCAGTTTTATTTTACCACTGACCATGGCAAGTCTTTGACTTTAGGACTGGAAAAAGGTAAAATTTGTCTTTACTGCACATCTATACCTGCTTTCTATATTTTCTTTTTCTTTCCATATAGAGAAAACCTATAATATTACAATTTCCTCTTTTTCATGATAGATGGCTCTTACAAAGAGGCCCTCAAGAAAGCACAAAACTCTTTATCTCCTTTTCTCAAATATGCCTGAGCTTCTGAATATTTATGGCCCTCTGGCTTGTCTATCAGCAGTTTGAGCCACCTGCCATGGACCAGAATAGAAGTCCAATCTATAACAGTGAATTTCAATTCTGTCACAAACAGTTTTGTGATGTTCATCACATGGCATTAGAAAAAGAGCAAAGATCAAGCTCTCTCTTCCAAGTCAGTCACACACTCATTAAAATCACTTTTCAACACAGGACTTCCTTTTTAACCTCTCCTGCCTTTCACTTTTTCTCACTCCTAAGCAGGTGTTTTATTCTCACCCACCTCTTTTCACTGTAAAGCATTTAACAAGAGAACAACTGCTACTGAGGTGTTGCTAAATCTGGAAAAGCTTTGCTATGATGCTTAATAGCAGAAGAAATTTAAAAGTGCTATTGTACACTCAAACAAAAGTTCTGTGTCAAGATAAATGATAGGAAATGAAGAAAAGGCACTTAGGTACTTCTCCACACCTTTGTATTTTGTGCACTTGACATTTTAAATCTTTTTAAACAAATATAGAAAAACTTCTGGTGATACAAATTTTCATTCAAATATGTGAAAATACAGATCCCAAATGACAAATATAGCTATGTATCAATTTCATATTCATTCCACTTCATGTTTTATAGACCTACAGGGTTTCTTTCACACTAAGCTTTTTCTTCACGTTTACACAGAACATCTGACTATATTTTGTAGCATTAGAAAATAAGAGACTGATTCATCAATGCCTGGCACCATCTGTAGTCATTGTAGCTCAGCAAAATGAATGCAGATCATAGATCTTGTTTTACAGTTTTAAAGGCTCATAAATTAGGATTTTGAAAAATTGCATTTTTTTAAATACTAGTATATTTTTATATATTGATATAAAGAAGGTAACACAGATACACCAAAACTTTGTAGGCCAGTAAGCGCAGAAGCATTTAAAACCAGTGGCAAAGGTCCTATTTGTCTCAAAACACATCAACAGATACAACTCACTGTGTGAAATTTCATAGCCTTCCCATAAAACAAAATCAAAACCCCACACAAGAAAGTTTAAATGAAACTTTGATAACTATTTTGCAAAAAAATTTCAACTCTTAAAAATGGTTTTGTCCAGACATAAAACAATACATTTATATTGAATTTAATACCTTGTCTTGTTCTTACATTGTTGTTTTTCAGAGTTCTTACCAAAACCTAGAGCAAGAGTTCAAAGTGAGGATGCAGTCTAAATGACATCCTTTACAAAGAAATAATATTTATAAAACAATGCATTCATATTGAATTTAATACCTTGCCTTGTTCTTACATTGCTGTTTTTCAGAATTCTTACCAAAACCTAGAGCAAGAGTTCAGAGTGAGGATGCAGTCTAAATTATATCCTTTCTGCAGGTTAACTGGAATCAGAGATATTGCTAGTTCTTCAGATAAACTTCAAAATATTTGTTTTATTGCTGAAGAGTTATTTCTCGTGGGAAGACAGAAGAGGTGAATAATTTATCTGAGTGATAGGCAAGGGACAGGAACTGTTCCCTTAGTGATTAGCAGTCTCTTCCTGTCTAGGACAGAAGAATAATCTGCTGCTGTGGATTGCCAGCCTCAGGCTTGTCATGGTCCACACTGCACTGTCTAATTTAAATAGATTGCTCTAGAATAATGTGACAGCATCATAAAATACAGGAGAGATGACCAAGTTACTAATATGCCGGAGTATTATCCTTATGGGCTGGAATTTTCCAGCCCATTTCTTGAAGGCACCAGCCATTTCACAGGGGACATGGCAACACAGAGGGTGATGGAAGCATTAAACCAGTACCTAAAATTATCTCTGACTCTGCTAGAGAGGCTGTGTCCTAGGGTTTCCAGCTTTTAAAATTATTATGATAAAATTTCCTCACCTGGGGATGTGCTCCAAGATCAGTTCAGTAAAATTTAGGTAGCAATAGTGTTACCTGAAGTGCAGGTAGCCAACCCGTGCAATAAACACAAATGTACCACATAGGTGAGTCACTGAGCCATGAGATGTCAAAAGTGCAAACATCTGTTATCATTTTAAATGCCCCGATGCTCCACTATCCTAATCTCCAAAAATCTATTTTGTAGAAAACCATACAGAAGTCACAGGTACCATGGGGAATTTGGAAAGACACTGGTTTCCTATTTAAATGCCTCCATCACATCTTATGCAGTATGTTATTAAAATTCATTTTAACAAAAAAAAAAATCCATGTTCATATTTTTTTTTTTTTTCCTGATAGGTCAATTCTTTCTTAAATAGGAAATATTTATTGAAGAGGAATTGCAATGCAGTAAAACAAAGGCAAAAAATCTTTTATATTTGTGTCTGTGGCTTTCATGGTGTGAGAGGGACTAATCTCTCTGCAGAGAGTGTGACCAGAGTAGACCCATACAATAAAGAAATGAGCCACAAATATCAGCTGGCAAAGAGTCATCAGCCTTCCTTTTGTGTCATTCAGTACCTAAAGAGACTATGAGAGAGGTGGAGGGAATTTCACAGAGGCATGTGGTGATAAGGCATGGGAAAATTGCTTTAAACTGAAAAAGGGCAGGTTTAGACTAAATATTAGGTAGGAATTCTCCACTGAGAGAGTGGCAAAGCATTGCAACAGGTTACTCAGAGAAGCTGTGGATGCTCCATCCCTGGAAGTGTTCAAGACCAGGTTGGACGGGGCTTGGAGCAACCTGGTCTTGCGAAAGATGGTGATCTTGTCCTGTGGAAGTTGGTGATCATTAAGGTCTCTTCCAAGCCAAATCATGCCAGGATAAATGGCAATCACACCAAAATCTTTTTCTATATGCTCCATACATTTGCAATGAATTAATTGTTCAGGAAATGCAGCCTGGTCACAAAGAAAACCCTGACAGAGATGTTCTTGTTGCAGCACTTGTCAGTGCAGGTATGAGCACTTCATCATCAATATTGGATTCTTTCAGTGTAGCTCCACACAATTCTAACCCCTATTTTTTTATTTGAAACAAAATAGCCCTGTCTGTCCTAAAGCATGTACACTGATGAAGCAGCTTGAGGTGACAAATATTTATACAGTCCAAAACCGTACAAGAGTATTTCTGCATATATATATATATATATATATATATACATAAAAATATAGTATGTATAATAGATTTCTGTGGTGGTTTGACCAGGAAGAAGTAGGAATTCTGGGAT
>JAHXMQ010003319.1:43677877-43689827 GCA_020466415.1 Ammodramus savannarum pratensis
GTGGTGTGGAGCAGCCCGACTGGTGGGCCTTGAGCCCCTTGTTATGATCTGCTTATTAAAATGATCAGAAATGACTCGGCCCTAATAAGGTTGCAAAGGAGACCATATGCCAAAGTCAACAGTATGGGTTTTATTCAACAAGAAATGAGAGACAAAGAGAAGAGAGAGAAAAATAGAAATAGAAAAGATGCAGAGGGGAGAAAAGGAGAGACAGAGACAGATTTAGTAGAAAACCACTCAGTGGATCCCAATGGCGTCTCGTGGATGCTCTCCATCAATTCAGTGGTTGATACACACTCGGGCTGGGTGGGAATGCCCAGGTGCCTCCCTTGGAGGGGATAAGTTTGGCAGAGTTTCTGGCAGCAGCCTCTGGATCTGTTGCATCCCTTTGCATCAGGAGCAGAGCTCTGTGCAAGGCCTCAGCAATGAGTCTGGGCAGGCTCTGGGGGTGTTGGATGGATCATGGCACCTCCTCAGCTGCCCCTCACCGGAATGTCCATGGATGTGGCCCTTCCTGGGTGGGGGTTTCACAGCTGAGCCAGGTTGTGTGAAGGAGAAAGTGAGGAAGTGTTACTTAAAAACTGAAAATGTTAGACCGCCTAAGAAAAAAAGCACTTTTTGGATTGCAGTAAGTTTGTTTTTCTTATGCACGTTATTTACCTCATATACAATAATCAAAAGGCAATGTTCCATTTTAAGCAATGCTTACATAATTGAAAGGTCCTCCATTTTACTGCACCACAGCAAAACTTAGCATTATGCTGAAAGTTCCTAAATGCTTCAGAAATATGTAGTATTTAAGGTTCTGTCACCACTAATTAAGAAATATATTAATTGAATTGATAACTGAACAAAGTGGTTAACATCAGAAGAAACTAAATAGCATATAAGAGGCAAAGGAAATTACAGTTTCAATGGAATTTTGAATCAGAAAAACATAAAAGAGGAAGAAAAAATTCTTTAGTTTCCTCAGTAAACAAAAGGACGATTGAATGTAGGAGTGAAGTAAACAATAAAAGCACAGTAATGAACTGGAATATTATGTGCTATAATAAACTTCCTAAATTACTGATTTTAACTAAAATATACAGGTAAAATTCTTTCCCCATCTTTTCTTCCTTTGAATATTTCTGCATTAGGCATTCAAGCACCTTTTTTCTCCTTCATGCAGAACATGTTCCAAGTTTGCTCATACACTGGGAACAGACATTTACATTAGTACAGCCTTGTTTCTCCTACTGTTCCCTGACATGTGCCAAAGATGTTTAATGCAGAAACACATCAACTTTTTCTCCCAGCTTCCCAAGCATCTCGTCTTTTAAATATGACTGACAAACTGAGCTAGTCACTCTTTCAAATTGCAAATTCTCACCTTTTTTTTACATTCTGAGGCAACGTGCATGTGTAACACTTCTACTAAAACAGTAGAACTGAAAAGTCATGAGAATTATACTAAGTGAATACTTCAAGATGGAAACTGTCAGCAATGAGGCCAAGTCCTGTTGTGTCCTTTCAACTCAGGCAGTGGACACTGAAGCAAATTAAGCATACCCAGCTCCTGCCTATGTGCTCCCTGAACAGGACCTAGGACTGCAAAACAGGTCAGGAATATATTACAGTATTTTAAAGTGAGCTCTTTTCCATTACTGCATAAATGACCTTCCCCTGAATAAAGTTTTAGTTATAAGAGACAGACATTCTGAACTAATACAGCAGTAAATATAAGATCAAAATCAGGTCATGAAGAAATTTTGCATAGGATAGGCAGAGTAACCAGATTTCCAGCCTTATGTCAATTGTTGCTTCTATAAAGGGATATGTTATAACAGTAACAATGTAAAGTTTCAAAAACTAACTTTCCTCTTCAACATTTCTGAAATACATAGTCATTAATCCAAACTCACCTAAATTCCCTTCCAGAGCTGTTGTTTCCAAGCCTCTGCTTTTGAAATGTGCTAAAGTCATAGCTTATGTTTTACTATTGCCTGACCCTGGTGCCCTAGAAAGAAATGTTGAATTAGTTATGTTAGAAGAGGATTTTCTTTCTAAAATCACTAAGGTTATTTGAAATAAACTGTTCCCTCCTCTAATATTTTAAACCTTTCATGTCACTATTCATTTGAGATATACTGGCTAAAAAGATTCAACCCACGCCATCACATAAGACATCAGTCAGTTTGGAGCCATTTAATGAGGCTTCCTCACAGTGCCAATCTCCATTATGCAAAGCAGCTTTTTAAACATTCAGCATTTTTTGCCCTGATTTCTATAGTCCCACCATGTTCATGTGTAACCTGGAATAATGGAAAAGAATGAAATAAGAAATGCAAAATAGCAAAACATCAGTCTTTTTAAAATGTTGTCTACTTTGTCTACCTATTCCATAGATGCTTAAAAACGATCACAGCACCTCTCCTGTGCCTAAGCTGTCAAAGAGAAGCTCTTGATAAAAGCAGCAAACACTGTTGGGCTGGATAAATGGGTAGACTTTCCATCACTATAGCCATACACTCACTGCAAGCCGGAGGCAGTGACTTGGATTTTTCCCAAATTCTTACAGGGAAAGAAGCTTTCTCCCTGTCTTGTATTCTCCCAGGGGGAAAAAAAAAAGAAAGTAGCAGTTTTTTACTCTGAGAGCATCACACAAGTGTAGCAGGTCATGCATTTAAAAGAAACATGAGCAGATGATGCATGGAAAAAAAAAAGTAGTGATAGCAGAACTGCTTTCCCTGTAAGCCCTTAAGCCACCAGTTTTGAAGGATGACTTACTGATCCTCTCTTTAAACCTGCTGGTCATCCTCAGGAAGGCCAGGTTTTGTCTGGCCTTATTCAATTCAGCTGTAAAGCTTTTATTGACACCAAGAAAATATTTGCTGCCTACCCCAATAACCCTAAGGCTTCGTGAGCAACTGTAAGGTAAGTTCAGGATGATGAATATATTTCTTCTTACAAATTAATTGATTTCAGGCTGGTTAGGAGAGTCCCACAGTCCCTTCAGTTTTGTATTACATTAAAATATATCATAGTGCCAAACTAAGACTTGCTTCTTTCACATATGTATTCTGAATCTTTATCTCTCTGTCTTATATCATTTTCATCTATAAATTATATACTGGATACTCTGGTTCTGTATATGAAAAATAAATATGCCTAGCAACAATGATGTAAAATGCAGACTAGAACTATACTTGACAATTTTTGCTAATTTTTTTTTTCAAAAAAAATTACATCAGGCAACTGTGTTACTGTAGCAACGGTAAAAAGATTTTTAACACCTTGTCAATTATATGTGCCAAACAAAATAACCTTTCAATTGTCTGAGACCACCTAGAGTGGGTCAAGAAGGGAGCTCTTCCCCACAGTTCAGCGTTTGCTCCATTTGTAGCACATGAAACTTAGAAAACCCAGAGATGGGGATGAAATGGTGATGAAAGAAAACTAGCAAAGATGCACAACTTTCAATTTACCAAAAAATCAATTTCATTAGCATAGAAATATTCTAAGTGTTCATTTTACTATTAAACCAATACTTGCAGATTGTGGAACAGACTTTTAGTCTTGTATTAATGCAAATAATAGTCTTTAAATCAGGTTTTCTTCCATTTCACTGATACAGAATACCACTTGCTAAAGTATTTTTAACACTTCCTTCTGTTCTCCCAATTTCTACTTTAATTTGTCCATTAATTTGCAATCTATAATAATTGACATGAAATATTATAGCAAGGATACAGCTTTTGACCTTAAAATTATACTCATTATTTCAGATAATGATTTATGGTTACAGTTTAGATAGACAGACATAGATAATTTAATTTGGGAACATTTCCTAATTCTTCCTATTAAAACCAAGCTAGTGGATTAAAAAAAAAAAGGTACATATAAACTGAAAAGCATTTTATTTAGAAAAGGTGAGATTCTTAATAGAGATCATTCTGACTATAATCAATGTATACATAAATAATAGAGATGGACTAATGAGACAATTATTCACTAGGAGAAAAATTGCTTTCTAAGTTATCATTTGCCTTTATTATCTCTATAGATTTTTATGAAATCATTTTAGCAACTAAATATCTTGCATATGCACAATTAGTAAATTTCTAGAATGAAATATACATATTTAGAAGAGATAATGAAAGTAGATGTGAAGATGTGAGTCAAACTGCACATCTGATTGCAAAAATTCCTTTTCTGAAAGACTGCCACAAGGATAACTTTTTCATATTGTCATTGCCTGAATTAAATTAGCCGTTTTGATTTATTTAAATGCATAATGCTATTAAGAAAATTGTTTTTTAAGTATCTCAATTCTTTGGATTGAAATAATTATCATTTTTATTGTGATGCTAAGACAATAATTAGACCTGACACTAGAAATCTGAATATAGTGCAATGTTTTAATTTATTTGAAATCTGGGTAGATAAATATAGGCTGATATCAGGTCCTTCTTTTTTCTTTATGGATCTCCTCAGTGCAAATGCTGGTGCCGTTCATTTTTTAAAGGGATGCACTGAGCTAAGTGCAGTCTTCTGGGATTATGTGAAATGTGTTAACTGAGGAACAGAGCTGCATGGACTTCGCAGTGTTTGTGATTAGGCACCATTTCCTTTTGGATAACAGGTTTCTCTTAATACATATAGAAGATGTAAAAGGGCACTGTGCTGTCCTTACAAGGGCAGTGTTTCTGGTAGGTATCTGCATAGAAGCCACCTTTTTGGGAATGGCAGGGATAACAAGTCTATTTCTGATGCCAAAGATGGATCTGAGTAATGGACAGCTGAGTGAGTAAAGGTAAAATAAGGAAATCTTTCTTTCTTAGAAATGTGGTGAAGTCTCCTAATGCTACTGAGGGAGCAAATAAATATTGGCATTAAAGAAAGCAAACACAAAAGGCATCTCTGACAGAATTCAGACATCTTTTCCCCTTCCATATATGACCTTCCTACAAAATCCATTAGCTATATTTTATTAAAAATTTGTACTCTATCTCATTTATTACTGTTCAGCCAACAAAAGTAGCCCAGAAGCTTAACAAGTTTCCTGTAGGATTAACTCTCCTGATACTGTGAGAACAATGAAATAAATATGCCTAAGGACTCCACAGCTAATTTCATGTGCTGAAGAGAATTTTTAAAAGATGAGGAAATACTGGAGGAAATGATCCTGAAAGCATTAGTGAGATCAAAATTGGGTAATACTGTTCATCGTTTGGAACATATATTGAGTGTTTTGAAATTAGCAGTGAAGGCAGTGTTAAAAAATGCCAACTCTCAGTATCACACACTCAGCATCACCCTGATCAGCGACTCTAACATCCTTTGCCCTGACCAAGATAGAAATTTCAGGAATACTGGTAAGCAAGTCTGCTGCTGCACATCAGCAAATCAATATTGACTTTACACTAGTTAAGGACTTTCCACTCTGTTTCTCTCTGAGATGTCATTTTCACTCCCTATACAAACTAACACATACAATCATCAGAGGATGTTGTTAATGCAGCATGAGTGAAAGACTACCAGAGATGACAAATGCATCTAACATGAGCTAATCTTCACTGTTTTCAATTACTCCAATACAGAAAAGAGCAAGTTCAAATTAATACCAGACTCGGGAGTACCATCCGTGAGGGGCTGTCAGCTCAGCAATTGCGCAAACCAAATAGATTTCCCTCAGAAATATTTCTCTAACTGCACTCATAAACAAAAACCCCAGACAAACCAAAAATCACACAGAAGAAATCTGCAGTGTTATTTGGTTCAAACTAGTATTCAGTTCTTGCTGAAGGCAAATACCAAGTAATTATGCACTGCCAAATATTTATGATATTTCTGTAATGGATCTTTTAGAGGAAATAGGTTCTGGAAAAAAATAATTGCTTTGATCCCTAAGATCCAAAAATAATCTATTCAGATGGCTGAGTGAAACACTTATAAAATAAATCAAAAGAAGAATTCAAAAATCTGATATGGCATTTGCAGATTAAATAGCAGAATGCATGCCCAAAATTGTTATTCTGCATGGGGGGAGGACAGCAAAGAGGAAGAGGCAACAAGTTATAGCATAAAAGTAACTTGGATTGCAGCAAAACATACCCGGTGAAGATATTCAGAGCAGCAGTGGAAGAAACAACTGCACTTTACTCCCTCTCTGCCCTTGGTGTGTCAAAAATCCTTTGGAGAGCTCAGAGGGCTTTTACCTCTCAAGCATTCCCAAGAAGAAATTCTGGGAGGTGAGGACTTCCAAATCCAGAAAGTCCATGACATTGACATGAACAGAACATTTGTGAATATTCCTATTTGAGGTAAAAGATCAAGCACTCCTATTGTTTGCCAATGGACATTAGGCTGATGCTTTTGTCAAGGAAAAGTTGTTTTGTGGGCCCAGCTAAGAGATAAAGGTGAGGATGGCAGGTGCCTGCAGTGGGGTTCAGCAGGATGTCGTGCCAGCCCTGGGCTTTTCAGCACAGTCAGAGATCATAAAGAAAGGAAGGCATCAGTTACATCACAAAGTCTATTGTCAATAATTATCTTCATCCTACAACAAACCATAATTATTTACACTATTTATAGAAGACTGCTAAATTGAATCACTGAGGAATGAATCCTAGGTAAAATGAATTCAGAAAGCATTCCCACAAATTCACAGAAGATTGTATTAACTGTTCTCCAAAATGAAGGTTTCAGGATTCTGAGAAGAATATCACAATGTGCTTCATGTACAAATACTTTGTCCCCACATATCACTTAGTGGGAGCTGTCTGCTACAACAATGATGGGTCATTGTGTTGACTCTGTACATGCACTTCCATGTTCTGCTGCAGTGAGAATAAGCTACCAAATTAATCTATAACCAATCCACCAGATTTATCTATAGCCAGTAATCTACCAGAATAATTCTATTTTCAGGACAGCTGTAAAATGAGACACTTTTACACACTGTCCCAAGTCTTTTCCTCCTTCAAATAGTATTTGTAGAGAAAAATGTTTCTTTCCTGGATACAAGTACCCTTTCTGATCCAAAGATTTTCATATAAGTGATGCTACCTCCCAGCTGTAGAAAGATTATTTCCTCCCATTCTGTCTCAGCAGTGAGCTATCTTTAGTAGCTTTGACACTGATACATAGAGGTGTGACCTTATTTGACAAAGATGTTGTTTGATTCAGTGAAAGCTTAATTAAGAGGGCACTTGGATCAGTAAGATCATAGAAGCCTGACTCTTTTTTATTTTAAGATGGCAAGATTCCACTAAAAAATGAGAATTTTTTTTTGTGTATATGCTAACTTAGACAATTTCACATACAGAATCAGCAAATGCATTAAACGGGGCACTAAATGTATTTAATTTTGGTCCTCTATTAGCAAGAACTTTTCTATTGATTACAACAAACTCCAACGTACACACATACGATGAGATAATGCAAACTACCAGTGATTTTTTAAGATAACTGCAACTCAGTTATGGACTTAAGCAGTGATCATTTACATGTGTTCAGTAATCACTACTTGCTTCAACTAGCTTTTTTTTAATTAAATGACCTACTAAAAAGAAAATTTTGAAGATTTTATTCTCCTGTCCTCAATCTGGAAAAAACGTCAGCATACCTCTTGCAGTCTCTGTGTTTTGACATACCTGGAAGTCTTTTATAGTGATATTCCATATACTTCATATAGCATAAAGCATGAAATCAAGAATTAAGTTTTGTAGCAAACAAGGGTACATAAGAAATTTCAAATTCATGATCTCTCATGGGACTTTACTGCTTTGATTCCATCCAAACCAGTGATCAATGGAGTAATACTTCCATTGTGAATTTTTTCCACAGTCTATCACAACTCACTCCCAGAAAAGTTTTATTTCCTATTTAATTCCCCTTTACACTTAAGTCTCATTTTATTACTTAGGCAGTGCCTAAAAATTCTTTCTCCTGCAGAACATCAGTTGGTTTTGTTTCTCTGCATGGGTTTGCATGGTTTTGTTTCTCTGCATGTTCTGGAGATGCTGTGCAAGACCTCCATGTGATACAGATTGCCAGAGTCCAATTGGTTTTAGCAGAGATCTAACAGTTTATATCAGTGGAATATCTCCTCCAATCTATATCCTCTATTTATGGCCACCACTGAAGCCACACATTGCAAAAGAGATTTCCTCTAATCCATGATTTAGGAATAATGTGAAACCACGTCTAATCCTAAATTGCCACAAGTGCTGTCTCCTGACCTCTCAATTTTGTTGCATTTTAAGTCCATATTTAATTTTTTTTCCCTTTATTTAAAGGACATAAGTGAAGAAGGATAAATTTTTATTTGCAGGCCATCATAATGCAGTATGAACTGCACTTAACATGAAAAGGTTGTTTTAACCTTTGTGGTGGATCATTATTCTTCAACCAGATCCAAGAAGTCTCCTTATTACATGAAAAATCCAATATCCTGTTATATGCATTTCATAAGTGAAGAAAAACAAAGGATAACTGAAAGAGGAGGGAAAGGGAGGAGAAACAGCTTTAGAAAACTTCCACAAATGCCTTTACAAATAATAAATAAATTTTGAGTGTGTGAGGGACTAAAGACTAGGTTTCAAGCAGACTCTTCCTTTCTCTTTAATCTATCCTCCCTCTCTTTCCTTAATTTCACAAAATCTGAATAGTGAAGCAAGAACAAATTAAGAATTTTCACTTAATTAAGCAAAAAGATTTCAAGCTAATTCATTTTCTAACAGTATGGCCTTTTTGGAAGCTGAGTAAAGCATAGTTTTAATAGTCTCCTTTTTGTCTACTTTTTACTAAAAGAAAAATTAGTATTTTTGGTGACTGATATGGTATCTGAATAGGAGAATTTTATAAAACCATCATCTTGATGCAACTAACCTTTGACAGGGTGCTTTAGGTGCTTGGACCACTTTCATATTTTGTACTTTATGGTGAGAGTTACAATAAATAAAGACATATTGCATTCCAAATTTGTGTCCTTCCCACCTTCCACCACCTTTTTGGAGCTATGACTTCAATAGTCCAAAATAAAAGCTTGAAGAAACACCAGTACTGGCGAAAAAAAATGTTTTGGTCCAGCTATTAAGCTAAAGGGATAAGAATATCAGATGAAACAAGGCAGAACAAGTTCTGAGTAAGTTTTAAGAGATCAAGCATACAGGCACTGGGCTGGAACATTGCCTGATGTTGACATTGACTACAAGGAATTCTGTTGTACAATACATGAACCAGAAATATTTTTAAAATAAGAAAGGGCAACAAATCCTTGCGATTTAGCCAATTATCTTTGCCATCTATTAAAGTAATTAGTCATATTCTTCCATTACAAAAACTGTATTGAAAGATTTTATATTCTTAAGATGAAACTCTCATGTAGAAGAACATATTAATACTCCAAAGAGACACCAGGGTACATTTTATGGGGCCATTAAATGATGGCTTGTGCAGCTGAAAGCAGCTGGCAGGCCCCACAGAGAAGGTATTAACAGCCCATAAACCACGCCCTGGCCTCTCTGGTGTCTTTGGGAATTGGAGATAAAAAAGTTATCACCAGATGAGATCATACAAAGTCCTGCATCACTCCTTTACAGACACACATGTTAATTCTGAGAAGAAAACACTTGGAAAAGAGTGGGTGTTTTTTGTTCTGAGATTTTGCTTTGTCTTTTTTCTTCTTTTTTTTTTTTTTTTTTAATTGATTAAATTGTTTTTTTTTAAAAAAACCCACTCCTACACATCAAATTACACATGCCACCTTCTACAGCAATGCAACACAAAGGGCCTGCCTGCATTAATAATTCCTGAAAATGTGATAGACTAGGAAAAAAGGGCAGGAGGAATAAGAAGTGTCATTGTTTTTAATCTAACTTTTTAAAAAAAAAATTACACAAGATGTCCTGAAGGCATTTTGCTCCTCTTTCAGTTTGTTTCCCTGTGTTCATGGCAGCACCCCCTCCTCCACAAGAGACCCTCTCTTTGTTCAGTCTGAGGAAATATTAGCTGACAGTTTAAGAATTCTTTCTACTACCCCTAACCAAAACATGTTCTTTTCAGAGCTGCTGAACCTCAGGCAATCAAATGTCCATGGGAAAGTAGCTCGGGGCATCGCTTTCATTCAGATTGAATCCTGCTTCCAAGCAAGGCAGCCATAAGAGAAAGCAGTCATTGCCATTCTGCTCCAGTTGACTGCCAAAATAGCTCCCCGACCTCATATAATCCACGTTGCTGGTAGGTTTCCCTTTGCAACATAACATGCTGTAGAAATGATTGTTGGGCACTTAAAAACCAAAAATACCACCCCAAAACTGCAAGTCAGCACTTTTCTGTTTAGGAATGAAAAACATAGCACATTCCTCTTTTTCTCATTTTATGGCTGCCATTTTCCAGGCTTTTATGCAGTATATTCTCTGCTTGGAACCTGATGGCTGTATGAAAGTGGTTCAAAAATAAAACTAGATTTCTAGTATCTTTATAAGTTATGTGCTAACATACTTTATACCAGATGGCACTCTCAGGTATTACTATTTTGTTTTTTTTCCTCAGTATTCTAAGCTTTAACATAAAAACATAACATTGTAAAACTGTGATCCAGTCTTGTCACTGTAATACAGCTGGAGAGTGTGTAATCATCTCTAGCCACAGATGGAAAAGTCTGTTTTTGTTGTTGCCGTTGTTGTCAAGGTTATGTGATTGTAGGTAGCACCAAGGAGTCCAAATTGATAGGAAGCCTACAGAATGATTTAATCTGAGTGCAGATGCCTCCTATAATGCAAGTTGCCTATAACAATTTTTCAAGATAGCATCTGAGTGGGAAGGTAATGTTTGATGATTAGTGCTCTCACATTCAAAAAGGCCAGGATCCGGAAACCTAATGTGGAGACACTTGTCAATTAATTGATGTTACTTACTGCAACAATAAAAGCTTTTACAACACCTTAGGACTAATTCAAAGAGGTGGCCCTGCAAATTTAGCTCTTGCTGAAAACTTTCCTCTAACTGTACCTTGGAAAAGTAAAGTTAGACAACTCAAGAAAGCTTCTGAAGTTTTTAGACACTTATTGGCTTGAAAAAAAAAGGGTCTCACTCATATTATTTCTGTTGGTTCAAGTTTTGGTGAATTCTTATCAAAGGAGTTAAAAGGTTGCCAGAAACAACTTGCCCCTTTTCTGCCTTCTGCTTTTTTACTAGATAAAACCTGGGGTCAAAAGTGCAAGTGCTGGCTGCCCAACAATGGTAGTTCTGCACTTACTGGTTGGAAGCTGTCAGCTTTATTGAGAGGAGAACATTTTGTTCTCATTTTACATTGACTGTAGCTATTGACTGGAGAAGAAGAAATCACAGCACATCCTGTCCTGGTGGTCTGTGAGGAGCAGACAGGGAGGGAAGCACCACAGCTTTTTACCCCCTGTGATTTCTTCCACCACACCTCTGTTCAACTGCTCTTTCCTAGAGTTAGTGCCACTCAAAATATTGTAATTTGTATCCCATAGCAAAGACAATGTATGCACCTGATCTAACCTAAGCCACCTGATCTAACAAAAACAACTGCTGTGGGGACGACCAAAAGGTGAGGATTCCCAAATATTGGAAAAAAATCTGATTTCAGTCAGCTGCTGTTGCACTTGGTAAATCATCTTCATGGTTTTGCTCGGAAATGCTTCACCTCAGCGCTAATATTACCTGGTTTGGGTTTTTTTTTTTTCAGTATTATGCAGTTTTTAAGGGACGGTCTTAAACTGGAAGATGTTGCTGGGGGTGTGTATTATATCACCATCTGTTAGAGGTGAGGCAGTTATCTTATGTTAATTGGGCAGTTTTCTTTATCTCTTCCACAACCAATATCCCCTCCAGAAAATATCTTTTGTTGGGCCACTGAGTATCACTGCATGGCTGATAAAATTCCATCATCCATTGCGAAATGCTCCACCCAGGGGGAGGAGCCAAACATTCCTACCTG
>JAHXMQ010003319.1:43701763-43726080 GCA_020466415.1 Ammodramus savannarum pratensis
AAAAAAAAAAAAAAAAAAAAGATTAAGAGGACCAAGCTTCACCCACATTTCACAATTTCCTAACAGCTTGGGGAAGATTCCCCAAACAGCTCTCATGCAGAGTCATGAGGGCTTCAGGACCCCTCACAATAGTACCAAGATCAGCACATCAGAAAGCATGGAATAATTTCTTTTTCAGGGATAATTACCAGAAGGAAGTAGAGTTTAGAGCTGCTCTGCAGAGTCTTATAGATACAAACTTTGATGTCAGCTTTTTTTCTCACTGAATAATCTCACTGTTAAGTGGGCAGAGCCTTTGCTACAGGGTTAGGAAAGATCTGGACCTAAATATCAATTCAACAAGGTGACAGAATTTTGGTAACAACAGTCACTTACTAATACATGAATTTGATACATTTGTTATGACCCAAAAGAAACATTAAATTCAGACTGATTTAATATCAAAATTTGTATGTGTTATACTCTTATTAATACATGGAGAAAAAAAAAAAAAAAGGGCAACAGCAGCAATACCCAATGAAAAAATCCTTCAACAAATATGTTTAGAAATACTCAGAGCTAAATTACCAAGATACTAGAATTTAAAACCTGACAAAACTAATAATTCTTAAGAAATGTTGGTTTATTTTTTATACACTAGCATAGAGCACTTCCTTTCTTCAAAATGCCTCCCTGCAAATGTTTCATCAGATTCCACTTGGAGAGCAACAAATTCCACTAGTTATTTGTGTTTGCAAGGATAATAACAGCAAATTTAGCATGCATTCCTTAGACTGAAGTAGATAAATTATAACATCATTCAGAATGGGTCAAAGAGAAGAATAACTGCAAGTTTACATTTCATCTGTAACACATTTTTTTTCCCTCAGTAAGAACTCGTTAATAAAAAACAAAAAACAAAACAAACAAAAAAAAAAAAAAACCAAAAAAAAAAACCAAAAAAAAAAAGACTGCTAACTCAATCCATGTCTGAGATTTAAATCCATGCCTGGAACTCATCTGTGACTTTTTAGTGTAGCTGATGTGGTTTTAATGATATCACATTTAGGCAACTGATTAAAAAGTAAACAGAAGGAAGTAATGTTAGGTACTCTTAGCAGTGTAATGCAGTCAAAATTTTTTGAGGCAAATCATTGCAGCAGAGGCTTTGAAGATTGCTCATTTGCTCACCTTTCTGTTGGGTTCATGTGGGTTACCATGGGGAGGTGATGCAAAAGCACATCCTCATTGCCATCAAAACAATAATTTGCCAACTTTAAAGTACCTAACTGTTCAGGTAAAGTACTGGTGCTTTGCAATTGCATCAAATCCTTCACCAACAATGCCTCAGGCAGGTAAATGAACATGTTAGGTTTATTATACAGTGAAATTTTTTCTGGAGATGCTTACTACAAACCAAACCAAAGACTTTTGAGCACTGAGGACCATATTTCCTGATACCTTCAATGTCTTGTAAGAGTTTAATCTCAAAAACTTGGTCATGGATTGGACACCCCAAGTAACTTGAACTGTAAATGCTTAAGGAATTGATGTCTGAGTTAATTCAGTTAGCTATGTCTGCAAGAGCATAAAAGAGAGCTATTTTTAAATGTGCTTGTATGTGAAAACTGATATGTTGTACATTTTACTAATAGTTTTTAATCTTATCTATACCAAAAAAATTCTAGAAGTTATAGGAACAAAACTTGCTTAAGATTTTTTTTTTATTATTTTTAAACTTAATAAAGTTTCACTGGAATATGTGAAGGGGAAGGAAAAAGAGACACCCAGAGAAGTGCTTGCCTTATTTTCCAAATATTTCTTATAAAATAAGCTGTAATATATGCTGGGTACTTAAATAGCCTAAAATCAAAAACACTTCTCACTTATCTTTCTAAAAATGCTGGTCACTGCTTAGGTCTTCATTTCCATTTGTGCAACAAGCCTGAGTGCCAAAAAAATAAAATAAAAAAAAATACCATATGTCAAAATAAAACTTTAGAAAAAAGGGGAGTGGAGGGGGATATCTTCAATTAATTTCAACTAAGCAGAGATTTTTTTGAGGGGGATAATTATGAACATATCTCACCTGCCAAAAAAAAAAAAAAAAAAGGAAAAACATCTCAGGTAAATTCTTGAAGCTTGTGATAATTTTTTAATTCACTCTGAAATTCTGGTAGATTCTGACACCTACAAACAGTGTATCCCAAAAGAAATGGAGTACAAAGAGGTGCTGAGTTTTTCAGAATTACTATCAGATTACAATGCAAGCTGAATGTATTTTTTTTTTAAGAAGAAAACTACAAGAGACAATGATATTTGCAAAATAATGTAGCCATTTCAAACTTAGAATTAGGTAATTAGTTTTCAACATCTAATTTTATGAAAGTCAATACATTTCTAATGTGCTGATAACCCCAACAGCCTCTCTCCAGTGTCTGCTGCTCCTGCCCAGAACCACCAGCCCTGCCCCAGCACCCCTGTCTGTTGCAGATGTCTTTTATGGAAAATCCTTTCTTTAGGATTTTTCCTCCTGAGAAGCTGGGAGGGCTCAGGAACAAAATGCAAACATTGATTATCTGCTGCTGTGGAATGCAACAGGTGCATCTGGGATTGGCCCATGTTGGATGTTTGTAATTAATGGCCAATCACAGTGAGCTGGCTCAGACAGAGAGCTGAGCCACAAACCTTTGTTATCATTCTTTGCTATTCTATTCTTAGCTAGCCTTCTGATAAAACCTTTTCTCTATTCTTTTAGTATAGTTTTAATGTAATATATATCATAAAATAATAAGTTTTCTGAACCATGGAGTCAGATCCTCGTCTGTTTCGTCATCTAAAAACCCTGTGAACACCGTCACACCTGCCAGTGCTCTCTGTGAGACTCTCTAGGAATAAACCAGTGTAAACTCAAGGGTAGGCACTGATGCTCATCTCACCCATCCCTGCTATCCCACCAATGCCTGCTATCATCTGGAAACAGCTCTGTTTATAGATGAATAGCCTCTATTGAATTGCTACATCTGTTACCATTTAAATATCACACTGTGACTCCTCTTTTCTCTTCCTAGAAGCTCACAAAGCTCCTTTTCTTCATGCACACAGTTTCAATGATTGCTGCTTGTTTTTCTCCACATACTTTTACATACCCCCCCAAGACTGGCAGTGTCTGTATTTTAATAGTGTTTTGAGCCAACTTTACATTTATAATATGTACTTATAAGCTTTCTTTTTCCTTCCAGAGGTAACCTATAGTCGATTAAAGATCAATATCATTGACTGACACCTTCATGCAACTCACACTAGCTGGTTGTAAGGGACAAGTACTTCTGTAAATGTTAACAAATGGCTTTTACTTAATTATTCTTTTTAGCCAACACCTTTGTCTTGGTACAAATCTGTTTCATATAAAGGATGTTCAATAAACCAATCATTCTATTTAAATTTTGATAGTGTAGTATGCTCTTCTTGGGGCCAATAAGTATGAAATGTTAGCTAAGAATATACTGGGTGAAGAGCCTAATTTCACAGCTTTGCCGGGTTGCTACTTTTAAACACTGGTTAATGTATTCACTTTCTTAAAACTAAATAGATGGAGATGGTTGGTAGCCAACAGAGTGCCTGCAATGAGGCACTAATAGTGAAGCTTGTTAAAGCTCCTTTGTCTTCTTAATAATAGTCAAAAGTTTGGCCAATAGCAGCTCCAAACCTGCAGTGAAGAAAATGAGAAATACAGGTTTGAGTCTTATCTGAGGTTGTATCAACTGTTGTAAATTATTTTTTTTAATACTTGTTAAAACTAAAACATGCTGTCAGCTTTGCTATGCTTTAAGAAATCCTCAACTCTTTGCTTGATTAGAAGGATGCTGTTGCATTCAGTAAGGTTATTTTCTTAAAAGATAATTTCATAAAAATCAAAAGAAATTATCTTACTGACCACAGATCATGCTGTATGGCCATAGGGGCAGATATCTCTGCTGCAGAGCAGCAGTGCCCAGCATGTGTGTTGGTCATCTCTCAATTCATTGTCAGGACTCACCCTGGACATGTACCAGCTTTCCTTTCTAGTCCAGAAAATCTGACAAACAAGAGGCACAGTTCACCTCAGCTGAGTTTGGCATAGGTGGCTGTCTGATAAGTTTTGTTTTTGTATTAAATACCACTATATTAAATATTAAGCCCTAAAAAAATACATTCTTATTTCGTATTTTATTCTTATTAGCATCTCTAAGTTTCAGTGATACTAAGAAAACTCAATGGCTACAGGAGTGATGTGCTCCTAAAGAACAGTTTTTGTCTTTTAACATAGTCTGTATTGTCTCATAATATTGCCTTAGTTTTATTCTATGCCATAAAAAACACCTGAAATCAGTCTTAATGGCTATTCAGTCCCTTTCAAACACAGCAAGAATTTAAGATATTTGCATTTCTATGAGCACTTAAGTATGCTATGTCTACCTGCAAGAACAACGTGTTGTGACAAAATTTATTCCTTCTGTCTTATCTCCTAATACATCCTCATCACATAAGTTCTCAGATTTTACTCCCCTTGAACAAGAAGTATATACCATTACATGTTTTTTATTTTCACCTGCCTACTCTTTTGGAACCAATAATGCATAATTGCATCATACATCTTCTCCTGTTT
The DNA here is from genome assembly GCA_020466415.1 of Ammodramus savannarum pratensis. Lineage (NCBI taxonomy): Eukaryota > Metazoa > Chordata > Aves > Passeriformes > Passerellidae > Ammodramus > Ammodramus savannarum. The sequence goes on from JAHXMQ010003319.1 coordinate 43,706,391, forward strand.
CTCCTTTTGTTTACAACATCAATAGACTAGAAAGGCCGGTAACATCCAGATCTCTACAAAATGAATGTGTACACTGGTACACAGAGAATGTTTCAGCTGTTTAACTTTGCTGTTTTACTGTCTATTCTCAAATGCTGACAGCTTTATTTAGTTCTAACCATTTATATTGACAAAGGGATCAGAAGAATAATATCTTGCAAGGGGAATAAGAGTTCCACAGTTAAGTACCTGAGGCGCTTTTTTTTCCCCCACTTGTACTAAAATTATACAACCAACATTTCTGAAGAGTTGAAAGTCTGGCACTGGGTTTTTTTGTATTTTTTTTTCCTTCTTTTTCTTTCAGTTCTTTTTGTTTGTGTGGTTTTTTTTTTGGTTTTTTTTTTTGTTGTTTTGTTTTGTTTTGTTTTGTTTTGTTTTTTTGGCTTTTCTCAAATTGTCAACTTGAAAGTAGGGCAGTGGGGCTACCCAGAGGATCCCTTCTCAGGACACATCAGACTTGTGTTGTTTCCCTGTGAAAGTTAATCAGACTAGTCAGTTTAAGCAAACAGCATCTTTTAAACATGAATTTTGTGAAGGAAACTCCTCTGTTTTCCAGGTTACTTAATTTAAAATTAGTGCCTTTTACAGAACTGTCATTAAGATTGTGGCTTTCTGACCTGTTCTACCATGATATAAAAAGAGCTGTGTCCAAAATTCTAGGGAACTTTTCCATAACATTATTGAAAAAAAGGTTTGAAACATACATGCAGAATAGTTTATTGATGTTTACAGGCAGCACTAAATGAATATTTATTCCAAATTATCCTGCAGCTCTTCAGTTAAGGGGCTCCATGAGCTTTTAGAGTAAGTTGTTTCTATTCAAAAATCTTAATGACAACTGACGTATTTGTCTTTTACTATCTCTTCAGTCCTTTTCTTCTGCCAAGGATATTTTCTCTCTGAAATCCTTCATCAATTAATTTGAATGCTTCTTTGCATAACATTCCCCTTGCCATATCATCTTAAAAAGACATACCTGCAAAATTCCTTGAGAGATGGTTTTCTGCTGTTTTCCCATTTGTTAGTTTGGGTTCTCGGTGAATGATTGGCATTTGTGCTTTTCCCTAGTTTTCCCTGCACTGCTTTTGGTTCTCTGTTTTCCAGATTTACAAACCCCTACTGTTCTGTTCAGCCCACATTCCCTTCCAGCATCTCATGCTCATACCTTTTTTTTTTTTCCAAGTAAGATAGAAGCAGATTTAGAAATCCCCATAACTGATTTCTTCCTGCTCCTGAAACTAAGTGTGTCTTGGTTATCTTCTCAGAACTTGGTGGGTTGCATAAGCTGCTCTATTGCTTAGGGAAAACAGATTGAGATAATTAAAATAACATTTTAAAAAGAAAGTAAAAGGTAGAGCTAATGTATGACTTGCTGGCAGCATTTTTGTTCCTCTCTAATGCATCTTAATAAGTTTTTGTGTCTAGTTCAAAGATATTTTCCATGTTGCAGCAATAGCTCCGTAACCTAATTTACTAACATCATGTTTTTGAAGCAACTGGTAAAAACAACCTTGCTAAAGGGATTTTTTCATTTATTCTAGTGCTAAGAATCTCATTCATATTTTCTGTTTTGTTGGATATGGTATCAGTTTGTTATTGTTTTACTTAAAAGACAGGTAAAAACTATTACATTTCACAGTGTATCAGTCTTTCTGAATAAGAGGGGAAAACACACTAACAGTAATAACAAGTGTGCAGGATGCAAAAATGAAATCTATTGTACTGAGGTAAACATTCTTTTCTGAAAACACTTTTGTAATTTTGCTTCCTGGTACTTGGGTGTTACGGTATATGAGGCTTTTTTACTAAAATACTTTTCTTCTTTCTTTTATAAACACATTCTCTTGTTTCAGGAGAGTTAATAAAATATTGCCATATGTTTGCAATCACTGAATATATATCTAAGGAAATTTAAATATTGTGCAATGTCTGTTACCTTGTAAATTTCCCTCACTGCCCCAACCACCACACAACCTCATCAAAGAGTTCAAGTTACAGAGTTCTTTGAAAGGCACTTATAATTTATACAATTCTGATTACTGTGAGAGTCAAGAAGCAGTTTTGCAAAGTCTACTATTGCTTAAAGAAATGTCAACAGCTTTGCCTCATGGGGGGAGATTGTCTAAGATTGGAAAAACAAAAAGGAAAAGACACTCAAAGAACCATAGAAAACTAAACCAAGCAACATTTGAGTTTGTCAAATTCTGCTTCGCTTACTGGAAAATCAAAGTCTAGCAATTGTCAGAAATGCCTTTGAGTTTTCTCCATATTCCTAATTGTCATTGTGAAGGGACTCAAATAATCTTAATCACCTTTACACACAGACATAGACATAGATGAAGTGAATAAAAAACAGCCCAGTGTTGCACAAATGGCAAAGAAGGATCTTTGCAACACATTTCTACAAATGTTTATTGTTGTGATCTTCCAGTTCACAACAATAAACATTTGTAGAAATATCATGGAGGAGAAAGATTTCACATCAGTAATAATAGATTTGCCACATCAGTGTTTTTTAGCCTGCCAATAAAGCAGTTTTAAATATTTAAGCCAAAACTTGTAATTCTACATAAACAATCCCTGACTTCTGTCAGCACATATGTACACGGTGTTTGTGTTCTCACAAATATTCAGCTATATATGGTTGTAAATTAATTTGATATAGGTCAGTTTAGTTACCGACTGGAGCTGGTATTTTAGACTATTTTTTAAATTATAATTTAACAAACAGTCACTCTACCAAATGAAGTCCATCTGCTTTATTCACAAGTCATTTTAGTGACTCTCTAGTAAATATGTTACTGTTCAAAACCCAAAAAAGTAGTGGGGATCCAGGAGTGGATCACAATAAAATGCAGGAGTGCCAAGTGACAGACACATTTTGGAGAGCAAGTTGTCTCAAAGTCTCTCACTTTTGATATTCAACCAACCCTATTCTTCCTGATTTCTGAGTGCCAGCTATCACCTGTCATTTACCCAGGTGGCCAACAACTTACAGTGTATTTAATGTAAGCAGTCTGTTTAATTGTAGTGAAGGTCTGATTGAAATGCTGGCAGGTGATGTTGAACTTTGAGATATTCTGGAAGGGTTTCTTCTTGTCAGCTGTGCTGATTTGACTTCATCACATCACATCCAGGGAACAAAGGTCTCAGGTGACAGCAGCCAATTTCTTGAGCAAGGTATGCCAGGTGAGATAACACACTGCTAGCTGCTAGGTTACCCCCCACACGCTCTTCAATCCCCTTGCCTTCAAGGGGGAGCAGGAGCTCAGGGTTTGAGATAGCACAAATCCTTGCAGCTTTTTAAACTGGATTTAGATTGATAATTTAGCCTGGATTTCTGTGAAAGACACTTTTTTTTTTTTTTTTTTTTTTTTCCCAAAGCATAATTAATATAGAGTGTTTTTTGTGGTTGGTGAAGGATTTTACTTAAGAACTCCAGGAATACCGTAAAGCATATTTTGGTCAGCTATGCTATGATGAAGAGTTGAAGCAGTAGCTGAAATATAAGTTTTACAGGTATTTCTCATCTCTTCCTTGACTGAAAATAAAATCATATTAGAGAATGTTATTCTGGATATCATTCCTTTACTGAGTGCCTGATTAAGAAGGCAGATAAATCCATACCAGCAGGTTGTGTCTGGTATGAACCAGCCTAAGTTTAGCTGCTGTTCTCCATTCCTTGCAATTTTTTGAGGCCTTCATGGTTTTATATAGAACCCACTTCTTTCTGAGAGAATAGTTTAAAGAGCAAGTTAGATGCAAACACTATTAATAAAAGGAGAGATGAATTCTACAGCATTTTGTGAGAGTGTTGACACATTTCATTGGTGTTTGATTATCATACCTTTGTTCCCTGGACATGATGTGATGAAGTCAAATCAGCACAGCTGACAAAAAGAAAGAAATCCTTCCAGAATATCTCAAAGTTCAACATTACCTGCCAGTATTTCAATCAGATCTTCATTACAATTAAACAGACAACTCACATAGATGGGAACATGCATAGATGGGAACACTTTTGCCATGAATCTCTCCTAAGCAGCAGTTTGTACCTGAGTGTATTCAAACATCACTTGCCTCAGCATTTCAAACACAGAGCTCATTTTTTAATACAAGGCCTCACATTTGCTGTAGCATAATTGCAGGGCCATATGCACTCTGAGAACAACACAAACTACTTCCCCTTGCTTTAATTTTAATATACCAGAGTAAAGTAGACACTGAGATGTCTCAAACACAGCGATGACATTTGCCTCATTAGGTCTGGGAAAACTATCTGCTGGACATGAAAAGGTTTGGAAGGAAGGGAGATGCCAGAAGTTGCATGGGCAATACACAAAGGGAAAAGATTACATAATTGACAAGCACATGAATAGATGCCTTTAATGGCTACATGCACCATCAAGCAGCTGGATACAGCTTGACATTTCTTTGGATTAATCTACTAATTGACAAAAGGTTAAAAAAAAAAAATTCTCTGGTCTTTAATTTAGAGGGTTGTGCAGTATAGCAATTCTTTTGGTATTCCAGCAACACCAATAAATGTTTGTGGAGGGAAAGAAAGGAAGCAAACACCAGACCGTGGCAGAAATAGCATGGCAGGGGGAATGCTAAAGTTTTGTTCACGCTTACATCAGCCAGGTACTAAAAAGACTCCAAGCAGGACAAGTGTGGGACAAAACACAGATTTTGAGACAACAGGAAGTTGTCTCAACACTTGCACTATTACTGGAAATTTGCAGGATTTGCATAGCACTCAAAAGAGCTTTAGAGGAAAGGAATAAACCAACCAGGAGAGGCAGAGGCTCAGGGTTTTTTTTCATACACTATTGCTAAATATCACATAGAGAGCCAATATCACATGGAAGACTTCACAAACAGAAAGAATAACCAATGAGAGAAATTTATGAAGTTTAAGAGTAGATAAGCTCTCTCCCCACTACTGAGGGTGTAGTTTTACATCACCATTATATCATTTCTTAAAGTTTCTTTTTCCTCAATCAGTTTCAAACCTGTCATTTAAAAATGTGCAAGTCTTTCTACAGAAACAAATTCAGTCCCCCTCATGTCACTCTGAAGTTGTCCATTTGCATAGCATGCTGTTTCAAATGTGATTTATTTGTAAAATGCATGCTTTAATGACTTGCCTTGTTTCTTAATTTATAAGCCTGAGTTAATGGAGGTTTTTCCCTGTTAAAGTTTTCCGGATCCTATTGCCTTGTGAGAGCAAAACAGTGGCCATTAATCAATGCAGTTCACCTAGTTACACCAAGAGCTCCCAATTGTCCCAGCATTTGGGCAGGCAGCAGCTTTTTAGGACCAGCCTTAGCTGCCTGCTGCAGAACTGCACCCAAGATGAGCTGGGATTCTTGTCCCCCTCATCTCCCCTTGTTGGTTTTCCCAGCTTTTATAGAGACGGGGCATTTTAAAAGATTGTTTTTTCCATTATCAGACTCAATGAATAGTGAGACACAAGAGATGTAAACTCAATGCCATTCCATCAGAAGCCTTTCTATCAAATTTTTAAAATTCTTTACAAATCCATTTCCCACATCCTCCCATTCAAAGTGAACGCTATGGGAACAGGGCAGCACAATGCAGATGGACATTCAAGTCTGAGAGGCTCAGATGAGGGTTAGAGGAAGCAGACCCTGTTTACCATGCTCCAGAGGGGTTGTTCTCTCTGTAATTCTAATTTAAACCATGCCTTTTTATCTGGAATTCAGGGTTGTGGAAGCAGAGGGAAAAACTCCCTCCCTCCATCTCCCCCACCTCATACACTGTTAAATGTTAAACCTGCTTTTACTGCACTGTGAGAGCAGCTGTCTGAACCATATCAGCATTTTGCATGCATTGTAAACTCAGGGAAAAGAAAAATAAGTTAATTGAAAATGCGCTGCAGTTTGTGCCAGTCTTGTTCATGTCACCCTGAAAGAATTCCCACCCCTGATACGCACTTCTTCAAGTATTTACAGTTTATCTGTGAGACTCAAGACTTTCATTGCATAGAAAGCATCAGTTTTTTAAAAATGCCTGGAAATCCAAAATTTCCTACTTTTTTTGTTACTGGAATAGGTTTGAAAACAAAGGAAGATGGTTATGAAGTAAAATTTAGATTAAATAATTAAGATTAGTTTGTCATCTTTTGCAGAAGGGTAGAACCAGGTGACTTTACTGAGTACAACAGCAAGAGAAATATTTTTGCTTAACAATTTGCAATTCAGTTATTTTTCCTTTAGTCAAATTAAAGCTGCAGTTTCATCACTTCACTGGTATTCCAGTGGTTACTGATGAGGCACTGACAGAGGGTGTATTTTTCACAACCTGCAGAACACTACAGTGGCCCTTCTGACAACTGGTGAACTGCAGCTCAAACATCTAACCCATGTTATAAAAAAGATAAACAGTGCAATACAAACAAATTAGCCCCTCTAAAATATACTGTCATAAACCAGAAAACTCCCAAGGTGCCTGGGATAACTGGAAGCCACCTCAAACCACCGTAAGTTTCCCTAGCAGTTATTATATAGACAGATATTAACCTGTTATCAATGGCTTATCAAGATCTTCCAACTTTTCCTCTTCGTCTTTTCGTCTCCCAAGGAAAAGCACCAAAAAAATCCTCTAGTGGGCTTTGCCATTCAGAATTTCCCATTCCTTATAATGGACCAACCAAGCAATGATGGCAACAATCCTCTAATTAAATTCACAAGATGATACTAAAAGTTTTTGCTAGAGGAATGAGATCTAAGAAGTTGTTCATACCAAAACTTCTCAGTAAACTATGAACTATTCTACAGTTATGGCTGGTAGAAGTTACCAACTTTATTTTTAATGTTCCTCCTAACATATTGGAACATGAAAATTTTGAAATATAAAAATAACCTATATCAATATCAAGTTTTCCTGATGAATCTCATAAAGATGTCCAGAAAAATAAAATTTTTAAAACTTTAAATCGAAAATCAAGTGGTTGATTCAGAGGATAAAAGATGTACAATTCCAAAATGGACTCATGGTTGTCGTTAGCATTTATAGTCTTCCAATACTCCATAGGAAAAGATTCACTGCAGTATTTTAATGACTACAGAATAATTACCACATGTAAGTACATAACCAAACTTTGCTCATTTACAAATTGGAGAGCAGCAGAGAAAGATGAATGGTGGGCTCACTTCTGCTTATTAGAGGCTTTTTTGTGTCAACGCGTCAAAGGCAAAGAAACTCAAATCCTGTAGATATGGGTCTCCAGGGAGGACAGAGAGTCAGGGATTTTCTCATGAAAGTTTTTTTTTTTTTTTTTCCTTAAAAATTGGATTGCCTGAAGGAATGTGTGAACTAGTTTAGATGAGAAGACCCTTTCTGGTTCAAAGAGGGAAATGAGGGGGGAAAAAAAGCCCATTTTCTCTTACCTCTAAATAAGTAAAATCTGTAAAAATTAGACCACTTAACTGGAACACAGAACACCTCTCCCAACTTCATCCCAGAAATCTCTCCTAGACACTGAGCTGCAAAGAAAGCTTGATCTTTTTTGTTTTGGAAAATAGAATTAAAACAAAGAGGAGAAAGTAAGACACATCTAAAAAAACCAGCTGAGTGCTGGTCACTGTGCTCACCTTAGATGTGAAAAATTAAGTCTTCAGTACACCTAATCAAGATAGATTCAGTCCTTTAAAGTTCAAGCAGGTATCCTGCTAGCTTGGGTAATGACTACTCTGATAAATGTAAGAACTGGTCACTTGCTTTACGTGGAGAAGTTTGTGGTTTCCCGAGTGTATAATAACGTAATGATAGCAATGAAGTCTTGAAATCCACCAGCAGATAGGAGCAACTGGAGGGTCACTTTTCCACCATCACTGATATGCACATACAGCTTAGTCATACTAGAGACTGCACAAGTCCTACAAAACATACTTAAAATTTACATTAAGCAGCAATTTGGCTGCAAACTTCAAGGATGATTTTATGTCAGTTCTGGTTTCAGACAAAACCTTTTTTTGCTGTCATTTTACTTTCTAAGACAGCAGAGAAGAAAGGGACTGAGGCACATGGTAAGAACCTGCTGTGCTGAGTAACGCTCTACACACATTTCACTGTTTTCCCCGGCTGAATCCATGGTCCATTAAGAAAATTAAGAAGAAAATCCCCTTATTTCACTACTCCTAGATGCCAGTTTGCTTTTCTTTCACTCAGTGCAAAATACTAACACATAGAGATTCTTTGAAACATTGCCACTGAGGTTTCATTCCTCCCAAACAGACTGGGCCAAAGCACTGAAAGCCAAAGGCTGCCTCCACATTGGAGAAAAGAGCAGCATCAGAGTAGTGAGAGGAGATGCTCTACATTTCAAACAGGCTCTGCTGAAGTAAGACCATCATCCTTAACTAGTCTAATTAGGGTATAGGATTCAATTTGGAAAGTACATTTTAATAAACATATGTTGAGGTGCATTGCATTCTTCTTGAAAAGGCTTCAGAAGTATGATTACACTTTACAGATCTGTGAAAAAGAACAGATATGCCTCATCTTTGGAATGGTGTTATGTAAAGTTTCTTTCTTCTCTAGACTAGCACAAACAACAAGATTAAAAGCATTTCTGAAATACTCCAAGATGTACACAATGTTGTCATTTCTACAGCCAGTATCACGTTATGCCTCACACAGCAAAATAATTAGCTTGGGTTCTATGTTTGTGTGTGTAGTGCTGGTTGTGGGGTCTTTTAAAAAAGCACTTCAATATGGATCTACAGATCTGAGGGAGAACATAAGATGCTCACGATATTAGACTACCCACTTTGAATCATGACTAATATAAAGAGCTAAGCTTCAAATAGCTTGCAATTGTTAAGAGTTTTCAATGTCTATGAAAAGACAGAATGACTGATGAGGATTCAGACTTAATTGCAACTTGGTGTCAGGACATGCCTGCCCTAAGTAATGCACTAATACCAATAAAGTAAACCCTTTTTTTATTGTACCCCATAAATGAGATTTACTGTTGTCCATACAAAAAATCTTCAGAAAAAAAAAAAAAAAATCTTTCTGAGCAGTTTTTTTTAATTTAACAGGCAAATATAGTGTTTTGTATCAATATCCTTCTTTTTTGTCTCTACCCCCAACAGCTCAACTCAGCAGAAGACTAACACACCAAAAGTTCCCTTTATTAGAGTGCTTGCTGACATGAACTAAATTGTCAAATTAACGACAAAATCCTTAGGGAACCAAAATCACTACATGGGAGCAATCCCTGTGCAAAGGAGCTTTAACTGAAGACCAAAGCAGCTCACATTTCTTAATAAACTATAAATGTTACAAATTTTTAAATATGTCAATACAATGGTTTGTTATACATATCTCCTTACAAGAATTCTGTCAAGCTGAGTTTCTCTGATTCTGAAACAGTATTTTGGTGCAGTTTATCATCTTTAGGTAGATAGATAAAGTGGAACATTTTAACAGCCAGAGTCTTTAATTTTAAATAGATGTTTATGTTTCATCAGATTAAAGTTGGAGCTGAAACGTACATAATGAGCTTACTTACTTCAGTCATCATGCTTTAATAAGAATATTTAAAAATTCTCAAGAATTGCTGGGTGACCATTAGTTTGGGAGAAAAAGCAATGATTAGATGTGTTCCATTTCAGAATTTCTTGATTTTCCTCAGGAGTCAGTGTGAGTGATAAATTCAACAACAGAGACAGGGAGGGAGAATGGGAGGGAGGGAGAATGGGAGAAAGAAGGAGGATGCAGTAAGATTTGCATAAATGTTAGAATTTTACTTTTGACCATTACTATTTTTTTCAATTATAATCCTTTAAAACAAAAAACTCAGAGCATAGCAAACAAATAAATAGAATCCTCCTACCCAAAACACCCCAAAATTTTCCTTCCTCCTCTCTTTCTCTGTCCTACTCTGAAGTGATCTGACTCATTCATATTTCCAGCTCTAGGTGAAATCCTTGTCAAACACTGACAGCAATCATGAAACTACTCATTGTAAAATGTCCTTTTCACATTTTAAGTTCTTTTGGCATTTACAAGCATGTAAAGTGTTCTTCATTATCCACTGTACAACACCGGGAAGCTACCAAGATGATAATTTTGATCAAAATGTGCCAGGTTAAACTGAAAATGAGGATTTTGAAAGAGGAGTTTGGTTCTGCGGTTCTACGGGCAAAGCAGATGCACAAGTAGCAGGACTAAGGGAACCCTTTGAACTCACCTGTCTTTCATGTATAATTGACAGTGGTAATTTGGTCTCAGGGATGATAGAAAGGCAGCTGAGACGTTCTATGAGATGCCTGTGTACAAAAGAGAAGCAACAGATGCTTGGTACAAGCTGAAAGGGAAGCACAAAGCCGGAGGAGTCGGCGTTGGCAGTGCCGCGGTCGCACACAACAGGACAACCCATGCACCCCTCTCACTGCAGCTGGCCTTTGGGCAGCCTCTGGGCCACTCCTTTGCCCACACAAAGGAAAAGAAGCTATTGTGCTGGGAAACACCCAGAAGCAGGCAACAGAGGTTTCTTTACAGAGAGCAGGGACAGAGCACAGCAAGGGCACGGCAGGAGAATGCTGTATCTTGAGAAACGCTAGCTGAATGCCCTGATATTTTTTTTCTTGGTTGTGGATTTTTCAAAGGGCAAGGAGAAAAGAGAAAGAAGTTTTAATCTAACAGATCTCATGGACATTTTTCTGAGGCAGTAGCTCTGCTTTGATTCATTCCTGGCTGCTTGTGACAAACAGTGAGAGTTCCCCTGGGCATGCAAGCAAAGTTCTGGAGCATGAGGCGTTCAGGTTGGTGGTAAGAAAAGAAACTTCTGTTTGGAAAAGACCTCTACAACCATAAAATCCAACCATGAAGTTGGACCTCTAAGACCATAAAGTCCAAAACTGTCAAGCTCACCACTAAACCATGCCCTTGAGTGTCACATCAACGTGTATTTTTATATACTTCCAGGAATGGGAATTCAAGGACTTCCCTGGGCAGCCTGTGCCACTGCTTGACCAACTTTTCTGTAAAGAAAGTTCCCCAGTAGCCCATCCAACTATCCCCTGACACAGCCTGAGGCTGTTTCCTCTCATCCTGTCCCTGTTATCTGGGAGAAAGGGGCCAACACCCACCTGGCTACACCTTCCTTTCAGGGAGCTGTAGAGAGTGATAAGGTTGCCCCAAGCCTCCTTTTCACCAGGTAAACACCCCCAGCTCCCTCAGCATTCCTAATAATGTACAAATTAGAGCTTTTTTAATTCTCTGGCAAAACTAAAAAATATCTTTTTAGGTAGAGGTGCTGACATTGGTCCTTTAGGGGAGGAGTGGAGACACTGGCACTTCAACATTTTGGTTAAAAGAGCGAAAACTGAACTCTCGCGTGCTTTCAAATAAAGTCACCTAAGTAGAAATGGGAAAAAGAGTTAAAAATTTACTTATGTGCAGGCAAGTTAACACTGTAATGAAGTTTTAGAGTGAGCACAGACAAAACATTCCCACAACAAGATTCCTTCAGTTCATCAGAGATAGCACAAATCAAAACTTCACAACACAGAGGGGTCCAATTTGCTGCTTTTTTCAATTTGCATAGTTTTTTGGTCTCACAATAAAAATCTTTAGTGCAAGAGTTATTTTTATCATGATTAATTTCTGTTAATCTGCACGTAGGTCTCTACTCTTTTCCAAGTATCACCTTGGGAGAAAAGATATTATTTTTACAAGTAGAAGAAAAAAAAAAAGCAACATTTCATTTCCTGTTAAATACCATTAAAAAACACTCAGTTAGAAAAAGATGCCTAAATCCTGAAATAATTTGCAAAGAGACAGGAAAATTCTGAGGGTAGGAAAAGGCTCTTCTCCAAATCAGGATCCTGTGTGCCTAATCCTGAGGGAACACAAAGCATGAGGCCTGAAGTCTTGGATGCCTCCAAATTTTTCCAATGTTTCTGCAACAAAAGTTGTTTTTTTTTTCTCATTTTAGACACTTCAATTATTTTTTTTTTCTGGACTTCATTTTATGATAATATTTCCACACTGTTTTAATTGCTGCTAATTCTCTCTTCTGTTGGGATGTGTAGCTCCAGGCAAACACCAACAAGCCTAAGGTCTGTAGAAAGATATTAAAAGTGTTTTGTGTGAGCACATTTTTTCCTTGTGGGAGATTGCACTTTCTGCACAATGTGCACAAGTAGCAAACCAGAAGACTCCTGCTTCTAACACAGAATTCCGGTTTAACCTCACTGGGCAAGATTTGCTTTGGCTACACTCTGGGGAAAGTCACTTAGGATCAGAACAGGATTTTACCTGTGTTACAGTGTTCTGTATCCACAGACAGCACAGCAATAGAAAACTATAACAATAGGCAGTGAGGTATGTGCTTAGGGGGGAAAAAAAACCCTAAGCATTTTAAAATAAGAACTATATTGAAAAAAAGGTCATTTAAAAAAACCAAAAAAAACGGTTTAAAGCTAAGCAAAGAGAAGAAGATGAGTTAAAAATATAAGAGACTTGAATGCTGTCTCTTTGCACTGCTGAAACAGACCTGTGCAAATGACACTGAGTGAAATCACATCACAGGCTCAGTTTACTGACCACTGGTGTGACATCAGCCTATGCAGTGTTTTGTGAAGTGCTCATGAAACTTTTCATCCTCAGGAAAGTCAGGTGTCAGTATATATATACACCACAGGGATTTTGTCTGGCTCCAAAGCAGTTTTAAACCTCAAAATCCACAACATATACAAAAAATCTGTAAGACAGATGGCCATAAATCCCTAATGAACTACTGCCAATGTAAATATTGTAAAAAGGATAAATAGCACTTAATTACACCATTGACAAGCAAGTTGGGTTTTTCCTCATCTTCATTCTGCTCCTCACCAATATTTGAGTCTCTCAAGCCCACAGTGTGCACAGCACGACTTAGTGGTGATTCCTTGTTCTTCCACTGCTTATCTTTTTTTCTTTTTTTAAAAAACCAAAACACAGCATTGCTGATTTGAGTATATGCAGAAGGCACAGTTTTACACATAGAAGTAGACAAAAAAATATGAAAAACTGGTAGGGGCAGGAAAAAACCCCAAAGATACACACGATACTGAGGTTAAAAGACCAGAAGAAGAAAATTCCAATGGTTTTAAGCAGGGGTGGAGGGGTCTTCAAAACCTTTCAGCTCTTTTCCAGGCTATTCTCATGCTCTGCTGCTGAAGACAGCACTTATGTGTTACCTTTCACTAGAGCTGGTCTGTCATATTCAGTCCTGGCTCAGAGTTACAGGGTAACTCATACCTTTTTAGCACTCTGATATTCCTTAACCAGCTGACTAGCCAGATAGGAAACAGAACTGAAAGCTTTTTCCATATCTTTTCTGACCAGGGAGATCCTGAGAGCATTAGGAAATCAGTAATAGATGTATTTCTCAAATAAAAAAGCAAGTATATTCAAACAAATAAACACAAAAAAAACCCCAACAACAACAACAGAAAAAAAAAAAAAAAAAAAAAAAAAAAAAAAAAAAAAAAAAACCAAAAAAAACCCAAAACAACAACAATAGCATAATAAAAACAAGATAAAAATCACCAAAGTCTCCACTCCCCCTAGTTTAATGTCTGATGGTTGGATTTTTCATTTATCTCTCATTCTTGCACAAACAGGCTAAACCTTTATCTATGAACCAGAAAATCTCCCTTGTAATCTCAAGAAAGCAGAGATATTACCTTGCCTAATATGCAGGTAATCTCCCAGTTCTCAGTCAGGTGACAAATCCACAACTTCAATCTAGTAAAAATACCCTTCAGCATCACCTGGCAGCACATTCAAATTGAAGTATGTATTGGTACTGAACTTCTTTTCTCTTCCCATATAGTATATACCCATTATTTCCCTTCCTTTAAAATCTGCAATTTATTTTGATACACACACTTATCACAGCACACCTTTGTTTCTACACATGTTTTTAAGAAATTGCTTTGTTTTGAAAAAGAAAAAAGCCTCTATACTGTATTAAGAGAAAAGATTTTTTTCTACTTTTTTTCTACTTTTAAACTATATTTTAACCCACCCTACAGCTATTGTAAAGTATTATAAAATAGCTGGCGCCTTGTAAATGCAATATTAAGCATCTTGTTCATGTGTAGTAGAAATAAAACTTAGTAGTTTCATATAGCATTATATTGTCCCTTCAGTGATTTCATATAAATGTGAATATTGGTTTGGTTATGGTTGCCATGCGTGAATGAACAATATTGGCATTCTCATACCTTTGAGTGAAAATTTCAATTCACTTGATTAAACCAAGAGAGAATTGTGTTTTGAGGACTAAACACAACTTTTAAGGTACTAATTCACAGCAGATTCAAACAGATGTAGACAATCCTCGCACTTTCTAGCTTTTCCTCTGGAGTTTTCCACAGTATTGACCAAGAAACATTGGGAAAAATATATAAAATAATAGGACAATTGGAAGCTTGGTGATTTTGCTGAGCCCACAGTTGCTTGCTTAGAGTTTTGCTTGGCTGAAGGTTGTCCCTAAATATCCAGGGTACTAATGACTTCATTTAGTTGGTAGATAAATTTTCTGTTTCCCCATTCTATAGAATGACATGGATCAGAGACCCAAAGAGTAGTAAAAACATTAAAACCAATTAACACAAACTTCAAAATCACCAGATTTATTTCTAATTCATTTAATCATTATAGATTTGATGCACTTTGTTGCAAGGAATGACAGCACTCAAGAACACAGAAGCAGTAGATTGGCTATTAGGAGAAAATTCTTCACCAAAAATGGTTGTCAGGGATCAGAATAGGCTGTCCATGGAAGTGGTGGAATCTCCATCCCTAAGGTATCTAAAAAATTTGTGGATGTCATACTAAGGGACGTGGTTCAGTGATGAGCATGACTGGACTGGGTTAACAGCTGGACTCTATATTAAAGTTTGGAAAAGACCTCTATGACTGTTAACCACAATTACTAGGAGTAAGAAAAAATAAATATATAGACTAAAAAAATCCCAGGTCTTGTCATGGTTTGACTCGTAAAAGATTAAAGGGTAAAGAAACATGATTTCTCTGCTGTGGAGAGAATATCACTGAAATATAGGCAAGCAGAAAAGAATAGAAAAGAAACAGTGACATTCAGAAAATTAGTCTCACTGGAAAGCGATTTACTTCTCATTGCTGTAATGACACTAAATTCTGTTTCAGGTGCATTAAATATACAAAGCTGTTAGTGTTAGTCATCAAGAGTTAAAGGAGTGATTCTAGTTATTAATCTTAATAGATTTCAAGTTTTAGAAGTGATGATTAAACTTCTTCACAGAGGATGGAGACCGCTGAAAACTTCGTCTCAGGAATTCTTTTAGTCCAACAAGTTTTGCACTTTTTTATTTTTTTCTTAATTTTTTTACCACCAAGAAAAAGCAGAGAGTAACTTTATCTGCCATTTTAAGTAGCAAAATGTCTCCCAGCAGAGCAATGCTTTCATCATCTGGCAGTCATGTCCTTAATGAACACACAGTCAATATTGCCACAATTCTCCAGTGAACACTTTTATGGTTTGTTAGATCTGCTAGCTATTAGTCCTGCTGTCCTCTAGCTATATCTCTCTCTGATCTCCCAAGTTAAGCATGTGTAGGTTGGGTGAGAGTTTTAAAGAAAGTGTTCCTAATTGCCTCCAGTTGCTTCTGGGCTTGGCCTTAGTGATTCAGACTCTTTTAAAAAAGGTGTCTTCAGTAGAAGATAAATTCGCCATTTTCACCTTGGGATAACAAAGATATAAGATAAATCAAGGAAAGGTAGAAAGAGCACATTGTGATGGAAAGACCCACCTAAGAAAAAAGGCTTCTATAGTACCTTCAGATAAATTAGATGAGGTCAGCTTTGTACTTTGCTCCCCCACAGGGAGGGATTTTTGTTTCCTGATTTTTCTAGATGTAAAACTAAAGCCTCTTCTCTTCTTTGTGCACTTACTTTGCCTTAGGAAGGATAACATATGCTATTCATCTTAAAATTAAGGGAAAGGTTATGGGGCAGAGTTTTTCTCCTTTTTTTTTTTTTTTTTGTTTTAATGAGTAAGGACTATAAGCTAATAGGGAAGCAATGCCTTCCTGAAATACAGAGAATTTTTTGATGTTGAAGATATCCTTAGTATTCAAGACATCCTTTGAATAAAGACACCTTAAATCTGACAAGATGATACCTCAGCAATTCTCCCAAATATCCATAATGCTAAGTACAGGACAGAGAAGTAATCCCCTGCCAAAACCCCCCCAAACTTATTATGGTAAGACTGAATGGTATTCCACTTATTCTGTCTAAATCTCCATAATATTAATTGATGTAACTAGCTTCTAACAAGCTATTATTTTATAGCCTAGATTTGACCATAAATAATTTTTTCTTGTACGAGTAAGAACAACACAGTTCAGCAGCAACTCCCTCTGTCACAAACTCACCCTTAGGGCCTGTTCAGGTACCTTTCTCTGCTGCACTCCTTCCCTCTGTCCCTTCCCTTTTCCTTGCCCCCTCCACAGATCTGAAAAAGGATGAGGATTAACCAGCTCCAGTTTTTTTTTTTTTTTGCCAAAGGGTAGAGATACAGAAGGTAGGATATCGAAACAGATCCCATATTTACACTCCCCACCATCCCTTCACTAAAGATGAGTTCCTTCACTAAAGAGTTCCTTCATCATCCCTTCACTAAAGAGTTCCTGCCCTGCACTGCTGCCATGGTCTGCTAAACACCTTCCTTTAAACCTGAATGCATCAGAGAATGGTGTGGGTTGGAGGGACCTTAAAGATCATCTGGTTCCAATCTCACTTCTAAGGAGAGGGACATCTTCCACTCCATTCAGGTCCAATAAAATTGGCATTAAACAAATATACTCACATAAATTTGCCTGGTAATTCAAAGCATAAAGTTGGATAAAGCTGAAGAGAAAGATAACACACCCGCAGGTTTAAAAGAGAAAAAAAAAATTCAAACAAAATCCAAAAAGCAACAAAAATATACCCTTCTTTCACCTTCTCCATTAAAAGTTTCTTTTATTCCACATTATCACTGTGAATGTGAATTTGGCAGGAAAAAGCCTAACACCTATATTATATTTCTTTGTATTTTGTTCTGCTATGCCTTGCATATCATGATTTGCAGTACCTGTTAAAAACACAAACATTTGAGGCTGTTGGTAATTAAAAACAACACTGCTGACAGGAATAGTCACTTCCTAATTAAGATGTGCTTTAAAAAGTAATTAAGCTATAAACTGTCTTTTCACACGTTAAATGGACATCCTAACTCTAATCACTTGCAATTAAATCAATCAATCAGAAAGTATTTTTGGGAACCACAATCACAGATACAATCAATCTAATTGCTGTGTTTCCCTAAGAAGTTTCAGTGATCCCACAGGAGCAGATGAGCAGGAACAATTCAAGAATTAAACAATCCATTTGTACAAACCTGTTCTGAAACCGTGTAGAGTTTGGTCAGCATATAAAATACAGCTCAGATCAAATCACCTGTGAGGACACTGCTGGAAATCCCCAAAACTTACTTGGATGGCTTCCTCCAGTCAGTGGGATCAGAATGGAGAGTGAACCATGGGCAAAATCACTGCTTTCCTTCTGGTGAAAGGAGAATTGCATGAGAAAAGAAGAATCCCACCTAATTTCCTTCTTAACAACTTTGAGGTTTTTCTTTTTTAAAGAGTGCATTTATTGTCTGTAGTGTCAAAAATGCAAAAAGAGGAGAGGTGCTGCATCCCAGTGAGGACAGGCTCAAAGAGTGGGATTCAGCCTGGAGAAGAAAAGCCTCTGGAGAGATCTTTCTTTAGTACTTAAACTGGACCTATAGGAAAGACTGGGACAAACTTTTTTTCAGGGTCTGTAGAGATATGACAACGATATAATGAGTATAATATATATGAGGGTAATGGTTTTAAACTGAAGGAAAATTGATTTAAGTTTAGATATAAGGAAGTGTTGTTACAATGAGGGTGGTGAAACACTGGCACAGGTTGCCCAGAGGGATATTTCCATTCCTGGAAAAATTCAAGGTCAGGCTGGACAGACCTCTGAGCAACCTGATATAGTTGATCTCTACCCTGCTCATTGCAGGCATTTTGGACCAGATGGCCTTTACAGGTCCTTTCCAACCCAAACCATTCCATGATTGTATGAAGTTTGTTTTATATTAACTTCAAGCCACATCAGTATTTCGTTATTTAGATTTTACTACTTGGTCAGGTACATGCTTTTTTCACATAAGAAAACTCATAAAACTTGTCCTATTTCTGCAATGAAAAATTATACTTAGCTGCCATGTACCTTTCTGTCTGTTCAAATCAATTTGTCTTTTTTGAGATAGATAGATAGATAGATAGATAGATAGATAGATAGATGATAGATAGATAGATAGATAGACAGATATAGACAGATGATAGATAGAGATAGATAGATAGATAGATAGATAGATAGATATAGATAGATAGATAGATAGATAGATAGATAGATAGATAGATAGATAGATTCAATGAAGATAAATTCAGATGAAAGCATCTGGTACTAATATCAAAGTTGTTTTCAAGGCTGCTCAGGACTCACAGAAAAATGTCACGCATGCCAAAAATAACTAAAGCTTGTAGCTTAAAGATATTCAGTCCTCATGCAGCCACTAAGTCAATTTTTCTCCAGTATAACTTAGCACAGGTTTATGACCCAGGAACATTGTTCCATGACTTGAATTTGACAAACCCTATAAGTGAAAGAATTCCACTGCTTACTCTCTAAAACTGCTGCTACCAGACCATCTCAATAGTTAAACACCACCTCCAGGCTACAGGTAAAAGATGATGTTAAGAAAGACAGAAACAATTTACAGGTATTTCACATGACAGTGGTTTTGGGCTTTCCATAGGCTCACACTGAAAATCAGATGAATTTTGCCAGTATTCCAAGAGCTCTGGTAATGAAACAAATGACAAACACTTACTTGGAAAAAATTCTTCAGTGCATACTCCTGAAAAAATAATATATTGTTTGCTGCAACTGTCACCTTTTCTGTGCCAATGATGAATCCATCTGGCTGAAGTTAAGAATTCCATACATAAAATTGCTCAGTGTGCATTACAGAAATGCTATGCAGCACACAAAAGGGTGCAGAAAGTCTTAAGCAGAGGAAACAACAGACCTAAAAGTTTTCTTCCTTCAGCAAATTTCATGTTTAAGTTCTATAGCAAGAAAATAAGTATCAGACATAGCATTTGCCTAACTAAACCAAATTATTTATGCAGTGTTTAAGAATTTTTTTTTTGCTGGAAGCCTCCCCAGGGAAATATATTTTATGGAACAAGAGTCAAGCAGTTGGTGTTCTTACCATACAAGCAAAAATAGAAGAATGTATATGATGAAATGAGTATGACATTCAGGCACTGGGCAGTCCCTCTAGTGCAATGGTGTGGATTTCCACTTCATTTCCACAAAAAATGGCTCATTTCAGTCCAGATTTTCTTCCCCAAGGCTTGACATAGATTGTCACCAAACATGAGACACAGCAAATGCAAAACAGAGGAAAGGAGAGCCAGTGGTGCAAAGGTTTAAGTCACAGTTTGTGTAATATATAAATCTGTAAAACTAAGCAAAATTTATTTCTTGAGGT
>JAHXMQ010003319.1:43726108-43743116 GCA_020466415.1 Ammodramus savannarum pratensis
TTTTTTTTTTTTTTTTTAATTTGATGATGGGATTTTATTCTGGGTGTATAAAACATAACCCTAAAGTGTGAGTAAATGAAACACAGAATATTCCAAGCTACTCAACACTCCAGTACATGTGAAAATATTGGGTATTGATTGTGTATAAAACAAGGACATATTCAAATTGAAACACTGGATTTGGGGGTGTTAATAAGCTTTAATGGTTTTACCTTAGTAGGGCTGCATGTACATTACAGATTCCCAAAGCTAATTAAGTCTATGAAGAATGGGAAACACTGAAATGATTCAGAGCATTAGTGAAGGCACAAACACAATCAGTATGCAACAGCTGTCTTTTGGCTCCAAAAGCTAAATTTGGTTGCATCCCATCCAATATATTTGCTGAATACAAAGATAGTAGCCTCTTCTCTAAAAAATTAATTTAAAAATTATAGAATTTTTCTTTCACCTGCTTCAGGCTTTGAAGAAAAAAGGGAAACAAAGGAATCAGTTTTGAATTGTATTCTATATAAGCTCTTACTCTGCTTAAGCTTTCAAATATATGCCCAGTGACTCTGTAAATTCGTTACATTTATTAGCTTCTTACTTCTTAGTCCAATAAATGAGTAGTTTAGCTATCTGCTCAAGCAAGTTTACCTGTCATCTCAATTATAAAATTGAAAAATGTTTTAATAGCAATTTAACGTAGTTCTAAAAAGATGGTTTATGGAACTAGCAAATCAAGTGTATGAAGAGTGTTATTTAAATAAGTTATGTATCTACTAACACAAGCAGAGCTCAACACAATACTAGAGTGAATGCCTAGGTTCAGCTTTTTCTCTTTAAAAAATGTCAAGGCAGAAGTGTTGGCTTTTGGAACAGCTGAAGGCATACTGGGAGAGGGGCTGAGGAATAAATTTGGCATCTGGATAAACAAATGTGTTATTTAGCCCAGTTAAGTACAGAGTAATTTAGTTATGCTCTGGAGATGACAGGTAATTGTGGGAATTCAGTGCAGCCTATGTAATTTTATGCAAGGACTATAAACTAACACATTTCAGTATTTCTACATATTCCAGCTAAAAGGTCAGTGCCTACCAAAGACATTGGTCAACAGGTGATGTGCTGATTACTGTTCACTTTCTTACACATTAGATACCTCTATTATTGTGGAGATACTTAAACTGCATTTTATGGCTGCATTTGATGTTGCAGGTAATGTTACATAATTGTATTTAATACAGTCATAAACCACAGGGTATTCAATTTATACTTTCTAGCTTATTAAAAGTGTTTAAACAATTTTCTGCTTTTATTGCGTTCCTATGGAACACTATGGAAAAAAATGCTCCGTGACTATTTTTCATAGACCTAGTGCAGATTCATTTCTCCCTAAGGTCCTGCTTCCTGAGACAAAATATACTCTCCCTCACTGCTTTCTTTACTTTCCCACCAAAGCTGCAGCAGAACTGTGTGTTTTTCCACTCCTCAGCCACCCAAATTAGGAGGCAAAGTGCCTTAACCCAGGTCAGTTTGCTCCAAAATGGCTCGACAGAAAAACTGATGAAATACTGGTGAGGGACATGGGCAGTGAGGGCAGGGGGTTATTGACTGAACTGAACTGAGATGGACACCCCTGTACTGCAGAGGAACCAGCAAGCTGGGCCATTAAAACAAAAAAAGGTGATAGAGATGAGGCAGAGAGAAATGGGACCGTGTCCTCTGTGGAAGAACAAGTTTGAGGAGATCTTATCACTAAAAGAGTGAAAAATTGCTTTAAAAAAACTGAGTAAAGACAAGAGACAGTCCAACTCAAGTCATAAGTTATAAAAAGTTCAACTCAAACACTTAAAAAATATTTTTATTATGATGTTTGTTTGCTTCGTTTTTTTTTAGACTATGGGGATAGTCAAATGCTGGATCAACTCTTTGCTGAATGCAAAGAGGTGCAGAATCTCAGTCTGTGGAGAGAGCCAAAATGCAAGAGGGCACAGCACTGCATAGCCAGAAAGATCTAGAACAAGCTATTGACATATTATCTATCATTGGCAGCATTAAAACTGAGGGTTCCTTATTTATTTTTTAATGGTTTTAGGCATCATATATTTTAAAATGGTTTCTGGTGTTTTATTATGCTGCATTTCCTTCTTATCCATTGCTTGCCTTAAAATAAATAACTAGATTTTTTTTTTTATTTTATTTTTTTTGCTTAAACATCTCAGAACCACTAAACAGTAGGTATTTGCAGGATGTTAGTACCATTTCCAGTTTGTATCAGCCAAGATCATAACCCAGTTATCTGTAGTCATCACTCACCATGGAAGCCAACTTGGCAGTTCTTCAGAGTTTCTATTGAAAAAGGACTCTAAAATAAATGAAATGGGATGCTGGGGAGAAAAGAAAAAGAACACTCTGTAATTTTAACAGAGATAAAACCAACTTATTTACTCTTCATTGTTGAAATGCAGCTGTAACTTCATCTTAGTAGCAGCTATAGTTATCTTATTTTTGAGGAGACAAAGAAAGAGGTAGACCTCTCATCACATTGTTTCTTCTTCTATTGTAAAAATCTGAAATTTATTGATACTCCTGAAAACCAAAATAGAAATTGCTTTATAGAAGGAAGAAGAGGAGAAACTCTGTGTTCTTTTCAAGACAAGTTTTCAAAAATTTCCAAATTCTTTTCAGTCTTGATTTATTGCATGAGATAGAGTTTGCCTTTCTTATTTCAGCAGCTTTTAACACTGGGAAGAATCACCTTATGATTATCATGTAAATAAGACCTGCCTGATGAGTCAGGGCAGGCACTTGTTTTCCAAATTTATTTCCTAACAATTGCCAGGAGCTCACCTAGGGCAAATAATAATGTCTGACTTTTAGACACTGTTTTAGCATCAGAACTGTTTGGCCAAGAAGAAAAGGAGTTTTGCTTAGTCTTACAGGCTTCCTAGGACATACTTTGGTTTCACTTTGGTGATCAAAGGCATGCTGACCTTGGGAAAGCCCAAAATGCATAGAAGAACATTACTTGGATGTTTGCAGTGAGAGAATGTGCTCTTCCCTTCCCTTCTTCCCTTTTCTTTCTGTTTGGGCTCTGCCCTGTTGCACCCTTCTAAGCCCAGAAGAAGCCAATTGACAGCAGCAGCAGCAGATAGGAACTAAAGCCTTTCTAGCAGATTTTATTTTAAGATGTGGCAAAATAGATTTTACAGTGCAGCCCTGGGACACATCCCCAAGCTTTTCAATGATGCCATTTCCACCCTGCAACTATTTTATTTCTTCATAAAGGATTCAAAACAGACAGTGACCTCAATAGGTCACTGTCGGTTTTGAATCCTTTGTGAACAAATAAAATAGCAATGATGCTGTGCCTCTAAGTAGCAGAATATCAAGAGCAGGCTCAAACCATGTGCCACATTCTGGGGACCCACCTATGAGCAGTGCCTGGCCACAGCCAAACACAGCTGACAAGATTTCAAAGGAAAACTCTGGAATCTGGTAAAGAAACACATAATAAACTAAATAATTAAAAATTTAGAGCTATTATTTTATTTTGTTTTGAAGAGCTGGTCCATTTCTTAGCCAGAAAAAGCATTTTGGCACTGTTTTGGAGCTGCCCCAAATGCAGCAGAGACTGTTGTAATACAGCATCATGTTGCTTATATTTTAGTAATGTCATTTGCATTTCACTACATAGCATAGACAGGTAGCCCATGCATCAGTGAAAAGAGGCAAACCCAGGGAGCAAAGCTAAAGCAAACCAGCTGGTAAATTTAGTCTGGTTTAGAATAAGGTAAACTACTCTGGGTTTTTATTACATCTATTACAATGGTATTTGATTCATACAGAAATCCAAAACAGCTGGACATAGTATGCCTTTCCATTTATTAAAAAAAAAAAAGTTTAATTTTTTTCCTAAAAAAAGCTAAAAATGGTTTCAGCAGCCTTGCAGAAGGATTTTATGGGGAGTCAAGTGGCAGCAGAGACTTTTTAGTGGAAGATGAGCTATATAAGCAATGCTGAAGTTCTGCTCTGTGACATACATAAGACTGCTGCTTAGACCTTGTAGTCTCAGATCTTATTTGAATCTGTTTGTATTTTTCACCATTTCATTCTGTTCTCTTTCTCCTTCCCTCCCTTGCTGTTGCCCAACCTTCCTGACCAGTCCTCTCGTCTTGTTCCTGGACAATCACTATCCTGTTATGCAACTCTACTTCAAAAACTTGTTTTCATTCGCCTACTGTGGAAATCCACAAAATCAGAGGTTTTGGGAAAGCTGCAAAAGGGCCTCAGATACAGCAGAACTGTGATTAGAGCTAAGCAGCAGCCATGAGATTGGTCAGCAGAAAAATTATTTAAACTGTAGGAAAGCAAGGACAAATAGAACAATGGTCTGTGTATTAATGCTTGTCTAGAATAACTCTCTAAGCTACAGAAAAGTTTATCTAGCAAGATATTAGGAAGTTTGAAGCTTAATAATGGAGCTCTGTGCATTGTGTTTAAAGCTTACAAGCAGGTATTGTATTTGAAATAAGCAAGCATTGTTTAACCAAAGGTACCTGTGCTTATAGTGGTTGGATAGAACTACTGTCAATGTGCTTTTGCTTTGAGTGATTGGTCAGAAAACTTATGAAGTGAGTTGTAACATGAAGTTCTTGGCCTGCTGCCTGGGATGTGAGCTGGTGGCATCTTCCCATTGTCATAACCATGCAATGAGAGTGATGCTGGAAAATAAAACAGCTCAAGGCACGTTCCACAGCAGCCCCATCCCATTCCTGATTTGTACAGAAACCCCGACTGGCATCGCTCCCTCTTCCCTGATGCTTCATCACAAACTCCTAGAAACCACCCAGAAATGCAGATGAAATGGGGAAAAAACCTCAAAGCAAACAAAATGTCCTCATTTCAGCTGAGATACAGGTAATTTTCTTCTTACTAGGTGGTGCAGTGTTGTGCTTTGGGTTTGATACAAGAACCATGTTGGTAACACACTGATGTTCCAGTAGCTGCTCAGCAATGCCCGCGTTAAATCAGGAACATTCCAGCATCCCATGGAGGTACACAAGGAGCTGGGAGGGAGCATGGCCAGGACAGATGGCCCAAACAAGCCAAAGGGACATGCTGTAATACAGAATGTCATGCTCAGGATATAAACTGGGGGTAACTAATCACTGCCTGGGGGTAGGCTGGGCATCAGTCACTCAGAGTGTGGCACATGCTTGCTTCTCTTGGATTTTTGTTGTAGACATCTTTTCATGAAAAATACTTTCCTTGGGTTTTTTTCCTCCTGAGATGCTGAGAGGCCTCAGAAACAAAATGTAAACATTGATTATCTGCTGCTGTGGAATGCAACAGGTGGGTCTGTGATTGGTCTTGTATGGTTGTTTGTAATTAATGGCCGATCACAGCCCAGCTGGCTTGGACTCTCTGTCCAAGACAGAAGCTTTTGTTATAATTCCTTTCTATTCTTAGCTTAGCTAGCCTTCTTAGGAGAACCTTTTCTTCTGTTCTTTTGGTATAGTTTTAATGCAATATATATCATAAAATAATAAATCAAGCCTTCTAAAACATGGAGTCGGATCCTTGTCTCTTCCCTTATCCAAGAACCTCTGTGAACACTGTCACAGGTTTTATTCCTCCTGCTCTCTCCCTTTCACTACTGACATTATAATTTAATTATCATATTATATTTTATTTTTTTCAGTTATTGAATTGTTTATATCTCAATTCACCAGCTTTACTTTTTTTTTTTTCCCCTGTTATTTTCATTCCCAGTGGGTGAGGGGTGTGAGCAAGCAGCTGTTTGGTGCTTAGTTACCAGCTGGAGCTAAACCACAACATGTAACAACACAAAAAGCCAAACACCCTTCAAAACAACAAAAACCCTTAAAAAAACACACTCCACACTCCATTTCAGGGCTCTGTGTTTCACCAGAGGATAGCAGTCCTAAGGTTTCAACAGTGCCCGTCTAAGGCCTCTGAGCACATGTGAATCCCCCAATTAAATAAAAAAAAAAAAAAAAAAATTTAAAACAGGTTTGAGTGCCTGTCTAAGGTATCTGAACACATGTGAATTCCCCAATTTTAAAAAAGCATAAAAAATTCATAAATTTAAAATTTAAAATTTAAAATTTAAAAAAAGTATAGCATGGAAGCTCCAAGAAGAGCAAAGCCTGTGACCTGGTCCCTCACAGACTTCCTACAAGCTTGAGCTACTGAAATAATGCAAGAACTCTGCAGAGCTTTCAACCAGATGGAAGCATATGTATTCTAGTTTTTTTAGGAAGATTTTCTGCCTGTTATCAATAAGAAGGGCTAAAAAAGGTAGGAGAAATCCTTTCTGCCATAGCAGCTTGCACTGAAAGAGTTGCAGTTTGGTCACAAAATCACAACAGAAATACTCTTGTGTTGAAAAAACATCAAGCAGTTTTAGCACCAAACACTAGATATTCCATTTTATCTTTGTTATTTCCTTTGAGGGCTGAGGGCCATAGTTGATATTCAATGAGGACATCACTGAATCAAAAGCCTTTAAAGGAAAGTTTGAAGCACATTGATTGATCAGCCCTAGCTTAAAAAAAAAATAAATAATGATATGAGGAGAGAACAGGATTACAGAAGTGGACCTGGGGGTGTAGCCAGCCATGGCTGTGCTCATGCCTCCCTCTTTTACAGATCTCTTGATGGAGGTTTCTCTGGAGAAAGGGAAGACAATTTTGCTGCTGCGGCAATTTTTCAAGGTTTGAGAATTTCTCCGCTTGAAACAAACAAGGTTCACATCTCATCTCTGAAACAGAAAATGAAGTGGCATCATATCTCTGCAGCTACATCATCAACAGTTCACTGTGAGACTTCCTCAGGTGAGAAAAGTCAAAATCAACCCAATTAAAAGACTGTATCCTTTCTGGAGCTCAGGTATGTCAGCCATAAGATTGTTTCTATAAGTTAGATACATTTAGCCATTTTACTCCATATGTCCATGCTCTGAAGAAGCAAACTTATGAAAGCTCACTGATTCTAACTGCTGTAAATTAATTTAAAAGCTTACATCTACCATACTTTTTTGGCTGCAATAATTACACATGAAAGATTACGTGACTTGAAAGCTGGAAGTGTAGAAAATGTATTTCTTGAGTTAGTAATCTAAGAGCAGCAAGAGATTATTTTTGGTCATGGAGTTAATTTTAAATTAGAAATTAAGATTTTAGTAGAATAAAATAAAACACAATTCACTGAAAAACTTATTTTCTACAGCTGCTGGCAGTTCATGTTAAAATTAAGCTACCCACTTGAGCATTCTCACTCAAAAATCATCTTGTAATGAATAAACTCATATGACCTGAATATGTTGCCTCTGCCAGTTTCCAATAAGTGTTAAAAGGCAATAGCCTGGAATTACCCATGGAGCTTTAGAAAACAGTTCTAAGTGAGAAAATACCTTGAACATCATTTAAGACAAGTCTAACATGTAAAGCATGCAGGAAATACCTATTAATGAAGAGGAGGAAAAAATGAAAAGGAATGTTATGTCCATTTATAGTTAAGATATAGCCCTTGAGAGTAGCTTGGAACCTCTTGAAAAAACAGGACTTTGTTTTCCCTTCTGAAATAAAATGAAAAACATTTTTTCACTCACTCAAGACATTAGATCAAGATGAAATTGCAGATGTTGCTTTACATGACTGGGACAATTTTACCAAAAAAAGAAAAGGCTGCTTTAATTAACTCTCAATGTATATATACATGGAGGTAGTATAAATGAGTTTTCCCACCATTTAAAGGTGACAGTTCTTGCTTTTTAAATCCTCACTGTTCAGGGACACAATTTTTTTCCAAGAGTCATCTTTCCAAAAGCAGGAAATTAGGGATAAGTGGAACATCTGATGTTTAAACTTCATTGGGATTTTGAAAATTATTAAAGCACATTTCCCTCCTTTCACCAGAATGGGGATATTAATGAACATTTCCCTCCTTTCACCAGAATTAGGATATTAATGACACCACCACCATTTGGAGCACAAGTAACATACTGCATCACTTGGCACATGAACACAAGTTCAGTAGAAGTTTTTTTGGCATCACAATACTTATTAGTGGGATCAGTTAGAGTGCACCTCGGAAATAGCTGTTTCCATGTTAGTGACATAAATTATTTTCTAGGAAAAGAGCAAAGACAGAAAGATATTTTAATCTGTAGGGAAGTTGCAGAGTTGGGTGGAAGCTCCCTTTTCCTGTGTCTCTATTTTTAAGACTCCTAGTAAAACCTGGTACTTTGTAATTCACCACTAGTCTGCAGCCAGCACAAGATAAGGACAGAAAAAAGGAAAGGTGAGCACAGGAAAATTCCATCCAGGTTCCTGAGAGGAAGGAGGTAGCCTGGGGACTAGAGGTGAGATAAACCTTTTGGCACAAGCATGCAAAAGGGTGACGGATGCCCATGGAAGTAAAGCAATTCTTCATCAATCCAGATAATCAGCAGAGAACACAAAGCACAGAGTCAGCACCAAGGGCTGACATCAGGTGAGGGAACCAAGCACAGCAATGCAAATGCTCCTCTCTTGGGACACACAGGACACATGATGGACCTTGGACCTGGTCAGCAGGAGAGATTTGATAAACAGGATGCCTTGGCAAGAATGAACAGAAATTTGGGGGTTAAATCAAGAATGTAAGAAGATTCAATCAGACTGACCTGCTGGAAAAGAAAATTGCATCAAGACTTCTGCAAGCAAGAGATATTGTAAAATGCCTAAGTTTGTTATGTGATGATGAACCCAATTTTGGTGTTTGTGAGGTTCCCCTGGATGAGGTGGAAGATGAGAATCTGACTCCTTGTTCTCAGAGGATTGATTTGTTATTAATTTATATTATATTTTATACTATATATTTTTATAATATAGTATATAATATTTTATAATAGATATTATATAATATGTCTATAATGTAATATATAACATACTATATATAATATACTATATATAACATACTATATATAATATATGATATATAATACATAATATATAATATGTAATATGTAATATAAAACATAATATCTATTTAATATATTGCATGTATTATATATTATATATCTTTTATATATTATATTATATTATATTATATTATATTATATTATATTGCATTACATTATATTATATTATATTATATTATATTATATTATATTACATTACATTATATTATATTATATTACATTTATTATATATTATATTTTTTAATGCTACACTAAAACTATACTAAAAGAAAGATTAATGAGACATCAGAAAGCTTAACAAGAATGAATAATAAAAACCCGTGACTGACTCAGCGAGTCCAACACAGCTGGCTGTGATTGGTCATTAAGTTAAAACAATTCACGTGGAACCAATCAAAGATGCACCTGTTGGTAAACAATGTCCAAAACACATTCCCAAGCAATCAGATAATTATTGTTTTCATTCTTTTCTGAGGCTTCTCAGCTTCCCAATAGAAGAAATCCTGGCAAAGGGATTTTTCACAAAATATGACAGTGACACCCAATCATTGTAGTAAAACATCATTAGCCATCCTAAAGTAGTATCTAAGCATAGGTATTTCCCAATAAATTTGGATTCTGCCCAGCAGTCAGTTGTCTCCATCTCTCTTCATCACCGATTCTCCTCCACAGTTTGATTTCCATTCATGGAAGGTGACAACAGAGCTCCCCATTCAGGAAGCATTTCCTTGCTTATCTCATCCATGTGCAAGCACTAAGGGTGGAGCTGATGTTTGAACAGGACATCTCTTCAGGCCAGAGAGGCAGCTCAGACTAAACCAGCAGCTTTGCTGGAACATTGGCTGCAAGCAGGCTTGGCTGTGAGCTGGACCAGAAGAGTTTGGACTGCAGATCAGCAGTAAATGATAGAAAAATCCCATCATTTGTTTTTTTGGGGGAAGAGGAAGGATATGGAAGTGGAAAAGAGTAATCCAGTGAAAGCTGCAGTGTTTCAGTTTGGGACAGGATGACACAAATTGATCTTAAATAGAGCAAAATATGATTTAAACACTAGCATCTCACAAAATATTTCAGTTGTAGCTCTTAATAAGTGCTTTCACTAGGAAATGTATTTAGCGCAAGATTCTTGAGAAGTAGATGCCATCTTACTTGCCTTTTTTGATGTGCATTTTGGTCTTCAGATGGCCCAGCCAGCAGTTCCCTCACCTCTCTCCCCTTTCCATTCAGATAGATGTTCAGTTTTGACTCCTCCTACATCACCTTCTTTTCAGGTCACTCACAGCACACAGCACACATGCTTATGTCTTTGATTTAAAAGCAGCACACACATTATGTTAGAGAGGTATTACACGTTTAGCATCATTTTCATCTGCACTATCAACCCTTGTCCTTGCTCCTCTTTACTCAAGAAATTAATGTTTAGCAGTACTACAGCAACACAATTTGCAAACAGAAACACCTCTGGGAAAAATTCACATCAAAAACAAATGAACAAACTCCACATAGAAAGCACCCAGAATGTCACAACAGCTGTATGGACACATGTCTGGAAAACTGTTTTTCATGGAGGTCTATATAAAGATAAATAAAGCTTTTTCAAACATTTGCAATGGTGGTCAAGGGAAGAAATCAATTACTCAGGCTCCCTGTAGGGTCAATAATCCTGCCCTGACTCACTGCTATAAATCTAAGTAAATAAGATAATTTTACATGCTAAATCATGTTTACACATGCATCAATTTTGGGAAGGTGTGTGTGTATACCTATATATGTAAATATATAGGTATAAATATTTTCCCATGAAAATACACCTCAGATGACAAGGATGAATGCAAAGCTAGAGACAGAATTGAAGTTTGGTTTAAAGAAAGGTTTCCTTCAGGCCTCATCAACCTGTAACCACACCCCACATGCAATACACATCACAGTCAGCTTTGCAATCCTCGGGTTTCTCTCCCCAGCTAGCACAGCCTGGCAAGTTCTGCCCCACCACCTGCAAGTTCATTTTCCATGGAAGAACAAGAGCAAGTGCTCTGAACCCTGGAGAAAGGTGTGGGAGGCACCACCCATAGCTCCAGTGCCTGTTTACAACACAGTTGGCTTTCAAAGCTCTGTGTTTTTATGCCTTCACAGGGCTGTAAAGTAATTTCTTCTCTAAACAGAAATCCGTGTCAGGATTTATTTTTAGACAAATTACAGAAAATCATTGCTGCTCTTGACGCCTAAATGAAGGGGTAGAAGTAACCTGTCCTCTTGGCATACAACTAAGCTCCATTATGTTCAGAGATGCTGTAATTTCACTTGAAGCAATATCCTGGAATTTCTCTTTTCATTTTGGGCACAGGAGATATTGGCCACATATTTTTACTTTCAGGCTTGTTGTTCTTGTTCTTTCTGACTAGGGATTTCTCACAGTAAGACAACATTAAACCTGGGGACACTTTTTCACATGTTTACTTTCAGGGAAATGCATTTTACTTGAAAGGCACAACAGCCTGGCTTTCTGGACTTGCTGGATTCAGTTTTAAGTGACAAAACTCAGAACATTACATCAACTGCTTTCCCCAAACATGAGAGGATCCCAGAGAAATCAGTTTAAAAGCATGAGCAGGTTTAGGTTTCTTCTGTTACTTTTTGTAATTGTAACTTATTTGCCCGTATCCATGATGTCTATTCACAGCTGCCCTCTTTCAAAGCTTGAATTAATGTTGATGCCTGAAAAGAATGATTTCTAAGAGGAAAACTCTACTGCCTTTCAAAAATCTGGCATTTACTTCCAATGTCTAAATCTTAACCCTTAATGAGTAATAATGAGCGTTGGAGAAGGCACAAGGAGAATTTTTGATGTAAGATCAGAGGCAAATCAGAATCTCAAGAACACTTAATAAGTCAGAATTTACCTAATAAATGAGCTGCATTTTTGAAGTATTTTGATTATGTTATGCTTTGCTTTAGTTTAGACTTTCATGACAGTTGAAAGCAAAGTTATCATTATCACAGAAACATTTAAAATGAAATTGGTTTGAAAAACAACTGTGTATGATATTAAATTGTAAATCATTCCAAAGTTTTTCAAGAACAAAAGGTCAGACACATAGCTCATGTAAATCAGTGCTGCCTTTTTTATGTTAATGGCATTGTATTAGTCTCAAGCCAGGATTTGGTCTGTAGTGCCCTAAAGTTCAAGTTCAAAAATACTATCTTACAAGATTTGCTTTTCTGTAGTCCATATCTGTCACATAAATTTAGTAGGGAAGATACAAATAGTAAAACAAGATCAAAGAAAGCAGACCTGTATATCCCAAAATAAAATTTCTCCTTTAAACCTTTCTCCTCATCATTCCTCATTTATTATTCCTTCATTTTTATCATTTTTACCAATCCCCCTTCTCCATGCATTCTCCAACTGTGAATGGAATACTCACCTACCAACTTTATATTTTATTATTACTTCATTAGACTTTATAGGAATTTTTTTTTTTTTAAGTATCTTCCAGAGTCAAGTCAAATTGTGAGTGATGCAAAAGCCTTCTGGAAACTTGAAATTAGATGTGATACAGCAATTAGACACTTTATTAGTATAAAGTGCCACAGACATACAGACCACTTACTTTGAAAGAATTTCTATGATCGAGAGAGTTGTTGAAAAAAGAGCAGCTGTAAATTCATTTGGCATTTGATCTAGTACAGGATATATTAATTGGTGGATAGAGTTTTTCCAAGACTTGTTAAAAAGCTGGACATCTGAAAGCTGTACATACTTTGACCTAGCACAGTTAAACAGGTTTCCATGCTTAAGTTACTGTAAAAAGTATGTAAACATCTCAGTGGGAACCACATTCCAGTGGAATTGTCTCAGAGATTTGAATGACAGCAGCTAAATGAAGACTCAAAATTTTAAAGGAAAAGGAGACACGGGGAATAGAAGTACTTAATGGAAAAAAGAAGAACCAAATCTCAAAGCTATTGCCTGTTTTTTTCTTATCAAAGGTTTTGAAACCGTGCATTCTATGATCTTTTCAAGGAGTACTTTGCTATAAATTTAATAAAAAGACTTCACACAAAACCTACCTGCTATATACCAGCCCTACTCTTAATGCAAAGTTCTGAAAAAAAAAAAAAAAAAAAAGAGGATTTCTGATAACTTTGTGTCATCCAAGGCTCATTTTCTCTAGATTCAGCAGACCCATAGATTTTGTATACAGTAGGTGTAAGGAAAGAGAGGAAAAGTAGAAAGAAGGATAAAGAAAACCGTCTAAACAGACTGAATTAAATGCAAGTGTGCTGTCCAAACCTGAATGCACTGCTGTGTAAAAGGTATGAACAGACAAGAAGGATTACCTGAAAGATGGGTGGCATCCCCTTCACTGCTTCCAGTCAGAGGTTTGCATTTTACCAAGACATTTATCAAGGCAGCATTTATGCTCAGCCTGCAGCCCACTGCTCTTCCCTGCAGATCTACTTCACTAGCTATTCAGACTTCCATTTGATCCATAGGAACTTAGCTGGAACTGCCTTACACTTAAATTGTTGTCAGTTCACATAATTCTCCTTTCAGGACACTTCAGCACTGCAGCTGTTCTGTCTGTACCTGCCATTCCTGCTGCAGCAGCAGCACTTGGAACTTTAGCAGAACAGAAAAATCACTCAGCTTCCAAGTTATCAATGAAGGAAATTGGAGAGAACTGAATTTAGGAAAGGCCCATGAAAATCACAGCCTATGTATGTTTGAAGTTGACACATAAATACTCTCAGACTGTGCTCCTCCTAATTACTTTAGTTTCCCTAAGAGGGTTATGAGAGTATCACATAAAGAACTCTAAACTTTACAGCTTCTCCTTGATCTGCAGGGCTCATTATTCCAATGCAGGAAGAAATTAGATGGACCTGGCATAGTTTAATCTCAGAAACTGCACATTACTTTCTCAGTGCCTAAATTATATGAATATTTCGCCAGAAATTGAAGGTGGCTTGACTGCAACTCCAAGACCTTTGATCAAACACACCAAGTACTAATTTTAAAGAAAATTAAAAAAAAAAAAAAAACAAACCAAAAAAAAAAAAACCAAAAAAAAACAACAAACCCAACCAAAAATAACAAAACCAGAAAGCATACAAACATTAAAAAAAAAATCACTTGTTTTTATTTTCTGCCCCACTTGCTAGGGTTTATTTCTTTGTTGTGTGGCTAATCATGGAGTGGTGTATTATAAACATAGAAATATCCTCCTTGTGTATTTACAACCCACACCTTGCATTCATTCATCCACTGCTCTTTCAGTATCCTTGATCAGGTCCTACTCTTTAGTGTAAGTTCAAAAACTCTTCAGTGATCCTAAAATTGTACTAACCCACAGGGACACCACACAGGTGGATAATACTGTTTATCAATAACATAATAGCAAATAATGTTTTGTAGTGTCTGAAGGAAATCATTACTTCCTCCCTCGACACAAAGAACATTGCTACTCCCATAGTCCAAGGAGGATTAGGCCAAGAAAAACCCTTGGAATCATTATATTTTCCAGGGTACAATGCACTGGATGCTAAATATCAGTCTTCAGGATGAAAACTCGTGGTTCTGACACAAGCTGGCATATATTAGTCCTTCCTTTCTTCCAAGAATGGAATCTGATTTTACTCAAACTTGTTTAATTGTTTAAAAATACCTTCAATTTATTAAGTTAGATATTTTTGCTAGATGCATAATGTACAAAATTCCAGCTAAAGTAAAATAGCACATGAAATTTGTCCTCCTTTAAAATTTTACAAAATACCCTTTTGGGTCTTAAAAATAACATACAAACTGGCTACAAGTGAATAAGTTAATTCAAAGGGTAAATTGAAGTTTTGGTAGCAGAAATAAGCTAGAAAGAGGAGAGGGAAGGATAAGAAATAAGCATTTCCTTTTCTTCCTACCTGGGTAAGAAATTTGGCTATGTTACTGAAGTAATTCATCATCCATATTCCCAACACCACCAGTGCTCAGGGCAGCTGTTCTTCAGATCAATTGTTTGAGAATCTCTAAGAAATAGTCACCTTAGCCAAAGAAGTGACCCAAATAATTTTGATGTTTCTGCTTCCAGAAAATTTCAGAAGTGTAGGAGCCTGATTTTTACCTCTTCACTAGTATCACTTTTAGTACTGGGAGGAGCAAAGCGGGCAGTGTACTTGATAATCCTCTTAATACAAAAGTGATCTCCAGGTTGCCACTGGTGATGTGATAGATAGCCAATTTCTCTTCTGAAAAGAAACAAACAGCAAGAATTGTCTCAGTTTCTATATCACTGTCATCGTATTGCTGTTCACACACAAGTGACAGAACATGTCTGTGAATTAAAAACTACAAATATCATCTATGTGTGTAATGACCTTTAACAACTTTAACAACTGGTGAGCAGTTTATGAGCTTACACAACAGCAAAGGGCAGAAATTTCTTGGTGCATGTATAAAATCTATTTCTCTAAAATAACTGACAGTTATTAAAGGCAAGAGAACTGTTCCTGTGGAACTCCTATTAATAAGTTCTTCCATGAAGAAAAACAAACCCAAACAATTGTTCTCTCACAGGCTCAAAGTGTCTGTTATTCAATTCAGATTCAACTTTTTTCTCACATGCTGCAAACCATCAAAGGCAATATAAATATATTTTTTAAACTTGGGGAATTTAAGGCTGATCAAATTATGAATTTGGATAAATGTGTTTATTAAATAGAGAAAAAATAAGCTCTTAGGATTAGGTATATTCCTCAATAACTACGCAGATTTTTTAGACACAGCTAAAATTTCAGCTATCTAATTCAATATAGAAAAGATGTACCACTTCTTTCCTCACATATTTTGTACCTCCTAGCTAATAACTAAATACATTCACTTTTTTGATTATGTTCTTGGAAGAATAAAGGCATCTGACCTTGTACTATGTCTGCCTGTTCAGTTGCCACCCCTCTAAAACAAAGTAGTAGAAGCTGTATATTTTAAGGTTGTGATTTTCAGAGCACACCAAAATTGCTTACTGCATATGTCCAGGAGTATTTCAAAGACACACTGAAATCCTATGTTTGAATTTCCTTAATAAATAGATTGGCTTCTTCTTTTGTAACAAAATGGTTAACCAGCAATGAAAATAGCTTTATGGTCAGGGAGCTTACAGAAGTGCAAGGTGTGTCCATCATAAATGCTATTACTGTGAAAATTCATATTAAAAGTTTTCAGATATAGTGTTCCCTCCATCTCATCCAAGAACACTCAAAACCTAGATTCTGCTGACAAACTGATTTCTGATGATTAGCAAAACCATGAGCTTGATGCACACTGAATCCTCACTTTCCCTCCTACCTTTGTATCCACATGGAAAGAGGTAAAATAAATATTGTGCTTTTCTTTTAGGTCAGTTCAAAACCTCATTTAGCTGTGATGCTCCCTTTCCTTTAGGAAAATATATAAAATTATAAGCTTTACACACACTTGGATTCTTTTGCAGAGTGGCACTGCTAAGTATTTTTCCCCCTCTCCAATTCTAGTCAAAGAACAAAAAGAAAGGCTTTAAACTCCAAAGAGACATTTGATAAATGTATTTCTGACAATGTTTTTCTGGAAACACAGCTGAAACTGTGAGGTGGATGCTGAAAAGCCTCTTAAGTTGAAAGCACAGATGCAATGCAAAGAACTGCAGTGACATGTTGTACTGTGGGTTGCGTGGTCTACATAAAATAACAGATTTGGAAATAATTTATTTTCTAATGGGCTAAGGACACAGTTCAGTCCTGTTCCCCAGTGTCCTGGTTCAGAGCAAATTTTGGAGAGAATGCCCAAAGGGGTTCCTCCAGGAAAGCAGATTCAATCGACCCCTCCTCACAACCAGTCCGGGAGAAACTACCTCCTTGGAGAAAAGTGGAATAACCTGTTTATTAAACAATAAAACCTAAACAATATTAAACAATAAAACCCCTTGCCACTCCAAAAGCCATGACAAACTGAGAAAGTCCCTCCCCGGTGTTATGAATAAGAAGCTTGACTAGGCCAATATTCAAGCA
>JAHXMQ010003319.1:43743216-43785260 GCA_020466415.1 Ammodramus savannarum pratensis
TTCCCTTTGGTCGAAACCATAAATCCTTGAGGTGATGTTCATATTCCTTTGTCAAGCTGTTTTTCTCTGCTTCAATAAGGCATGAGATAAGCATATTTCCTTTATATATATTCCAAAGCTATAGTTTCAAGGATACAAGTAATATTCTAAAATTATACTTGAAAAAGTTATTATTGCAGAGCTTTTTAAGGATTAAATGCAAGCAAAAAACAACATCTTTAAAACCTTAATTCCAATACTCCTAAATCAACCAGGGTTAATTGCAAACTAAAGATAGGTTCAAAGGCCTTTTTCCATGCTTTATTTTCCTCAGTTATTATTGGAATTCACAGCTCTCCCATTGTCGGGGTCCACACATTTCGCATTCACAAGTACACGCCACCTGTTTGTACCTGAAACAGCTTTGTACCACGAAACACAGCTTTGCATCTCACAAACTCCAAAGAGACATTTGATAAATGTATTTCTGACAATGTTTTTCTGCAAACACAGCTGAAGTTGTGAGGTGGATGCTGAAAGGCCTCTCAAGTTGAAAGCACAGATGCAATGCTAAGAACTGCAGTGACATGTTGTACTGTGGGTTGTGTGTTCTACGTAAAATAACAGATTTAGAAATAATTTATTTTCTAATGGGCTAAGGACACAGTTAAGTCCTGTTCCCCAGTGTTCTGGCTCAGAGCAAATTTGGGAGAGAATTCCCAAAGGGGCTCCCCTAGTAGAGCAGATTCAATCGGCCTCTCCCCTCAGCCAGTCTGGGAGAAACTACCTCCTTGGAGAAAAGTGGGAAAAAACTGTTTATTAAACAATAAAATCTAAGCAATATTAAACAATAAAACCCCTTGCCGCCCCAAAAGCGATGACAAACTGAGAAAGTCCCTCCCTGGGTTGCAGCTCAGCTCACTCAGTCTCTGATCAGTCCCTCAGTGCTGGGAATGTCGCAGGCCAGGCCCGGCCCGGTGGGCCTCAGGTGCAGCTGCCGGTGCTCCCCTGGGTGTTCAGGCCAGAGCAGGTTAAACAGCTCCAAAGAAAAGGGGAAAAAAAACCACAGTCCAGGGAACTCCTTTGCCTCAGCTAGCTAAACTAACTAAAAGCAAAGCAGAGTTCTGTCCTGCTGTCTGTCCATCTGCAGACAACACAGTTCAGGAGCAGGAATGTGGAGGAGTGTGTGCAGTGTCTGAAAACAAACTGCTGCTTCTTATCTCCCCTCTTCACTCTCTGCAACAAGGCTTAAAGGTGCAAAACTTATTATTCAGCATAAACAGAACAAGATGATTGGGGATAAAAGTATCATATAGCCAACCCAAGACACCCAGCAGACACCCTCAGTCACTACCCCAGATCTCTCCCTGGCCTTCACTCAGGGCTCCACTCTGCTCCTCATTTTCCTTATCTTTCAAGGAAAAGCTCAAGATCACATTCACACTTCCATGATTATCCTTGACAAAAGGATCAGAGGTTGCAAGGTGGCCAATATACAATTATCTTACATAAAGGGAGGCTGAGGGAAAGTAAATGGACCATCAAGCATACAGAGTTTGTGTTCTACCTGCTTTCAAGCAGGTACAGAAAACACCCACACACAGCTTTTTCTGGTACTAAAACAGATCCCTTGAGTGTGCCACAACATATTTGCTTTTCTAGTGCAAAGAAATTCATACTTTACAGAGGCAATTTAAACAATAAGGATGATTTTCAGCATAAAGAACAGAATCTAGAAAGCATACGCAAGATAAGCCAGGATGAAGTGCTGAGTTATACCCCTCCAAACTGCAATATTTGCTCTCCATTAGTACCGATACATTGCAAGTCTACTTGGCTAAAACACTCAAAACCTGCTGGCTACTCTGTGAAACTCAATGCAGGTTTAATTTGGGTTCAATTTATAGTAATTGAGTTCCTTGTATAGACAAAGAAATTTTACCTGACCTAGCTTCTTATTTTTTGCCCTTAAAACTATTATATTGCTGTTGATATAGTATGGACAGACCCATTCATTTTTGTGGGAGATCATTGCATATTTCTGGCAAGTCTACAATGGCAAGCATTCACTGAATTTATGTTGCATCTTCTCAGGGAAGTATAACTCCTCAGGGTTTAGAGGGAATACATTCCAGACTGTGCTAAAACTTAATTCCAGGCTACATCCTTCTATGTGTCTGCATTAAACTGGCTATAATGTGGAATTCAGAGAACTGCATATCAAGCTGCCTAAACTGGTTTGAAGTGAGCCTCCTTCTTCAAAATGAGCTTAATAATTACAAAAAGTTCTAAAGAACTATCCAAAGAACTGTCTTCCATATAATCTGCTGTTCTCTTCAGTGTTGCTCCATATTTGACTGCCACCAGGTTCTAATCTCATATACTCTAGGGACAGATGCACATCAGACAGGGTATTTGTAAGCTAAGAGTATATATACACACATAGTATAAAAAGTACACCTAAAGTGCACACACTTTTAGAGTATTAAGAAAAAAACCCAAACCAAAACAGCAACAAAAAAATCCAAAACCCTGTGGCATGATACAAAATAAGTAGTATCAGACTATTACTGAATGAAATATTAGTTCCACTTGAAAAACTAGCTGGTTTTGTTGCTGTTACATTTATATTCTATTTCACAAAGTATCTTTGCAATTCCAGTTTGAGTTCTTCCTTGTCTTCCAGTTCATCTTTAGTATTAAATCAGCATAACAACTGACTGTGATTTCACTACAAATTTCATGATTTAACTCCTGCCTAATTTCCCTGATTTTCAGTAATCAAATATAAACACTGCTTTAGTCAAAGCATTACATCAGATGCTCAATTTTTTTTTTTTATTTTTCTGGAATTTCCATCAAGTTCTTCTCCAAAGAATCTTTATTTCAGACCAAGCAGCTCTCCCTCATAAACACAAGCTACTTTTTGTATTCCTATGCATCAAGCTTAACATTTGGCAGCATTTAAAGAGATTTTCCAATAAGCTCACCTAAGAAATTCCACCTAATTAATTTAGATTATCACTGCAGTACATCACCCCTTTTCCCTCTGCAAATGCTCGCAGCAATTATATCAGTGAATGAAAGTCCTGAATAGCATCAGCAATAAAATTTGCTGAAAATATCCTTCAGATAAGAACAGTTTCTCATTGTGGCTTTTTGCACTGGAATTCCCATTTGATCAAGTCCAGCGAGCTGCAGCAGCCAGCCCACACTAAGGATCTCCTTTGCTGCTCTTTGTGATGACAAAGTATTTTACATAATTCAAATAAAATAGTATTTTGAAGCTGAGTTAAAACATGCATCTACCAAATTTTACCAAATTTACTTGAAGCCTTCCACTCAGTCACACCCTCACACAGCACTAAAGGCTGCTTTTCTCAGTAAGGCCACAACCCCCTTCACATCACTCTCCCTCTAACAATTTCATCACCTTGGGATTTTAACTCCTAATCAGAATACAATGCCTCGAGGCTTCTATCACAGATCAGTTCCATTTACTTTTTCATTTTCCCTGTACTTCACTTTAGAGAGAGCCTGCTGAAAACAATAAAAACATCCCACACCATAAAATCCCTTATCTCATTGCCTCCTTCTTCTTTAGCAATATTCTTTCTGCCTTTCTTTTCTCTGACAGGAAAACCCTCTGGAATTGCCAGGTGCTCCTTACCATTATCAGTGAACCAGCACTGAAAGTCCCCATCTCCTGCAAGCAGATGTGGGTAAACAGAAATCCAACTGGTAGCTAGAAGAGTTTTATGATAACTGAATTGATTGTGGACATCCATGGGCTTATTGGTTTTTGTAACAAGATATGTTTTGAATAAATTCACATGCATTAGTACGTTAGTCAATGCAGTTATTACCAATAAAATTGCAGTTTCATTAGAAAAACCCCAAGAACATCCAGTACTAATTTCCCATATTACATAGATGAATATGAGTTCCACTGCCTCCTTTTATGCCTTCATACATCAAATCCCAATCCCATCAGCACCAGAACACCAATGCCAACTTCCTACAGCTCTCAAAGTCATCCAAGTAGTCTTTGTCAGAAACTTTTACATTGTGACAGACTTACATCACTCTTTCCTGAAACCTCACCAGTCCACAGTTCCTTCATTTGCCCCCCCCTGCAAAAATGGGGATCATCCAGGTGGGCAATTGCTCTTCAGCTCACCTGAATCCCTCTGTCACACCCCAAAACAAAGATTCCTCAGCAATCAGGAAGAAAATCAAGTTCATTAAATTTCCTCTTCATTATTAGTCTCCTCTATTTTTGTTTTATTTCCAGTTTGTACATTGCCACATATTCAAGGATTCAAGGATTCGATAGCCTTCTGATGAAATCCTTTCTTTTATTCCTTTAGTATGGTTTTAACATAATATATATCATAAAACAATAAATCAGCCTTCTGGAACATGGAGTCAGATTCTTGTCTCTTGCCTCATCCTGGCACCCTTGCAAACTTCCACAAAAGAAGATTTATTTTCTTGAGTGCAACTACACCTGGCTCAGACAAACCTGAAAAAAATATTCTTATGCATTTAATACACACAGAGTATGCTTACACATTAAGCATTCTTACAGATGACAACACATGATTTATTCATAGTCAGAGCTTTTTGTTTAGGGTTGTATTCAGCTCTTTTAAATCAGGCCTTTTTTGGTTATTAATTCACTAGATATTACTTGTTGTTTGATTAAATACATGTGTAGGTTCATATGCAATAAAAAGACAGGAAAATTTTAATCACGTATGTGTTGCTCACATTCCTCATAAATGTTTTGGTTTCTATAAAACTACATGGAAAAAAGTTTATTTTATTTCCTAACCTACCTCTGGTTTATGTATTGTAAGGGTCAACTGGTTTATTTACTGGAGGGGTCAAGGAGGGTCAATATAGCTTAAATAAAACCACCAAAAATCCTGCTTCTATAAACATTTTACTGGGAAGGAATTACTCTCTTGTTAAATCTTATTTGGAAAAAAAATTGGGAAGGAACTGAGGGAGACAATGAGAGAGCTCTTGAGTGGTTCTTTAAGTGTTTGGGGTTTTTTAAACTTTTTACTTTAGGTTCTTTCTACACAAGTCTGAAGGCCTTCTACTTTGATTGGAACTACCCCGTTTGCTCACTTCTGTACAGAAAATTAAGAAGCCAATAATGAAATTCAAGTGCTTTGGATCAGCATTTTTAAAACAGGGTAATGAAGCTGTATTATATGCCCTTTAAAAAGTATGTGATTACAGCACTATTCTTTTACAAATGAACACAAAATGCAAGTGAACAAAGAAGCAAATGGACATAAGAAAATAAAATCAAGAGTAAAACTGTGTTTTCATGCAATTTAATCTGAACTGTCTGCTTTTCTCCAGAAGGGACCATCATCAACATTTGAAAATTCAAAGTAGCTAGGCTGTTGCTAAAGCAATAAAATAAGCATAATTTCTGAGATAATGAAATTACCTAGGTTATACAACAAGACACAAGTAGTCTGTTTGATCACAAAACAAATGTTTTTAGAGAATTTTTTTAAAATGTGCTAATTTGGAATGAAGTATTTAAGCTTCAACAGTCACTTGAGTATCCTCACATAGCACTGGCCACACCTTTCTCAAATATAAGATTTTTACCACTTTCTATAAGCAGAAACAGGAATAAGCAGTATTACAATGATAAATTAATTTCCCTTTGGCAAAAAAAAGGGAAAGGAATGTTTGGCTGGGGCATTCCTGAATCCATCTATTGCACTTCTACTCTGACACTAAAGTGGGGTCATGCAATTCTCTAGTTACTTAATGTCCACCTCTGTACTTTAAATATGTTATTTCTTATCAGACTGAGTCCTCATGCTCCAATTTACTCCGAAGAAGCAGAAATTGCATTTGGAAAATAGGATTTTCTTTCCTTTCTTTCTGTTCTTGGCACTTGCCATCTTCATTCAATATGTAACATCATTTTGACACAATGCAGCAGGTAATACTCCAAAATGCAATGCAATAAAAGCTACCCAGCATACACACATACGAGGAGAAAGTCTATCATCACAAAAATACTGTTCCATTTCCATTGGCTGCTGTTCAGTTTCAAACTATTCACCCAGCTTCAGTAAGTCCTCTCACATCCCAGCTCCAGAAGTGGCTGCTTACTCCTGAGCATCACACAAACACATTATTTCCCTGCTGACCACGATAAAGCAGCATTTTTTTTTTTTTTTGCCCAAAATTAATATTTTGCCTGAAAAAGGTTGTTTCTGTTTTATTGCCAAGAATTTCTGTGCCAGTCTAGCATATTAGGAAGGCTTGTATGGGCAAGTGCCCCACAAGAGCACAGCAAGGCTTTGATGCAGGCAGATTGCTCTGAAAGGGACATAAAGCACCAAGAAAATATTCTTTGGAGGAGCAGTTTTCTACTTCAAAAAGATATACAATCTACAAGGAAAATACATGTAGGATATTTTCCTATGCCACTCATACATTGTCAGCTCTGCCTCTTTGTATAATTTACTCCCAACAGTTTCAGCAGGTAGCAGCTACTGTACTATTAAATTTGTTTTGGAAAGTCTTTGTGATAAGATGCAAAAAAAATCTTTCTTTGTCCTAATGTCTTTTTGTTATTGAGTCAAACGTTAAACACCCACATATATAAAAAATATAACATAATTTCAGTCAGAAAAATGCTTTATTTTCCTTTCTGAATTTTGGAATTTCTTTATTCTAGGAGAAATTGAACAGTTTTACCATACAGACAGTCACGTAATCTGACAAAAATTCATAAATCAAATAAATTTGCTATAATCT
Source organism: Ammodramus savannarum pratensis (assembly GCA_020466415.1). Lineage (NCBI taxonomy): Eukaryota > Metazoa > Chordata > Aves > Passeriformes > Passerellidae > Ammodramus > Ammodramus savannarum. The sequence continues at coordinate 43,750,000 of JAHXMQ010003319.1, forward strand.
TCATCCTCCCATAAACAGAGCAGCAAAGTGTAATTCACCTGAAGAGATGGGATGAGGTCGTTTTACAAGCACAATAAAAGGGCATGGAAGAAGAGAGCAGAAGTGAAACTGTAGCATAGTTTCAGGGACAAGCTATTAGTAGGTGAAAATTTGAGACAAAAAAAGAATCACAGCTTTTTCTGTTGAAGAATGCTGTGATTAAATAAAATATCATCCCTGATATTGTTTTTGCACTGTAGAAAGAATTTTCCAGCAACCAGCCAGAACATTGATAACAAATTTATCACTGAATTTTGCCCTGTGGTGAGGAATACAGGAAAATGAACAATGATTAAGCACCAACTTAAAGTAGTATATTTGTCACTCTGCGTGAATTAAAAAGCTGGAGAAACACTGCATAGCATTTGCTGTCTGTGTTTTGATTCATTGCATTGTTGGCTCTCTTAGAACTATTAATGATAATGCCTGCTAACTTCTGAAATTGGAAGAGCTAGTTAGGGTATTTTCAGCTACAAGCATCTTTAAAATAGATTTCTGGAAGGTTCAGTATGTTCAGCATAACCTTGGATCACAAAGACTGAATACTTCTATCAGCATCATATAACAATAAAAATTTTAACATTATTTATGTATATTGCTAGATTTTTATTTTCATAGCTAAAGTCAGTGCCTGCAATGTCACTGGCAATAATGCATTACCATTTTTTATCTATGGAAATGGGAGGAAAATCACATTGACTTAATAGGAAATATTATGGTAATCCCTATATATCAGTTAAAATAACTGTATTTCAGCAGGGCATAAATTGCCACAAGCTTCTTCTGTATTCAGACAACTGTGAGACTTAAAAGCAAATGCAGATATGTTTCCATTTTCCTTTAGTTCATAGCACAGTGTGCTGGGATTCAACCAGTGAGGAGGAAGACAGATGTGGGTCACAGGGAGTACAGAGACACCATCACCAAGGATCATAAGTAATGCTGCCCAAATTCTGTGATAATGGTGGATGTTAGGCATTGCTGCATTGGTCAGGCAGAAAAATCTAGGGGGAGGAAACAAACCGAGGATCATGAACTCATATGGACTAAGATTCGGTGGAGCTGTTGTCTTTGCTATGAGGTTTAATAAACCAAAAGTGCAAAATCTACCTACAGCCTGAGGCATTATTTCATTCAGTAGTAAAATATGTGTCTATGCCCCTTCAGCAATATACAAATGTGACGGTGTTCACAGGGGTTCGAAGATGAGGGAAGGAACAAAGGATCTGACTCCATGTTTCAGAAGGCTTGATTTATTATTTTATAATATATACTACATTAAAACTATACTAAAACAATAGAATAAAGGATTTAATCAGAAGGCTAGCTAAGAATAGAATAGCAAAGAATGATAACAAAGGCTCTGTCTTGGTCTCTGTCCGAGGAAGCTGGGCTGTGATTGGCCATTAATTACAAACATCCAACATGGGCCAATCACAGATGCACCTGTTGCATTCCACAGCAGCAGATAATCAATGTTTACATTTTGTTCCTGAGGCCTCCCAGCTTCTCAGGAGGAAAAATCCTAAAGAAAAGATTTTTCATAAAAGATACCTGCAACATACAAACATACACACACACACACGAAATATATTGAGATATGTATATTCACTGCCTCAACTATGATAACTTCAGGGTTTGAAATGCTTTGTTTTAATGAGAAAGAATGGTAGAAGAGTAAAGCAGAAGTCAATTTTCTGAAGATGGCTTTCCCACACAGAAGAGGGGGAGCATGGCATTGCCCCATGGAAGCACTGAGGTTCTTCACCCTTGACTACAGGTTAAGCTCCCATTGGGTTACACATTGTGCCAATTTCTGAACAAAATAAAAAAAGCTTTTGCCCAGAAAATAAACTCTAAGACAGCCACATCAGCCTGGAAAAGGACAGCAAAAGCTCAAGGAAGTGATGGATGGTGTATAGCCTAAAATTTCTGGCAGATGCTTTGGAGTCAACACAGTGAAAGTGGGGGCAAGAGAGGAGCAGTGGCTGGGGAGTGTTCATGCCATAGATGCAAGGATCCTAGTACCATATTCCAAAGGCATTTTGGGTACCAGAGCATCCATGCAGCCTCATCAGGGCACCAAAATTCTTCCTCTTATAAGTCTACTCCTCTCATATGTTCTACCCATCTGTGTGACAAACCATCTTATTTTGTACACACCCACCTGAAGGAAGGAGCTGATCACCCAAACTCTCAGACTCAACTGAACATAGCAGAGCACATGTGGGATGGGGCAGGAAATGGAGATTACCATGGAAACCCATCGTTCTGCTTTTCATCTCTGTCTAAATTTTGATACCAGATTGAAATAGCCTGGCCTAACTTTTATTATTGGCAATGACTGAGAGGGTTCAGCCACGGTGTCCTCACTCTTTAGTTTTCTGAATATTGGCTTTGCCTTTTTACAACTGGCAAAATCTTTCACTCATAAAGAAAAGTTATATATTTAAAAAAAAAAAAAAAAACAAACCAAACAATTTTAAGTCTAAAACTCTAAAATCTGAGTCAGTTGTGAGAAAAAATTATAGGATTTTTTTGTTGTTTTTGTTGTTGGGCCTTTTTGGTGGGGGTTGATTTGGGGTTATTTTTGGGTTTCCTTTTGCTAAGTAGCAATCTGTTATAAAAGAGAATCAAAAAGGCTTCAGGGTATTTTATTTATCAGCCATTGCTTGCTTCATTTAATAGTGCAGCCTAACCAGTATAACACATAAAGAAAGAATCAGAGATCTCAGAGTTGTAGCACACTAATCTCCCTTTTATCCATGTGTGGGGACCATCTTTAGGTCCCTGATGAAAGCCAACTTACACTTCTTACAGAAGAAAAAATTATAGGGAGAACAGGAAGGGAGGTTAAAACTATTTTAAAAGCCATCAGTAAATATGCAATTTCTTTTGCTAAATATCATAAAATTGATACATGGAATATATCCTCCATATGTAACCATGTTGGAATCCATATGACATGTATTATCCAAGCATAAATCTACAAAAATATTAAACCTACAAAACCAGACATAAATGTTTTGATTACCTGTGTGAAGTCAATTTACAAACAACTTCCTTCAAGTGCAGGAGTTTTTGTGTTGTTTCTGTGGGTTCACTCCTAAGTGTCTTTTATTTTCTTCTCACTGGCTTTCACCTTGTCATTTTGGTGGACTTAAAAAGAGCCATTTGTTTGGTGATGTTCATATTTCAAGTACTGTCAAGCATGAGTAAATAATACTTGGCTGATTTCACAGTTTTCTCCTTGACAGCAGTAAGGTTTAAGTCATTTCTTGACTCCAGATGCTTGTGCTCAGAGAGCAATCTGAAAAGTCTTCTACAAAACACGCCTTTTTTGGATAGTGGGAAAACAGATGATAACAATAGCAAACTGAAATACACAGAAAAGAACAAATAATAGTTTATTCGAGAAATTTTGCTTTAAGAAGTAAGTCAGACATTATAAACAAATTATACTCAGTGTTAAATTAACTTGTTTCTTCCTCCAGGAAATCATTGCAATACCTGAGAGAGTAATGTGGAGAAAAGCAGAATTTACAAAGCAAAGGCTTTGTTACAGAGCAAGCCAACAGGCCTGAATTGCAGGCCTCTCTTTATGCTGAGGTTTGTGCCTCATCTAAGGGGTGACACTCAGGTAAGAACGTACAATATATTTTAATGTCATTCACAAAAATTAAAACTAGAAACAAAATAAGTTCAGATACCAGCCCTAATGTCCTGGATCTGTGTGAAGCCATGTATAACACAAGCTTTAAGGCAGCTGTGTGTAATTTTATGAGTGACTTCCTTTATATCCATTCCGAAGAAGCATTCAGCTCTTTGATGCAGAGTAGTAGATTTCCTTTTCTGTAAATGCCACTAGGTAACATGTCAGCTCTCCACTTCTGATTGCTCCAGATACAGCATGGACTGGCAATGCCAGATGACAGTATTCCAAAATATTCTGCAAAGGCTGGGCTGAACTTCCCTGCATAGGAAATGTTGCCACTGCTTCTGTTTTTCTGCTGAATAGAGTCCTCACTCTATTCCACATCAACTGGTGCTCTGCAAAGCACTTGCAGCTGGACAGGAGGCACAAGTGGCACCCACTCTGCCTGATTTCCAGATGGGGGAAGCAGAACAGATTGCTGGGAAGGGAGACAGGGTAAAGAGCAAACATGCACAGAGCAATGAACAGTTTTCTTGGACTAAACACACACATCTATGCAGCAGATCAGGATTCTGGCTTTATATTGGCCCTCTAGATACAGCTGCAACAATAGACAGAACTTAGAAATACGTGAAAGAGCATTCATAAATCAAAATAAATTAAATCAGTCATGTCCTATTTCCTTGCAGGTTATGGTTTTAATTACAAGAGGATTATTCTGTGACTAGAAATGGGTGAGAGAATGCATGAGACCCATGGTTCACATGACCATGAATAGGAAGGAAAATGCTGTCTACGGCCTTAATTACCCTCCCAGACTTTTAACTGTGCAAGGAATACAGATGACTAGACTACCACTTCACAGGCCTCCTTTCAAAGGGATATCCCCCTATGTGACCTGATCTTTAAATAAATTAGTCTAATTTAGCTGCAGTTATCACTTTCTTTTGCATACCTTGTTTCTCTCTTTGGGCTGGAGTGTGAGATTTTCCCTAATTGTACCCTTTCTCTCAGAAGATTTGCTCATTGATGGCAATGTTTCCAAAAGCTTTTATAAAATTTTATTTTCTGCTTGTGTCATAACAATTTATTTTTTTCTATAAAAAACTGAAGTTCACTGACCTGCATTAGCTGGCTGTAGCAATTTCTCTGTCCCCCTGAAGGGCTGCTCAGGTCTCCCACCATTGTCCTTTTGGCTCTGTGAGAGCTGAACAGTGGCAGTATTATGGTGTGTACAGATAGTACCTGGCTTAAAAAGAGGTTTGGCTCTATTTAGACAGAACTGCACCAAAGATAAGCTGTCTTTCACAAACAGAAACACAATATTTTGGCATGGAATTCAATCCACCATAAGCTGTCAGGTCTCAGGCATATTTGTTGAGCCTCTCATCCCTGTAACTACTGACTCTCCTTAGAGTTCATCAAACTTATATAATCCTTAATTAGTACATATGGACAAGGAGTTTCTTTCAGCAAGTCTGTGCCCTGTAATCCCAGGATACTTGGGATATTTATCATTAGCTGGTCAAAAGGGAACATCAATATAGAGAACCTTGATAAACTCTAATCCTACAATCTGAGATGGAAACATCCCCTGTAAAATATTTACCACCCTATCTCCAATATATTCATTAAACATCCTATTCTATGGATAAGGACACAACATCCTATTCTGTGGATATGGATATGGCTATGGATATGGGTATCGATATAAGGATATGGGTATGGGTATCGATATAGGGATATGGAAATGGATATGGATATAAGGATAAGGATATGGATATGGATGTAAGGATATAGATATGAATATGAATATGGATATTAGGACATAAGGATATAAGGATATGGATATGAATATGGATATAAGGATATGGATATGGCTATGGATATAGATATGGATATAAGGATATGGATATAAGGATATGAATATGGACATAAGGATATGGATATAAGGATATGGATATGGATATAAGGATATGGATACGGATAAAAGGATATGGATATGAATATGGATATGAATATAAGGGTATGGGTATGGATATGGGTATAGGGATATGGATATGGGTAGTATGGGTATGGATATGGATATGGGTATGGATATAAGGATATGGATATGGATATGGATATGGATATGGATATAGATATAAGGATATGGATATGGATATAAGGATATAAGGATATGGGTATGGATATGGATATGGATATGGATATAAGGATATGGATATAGGTATGGATATAAGGATATGGATATGGATATAAGGATATGGATATGGATATGGGTATGGATATAAGGATATGGGTATGGATATGGATATGGATATGGATATGGATATGGATATGGATATGGTAAGACACAACATCCTGTTCTATGGATAGGGAATTGACTGGAGAAGGTGCAAAGAAATTTGGCCTTCCAGCTTCTTAGTGTGAAACATCCCCACAGCAATGGCTGCTGCTGATGGCAGAGCACTGGTGCTGCCACTGGGATAATTCTGAGATCTCTACCAGAGTTCATACACAAATACGATATTTCCTCTTGTTGCCCCATGCATTGGATGGGGAGATCACAGAGAAGGGTAAAAGCAAGCCATAGATTTGACACTGGATGAATGTTTCCAAAAAAGAATTGGCAGCAGCAGTGCTTTTGGGATAGGAAGCTGCAAGAGTGTTACAGGAGTGTGAGCACAGTTAGTGCTTTCTAGACAGTTCCATTATGTGTCCAGACTCCAGTCTTTTGCCTAACTTTAGGATAAGCATGACTTTTCAAACTTGTTAGATAAAACATCAAACTGCACCAAGATTTTAAAAAGTTTCAAATTTTCTTTTTTTTTTTTTTTTTTTCATTCCTTGAGGTATGATGAGGGAAAAAACGCACACAAGGCTGAGATTTTAATCTGCAAGTGGTTATCTTGATAAGTAATAAATCTAACCTTTCCAAGCAGATGTATGAAGTTAAGGGGACTAATTGATCATGTTGGCACAAAGGTGTTGTTCATTCTGCAAAGGCCAAGTTAATTCACATTGATGTGATTCAAATTAACCTTAATCAGCTACTAGACTGACTGTGATTTCATTACTGAATATGCTACAATTAGACATCTCCTGTCTTTAAATGCCCCTCAGCTTTATTGCAGCTTTTTTTTTTTTTTTTTTAATAATAAACACACATTTACACATCAAATACTATTAGTGTAATTGGCTTTAAAATTGACTTTTTTATGTAGTCACTTTTTGGTTCTGTTTATTCTGAAAAGGTCAAGTAATACAGATTGATGTGATCTAAATTAATCTCAAACAGCTACTTCTCTCAGAATGATATGCTGTCATGGTAGAGAAGGATCAGACAGTTGCCTTCTCTTTCTTCTTTTTTTTTTTTTTCCTTCAAGATACATAAATCATATATATTTCATTCCTGGAGGCAGGTGCAAAACACTTAGAACCCTATAAATCATCTCCATAATAGAATTCAAAAGCAGTTGACTATTCATCAGAAAACTTTAATTCTTTATCCCCATTGAGGCCGTGCAGGTGTGCCACACACTGTACTAAAAAATTACACTTTTCAAAAATTAGTTTTATTTTGTTGCAGCTAAAAACCTGATCCAAAGCCCACTTTTTAAAGCTTTCTACCCTTGTATTCCATACCTGCAGTAGGCAGTGTGAACACAATAGTCCACTGTTAATTCATGGGCAATGTGTTTGTGGCATGAGAAGCAAGTTCCTACACTTTATTTCATTTCTTGAGGAAAACAATTGTAACTTACCTACCTCTCTCTCTTTCAATTCTCTCTGGCTAAGAGTATTATTACCTCTTAAGACTTCCCTGATCAAACAGAAAGGCACCACAAGTGAAACACTCAAGAAGGACTGTCACAGACATTTTTAATGAAAAATCCTTTCCTTAGGATTTTTCCTCCTGACAAGCTGAGAGGCCTCAGGAACAAAATGCAAACATTGATTATCTGCTGCTGTGGAATGCAACAGGTGCATCTGTGATTGGCCCATGTTGGATGTCTGTAATTAATGGCCAATCACAGCCCAGCTGGCTCGGACAGAGAGCCGAGCCACAAACCTTTGTTACCATTCTTTTTTTTTTCTATTCTTAGGTAGCCTTCTGAGGAAATCCTTTCTTCTATTCTTTTAGTATAGTTTTAATGTAATACATATCATAAAATAATAAATCAAGCCTTCTGAAACATGGAGTCAGATCCTTGTCTCTTCCCTCAACCTGAGACCCCTGTGAACACCGTTACAGAGGGCCATAAGAAAAGCAAAACAAAAATGATAAATTTTCTTCAGAGGGAGCGATTTAAATGGGGAAGGTGAGGGCAGAAAAGACAACTTAAAATCAGCTCTTTACCACTTACACTCTCTAAGGAGATTTAGCTTCCCCAAAGGCAGGAGTTGATGAGGAGACACCTTGAAATCCCCTGTTGGTGATGAAGGAAGGATGCTCTCACCTTCCAAGGATTCGCCTTGGGCACCCCTGAGCTCCCCTGAGTTCCCTCTGAGCCCAGTGGTGGGAAACTGCTCCAGAAAGCATCCAGGGTGGTGAAACACTTGTGAAGGCAAGGAGGGACAGCAAGCCCAGCAAATTGTCCTCCTGTCTTGGGTACCAGCATGTCTCCCCCAGCTCTGAGCCCAGGCTACCTAACTGGGACACAGATCTATGGAAATCCAGCTTCACTTGGGGAATAGCCACAACTGTCACATCATTTATTGATCAGAATAAATGTTTAATTTTGCATTTAGTTGAAGGCTGCACTGTAATCAATAATTAATTTGCCAGTTGTGGTTATTTTACATGTCCAGTCACCTTTCTACATGCAAAATAACCAGAACAAGCAGATTATTTGTTCATTCAGCTCTGAACATGAATCTGAAGAATGGTCTGTGCTAAGAGATCTCTCTTTTTTTGACTTTGCTCTGTTGAAATGCTCACATTTGAAACTCAGCTCTTAAAAGTAGGCAAGGACCATGCCTGGTGCCCCAGAAAAAAATAAAATAAAAGGGGCATTTTTTTCATCTAACCAAATCTTCTAAAACCAGAAGGATTGTTAAGAGAAACAGCAACATATGCAGAATAGTAAGTTGTTCTGATGGTAAAGATGACTTAAAAACTAAAAAGAAAAGCTTATTGGATCTCTAGCATTATGGAAAATCCTAACTGTCTGAATAATGCAAGAGCTTAAATAAAGAATTGAAAGGAGCTGAAGTTACTCTGGAAGATTTTCCTAAATCTTCCAGTTTTTGGGGCTGCAAAGGACAGCAGAGGCAGCTGCATCTTTGTAATGTTAACACAGCACTTGGGTTGCTCCCTTAGTAAATCCTGAAGGAAAAAAATAAAAAGAAAAAAGAAAAGCACATAATATTTCTTTGCAAAATTTCAGGGTAATTAGTGCTAAACATAATTTGTACATACTGGGAGACTCTTTTTACTCCTTTTTCTGCCTCCTATCTGCCAGTGCATCTTTTCAAGTCTGCAAAATCTGTAGGGGTCTATTGATTTTTTTTTTTTCCCCTTGTTGCTCAGTATGAAATAGAAAGTGTGTGAGACAGGTAATTGCTGATCCCATCCACTCTGCATCTAGGGACAAACCTATTTTTCTTGGCATAATGGTTGAGTCTCCCCATATAAGCAACATTTGAGATGCATTAAATCCACCTAACCATAAAGAAGTTGAATGCTTCAGCAACAAAATATGTATAAAAAAACTTTACTTAATATTGACACAATATTTCTAACATAAACACTGAGACTAATTATGAAATCAACCCTAGTCAAAGCCAATTATGCTGTGGGTTAGTAAGTACAATCTCTACTGCTATTTATAGTGTCAGAAATACCATAAGTATATATGAAAGACTATATGCAGATGGTGAAAAAGATTATGCTTGGCATAACTCAGAGAGACAAATTAAAATGGATGTCTGTAAACAAACCAGAGAAAGTAATATTACATCACTAAAAATGAGACTGATCTACTCTTTCACTTAAAGCGAAGCTATATCTGACATGACAGGAGCAGCTTTACTTATGTATGTGTAAGTCAGGGTGGATTTCTGGATGGAACCACAGCACAACAGCCATGGTTTTTAAAATTTGTATGACAATAGTGTAAAATACTGTTGGTTTCTTGGCATAGCTGCCTTTGGTCCTTCTGGTAAATATGAAATATTAGTACTCATACAGAGTAAATTGATTCAAAGTGGTTTTAATAAAGTTTAGTATGTGTTTGGCAATGAGCAAACCTTTGCTACACGAGAATAACCAGAAATATGCAGACTCACGCTAAACAGATAAATGGCTTCATATACATTAGGATGTTATAAGTCTGAATTTTCCATTTAGAAATTTTATTATGCCTACTTAGATTTTTGTCCCCCATTATGAACTGAGATTAATTTAACACCATCAATTTACAAGCAACATGATGTGTAGAGTCAGTTATCACAGTAACACTGACTTCTGCTGTCTGTCATCCTAGATTGTCATTTACAGACAGTTACTTTTACAAGATCATAAAATGATCCCAAAGTAGTGTCTTACTGAAAAGCAATACAATATACTGTGGCTCTCATTACTCTGGTTCCCCAAATAAGTTACAGTAAAACTTAAATGGGCATGTTATGGATTGCTGTCAGTGCTTTGCTGTCATTAAATTTCTGTTTATGATCGTGTGTCTATATTTGTCAGACCTAAAGTATTTTCTTAGCTATCCTCTGACAGTTGTTTCACCCACTCACTTTGTCCAGCAACACTTCAAAAAAAGTGCAAGGAAGGTTTTAGTTTCACCTTAAAATTTGCAGTTTAGTATGTAAGGTGAAGGAAAACCTTGAAGGCAGCCAAGGTACCTTGTGAACATCAGAGCTATAATCTTGGTGTTTCTTTTTCTATACTCTTGGTGTTTCTTTTTGAAGGCAAGCTGCCTATTAACTGCTCTTGCCTGTGAGTGTCCAAACTGCAGAAAGCTCTGAAGCTGGAAAAATTAAATCCATACAATGGTAAGTGAACGGGCATTGATGGCATCTACTCAGTGTAATAAACTTGTTGTCAGCTGTTATAAGACTAGAAAGAGTCATTATCATTAAAAAATATTTTTGAATCAACTATGCTAGAGAAAGTGACAGTCGAATGTCACGAAGAAAATGGTAAAAAATATTTGATTCCCTCATGTTAATATCTAATAGTCCTCACAAAAGTGGGAACATTCCAGAAGTTTAGACAGTCACCAATCCTTGAAAATTCTGAAAGAATTTAAAGAGCAACTAGGAACAACAGACCAGTCAATCTGCTCTTTATTTGATTACAAGTGGGCTGGGCTCAAAGAACATAGGGAGTGTCTTTGATGGGCTTATGGATTTGAGCAGTAAATGGCATAGTATCCTGGGATTTTTCCTAGGTGTTTACTTTAGTGTTTCCAAAGTGGTTTACAGAAAAGGTTAGACCAGTATGTAACTAATAATCATCAAAGACTAAACGGGAAATTCACAGAACTAAATTTAAAGGATCAACTGATGTCATTACCAACACAGCTATGGAATGTTTGAGGTTGCTTTTAGCTACATCACTACTGAATGAGACTCTCAGCAAACATTATTTCCTACAGTGATCTTTAGGATATAAATTCCTTCTTATTAAAGCCTGAGAAAAGCATTGACAGGGTATGAGCCTTCCAGAAGAACGATAAGAGAACTAGTGGTTCCTTATGATCCCAACTTGCATGAAATTTAGAAGCAACTATTTTGTCTCAATAAGGTCTTTGCATCTGACATTTTGAAAGATTTCTTTTTTTGGCCAAAAAACATTAGACATCTGCCACTGCTTTCTTGGTATTAGAAAGGTCATTATACCATAGGCAGCAGGAACTGCTGATCTTCAGAAATCTTTGGCACTCACTAATAGGAATCTGAAAAAAATATCTAAGAACTTGCCAAACATGGTCTTTTCAGAATGACAGGCTGGAAAGATGAGAAAACCATAGCCTCAAAAGGTGAGCAGATTTGTTTATTGATCTTGCAGTGAAGAACTGTTTTACTTCCATAACCAATAATCATAACTTTCTCAAAGGGATGACTAAATTGGTTGTGTTCAGTCAATTGGTGGTCATTACTAATTACTTAATTACTTATTACACATTTTGTTCACCCATGAGTCAAGCTAAATCCAATATAATTTCTAACCTCAGGAGAGGAATTGAAACAACCTCAAACCCTCTAAGTCATCTTAAACTCTTCAAAGGGTCTTGATGACATATATCTTCCCTGTCTCATGTCCTTGGGCACACAATCCAATTGAAAATCTAGCCCTGTTGCAAAAGAAGCATTCAAGACTTGGATCATGATTTTTTTTTTATATAAAATATATATATGCAATTAATTGTATATGTCCATATAAATATTTGCATATATATATTTACAAAACAAAAAATCTGAGAGAGCTCTGACGGAAAGACTACAGCAAATTAATCCCACTGTAGTCATTCAATATTCTGAGATCAAAGTAGCGCCATGTAGCTGAATTCTGCTTTAGAAACAGGATGAGAAGTAAAGAAAATATCAAGTATTGGATAATATATGTGATTAAATTTATGTCTTGTTTCTCAGTTGTGAAATATTTCCAGGAGACATCTCTACATGTCTAAAAATGGCTGCTGCAGTGTTATTTTTGCATTTCAGCAAAAACTGCTGCTCAAATTCCAAGTCTGACCACATCATGGTGTAACCCCAATCTCTTGCTCAATCCCCCACTTGCAGGATCCTGGAGAAACAACAGGAAGGGTAAAGGCAAGAAAACGCATCAGTTGAGATAAAGGCAGTTTAACGGGGAAAGAAAAAGCGACACACGCAAGCAAAGCAAAACAAGGCTTTAAATCACGGGTTCCCATGGGCACACAGGTGTTCAGCCACCTCCAGAAGAGCAGGGACCCAGCACAGTGACATGAGGAAACAAACCCTATCACTCCAAATGTCCCTGCTTTCCTCCCTACTCCCCCCAATTTATGCAATGATATAATAAGGTCTGGAGTACCCCTTTGGGATCATTGGGGTTGGAGTCATCTGTCTGGGCTGTGTCTCCTCCCACTCTCTCAGGCACCCCTAATTTCTTCACCAACAGGGCTGGTATGAAAAGCAGAGAAGGCCCTGGCTCAGCAGTAGCAAATATATCTCCTGTGTTATCAACCCTGTGTTCAGCACAAAGCCAAACCACAGCCCCACAGCAGCATCTGGGAAAGAAATCTACTCTACCCCAGCCAAAACCAGCACAAGGCCTCTATTTGTGACGATGTTCACAGGGGTCCCAGAATGAGGAAAGAGGATCTGACTCCATATTTCAGAAGGCTTGATTTATTATTTTATGATATATATTACATTAAAACTATACTAAAAGAATTGAAGAAAGGATTTCCTCAGAAGGCTAGCTAAGAATAGAATAGAAGGAATGATAACAAAAGTTTGTGGCTCGACTCTCTGTCCGAGCCAGCTGGGCTGTGATTGGCCATTAATTACAAACATCCAACATGGGCCAATCCCAGATGCATTCCACAGCAGCAGATAATCAATGTTTGCATTTTGTTCCTGAGGCCTCTCAGCTTCTCAGGAGGAAAAAAATCCTAAGGAAAGGATTTTCCAGAAAGGATGTCTGTGACATCTATTAACTTGTTCATTTACTTAATAAAATACTGATATACTTGGAGGATGCAATGTATCTTAGAAAAACAGCACTTCTCTAGCTGCATCCTTGACAAAACTTTTTTTTCTGATGGAGTACTCTCTTTTTTCCCTTTTTCATTCCCTTCTTTAAAAATCTGGATGCCTATTGCTTAAATTGCCCTGTTTAGGAATGGTAAACCATTCTTCATTCTCTCTCTCAGTGCTCCTGCTAAAACCAAGTGCCACTTCCACTCCTTCCCAAACTGGAGACACAAAAGCCTAAGAACCCAGACTGAGATAAGAACAGTTCAATAGAAAAATCTTTGAGATAAGAGAATGAACAATGTCAGCAACAGTATTAATAATAATAAATATGAAAATTGAAAAAAAAATTGTGCTCCCCACGGAGCAGAACCCATATGGAACCCACAACCTGACCACAGTCAGTGCTGCTCCCTCCACCTTGGGGCTGGCACCATGCTGCCTTTCCCCACAGCAGCCCAGCTGCTCTGTCAGCCTTCCACACTTCCTCAAGTGAAAGAAACCCATTCTCCCTGGAAATGCATCCCCTTTCCCTGCCCACAGCTATGATGTGAGGTCCTATAGAAAAGGTGCTGACCATGTCCCTTCCTGACTATTGCAAAAGTTAACTGTGATCTGGACAGAACCAGGACATCCATCTACTCCAATCTAATTTTTTTTTTTTTTGAGCAGAAAAAGCCTTTATTAACTCTGTTTCTTAATCATTACCAGTTTCAGAACATATTGTCTTTTCTGGCTATCATAACTCATTTATGTGCCAGAGAAATTAAAAATGGATTTTGCCAAGACATAAATATTCTTCTTTGCTTATAGATAAATTGATACATTTAATATTACACTGAGTTTTTAACCTATACCTTAATCTAATTAAATGAGCACTGGTCCTATTTTATTATTTAAGACTGTTCGACAAAAAATGTTTTATTTTAACAACCCCTTGCAGAGATGATTCATTAAATTTGTTGGCATATTATTATTTCTATATGCTGGCATTTATTTATCAGTGGTAGATCTAAATAAGCCCAGTAGGATAGGGATTGAGGTAAGAGGAATGAGAGGAAGTGGGAAAAATGTTATTTTATAAATGTTCTATATATGCTTTGGGGTTTTTTGCCTTAAAGATTACTTGAAAATAATTAATATTTTTTCAGTAGTGCAATGAAATTAAGCATTTTCACTTCATGCAGTTGGTATATAAATTGAATATTTGGCTTAAATAAAAACCATAATATTGTAACAGTGATTTAGTAAATGAATGTGATTGTGAGCACAGGTGAATGAAGAATAAGCTGCAGTGGATCTGCTGAAATCTTGCCGTGTAAGACATAGCATTAAGCATTAAGGCAGCATTCCTTCTTACTCCCTTTTATTTTAGGTGGTAGTCCAAAAAGCTAACAGGTTACCAATATATCAACACTCTTTTATGGAGTTTTCCTCTCCCATTTTCTGCAGCCTGTTGATGTCTTTTCCCAAAAAGATGCATAGGTGCTGTGCTAATGAGAAACACTCAGCTGACGGGAGGGAGCACACCCTGACAGATCCCATTTCTTCATGCCCTCTTTCTGCACCACAGAATGGCTGCTCTGCTGTTGCTCTGCAGTTTTAGAGCAGGACTTGGTGGGGTCTGAATTCCATAGGAAAATAAATTATCCCTCTGCATTCATCCAGTTTTCATCCTTTTCTATAATTCTACAATCCAGCTCCTGGACGCTGTTAGAGCCTAGGTGTGTAAGTTAGATGTCTCCTTTGGCCTCTTTGCTTTTGTGGCCTTAGCACTTTGGTGCAGAATAGGAGCTTGAGCAAATATAAGCTGAGGACAGCCCTGTATAAAAAATTCTCTCTTTTGCTCAAAATGAGAACATAAACCCAAAAGACAAGTTAGCCCTGACTGCAGAATCTCTTCACGAGGCGGATTCCCAAAAAAACAAGTATGAAAATTTATCAAGGTTCTGAAGGCACCTAATATCACTGCAGTCATTGAGAATGATTTTTATTGTCCCTAATGAGCATTTTATAGATACTCATATTTGAGCAGTGCCTGAATGTTTCAAAATAAGAAGCAGCATTCTCCCTGGAGAAGAAGCATATTGCTGAATGCAATTTGTCAGCACATCGGGGCTGCTCAGACTCCTACACGCCAGTAACAGACGATCAAGTCCTCTTCCATGTTTCATGAATTGAAGGTGTAAATCAGTTTAGCCATTAAATAAGTCAACATTCCTCTTATCTATTGGTTGCTTTGATTTCATAGATAAAGGTATAACTTCTATTGCGAGTAATTAAAAAGGAATAATTTATTTCACAATGTAGTTTCTATCGCAGTCTGCTTCAAGCCTAAAATGAGGGCAACCACTAACAGTAATTTTTGCTTTTCTAATCTATTCTCTCAAGAGAGGAATGTGATTTCACTTTGATTTTTCATTTCCATAACAAGTACTGTGAAGTTTTTCATATAGTTAAATATAGCTAGTCCTGAAAAAAGTGTAGGGACCTGACCCTCTCCTTCTACTGACATGGAAATTATAAATTGCAGATAGCCTTCTCATTTGGCTTCTTTAATGATGAATAATCAAAAGAAGTTCCCTAGGAGTTCCTTCAAAATAAAATTTGTTTTTATTTGAAAGGATGCTTCCATTGAACGACAAAGATTAAAAATAGAATTGAATTCACTTCATTCTAGCAACACTAATACTAATCTCCTAATCTTGATCTTTTTCTCACTTTAAATGTATTTCCCTTTCTGTAAACCATGTATTGGCTGATTATTATTCTTACATTCCAGCAGAATTTTAAATTATATAAATACAGCACGCTATTTATCCACAACATTTCTGTGAATTTCTTTTGCTAGTCAATCATCAAACAGAAGTTTAAGATAGAGCTTTGTCTTCACTGCTACATCATTGCTGAATGTTCCCTGGTGATTCTAGGCAAGAATCATAAAGACATATATTTTAAGATACTCAAATGTGAGCATGTGTTTCATTTGTGCCTTGCAATAATTCTCTCTGCCTTCAAAAAAAGTTTAACAGGTAGAAAATATTATATACCTGTATGATAAAACAGCATTATATTTCTATAAGGTTATGACGGTGTTCACAGGGGTCTTAGGATGAAGGAAGAGACGAGGATCTGACTCCATGTTTCAGAAGGCTAGAATTATTATTTTATCATGTATATTACATTAAAACTATACTAAAAGAATAGAAGAAAGGATTTCCTCAGAAGGCTAGCTAAGAATAGAATAGCAAAGAATGATAACAAAGGTTTGTGGCTCGGCTCTCTGTCCGAGCCAACTGACTGTGATTGGCCATTAATTACAAACATCCAACATGGGCCAATCACAGATGCACCTGTTGCATTCCACAGCAGCAGATAATCAATGTTTGCATTTTGTTCCTGAGGCCTCCCAGCTTCTCAGGAGAAAAAATCCTAAGGAAAGGATTTTCCATAAAAGATGTCTGCGACATGAGGCAGTACTATTTATAGCACCTTGATTTCTACCTTTACTTTTTTAATCTTCTACTTTAGATTTGGGGCAGACACTGCAGACCAGGATGCAGATCCTGCTGCTCTTTGCTGTGGAATTAAGGTACTTTGCTTTGTGCTGCTCTTTGGCTGGCCTAATCATCAATGTACCCATTCTGCTGCGAATCAGCATTTCTGCCCTCTTTAAAAATGCCCAGACAAGCACATTGACACCTGATTTACTCCATTTTGGATTTGAATTGACTCTGTGCATGGGAAAGACAGCTGATCCCATAAGCATTAAGGCAGTTGTCAGGACACTGGAGGGATGTGTGAGCACCCGCTGAGCCAAGCCAGCTTGGAGGGGGATCAGCAGCTTCCAGCAGTGTACAGTGCTGTGTGTGGGCAGCTTCCACACAATCAATTAGATACCCAGGGAGGGGAAGGGTTCAGTTCTTAAACCAGCAGCTTTTCCTTCCTTACATGTTTAATCTCTGCCACGCAAACTCAATTTCTTAAGAATAGCGTGTGACAGGGGGTTTAGCCACATACTTCACACAAAAAAAGCTTATGACTCCAGTTCTTAGCCAAAAGAATAAAAAATAAAAGGACACCCAGATGACCCCTGGTACGTGAGGGTCTATCCTTTTGAGCAAAACCAACCTTTTTCATTTTTAAAGCCTCAAGGTGAAAACACAACTATGCTCCCCTTGAAAGTGTGAATGTGGAAAAGCAGGGTACAACTTTCTCAGATCTCATGGCGTGGATTCCTCTTGATAAATGTTCACCTGGAGGGATATTCCTGGATTTGTAAAGTCTTTATAGTGTGGAGAGCTAGTCTTTCTAAATGTTGGGTTACTTTCATTTTGTGAAGAAACTGTATTAGGGAAAAAAAAAAAAAAAAGTATTAGATCTTGCATCAATTGATTAAAACATGCTTTTCTTTCTGAAATAAAACATTAATGAAGAATAGTCCCTCTTAATACGAACAAGTCTGCTGGCATTATCTTGCGCTTTCATCTCTCTCTCTGAAGAATCTGAGGATTCTTCCTTGTTCCTTGTAGAATGGATTTTCCAAAAGAGGAACACCAGTGTCACCCACCTAAAAATTATACCATTTTAAAAATTACACCATTTTTCACTTGGCTGGGCCTGCACCTTCTGTGCTCTCTAATTGATACTTAGGAAAATGCTATTCTGCTTTCTGCCTGCCTTTCATGAACAGGCAGTTGGAGTTTAAAATAAATCCTGTTGAGTTCCAGGAGTGGATGATTGCTTTCTCATTCTTTGTTCTATATGTGCTTGTGGTCACTCAATTTATTCTCTCCTTTATCCTTTCTATTTCAGATGCCTTTACACTTATTTTCCTCCCACTTTCTGGTGTGAATTTCCACTTGCTGGCTGGAATTCAGAAACAATGAACCCGAGTAAAGGCCTCCAGAAAAAGATTTCTGCCTAAGTGCATGATTGCAGATGCTGGAGCCATGCCCAGACAAAACCCTGCCCATGTTACTCTGTCCCTCCCTGTTTGAAAGGAGTGATTAGACATGTTGGTGGCAGCTTTCACTCTGCCCCTGATGCTCCAGGACACCTCCCTGGAGGGATCCAGCCACTCCTGAGAAAAGGCAAGGTTCAGGAGTGGGGCCAGGGAGCAGCAGCTTTTCTTGTTCACAGCGGTAATTTCACTGCACAACAGTGATGACAAAGTTCCCCCCATGCTGTGGTTTCCTGTTTCAGTTAAAATTGCCAGCCAGGTATCAGCCAAGGCAGGGAGTAGAGAATAAAAATCATCTAGAGAATCTGTACATGTGCTGATGCACAGAAATGTATTTAAAGACAAACATGATTTATTCGCCTGTGTTAATATGATGTGTATCCTTATGATGCCATAAAGACACTCAAATCTCCTATTGTCCCTTGGAATGAGACACAGCCTCTTAGATCTCTTGTTTTACTTTTATGAGTTACTCTGATAGTAGCTATGTTAGTTCCTCCCAAGATTACATTTGAGACAATTAGTGGAATGACTTCTTTCAGATGGTAGAACTGAAATTCAAATGTTTTCAGAAAGGTGGGTGACAGGGCTTCTTGAGGGATGTGGTGGATGTCAGTCACTGGAATGTGGGTGAGAGGAGATGAGAGGGTAGAAAAGAGGTACAGCACAGTATAAACTACATGCTGAATAGAACGTAGATCCTTGAGGAAGGGAAAATTCAGAACAAAGCAGAATGAAACTAAATAATGCACCATAACTGAGCCTGATCCCTTGGACTAAAAACAAAAAGACTTGAAATATCTTTTTACCTGCAAAGATTCACTGCTATATAAGTGACTAGGAAAAAAAATAAACCAGATTTAAAGCACTTTAAATGCACTATAGTGACGGTGTTCACAGGGATCTCAGGTTGAGGGAAGAGACGAGGATCTGACTCCATGTTTCAGAAGGCTTGATTTATTATTTTATTATATATATTACATTAAAACTATGCTAAAAGAATAGGAGAAAGGATTTCCTCAGAAGACTGGCTAAGAATAGAATAGCAAAGAATGATAACAAAGGTTTGTGGCTCAGCTCTCTGTCTGAGCCAGCTCATTGTGATTGGCCATTAATTACAAACATCCAACATGGGCCAATCACAGATGCACCTGTTGCATTCCACAGCAGCAGATAATCAATGTTTGCATTTTGTTCCTGAGGCCTCCCAGCTTCTCAGGAGGAAAAATCCTAAGGAAAGGATTTTCCATAGAAGATCTCTGTGACACACTATGACTGTTGATGGAAATTAAAACTTCCTTTCCTAGGAGCAGCAGCAGTTTACAAATGCAGAACTAGAAACCCATGTCTCACAAACCCCATAGCCAAAGTGGCTAGGAGCCTGCTTTGGTGAAAAGTGCTCACATTTTTCCCTATTTCTTCTTTCTAAGAATTATGTTATCCAAACAGAGCAGCCTGCACAGTGAAGAAAGTGCAATAAGTGCAGTCATGAGTGTTCACTGTCCCAGGCATCTTCTCCACCCTACCTCAGTTGATATTTGCATACACGAGCTTGAGTGTCTGGGCTATCAGCAGTAAAACAAAACAAAACTAAGTCATCTGTCTGAGAATGTGAGGAATCAAAATATATAGAGTACCTCAGATGAATTTCAACAGCAGGGTTAGGTTTGCAGATGTTCTTGTTTGAGGTGAATTATTTTAGCTCAAAAAAATAGGCTTGTGCTTAGTACTGCCTTTCTTTTACATTAGAGTCCTCTGTTTGAGGGGCAGAAGGAAAGAAGAGATGTTAGAAGCTATTTACATAGTGAAAAAATAGAACAGACATGACATAAGAAGGACCGTGTACCACACTGAGCTCTCAAAATGTATTCTTTGAAATTGAGGCTCTGTGTGGTTATATCATCTTGGCAGCTGAAGTAATACTCTGTGCAATTATCCATATTAGGGAAACTGTAAAAAACAGGAATGGCTCTGTTTATAGCTTCACTCTAATGCACTGAGTGGTGGACAGCCACAGCTCAGTTGGCCGTGGGCTATCAAGGATCACTCAAGACATTTGGATCATGAGAGATTCCTAAAAGCTTTATCAGCTTTCAGCTTGTGGGAGTTGCTGTGCTGAAATCCAAACATGATTTTCAGTTCTCTGGCCAGCCTTTTATGGGAATAAGACTGTGTTTATAAAAAAATCTCTGTGTAATTGTTTATCATGTTATGATCCTACAGACTGGAGAGTGGATATGAGGGGAATGAGCTGTTGTTAGTATTAGTAACAGTAAAATGTTTTTCAAGGGAAGTAATTTCATTTGAATACTGTATTTAAAATTGAAATATATATATGTAAACCCTCCTGCCTTGAAATATATGGTATCTATTTCATGCTCCCTGTTTCTGTCAAGTAACAGGAGAAAAAGGGGAATGAAACTCAGTCCTGTGACGTGATTGATATACAGATTTATACATGTTTGGTTTTTGATTACTAGGTTGGATGCATCAGGCAATTGTGGTGTAAGAAGCAGGAGGTAGAAGATTGAGGATAAGCAGCATTTACTGATGTGTTTCACTCATTGAAACAAAAAGTAACATAGAGCATCTCTAACATAAGATTGCCTAAAGCAAGCTATGAAGGTAATGTGTGATCTGAAGACAAATTTGTGTGGGAAATTTTAAATCATCCTTATGAGTATGGCTGCCTTTTTTTAGGTAATTCACTGCCATTCCTTCTGAAGAGTATCTTTGAAAGCCAGTAAGCCACATCCATCCCTGAAGCCTTGACTTTAGGGCTTAAATAACAATTATGACTGTTTATGTGTGTTTTACTGACACACTTCACCTTCTTCCATGCTGTAAGAATGAGGGATCTGCATTTCTACAAATCTTAGAATGGATGATTATTTCTTGCTACATCCTCAGGGTTAAAATCCCTCACCAACAGGAAATAGCTTTGAACAGAGTACACACCACCCAGCTGGAGCCTTTGAGGAGTGTGTTCTCTTTTGAATTGGCCATAGGTGTCAGACTGATCATTTTTGGTATTTCTCTGTGTCTGTATTGTTTAGGAACCTTCCACAGCCAAAATGTCTGGCAGGAATCTTCTTCACTACCCCCAAGTCACCAGCCTGGCTTGGGCCAGAGGTTTCTAAAGATAAAACTTGCCTTAGTTTTACTCTTCCCTAATTCCCAGGACAAATAATAAATAATATTAACTTGACAGTAAATTTAAAAAACTTATAGCTCGCTTTTTTTATCCAAAGTAAGTGCAAGGGACCTGGTATTTTGACAGGTAGTGGGAACAATTTGCATGGCTGCAAATTGCCCCTCCAAGACCCTGGTTGTAAAAGGACTGGAAGCTTGCTTTGTCCCCTCATTGTTGCATGTTCCATAAAGTTTCAACAAAAGCAAGTGCTGACATTTTCTGTCACAGCCGCCTTCTCAGTAATTTGGAAGAAGCGTTTTCTATTTCTCCAGAGAAAATGCTTCAGTCTCAAAAGCTGTTTATTTTGCCTTTTGCTTCCTTCAGAAGGAAATAAAAATGTGTGAGATAAAATGAGTTGCAAATGCAATTGCAATAAATACATCAAAATAAATAAATAGCAGATATTTTCCATTTAGGCTTTAAAGGAAACAACTTTACCAGGGCTCCATGACCTAGTAAAAAGCATATTAAAAACAAAGCCCACAGCAGTCTATTAAAAAAAAAAAAAAAAAAAAAAAAAAAAAAAAAAAAAAAAAAAAAAGCATTTGGTAGCATCTGAAAAACAGAACAGGTTACCCAGCTTGGTCTAAACCCACAAAAAAACCTGTTGGTTGTTTTATTGCTCCTAGAGCATTTTAAGACCCCTAATTACAGTGAAGCCCAGAAGAGCTCATTTCCTTTATACTTCTGTTAAGAAAAAGGAAGAGATTGAAGGCACAGTTTTAGATGCACATGGTTAGGCAGTACTGTTGGCAAATATCAGAAGGACAGAATATTTTCTGAGAGGGCCATAAACTCACTAAAATCACAGTGAGATTGTACATCAGCAAGCTGTAAGTGTATGAAGGCTGTACTGGTGGGCAACAGTCCCGATGCTCTGGGATTCCACTCTACTGAGAGGGAAGATGTAAATTAAATCCTGCCACATGCAAAAAGACAACCTAAAGTGATCACTGAGAAGTTTCAGAGTAATCCTCACTAAGGTGACACTGAAAAGTTTCAGTCTGCAAAAGCTTTCTTCCCGCTGCTTGAAATGTTGGTGGTTTCCATAGCATGATTATTTCTGTAACTGCTTTGTGTACCTAGCACTAATTTACCCTCATAGCATATTGACCTTGTAGCACTTAAAACTTTGCACAGCTATTAACAGATTATGTCACCACTTTGTAAATCGGTTTTCTGCTAGATTTTTTTCCCTTCCAAGAAGGCTTTTGTTTTTCAATATTTGCCCCTCAAGGTATTTCTCTTTATTCATCCCTCTGTTCAAATATACTGAGGGCCTGTCAGGCTGGCTTTTGTTTTTACTGCCTAAAAACAGGTATTAGAAGGATAGCAAATCCAACCCAACAGCAACATTCATGACCAATTTTCATTCAAAGCAGAATGTATTTTCCAATTGCTGAACATCAGTTTGAAGGCTGCAGAAGCATGCTAAAATCTGAACACTCTAGAGACAAATGTCAGTACCAGAACTTGTCTCCTTAGCAAAAGTAAACCTGCACTTTCAAAATATTTTCAAAGTTTTGACTTTTCCCTTATTTTCTCATGCTGCTTTCTCCTTCCTCGAAAAAAAAGAATTCCCAGAATTAAATGCAAGCCCTTCTTGCCTCAAATCATTACTGCTCATCTTAACTCCCACTGCCACTGTAACACAACCACATGTAGGTCCTGGCAAAGGTGAAAAAATCCTTTTTTTGAGATCAAGTGCAAGATTTTAACCTGGGTCAGTTCTTCACTTCTTCCACCCTGTTTTTTTGATAGATCCATAATCAGAAATTATGGATGTGCAGAGGAAATGTGGGAATTTAAAAGCAAGGCTGGTGAAGAAAGATTGTTTCCTATGCCTATCATCCCAGTGAAATAAATGTTAATTACAACACAGATTCCACTTTTTTTTTTCAACTAAACCAAAATGTTGAAAAACTGATATTATAAAATATTATGAGTTTTATTGACATGGCATTTTGGATTGGATGCTTCAGAGAATAAAAACCAGAAGAGGAGTACAATAATCTCAACATAAATTGATTTATGGTCAGCATATACTTTTTTGTTGAGTTCATATTGACCTACTTGATCGTTTGCTATTTACTACCCTACTAACTCAAAAGGAAGTAAAAGTCAAAGGTTATGAAATGGTGGCATCAAGATACATTTTTAAGACACAATATTTTCCTGATATCTCAAAAGAATGAAGAAACACTGAGATGTTTGTCATAGAACTGTTTCATGTAGCAATAGTAGAATGTTAGAAACAGGATACAGTGTGGATTATTTAACAGTTGCCAAATAATATGATTAAAAATATATTCAGCTGTAGACAGTTCTAGTTCAAGTTTCTAAGTGTGTTTTTCCTTGCTTTTAGCTTCTCACATACAACATATCTTTGGGCCAACAAGCAGGGATTTCAGCGAAAACGAGAGTTCGTCTCAAATGGTGTGAAATATGAGATGGAAATATCTTGTATCAGTGGGTAATGCTCACTGTAAAAATATGAGCTATAAAATTTAATCTTGAATTACTTTATACTGCTAATGTTTTAGCCAATTTATTACAGCTGCACAGCTCTGGCACAGAACACCTTGTTACTCAGAGCCATTAACTCTTCACTGCCAGGAATGGGGATCAGCCAGGTGCAGATTATTTTAATGCTCTTCTGATTTTTATTTCTCTGAAGCATCCAATCCAAAATTTCATGTCAATCAAACACATAATATTTTACAATATCAATTTTTCAATGTATTAGTTTAGTTGAAAAAAAAAGTGAAAAAAATCTGTGCTGTGATCTGTTTGCTCTCATCAAAGGCTACACTTCTACTGTATCTTAATTGAATTGAAGGGGAAATTCTTTGGCTCATATCATGGATTATTCACTCTCTGTATATAATTATGTAATTCATCTGTATATAACCTATAATTGGAAAAGACAGGGACTAGTACAGGAAATCTCAAACACCAAAGGTCCTCACCAAAAAACAGGTGATGACAGGTTGTCCTGAACCAGCAGTTGTGCTGGAATGAGATCAATAGTTGGGTTCTCCAAATTTTCATTGAGGATCAATCTTATTTAATAATTTTTCAGCTACCCTTGGCGTACAAAAAAAAGTTGGATACTAATTGAATTTCTTCATAATACAATGTTGAACTGAATCAATAACAGCTAGACACATATATATATCATGGGGGGGAAAAGGGATGGCACTGGGGATGTGGCACAGTTATAAAATGAGATTATGCATTGCAGGATACTATCAATAATTTTTTCCTATTTTCTTTTCTAATGCCACAGAAAAATATAACACAGGAACAGAGGAAAAAAACCTCAGCCACCCTGTATAACACTAATTTTTGTGTCCTGTGTAACATGGTCAGGCAAAAGACAAACATAATCCAAATATCTATCACACAAAGTATTTCCAGCAGAAATTGCCAAATGGCAGTGCAGCTATTTAAGTCACTGGTGAAACCTCTGAAACCTCAAGATGTAAAAATTTTACTCCATTTAACATTAGCCAAAAAAAAAAAAAAAAAGAAAGATAAAAATAAGTGGGATTTAATATAGAGGTAAGGACTACTGGAGTGATCAAAGAAATACATCAAAAATGTGTCTAAAGACAATAAAAAAAAGAACCTTTCTGGCCTTGGCTTTTCAATCTAGCCAAATGCCAGATGGGGGTAAATTGACCTACAAATATCCCAAGAGAAAAACAAGAGAAAGTAGAGGCATTTATTTGTATTAAAGGAAAATAACAGGGTTTAAAGAGATAAGCACAAATTGAGTGTGATCAATTTTAATATGGAAGACAGTTTTCAGTATTTAGGAATGGGAACAGTGATAGTTCATTGGCTGCACCTCCCAATCTCCCAGTTCTGTGTGTGATGAATGAGGAGGATCTGATGGATGCTTTATACCTTGCAATATAACGCAAATTTGGAATTACTTGAAGAGATCTTTTCTTGTTGTTTTTTTTTTTTTTTTTTTAATATTAGGACATGACAAAAATTTTAAAAACTTCAATACCACAAAAGAGTTAATTAAACCTCCACAGCAAGGCTGTTTTTCACAGTGGTAAATGCTATAATGAGGTAATGCTAGCAATGATACTGTCCAGTATCAATAAATCTTAATCACGTGGTGGTCACCTATCACACTGAGGATGTATTCTGGTACTTTTTTATAATGCCTGAAAACCTTTATTTTACTAATATTTTTTTTTTTTTTTTTACCTGAAGGATTTTCTGATGATAGTGTTTGCAATTAGCTCCTACTTCTATGAAACAAACCCCCTCCTTTTGTGATGAACACGTTTCAGATCTCTTAGAAGCTCTTTGGTTCTTACTCCCATTTCTACTCTTCTTATATTATTTATGGACAGTAAAAATACTTTGAAGAATTGGGTCTCTGTTATCATTTAGTTAATTCCAAATATAGTCCCACCCAGCCAGAAAAGGCTGCTCTCAGTAAGTGATGATGGAATAATAACTGAGCCCATCCATTTGAACTGGTTTCAGTTCATGATTTCAGAATAAGGTAGATCAGACTGTCAGAAGTACACCTAAACATTCTGCTCCTAGGCTTGGATTTACAAGCTCTGAAGAAGTGATTTTGATTCACAGATCAGCTCTTTAATAAAAAACTTGCTACAGCTCAAATGAATAGAAAAATAGAAATCACTAGTTAGGAGAGAAAAATACCTACATAAAAATAGGACCATAAAATGTATTTTAGTATCTTAGAATATTTAGCAGATTATTACAGTAATTCCAAGGAGACTTTAGCTCTTCATCTTTATGTCCCTCTAGGGAGTTACAGATTGTCTACAGCTTTCCAGTGGCCCTGCACGCTGTCTAAAAATGACCAGGCTACTGAAATGCTAAAAATCCCAGTCTGAATCTTTCAACAACCTTTGTAACTCACCCCGATGAGCCTTGATCCTGTGCCTATTATTCTGCCCTTTCATTACAGTATTACTAGTCATTGAAGCTTTTTTTAATGAACTAAAGAATTCAGTCTTCAGGAGCACTGCACTGTGGTTCATAATTTAGATCTCTCCCATATTTTACATTTTGATCATGCTCAGCACAAGGGCAATAGTCAAATTAGCTTAATAATAGCCTGAAGAAATGCCTCTAATCCAATTGGTCACAAGGTACATATCACCAAAAACAATTTCTTTATAATTAAAAGGTGCTCGCGGGCACAGTGAAAGCTTGGAAGTTGCCCAGGGATTTTGGGGGAAGTGTGTGGATTTTTTTCCCATAGACAGCAACCACATTGAAGCAATTTCTGAAACACACTGATAAGCTTTGCCTTTGAATTTACATTAAAGAGCTCAATAGTTGCTACCTGTGAGAACAGCTCATGCTTCTAAACTGACTTGTGTCCTGTAGAGATTAAGGACACAAGGCCTCCAGGAGATTAGCACATCACTTGGTTTAAGTGACACCCAATCCATTTTATTGACATGGCCTCTATCCTGCAAAACAAGCACTTTTTAAGTGAAACATCATGAAAATTTGTGTGGCTTTATGGGCCAGTGTATAATGGCTTTTCATAGGCAATTATTGGCCACTATTGGCAGGTCTGTAAACGAAACTGGCAGCAGTGGCTCACGATGCCTTGTCAGTCCATGCCACCGCATACTAATGCAGCACAGCATGCCCACAGCAAACCTGCATTGTCTTTTAATTTTCCTGGAGCCTCCTGAAGGACTAAGGACTTTAAAGCCCACTCATTGCATCAAGCAGATTATCACACTGAATTGTTACAATGCTGATTTCAGGGTGGTGCCGAATCGCAAGGCCACTCCAGTCTTCAATCACATTTTGTAATTATTTATTTTCAGTGAGGTGAACTTGAGCCTTTCCTGCAAGAAAGAAAATTAGCATGTAGGTGAAGAGCTCTTTCACCTTCTTTTTTAATGCCATTCCTGTCACGGGGTGCAGCATGGATGCTCCACTTGCTGCTGAGTAGCTGCATAGTGGGAACGAGAATAATTATTGAATTGAAACTGTGCACCAGCTTGGGAGATCTGACATTTCATAAGCCTGCCT
The DNA here is from genome assembly GCA_020466415.1 of Ammodramus savannarum pratensis. Lineage (NCBI taxonomy): Eukaryota > Metazoa > Chordata > Aves > Passeriformes > Passerellidae > Ammodramus > Ammodramus savannarum. The sequence goes on from JAHXMQ010003319.1 coordinate 43,777,600, forward strand.
GCCAGCTACCTGGATTCCATTATGCTGGGGAAATAAACTTTTTACTAACACTTTGGAAAATAAATTTCCCATTCTTTTCTCTTCCTTTTGATCTGTAGCATAAAGAGGCTGCATGTGCTGAGGTCGATAGGATGCATGAAACTGTGCTAAAGAGAAGAGTGAGCAGCATTAAAGCACACACACACATACACACAGGCAGACATTTTATCATCAGAGAGTTCTACAGCAAAGCCATGAACTACAGCTACCCCAAATGCAGGGAGATATGTTAATCCAAAATGAAAGCAAGAAAAGAATACAATACAATTTTATGCTAAATCATTTTAGCAGAGGTGTGGAATTATTAAATGTGAAAACTGAATGCAGGTGGCCCTCTTCAAAATGTCTGTATTAAATCAGGTCCCTTTTTTTTTCTTGTTTTTTTTCAGCACAACAGAACTCTTCAATCTGTCTTTCTAACTCATAACCAAGTATCAAAATTAGAGGATATACAAGAGGAATCCTCCTGGTTCTGGAAATAACCTGACAGCCACAGCAGCCAGCAGGAACTTTCACAACCACTGTCTGCACTGCATCAATGCCACAGCCTAGGCTGGCAGCATCTGCCTGAGAGCAAGTCTTCAGGAAAAGTGGGTTGTGAATTCATATCTACTCAAATCTAAAATTAATCCACCTATACTCTTAGAAGCAAAAGCTCTTTTTTTGTAATATTGTAAAATTTGAAGTATTTTTGCATACAAATTTGAAAATTTCTTCCAAGAGTTTTTTCCAAACAAAAAAAAACACAACAACTTGCAATTCATCCTTTATGGATGGAAAAAGGATGAAGCAGAACAGGAGCATGATGAACCTAACCATTCTAAGTCAATCAAAAATTTTTAAAAGTGACCACAGAACAGAAAATATCTTGCTTTTTAGCATTAATATTCTTTTTTTTTTTCCTTTAGTTCCTGAGAAAGAGCTATCCAACTCTTTTTTAGTTTCAAAATTAGAAGGAAATTAACTAGTTGAAAGAGTGACAAGCCTGCATAACAATCTCTGTTCAGAAAATGCCTTATTTAATCAGGCACTTTAATATCCAGGTCACAGAATTCCTTCTGGTTTAGCAGTGAGTGTGCCAGGCTTCCTGAAGACTGATTAATGACAACCTCAGCTTTCTTAAAGGGTGTGAAAGGTAGGATTAGCATTGCACATGAAGGTTAGCCAGTGCCTCTTGCACCTCCTACCTGCTTGGTATTCTGGTGCTGCAGATCAAGGCAGAATTTCTTGCAGTGGTTGGGCCAGCTGGCTGTCCTTACATTCCTTGTTGTTGCATTCGTGTTTCTTCATTGCTTCTGTTCCTATTTGAAAGAACAAATTTATCTCTTCAGGGACTGAACAATGAAAATCTTGCTTTATAGAGAGGTCAGAGATAAAAATGTAAGTAAATATGAACTGACAGGAAAATATGTTATTTTTCTTATCTTGTTCCTTTTCTTTTTAATTTCCTTACCATGCTGTATGCTTTGTGGTATTTAAGAGTCTTTGTCATAGTTATTAAACAACAGAATCCTTGTCTTTCCTGGTTGGCTGGTATGAACATTTTTTATCTTTACAACCATTGTTGCAGCATTTGTCCCATTCAAAAATCTTTATTGCCTGAGCACGAGTGCCTCTGACTTAGAATGAACTCATGTTTGAATAGCACATCAGAGCATCTTCCTCATGCATAACCCAAAAGATAGCATCACAGAATCATTTATGGGCTGCAGGTTTAAGAAAAGTAATCATCATTTTTATCACAGAATCATAGAATGTCAGGACACAATGTGTTTGAGGCAGTGATGCTTCCAAGCACGAAACTGATGGAATCCTGCACATTCAAAGGAAGATCTCCCTGGAGGTGTTCAGCATTTTCCAAAGGAAAGAAGGAGAAAGAAAAGGGATAAGGAAAAGAAAATGTAAGGAGGGAATATTAGAAAATTCTAATAAGAATCTGCCATGGTCAACATTGGCAAGATTTCCTATGAAGCATTTCAAAATAATGAGGCAAATCTCTATTTGGGTTTGTCCCTTCCAGATCAGGTATTTCCCAAGATCAGACACTTGCCTTCGATGGTGACTTAATCCTGTACACATCTACAAGTTTATTACAGCAGGGATTTTTTGGGGTGTTTTTGTTTTGTTTTTTTCCTGAGGGGCATCTGAACAATTTTATTCCATATATTCCACTTCAGAAAAGAAAAAACAAAAACAAGCAGCCCAAAACATTGGGATTAGGATGCTTTATCTGCTGAATGTGGCAAACTCATGTAACAAACTTGACTATCACTGCTTGAGGTCACCAGGCTTCTGTGATGGCAAATTAACTGAGACTCTTCCTTTCTGGCACAGCTGCACACAAACACAGCTGCACACTCACTCACACACACACATGTATATATAGATATTTTAATATATATAAAATATACATATTTTTATATATTAATATATATATTTTTAAATATATATAAATATATATAATATATAATATATATATTCACATATAAAAACATATATATATATATATATATATAACCAATGGGGAAGTAGAAGTAGTTATACTTGTCCCTGCTATCTGAATGCAGTAAAGCCATGCTCTCCTGCACCATACTGAATACACTTTTCAAAAATACATGACCTGGAAATCTATTTATTATTCCTTACATAAGTCAAAAAAGCCAGCATGGGCCAGCTGTAACTTACAGAAGAGTAAGTATTAAAATGCAACTTTAATTTACTCATTCATATTTAATGCTTTTAATATATCTTCAAAATTGTAAAAAACTTTGTGTAATATTTTAGAGTTGTGGCAGATTTATGTATATAGTGGGACAATAATTGAAATAATTTCATATTTATCCTTGATGTATCTCATTCTGACATGGTGGATAGCTTTGAAGATCATGTCTTATCACAAATCGCAGCCTGTGCAAGTCATAGAAAATACAGATTTAACATACTTTGCAAATAACAGAAATAAATAAGCATGAAATGCAATGAAATCAGAATTCCCTCAAAACTGTGAGAAAACCCAGAAATTTTGCACAGTAAACTCAACACAAATATCTCATGTTCACCTTTAAAATATGTATCACAAATTGAATCCAGAACTGCTGTATTATCCACTAACATTGTGGAAAAGTACTCCATAAAACGTTGAATATCATATTTTTGAGAAGGTGTGCAATATTTTTCTTCATAAAATTGTGTTCATCCTGTTGTGAAATTGCAAGGAAAGATAGGGGATATTGATTTAAAGCTCTCAGTAGCAGTCTATTTTCTTGTGGTACATACAAGAACATTCATAGTATTCTCCATGTATTTTCAGGATTAGTTCCCAAGGATTTCTGATGGCCTGGGTCAAGCTTAACAATTCCATCTTTCAAGTACTTGTATGAACTGAAATTAAAATACACAGAAATACATGCATAGACACACAAACATATATAATTAAATAACAACAGCAATTGTAAACCCTAGCTTTGTATTGGCTTCCAAATAAAGAGATTTGATAGAAGAAGTATTACCTTAATCTCTCAATTTATCACATTTATTCCAAATACACACTCTGCCAATATAAATAAGAAGCTTAAGAGAAAGGAATATTATAAAGCAATAATAAACTTTCAAAGTTAATGCAGAGGCAATTTACATGAAAATTGAAAACCTGCCTCTATAGTTATTATATCATCATGTGATATTCAAAAAGAGGGATTTCAGTAAAATTTTATTCAACCTGCAGTGTTAAAATTGAAGCAATAATGGCTGGGGAAGTCCCAGAAAATCTTGTCTTTGCAAAGCATTAACAGAGGGCCAGAAAACCTGTGTGATGCCACGTTCTGTTGCACTGCAGTTATGAGAAGCTTTGTTCTGCAGTCCCTCTTTCTCTTTCAAAGACCAAATTTTGCATTACATGAGAATTACATAGCGCCAGTTGTTAATTATGAAACCATTAAACAGATGTATTTGGCAACTATCTGTTTAATCAATACCATAAATGTAAATGTGGCTCTGAAATAACCTCTCTAGGAACCAAGGAGATCTCCTCTACAAAACCACCTCAGGTAAAAGAAATCACAGCTATAGGGTGTTACCTACACTCTAAATTAATCTTCTTCTAATCCATTGCCAGGTAAACCTCAGAAGAGCTTATGAATTAATTGCAGAGCATTTTGATTTTCTTCCTCCCCAACCTATTCTAAAATAGCAAATCATTCTTCCATGTGACAACAATGAAACTGTTCTATTAAGGGTGCAGTTCCTACACACCAAAATCCTCCTTGATTCGTGCAAGGAATACAGAACACAGGTGGTGGTGTTGAAGAGGGTGATATAACCCATTTGGGAACTGATTTCTCTAAGAGCCAGTTTCACTTTTTTTTGGAAATGCAGGTCTGTGGAAGTCACAGCACCACGTCATTGTTTCATCCAGGGACAGCCTTCCCACATGTCTGGGCTGGGATTGCTGGAAGGAAGGTAATGAGGTGAAGGAAAAGATGCAGAAAAGCAGAGCAAGGTCAAACGTTGGTGATGAATGTATGTTGTTGTTTTCTAGTTATTTGTCTGGTGCAGGGAAAACTTGGGGCTCAATATGAGTCAACAGCAAGTTCTGTTTATTGAAGATAGCATCAGACACTTATACAGCAAGTAATAAGCTTATGAATATTTTGTAATTTACATCGTACATTAGCCACACTACAACATCAGCTCTTCTCTATTCTTTAAGAGTTACATCTTTCTTTTCTCATGTCTCTTTCACTATTTGTCATCATACTACAGCTAAGCTTAAAGGCACTATCTTGCAGGTGCAAGACTTAAAATTAGCTACAGCTTTCTACTTTTCTAGTCTCTAGTCAACTAAAATCTTAACAAATATATAGGAGTTGGGTTTGGTTTCCAAAATCAGTTCTCACAACTGTGATCCACAAGCTTGCCTAATTTAAGACCTTATTGACATGAACAACAGAAATCTATCCTGGGAATGAAAGGGGGCTGATGGATATATATTCCTGGAGTTCTGTGGCATACCTTGAAAATTCCTCTGCTCAGACTGAATCTGTCCTTTGCAATTGCTGTGAAGTTTATAAAGGCTCTCATCTTCATCAAACTCATGCTTGGGAACTGCCTGGATATTTCCGTAAAATTCCATTGTGGGAAAGGGGAAAAGAAGGATTAAACAGCAAATAGGGTCAGCAGAAGCACAGATATTCAAAACCATTGAGAATTTTCCTCTTTATTAATTAGTCATTTTTCAATGGCATGAACAGGGCAGGTTGCCAGCAAGAGAAACAGCAACAATGAATACTTTTGGTTGAGATTTCTTTTTCACCAATTACGTACCAATGACTTAGTGATATATGCAGCCAAATGGCAAACATCCTCACCCAAAACAAGGTTACACATCAGATTTCTTGTGAAACCTACAGATCCAGTAACCACAATTCCTTGAAAACTGAGCAAGAAGGAAGCAGATATGGTGCTGCCACAGAAATGAAAAAAACTGCAAATAGCTTTACTATGATAAGCATAATAAACCATAAGCGAGTAACTGGTCTGCATAATTTTTTTTAATGTTTTCATTTAGGACTCAAAATAATTTAAGTCTCCTTTCAGAGCAAATTACTCCCCAGGAACCAGGAGTTCCAGAAGCAAGAATATTCTTGTAAAATTTTCAGTGTATTAAAACTAGTGGGAATATGCAGCTTAATACAGACCTAGGGCTACATTTACCAGCCTGAAACATCCTCCTAATGGGGTAAAACCAAGACAGTCTGGCATCAGAGCAGCAGGCAGCACTGAGAGTGTGGCAAGGGTGTTGCCACAAAACAGAATATTCAAAGGAAGGCTGTCATACTTCACTTATTTCAGCTGAGGAATTCAGCATGACAAATATTATATTAGCATTGCACCTATACCAAGGTGATAGAAAAAAGGTTCCAAGAAGGACGTTGGGTGAGAAAGCTAAAATGTCAACTTTTATTTCTAGTCCTTTCAGCAAAAAAAAAAGGTCTACAAAAATTATTGATTTTTACTGAGTTCTGCAGAATTTTCTCGCGCAATTTGTCAAGAAATAAAGAAGATGGGAATTTTGCTTCATTGGGATTTTCAGACAATATTCAATGTGACTCAAAAGAGCATTTGTACCCATTTGAACTCAATTCAATATCCAAGTGATATGGGAGAACTTGTTACTAATGGAGTGAGAAATGGATGTATTAGAAACGAAAAACAGAGAGGAAGGAAATTAAAAAGGAGAAGAAAGTGCTGGTTTAGATATTCTGAAGTAACTTGAATCATCTGTGGTGAGAAGTTTCTGATAAGCTGGAGCAAATTAAATAAGCTATTTCACTTTTATTTCTTCATGCCAATCAACTCAGACTGCACCCTGAACAGCAAGAAAACTACCCATAATGGAGATTTCTGTTGCAAATTACAATAGACATGAAACCAAGATAAAGTTGAAACTCAGGAATTCCATGTGCATCTATAATGATTCCAGAAGATCCTCTGAAGTAATATTATTACAGAATTGTGACTATTTCTTTACTGTATTCTGTGAATATATTAAAAAGCATCAAGTTACCAGTTACTAGTAAATTCTTAAGAATATTGTCATAAGTTTTATTAGAAAAACCTGGAGTAACAGCCAAAGCAAAGTTATTTATAAAACTACAAGCTCATTTTTTACTTTGGAATTTTATAAAGGAAGTCTATTTTTACTGGAATTTTGCCAACTAAAACTCATAAATTATTAGACTCATAAAGTAAAGCAGATCAAAATCCAACTCCTTTTATGTTCCCAAATGCCATGAAGTGAGAATGAGTTCAGGGTCTTATGCTGCTAAAGAAAACATCACTTAGATTATTGGTATCATGACTTGGTATATTTACAAACAAATCGTCTGAGCACTTTTTCAGGGAGACTCAAAGTGAGGAGAGGTAAATGAAAAAGGCTGAAAGCTGTAAGGGAAAACCAGGATGAAATGATGGCTCAGAAAACCAGGGCCACTTCCTGATTACAGGTGAGATTTGCAAGAGAGAGTCAATTTTCAGAGACAGATCTGCACCCCCATGGTGGTAATGCTGGAATTTGTAGGAGGCAATCACACACATGCTGCAAAGGTGGATGCTGGAAAATTGTGAGGGAAATAACAATGAGATTCGGAACGGGGAAAATGCTGGAACGATTCAAACTTCAGGCCAGATCCTGCTTGTTTTCACTTGCATCAGATTACATGGTGTCAAAATTTAAAGGCAAACAGGAAATCAAATGTTTAATATTCAGAGCATTCATCAAACACCATATCTCTAACACGTAATCAACGGGATGCTCATGAAGCCAATAAGCTCCTGTCAGTTTCTCTGTCTTCTCCTTGCATTGCTGCTTGCTCTTACACAGGGAGAGAGAGAAAATTTGCTCCCTAAAAAACATTCACACCAGTAAACTCAGCTCATGGGAAGTATCACAGGCTCTGCCACTTTTGATGGTCTTGGTGGAAGTTAATGGGTAATTAAAGATACAGCTCATTAGGTACACTTTTGATTCAGAATTTTAGGAAAAAGGGATTTAAAAATAAATTAATATAGATACTTCAGCCTTATCCTACAGCCATATATATATATATATATATATATATATA
>JAHXMQ010003319.1:43785360-43799366 GCA_020466415.1 Ammodramus savannarum pratensis
AAAAAAAAAAAAAAAAAAATAAGGAGGGAAAACAAATGTATACAGAAAACTTGGTTGAAATCCTTAACCCCTTAAGGACTTTTTTCCACATAGCACACATGTTGAATTTCATAGGTACAATTGCTAGTTGAGGAAATCCAGAAGTTTAAGCCCATGCATTAGAAATTAATGAAAACACCAATTAACTGGGGAAAAGCCTGAGAAGTCCAACTTGCTGCATTCAACACACCAAAAATAGCAGGCATTAGGCAGGACATAATTGCATAGGGTAATGGGGGAGTAGAAGATTAAAACCCCAAATGCCAGTGTTTTGGGAGCACAGGAAAATAAGGTAGGCATTTCCAGAAGGGATTTTGGGTTCAGCCAGGCTCACTGGACTGAGTGCAGTCAGTCTGCCATGGACCCAGTAAGTTGTGCCCTGTAAGGGTTTATTAACTATGAGGGTTTATTAACTACAGGGAAACATATGCCAAATGCACAAAATCATTTTGGGCCGGGGATAGTCAGCCTGTTCTGAGCCCAATAAGCTCAAATGCACAGGAGAGCTCTCCAGCAGGCTCTCTGTGAGCATCATCTCATCTCTAACATGGCACATCAGACTCATTCCCAGCCAAAACAACAGAGCCAGGCTGCTGGAAAACCTCCTTTAGAGGTTCACATTTAGACAAAATACTAGACATGACATATTTTGGACTAGAGTCGCACACCTAGGCTGGCTAGTGCTTTACTTCATTAGGTGTCCCACAGCCACTGTTTGAAGGCAGATATTTTATTTATATGATATATACATATTGCCTTCAGTGAGCATTTTATTTGTTCTAAGAGTTGTGAGGAAGCCTGCTGGCCCCAAACCCAAAAGTCAATGGATTTTGGGCCCTACTTCCTCTTCATCCCTTACTAAGTGAATGGATTTTGTCTTGCTTTTCTCCTCCTGCCCCTGAGGGTGCTGTCTAGTATCAAGTCTGATAAATAGTAGCCAGGACTCAGCACACTGCACAACTTTGTGCCTCTTTTGAATTGTTAGAGCATTTTTCTTACAAATATTCTGCCACTTTATCAGGGTCCTGTCTCAGGGATGAACTTCCAAACTGCTGGAGAAGAATAATCCTTCAAACGCTGGTCCATTTTTTCCTACCTTCCATGCCATTCACAACTATCCACCCTTAGGGCAGATCTTTGAAAGACCCTCCTAAAAATCTCTTTTGTAACTCTGAACATGGTGTGAACAGCACTGAGGAGGCTTGGCTGAGCTAGCAACAAGAACTCGTTTGCCTGAAGAACATCTAAGAGAAATTCTAAATCTTCCAAAACCGTTATAGCAAACTGAAGGAGAGTAAGGGGAGGAAAATTTTTGAAGATAATTAAAATTAGGAAGAAAACTAAGAAAATAAAACCCCTTTAGCAATAAGAAAATACCTGAACAGTTTCTTCCTCCAAAGTTTTGTGAACAGTTATGCACACACTGCTAATAAATTATGGATAGTTAATATGACAACAACTTAAAAAATTGATATTTCTACAAGTTTTTAAATATCATAGGAAACTTAATTCGATCACTTTATTCTCTAATATATATATTCACAAAGGTTCTTATATTATTTGAATGCATATCTTAGGAAAAATCTGCATCATTAAAACAAATAATATGTGGAAGGATATATGAAACACAGAGACATGCCTCAAATTTGTTGAAAGCTCTTTCTCTGTTGCTACAAGATGTTGTGCAGATACTGCAAAAGACATAAAGCTTTTCATTCTGCATGTGGGGATATTGCAACATCAATTTTCTAGCAAATTCTAGCCTCTCACACTCACAAATCTGACCAAAAGATTCTCAGATTACAAAAGTAATCTCAGAGCATAAGAATGTGCAAGTTTTTAAAAGCATTCCTATTTCTTGATGGCAGTGTTTTTTGTAGATGCATGTATACATGGAGGTGTATATGCATATATTTTTGTGTGTGTGTGTATTTTAATTTTTTAGTAAGTGTGGTATATAGCAAGATCCCTGAATTTAAAGAATTTCTTTTGAGACTTGTATTTTCTTTTGCTGATGATTGTTCCTTATCTTAGAGTGCACAGAATGCTGTTGGCTGAATTGAAGCTCCATTGAGTGAAACAATTGGATTCAAGCAAGAAGAGAAGAAAAATGATCCCCTTAGTGCCATTCCTTAGCACAGGAGAGAAGTGCTTACCTTGTGATGGTTATTGGCAGTTTGTACAAATGATAGTGCACAGGGGTTTAGGTTAACCTGTTTACTTTTACATGACCTGAGATATTAAAAATATCCTTATTTTGTAGGGTTGCCAGGAGGTAACTCAGCATGACATATATTCTGGAGGCAGCATCATGAAATGGCATACATTCTTATTGAATTTTTAGTATTCAGTGAATATTGGTCATGATTTACAATCATTTCGGAAAATCAGCATTTGTAATGGGATTCTCTTATCTCTGAAAAGCATTTCTGACATTCAGTAGTGCATCACAGAATTGATTTATAATTTTTTTCCTGGTACATATTCCAGCTGCATAACAATATACTGACATTCTGACACACTGCCATTTCTTGCTCTTTAAAGAAGTGGGAACTCTATAACAAAAATGAATGGAAAACTACGAAATGAAGAAACAAACAAAGCAAACTTTTCTGATTAAAGCAATACACTCATTTGAGGAAAGTTCAAATACATCAGCCAAAACAGTGCAGCTGCAAAAAGCTATATTTTATACTTAAAATACAGCTTTTGAATTGCTATATTTTAACTTGTTCAGAAATCACCTACTTGCACTTCAGTGCCAATTACCTGGTGACTTCAATATTTATAAACACATCTCCAAACCTTTTACCTCAAGTCTCTACACTTCCAAAACTTTCAAACATCCGTGGGACATTTGAACTTTCAATTGGTATGGTGTATTTATTATTCCTGGCCTCTTTAATGTTTTAAGTCTGTTGTATCTTCAGGCTTCTGGGGGTCATGCTTGTCCTGTGTTACTCTTGTTTTGAGTGAGTTTTGCCTGATACATTCATTATCCATACACTGAATGCCAAATACAAGCTGAATACAAGAAACTAAACTGGTTTGATTTTTGTAATAACTTCATATGAGGGGTTTAAGGGTTTTTTTAATATCTATTCTGAGCCAGCACTATTAAGGCAAGTCCAAAGTGTTTTGAATTTCCACCTACATTTAAGAATAGGAGAAAAATTTAATTATTTCTGATTCAGGCACTATTCTCCTTTTCTCTGTGTGCAAACTAAGTGAATGCAACATACTGGGGGAATGGCTCATTCCTGAGAACAGTGCAACCTAAATCAGGCAGCAACTCCCTGCTTACCAAATCTGTGTTCACACCATTAAAAATTTTAAACTGAACTCTGGGTGCTCTGTAAATATAGTAAGCGTTGAAGTGGAATTTGGGGCACTGATTTTAATATTTAAAGTACCCTATACATTTTGATCTCTGTTTGCCTGACAAACTTCATATTTCCTTGCAGAGAACTCAGGAGAGATATAAGAGCTGAAACCCTTTTTTTTTACATGAGAGGGAAGTGTTAGTAGGATATTTTTTTTTATTTTTTTTTTTTTTCTCAGAAGGCTGGCTTTTTTTTTTTTTTTTCATACTGTCTTCAACCAAAATATTGTCATTGAATTCAAATGAGGTCCAGATTTCACACTTATGATCTAAAACACTCCTTTTTTCCTAATTTTATTTAGCCTAAATTCATTGCCTGGGAAAACACCTCAGACCATGTAATTCCTCCTAAGAAATGAAATGTAATGTGGAAGGAGGAAACCTGTGCTCATCACTCAGGAGGCAATGAAAAGTCCACTTGATTACCAAGCTGATATTGCTTTTTACCCACTGTATGCATTATGGACTCAAATCAAAAGAGGAGAAGATGAACCAGATGTATGTGAAGAGAAATGCAAGAATTAGAACATTACTAGACAATATGTATACAGATTGCTGTAAAAATCAAGGTATTTACTGAATGATCTCTCAAAGATATTGAATATACAAGGTAGGAGTGGAAGTTTTACATGCTGTTAGATAATAAGTGTTCAAATTCATCTAATGTTTCATTAATTTGGTTTTTAATAAAGCAGTTTCCATTCTTCCAAATGGAAGGGGAATTATTCTGTGCCCCTAATCCTATGCAGGATAGTAAATACAGTTTTAATGCTCAAACTCTGGTTTTCAATATATGATGCACTACTGTATCTTGTAGTCTTGTATGATAGTGTCCATAGCCAATAGAAAAAGTTCATGTAAATAATAAATTATGGTGGTTTTTTTTTTTTGTTTTTTTTTTTTTTGTTTTTTTTTTTTTGTTTTTTTTTTTTTTTTTAATTTACGTCTTTTTCATAGTACTTTGTGGACTGGAATCAGTAATTTTATTCTTTTTTTCCTTTACATATGGAAAAAAAATCATAAAGCCAAAATATTTAGCTAATTTCTTTTTGAGATTTTTGTGTTTGTTTGGTTTTTTTATTTTGCTTTTATTTTGGTTTTTCTGTTGGTTTTTTGGTTTTTGTTTTATTACATCTCTCTTTGTAAACTTGCTTGAAAATCACCTCTGTTAGAATTTAGGGGACATGGAAGGATAAAATTTTATTCACATGCAATGTTTATGAAATAATTTCTTATTTACACCTTTCATCAGCATTAAATCCAAGTGAGAAAAATGCCAGGTCTAGAAGGGGCTAAATTTTCCTAGCAGATGAAGTAATCAGTAAATGAGAAATCTAAAACTTTATCGCCACATTAATTAAAAGAAGCAGTAATGATTCATACAAGCACACATAGTGGAGCACATAGATTTGAACCTTTGAAGCTGCTAAAAAAGGTAAAGAAGATCCTTCAAAAAAATCAAAATAAAATTCAACCAGCAGCAAACTCCACATAGAAATCGATTTCCAAAATATACTGGCATCTGTCATTCACATCAATGGCAAGCCTCCCATCAGCTTCAAACAGAATGCCATCAATCAATTCCATAGGAAACTCAGATTATCTGAAAAAACATACCTCATCTTGGAGTCCACACAGCTTTCAACCCTGATTATGCTGCATCTGAGTAAAGGTGTGAGCACACCACACCTAAGTCAAGGTGGCACAGCTCTTTCCTTCTGCAAAGATTCCTCATTAATATACCCATGTGTGACTAAAATGCATAAGGAAAACTTCCATTTCAATAAAATAATCAATCCTTTTATTCTTGAATCTCAGCCTGCCAGCAATTCTTCATAAGTACATTGAATGACTTTATTTTTCTTTGTAGTCAAATCAGTTAAAATATTTTGAAGGGTATATCACTTTCTGTTTGATCAGTTTAATTTAAATCTACAAGATGCCCTCAGAGAGATCATCAAAGGATTTAGATATTTCAGTAGATTATTTTCTTTTCACTGACAGCAGCTCTAAAAGGTAGTGAACATTATTTACTTAAAAAGAAATGTTTTCCCTAATGGAATGATTGCTGGAAGAATCATTAGTCACAACAAAAGTTCAATGACTCAAATATATGTCTTATTTTATAATTTATATATCTTTTTACCATGTAGGATCCCTTGGGTCAAGTTTATGAGAAACAAAAAAGGACACAAAAAACTAAATAATATTCAATATACAATGAACATGTAAATTAACTGGAAAATCACTTTCTGTTAATTACCAATTTTTACATAATGACCCAATATGTCTTTGGTCTCTCCTAATACACAAAGAGATGGCACACTGTGGATGTTTCTTAAGTGGCAATTACATCTCTGACTTAGCAGACACAGCTTATTGAAAATGTGCCAACATTTAGAGACTTCTTCAGAGAGGGGTACAGTTCTGCACTGAGTTTATTTTTCTTTATTTATAGAATGATGTTGTCATTTACAGGGTGAATCACACCTCACCTGCCTGATGTAAACTTTAAGACAAACTCTGCTCTAGTATCCTGTTATACAAAGCTTGGGACACTCTGTCTAAACACAGAATGAAGAGATTTTTCATATCAGAGAAGTTGAGAGTATTAATTTTCTAAACCATCTATGTTATAAACATTCAGATTATTATATTCATCACTAAAAAATCCTCCAAGCCATCATAATATAAATATTATTTACATTTATGTTAATCTTATCAGGATGCTTACAATACCTGAATATGAATCAAAGCAAAGATTAAAATGGAAAAAGCTGAATTGCATCAGTGCTTGAGCAAGCTGAAAAGCCTGTAATATTATTTAAAATGAGCTGGCTATTAAGCTGAAGTTATTAGATACCTTTTGAAACTAATTTCCTAATTGCATTTTTTCTTTTCTATAATTTATTTCATTTAATATTCATTGGTTTTATTGTTACCATCTTTCATCTGGTCTGTCATTTGAGGCTCACTGGCCATGAAGTTCTTTCAAATTATTTGATCTATTCATACAAATATATGATTTTGGTACTTAATTTCTGGCATGCCACCATTTTTTAAATGCTATGTTAAAATGTGATGAAATGTGGTCATATTGAAGCCATGTATTGTGGAATTGAGATACAAGTTCTCAACTCAAAAATCTTGATTACAACATTATGTGGTCCAAAAGATATATGGTTGCTTTGAAAATTATCAGATCATTTATCAATCATATAATTTCTATATTCTTCAAAAATCTCATCACTCTGGATTTAGAAGCAGTCAGGTTTTGTTTACATACCTTGCTAACTTGTCTACCAAATTGTTCTCTGTTTTGTGATGTTTTTGTCAACACCACAAAAAGTAATTTTTCATGTCCTCTTAATAACTTTTCTTCTTAAAATATTTTGCCCAATAATAATTTTAGATATTTATCTGATTAATTTAATCCAGCTAAATATATGCCTACATATGTGTACAGTTGTAAAACAAACTTTCTGTTTGGGTCTTTGTGTCATGAGAATAAAGTTTCCAGTTTCGAGGTATAAAATGATACAAAAAAGACTTCTAAAACTAAACCAAAGCTTTTTGGTTTTCATGTCTGTTTGATTTAATTGCTTGAGTTTTGCTTTGATTAAAATTTTACATTGTTGAATTGAGTCTCTTTCTTCAAATAGGAATATTTTGTTCCAGACCAGGATAGAACTAACGTACATGCTTGAACATATTCCTATCTTCAGCTAGGGATACCCATACCTGAATTTACAAGGGAGCTTCACCAACCATTCCTTCTTACAGGCTTTATGAGATTATTCCAAACAAATGGAAAATAACTCCTAGTGTCATATTTGGGAGGGTTGATGATCTTTCATCCTGACATGTACAAACCCCTGTACAAGGCACTGTGTGAGGGAAAGATTTCCTAGAAGTGTATTTATGTTAGCCCAGAAGTTTAATATGTATTTTAAAAAATACAGGGTGATAACAACACATTTTCATGCTTCTAGCATCGAGTAAATTTCCAGTTTGAAAGAAACATACTGAAATTTTAAGAGTGCCCTTCATTTTGCCTGAGAGGAAGAGACAAAGAGATGGAGCATCCATACACAACCCCAAGAACAAAGGAATGGGATGTGACTGCTTCAAGACTCCTGAAGGCAGATTTCCTTTTCAATAAGAAGTCTTTGCAGGAGATTCAAGGTCAGGTGTCCCAGGTAATAAAGACAACTGTTTAACCACTGCTTTGTTCTCTAACACTTCCTTTGGCAAATTCAGTCCTGTGGTGACTGAAATAAAGCCTATTAGGAACTGCAAGCACAAGTTTTATCTTGAAATAAATATGGTATGGACACTTGACAAAAAGAATTTTAGTTGTTTGTTGTGACAAACGCAACTAAGCACAATATAGCTGGTTTAAGTAGGATTTTTTTAGCCCAGAAAGAATGCTTTCCATGCTTATTTTGAAAAAAATTAGGACATTAATCTAAAAGAATGGTTTAATATACACTACCTCTGTGTGTATCTATGCTGTCCAGGACACCGACAAATGATAAATCTCTTGGTAAAATGAAAATACCAATAATAAGAATTTATTAAAAATTTAATGCTCATAAATTAGGACAAAAGTATTTTTATTTGTACACTGGGGTTATGTCTTCATTTTTTTCTTTCAAAGCAGCCTAAGAAGTAGCCAGTGTTACACAAAGCAGCCTGTGATGTTTGGGAGTGACCAGGGCATATACAGCATGTGTCTGACCACAAGGAAGCTGGCTGGATAACAACACAAAGGGATCCAAAGGGTGGCACTAAGTCTACCTTACACCTTTATGGCTTTCCAGAATATTTGGCATTCCTCTGCTAAATCAAAATTTTTCTGATAAGTAAACATGATATCTAACATTTCAGCTCCACTGTGTGGGTGAAATGGAGGCTGAAATGTTAGATATCATGTTTACTTATCAGAAACAAGTACACATGAGTTTATTTAATAAGTTAAGATATCATATCAATTAATTAATAACATTAATTGATATTTGGTGAGAAGGGAAGAAGCCAGTCATGGAAGTGATTTTTTAAGAGAAGCTGTGAGACAAGCAGAGAAGAAGAAAAGCACAATTCTTCTCTTGCTTGCTGTGCCCGTGTTGTGCTAAAATGGAATGCAACATGGAGATTGTTTACCCAAAGTGAAAATGCTTTGTTCCCTTGGCCTGTCAGAGCCAAGAGGTGTGTGTGTGTGTGTGTGTGTGTGTGTGTGTGTTTGTGTTCGACTGTCACAGGACAGTCAGGTGTTTCAGATTGCAATGCAAGATGTTTTCCATTACCATCTGTATGGCAGTTGTCTTTTGTCAAGTGGGCAGTTTGCTTTATCTCTCTCTTTGAGTGACCACATTCACACCTCCCTTGGGAAGGGACATCTGCTGATAACAGCTATTGAATGTCTCTGCATGGCTGATAAGAACTACAGCATCCCATTGAGAGATGCTCCACCCAGAGGGAGGAGCCAAACATTCCTACCCAGATATAATCCAGAGGTTTTGAGACACCAGCACAGCTTCTCCACTGGATTTCCCAGAGGAACAGCAGCTGTCTCTTCTGGATCTTCAGAGGAAGAATACATCCTTCTCTGCAGATTCCCCTTGCTCCAGCAGAACCACACCCGACACTGCAGGAGGGTTGCAGCCACAATTCCAATGGGACTGCCACCAACACCCCACAGGGTGTCAGGTTGGGTTCTGACTCTGTCAGTGTTGTTCTAGTGAACTGCATTGTTTATTTTATTCTTTTTTTTTCCTTCCCTATTAAAGAACTGTTTTTTCTTGCTCCCATATTTTTGCCTGAGAGCCCCTTAATTTAAAATTTATAGCAATTCAGAGAGGTGGAGAGGGTTTATATTCTCCATTTCAGGAGAGGCTCCTGCCTTCCTTAGCAGACTCCTGTCTTTCCAAGCCAAGACATCACAAGAGAATCAGAGATGAGTGCAGTGTGAGCAGTTGTGAACAAGAGTGAGTGCATGGCAGTTTGAATTTAGATGAAATATACATAGTATAGTATAATAAAGTAATTCTTTAGCCTTCTGATGATGGAGTCAGATGCATCATTCTCTCTCCCCTTCGTCGGAGTCACCATTGATTTACAATACACACACGTTTAAAATGAACAAACCTGGGAAAAGCTCTCTTATTTCTGCTGTTCCCCACAGTGAAGCAGAGGAGAGATTTCTCTCCCTGAGCAGCAGCAGGAACAACCTGTGATGAATTTGCCATAGCCCCTATTCCTATCTCTTTGTGACAATTTGGGAGGAGCTGGGAAGTAGGGAGGGTGGGAGAATGTGTTTGTAAGGTCTTCTTTTACTTTTCATTATCCTGCTCTGATTTTGCTAGTAATAAATTTAATTAATATCCCAAACTCAAGTACACTTTACCCAAGAATCCAGAATGAAGATGAAAATTTGAGGACATTCCTGAAAAAAAAAAAGCAACCAGAAAGAAGGAAAGAAAAACCTTAACTCCTAGGACATATTTATATACTTGCTGTACATTAGCCTAGTTCCTAATTCCTAAATCCTTGTAGAAATATAGCTATACTGTGTATATATGACATGAAGATGATTGCTCAGGAGTTCAGAATATACGTGATTAATTGCACAAGTCAACAGTTATTTCAGACAAAGAAGGTGTAAACACTTAATAAGAATGTGTTTTTCCTCAATTATTATTTGTAATGGTCTCACACATCAGCCTGTGGCAGTAATTGTTCCTTTCAAAACTTGCAACAGTTGATTCTTAGATCTATTCTAAACTTCTTTGCTTATAGCACTCAAAAGATTTGGTTTTCTCAGATGTGTTAGCAGGAGCATGCATTATGTAGGGTCACTTTGAATGGTTATTTCTGCCTTAAAACATCCACAACATATTGAGTGAGGGAGAAAGAAGGGAATGGCAGTATTTGGTAAATCTTAAAACATAGCAGCTTGCATATTTGGGAACTTCTAAAAAGTTTGTTCTTATAAGCAGGAACTTGTACAGAGAGAAGTCAGATAGAATCTAGGGTCTCATTTATTTCATTTTTCTATTAAAATTACTTCTAAAATTGAGCTGTGCATCTTGCATTGAGATAAACACTTTTTTTTCAAATTATATATCACCATTTACAGCTCTGTTTTATTTCCATATGTATGTATATATCATTCCTCTCTATGTGTATAAACATTTCTTGTTTTGCACTCTCCCTTTGACTTCTGCAGCAAACTGTTGGCACTTTGGCTCATGATTTAGTGAAATACATGTTAATGCCATCAGACAGAACTTGTGCTGCAAGGGGTATTTTTTTGATACTCTCTCAGCCAGCATTTCTGACCTCATCTTCTTTTTGTATCTCTAAGAAAGAGGGGCAAGCTACAACAACACTTGGGTCATACTCAGGAAATATATTTACTAAGGTTGAGAAATTCCTTCAGAGGCAAAGATCCAATACCCTATTTCCAGTATAACTTTAAAATTTAAATAGATTAAAAAAAAATACCAAAATTTCTGAAAGTAAGTTAATTTGAAAAAAAAATTAACACATTATAGACACAACCATTTTAATGGCCAAGTCCAAATTGGGTTCAGACAGTGTTTGAAGTAGTTTCTTTCCTAGTATTTTCTTTCCCTCTAAAATAATCATGGCCATTGCTTCCAGACCAGTCACAGACCACACTATGAAGTTTGGGTTACCCCTTAAAGTAACAATTCTGGCAGATTAGACAGGTAGATTTGGATCTGCTTAGCAGTCAAAACACTGAGAATTTAAGATGGAGCAAGCCAACAGCTTTGTTAATATACAGCCCCAAAAACTGCTGGAGATAGCATCTACACTGTACAGATCACGCTGCTTTCTAATTAAATCAGAACTCAAAAGAGCAAGAAATGCTTTATTGAATCTGTAATTTCTGTAAATCAAGTAGTCTGCAGCCCTTCCTGTTTCCATGGCAATAGGCCTGTCACAGGGATGTTCATTAGCTGCAGCTTGTATCACTGCAGGTACACCAAAATTGCAAAATACCTGTTGTAAAGTATAATCCGAATTAAATCCCAAAGCTATTAATGGAAATTTCCCCGTATTATAAAATACCGAAGTCCCAGGAGTGTTTCCAGCTTGTGCTTCTCAGGACCTCTCTGCTCTGGTTGAGTTTTAACACTGTTTTTCCCTCCCTTTGCCCAGGTAAGTCAGTTTGCAGGTTCTGTTCACCCACCAACATTTGATTTTTTGCAGGAGAAAAATATTTTTTAGCAGTTTTTCAGCCACGAATGGAGCAGTCTGTTGGCTCTCAGCCCCATGCATGGGACTTTTACCCTCAGTAAAACCCCAGTTTTTACCTTTTCTATCCTTTTTCCAGCACCCTGAAAGGGCATTGCTGCACTATAGTTGTTCCATTCCTGGAGCTTACATTTTAGTGCCAAGCCAGATATAAGCACAGATTCTTCAGAGTTAGTTTGAAGAATATGCAAAACCAAGAAAATGTACATTCACCTCACAGTTGTCCTTGGCAATGAATTTGGCCATGGAAAATCAGGCAGTGTTGATGTCTTATTTGCAAGGTGGAAATCCTCATGCTTGAAATAAAGGCATCACAGCTATCACTTAAAAGAAAATCAAACATGTTTTCCTTGTCTATTCAGATTCACCTAATGGGACTGAGTGTTTTCACCAGCACCTTTAGAACCCTGTCAGTCCTGTTATGTTTTAGCTGTTGCCCATCACTATTGCTTTGGCAACAATTCCAAGGGAATCACATCAAATATTTCCATTTTAAAAGTATCATTCCACAGATTTCTTCCACTGCTTAGCATTTTAATCCTTATAGGAGTTACATTACAGTAACAAAGCCTCCCATTTTAAAGTTCTCAAACAATCTCTTCCAGTTTCCCACTGCACAGCACAATATCAAAGATTTCACTGATCCCTGAAGTACAATTTATGTCTGACTTTCTGTGGGCATAAAGGACATTAAAAATCTCTAAGTAGTGAGATATGTTTATTACATCTGCCAGTTTCAGATTTATCAATTTATCAGTAATTTAATTTTTTTCAACTTTCCCACAAAAATTTGGGTTATATCCGTATGTGTAACATATCTACCATGACTAACAGTACTTGTATTTAAAACAGATTTATTCTACACTCTGGCTCTTACATTTATACAGCGCAGGATACAATGACCTCTGCAATGAATGGCAAGACAATCCAAGTGAGTGCTTTATGATACTGTCTTCTGCAAAGCAGGTGTGCTATATTGCTACACAAACAGGTTGTAATGGAAACCCATCAACTCACCTTCATAAACAGAAACACAAGCTAGTAAATAAATTCAATTATTGTTGGGCCTGCAACCTCAGCCTTTAATTTACTACACAAGCAGCTAGAGAAACACTTCCATCAACTATATTCAATGTTAATCAGAAGCTACGACCTCCTTTGTAGAAGAATAATTTTAAATCTTCTCAAAATTTTATTAATAAAACCTTCCTGGTGTCACATAGTGTCATGAAATATAGTCCTCAGGAGACATACTACATGAACTTATGCAATTCTAAAATATAGTGAACGTGTTAGAGTTAAATCACAGAAGGATCCTGCAACACTACCATGCTGCACCATCAAAAGCAAAATAGAAATACAAAAACCCTCTTCCCTTTTCTGCTAGAAACCTGTTACAGACCCAGTTTCACAGGAGATCAGGGAAAACCAAGGCTAACTGTATTACCAAAACACACTGAATGCCCATTCTCTCCGTGGAAAGCCCCAAGGCTAAATACCGTCTGCAACAGAGAGCAGGGCCATTTATATCTCACTGGTCCTTTGCCCCAGCCTTGGCCCCATCGATGGGTTATTGTAATTAATCCACATCCCAGGGGAGCTCTGTACTGGACAAGCTAAGTGCAGCCCGTGTCCTTTGGCCACTCTTCCCCTTTGGTATGGCATGACCCTTCCTTCTTGACCTAACTGAGTCAGAAAACTGGATTTTATTACTTCTCCTTGGTGTGAAACAAAGCAATAAAGAGAAATGGAGAACTAAAATTTCTTTTGCGCCATCCGCTCAAAAAGATTCAATTATGATAAGAAAAAAAAAAAATGTTCCCAAAGAAATTCTGATGCAGAAAGGTGGAAAAGCTCACAAATTTGTTGGAAAAAGAAGTAATTAATATAAATGCATTTGTGTTGAAAGACTGAATGCAATTACCTCTCACTGTCTCTATTTGTTACAAAATTGCCTCAGAACAATAACAGTAAACAAAATACTACATCAATAAGCTTTTAACATGCAAATCAGTTTTTTAAATAGAGTTAATTTATTATTTGATTACATTATTTATTCATCATCTACGACCCACCCTTGTGGGGAAACATTACCTCCTTGTTAATCAAAAATTACTTCCTCTTTGAATGCAAACCATATTAGCACTCCAAAGGGCCTTTTTTTTCTTTGGTTTTATTAATATTTTGTATTTTTCCCTTTTTGTTATGCTTAATTTTTTAATGATTGCTGAGCTCTTACTTACTTTTTTTGAGGTGTGAGTGAAGGAAAAAGGAAAAAGGAAAAAGGAAAAAGGAAAAAGGA